>JAFBJR010000082.1:1150139-1750139 GCA_016785285.1 Brachirus orientalis
ACCTTTCCGTTAGCATTCCGAGCTAACGTTTGAGCAGCTAATTAGTTTGCTAAAAACACACTCGCTTACCTTTTTTGTGCTTTATATTGTGAAGTTGGATGGTTTTTGTGATTGTGTTGATGAAGTTAAACTACACAGATTCCCGTGTCGCTGTTTTATCATTCACCGTCGTTGCGAACAAAATCAGAGAAAGCGAAAAGTCCTCAATTCCAGATACGTCGTCACAGTCGCCGTCATCGTCCGCAGGTGGGTTGCCAGGTTTGCATGTATCACACTTTAAATATACAAAACCGAAACTAAACGAGACAGAAATGTGGTTAATGATTAATCATTTGTGTTGCTTCTCGCTGTACTTTTAGCTCTTATTTTTGTTAATCATCGTTGAAATGTTGAGTTTTCTCAGACACATACCAGCGCTGGAAAATAATCGACATATTAATGGAGCATAAAACGTAATCATTAGTTGCAGCCTTCATTTTTTTTTTCAATTTGTGTGAGGCTTATATATTCGAGATGCTTGATAAATTAAACATAATTTTACTCGTATTATTTCAACATATTACATTTTTAACCCATTAGTAATTGTAAACATTCTAAAACATGTTTTATTCTTTAAGCACTCGGGTTTGTGACAGAACAAGGGCCTTTGAGCATGGAGTTTGCATGTTCTCCCCATGTGTTCTCCAGGTTCTCAGTCCATAAACACGCAGAGGTTAAGTGAACACTCTAAACTGACTGTAGGAGTGAATGTGAGAGTGGATGGTTTTCTGTCTCTATGTGGCCCTGCAATGGACTGGTGACCACTCCAGGGTGGTCCCCATCTATGTCAGCTGGGATGATGAGTGAGTTTTTACTCTTTACCCAGATCACTGCTCTGACCCATGTGTTTCTCACAATCCAAGATGTTTACTGTTCACCCATGTAGTTGCACATGTAAGTGCCTATGGGGGGGGGAGCATTGTCTCTTGGAGCAGAATGGAAACAGGAGGGGGAAAAGCAGTGCTGTCTATCCAGTGGGTGATGCAAGAGACACTCATCTTGATCCAGTTGCACTGTGCAACCAAACTCTTATCAGAACCAGAGACTTTATTTGAAGCTCTCAGTTTGGATCCTTTTCAAAAAATGCAATAAACTTGGTGTCAGCGTAAATTCCAATTAGTTTTACATCAAATTATGTTTTCACATGATGCAGCAATGTGATTGTGAAAATGTGAACGTTGTGACAAGCAGCTAAAGATCACTTTTAGTTAAATAAAGTGTATTTTTTCCCCAAATTAAATAATAAGGCTTAAATTATCTCCTGTTTTATTTTGGATGTTAATATTTTAAAATATTTCAAACTAAGAGTCAAAAACATTCTGATGCCTTCCCCAACTAATGATCTAATTAACTCAATTAACATAGATTTTTCTAGCATTAAAGCCATTTCTTCTTCATTGATTCTGAATGGAGTCATTCTTATTTTTGTGTTTTCTGGCACTTGCATGCAGAGGCCGCCCCTTGTTTCATACAGTCTCCACGTGAAAGGAAAGAGAGATGAGCCTTTGTTCATATCATGCACACAAGTTAATGATACAAACACAAACATCCAGAACTCACAGCACAGCACAGTTTACTTGCTAGTCATTTTATACAAAGAAGTAGAAAGAGGGTTTGTATCTGAAGGAGACAAACTGCATCACATTTGCCAGATAGATGTTGATACACAGAGGCTGATTTTTCAGAAAGGTTTTTGAAAAGAGAATCACAGAGTCCAATGTTTCAAACATCCCATTAAAAAAGCTTTCGCTAACCTGTTGGCGTAAATAAAAAAAGTTGACAGAGCTGTTTCAGTAATCACGTACAGTTATAGAAAGATATCTAGGTGGTAGGTAAAGTTAAAGTTAAACATAACTTAAAAACATTCCAATAATTAGGTGGCGTCTGATGGAAGGTGTATTTATTTTTTTTCCGGTCTCGTTCCATCCACAAGCCAAACAGAAAGTTTGGAAGTCCCCAAAAAACCACTAAATATTTATTTTTTATTCTCATTTCATCTTTTTTTTCTGTTTTGTACACATCAAAACCTGAAGACTTTTTTAGGTTGACCGGTTTTCCGTCAAGTCTCTGGGGTATCATCACACTCGTCATCATCACTCGCTATCATCCATTTTTGTGTCATCTAAAAAAAACAAAGCACAGGCCCCTTCAACATGCTGCAACACCCCCTCGACAAAGCAATCACAACCCCTTTAATGGTTACACGTTAACTCTGTGGTTTTTAATTTTTTTGCACTCTTACAGTGCCGTTCAAGAAAGGGGGGGGGGGAGGGGCAATAATCGCCGTGCCCTCCTACTAAAAGATTTCTACGTATTTTGAACGTCCACGTTCAAAGTCCCACACTGAGCAGACTGCTGAAGGGCCAATGCTGCCTTTACAGAATGGCACAGAAGAACTTCTTCTCCCTGAACGGGTTCTCCGACGCTGGCACCGGTGATAGCAGAGGGTCTTCTTTGGCATGAGCTTCGCAGTATGACATTAAGTCTGCTGCTGCTTTTGACACCTGGTTTTAAAACACACATATATGCAATTCAATACGTGTTATTTGATATTAGATGCACAAGACTATAGAAACTAGGGGTGGGAATCACAGGATACCTCATTATACAATATGCAATACATGGTACCGTTGTATCGTGATACCAATAATATCACGATACAACGATTCTGTGATAATGGATACATTGCAAGAAAATCCTATTGTGATACATCACGATATCTGTCGCACTGAAGAAAACAAAATGTCAGAAAAAAAATTAAAAGTGCAGGATTTCTCTATTTATACACAACATAGAGGACAAAGTACATAAAGTCAGTGTATTGAACATAAAGGGGGAATATCTTAACGCAGCTTTCTCCACCATTATTCCTCTGTAAAGTCCCTCTTCTTTCGCCCAGGTAGTCCAAAAAAACACTAAATTGATGTGAGTGAATGGTTGTTTATCCCGGTTTGTTTTAATTTAACTTTAAATCCTGGCCTTTTTCCCTATATCAGCTGGGATTGGCTCAAGCCCCCTTTGACCGTCAGATGGAGGATAAAGTTGTAGACAACTGAAAAAAAAGCAATATTCTTGAAAACCCAAATTCCTGTTACAAAGGATTCATGAAGTCACTGGTGATGCTGTGATTCCAATTGACTGGGAAATCATGGTTCTTGTATTAAAAATCAAAATTGGGCACCAGCGTGTCAATAATTTCATATACTAAGTTAGGTAAATGTCGGGCTCGGGTCTGGGTCGGGTTTGGCCAATACTGTCTCGAGCTTGTTTGCCCACCCCTGAGGAGAATGTGTCAACTCACCTTTATCCTGTCAATGTTGGCCTCCATCTTCAGCTGCTCCACCAGCTTCCTGGCTTGTGCAATACTGGCTGTGTTATTGCTCGCCATGGGCGCTATCAGTCAGTCGGGTCTCGCGTGTTCGCTCTACATTGGAGGAGAAGAGAGGGTTACACGTCCAAAACACTGTAATTCACACACAGTGTGTCGCTGATGAAGTCAAGCACTATAATACTGGAGGCATGCAAAGCACAGACGAGTGCAACTAACAGATACTCTGTTTATTATCACATGCCTGCAAACACACACACACACACACACGTGCGTACACACTCAGGCATATTATTTATGGTGTCAGTTGCTAGGCAGCCCGTGACAGTGAGGGGAGGGGGCGCAGAGAAGGTGGGAGGAGAGTGAGGAGGCAGAGCTTTGTCGAGCACTATATTTACAACAGATACGGGGATAAGTAACATTACTGGTGACAGAGATATAAACTCTTATAGTTTAACTAAACTTCTAAAACAGGTGAAAAGAAGTGTATATGGCCATCTCGTAAAGTTATTTGTTGATCCAGGTGCACATTTTTTACAGTTTAATATAAAGTTTTGAAATTGTGTATGTACTGACTCTCTTGTCAAACACCAGCTACTACATCCAAATTTTGCCATTGGCTTTCTTAATCTATTCTTCCTGCGTCACTGGTACAAGCTTTCATTACCCTCTTGTCCAAGATGGGCTGTTTTGTTACTTTTCTCTGTCTCTCTCTCTCTCTCCACCGCTTGAAGCGCGGTGAGAGCGACTGAGTTTTTTTGAGTGAAAAGTTTCCAGTGACATAGCAATATTTATTGGGTCTCCAAGAACAAAAATGTGTAATGTGCCCGCTATTAAACATGAAACATGACAAATATAGGCCCATTTAATGGGTATTTAAAGAGTGTGGTTATTTCAAGCTTGTGTTCTTACAATACATCAAATAAACAGACAGAAACTAACAATTGAACTTCAAATTAGGCCACAAAACAAACTGCTCCATACATGACACATAAATTGTTTTTAGTACTCAAATGCACATTAATTTAATGATTTGCAAAGCTAATTTTTTAAGATCAGTCATCTATGTTTTACAGCTATTTGAAGCTTAATTAAATTTGTGACCTCACGCTGCCCACCAGCTGTACCTTTGCTGCCCTCCAGGGGGCGCAACACACATTTGAGGGATCATGATTTTGAAATTGAATTTAACACTATTCCTTCTTAAGGTTTTCACTCTTTTATTGTTTTGATCATAGTGGTAGGCAGTGCTTCCCAACACTTGTCCTGTTGTCCCGTCACTATGAAAATCCCTTCTTAAAGAGGACATTCAGTGGAAAATCAAATTTCTGTTTTTTTTTTTTTGGTGTGTCCCCGTGTCTTTCTCGTATCTAGACATCACTAAAGTGTCACAATAAACACTTCAGCCACTTCTGAAAAAGAAGGGCTTCTCTGTTTACCTGCGCTCGAGCAAACGGTTTTGAAAAGTCGAGTTTAGTTACATTTGCCGTGCAACGAACCCTCTCCCAACGGCTACTCCCGGTCGTGAACATTCAACCTGAAGCAGAAGAAGCACCACGGAGCAGTCAGTCAGCTGGTAGCTGGCCAATCACAAGCGAGTGGGAATGGACTTGGTAGCCGGCCAATCACAAGAAACTCAGTGTTCTGGGGGGCATTAGCACAGAGAGCAGCAATAAAGTGGCTTAATCTGAAGAGACTATGAGGTTTTTGACCATAAATGTTATTTAGTTTATCTAAGTAGACATCAGTCATCTCGATTTTTGGCCCAAAAAGACCATTCTACGTGACCTTTAAAGCTAAAGTGTTTGAGGCTGGGAAACCTTGCGACAGCAGGCTGCACAACAATAATACAAATGATACATCTGCCTCTGTAACACTGGAAGCCACTGTCTGTAGTGGAGGTGGGAACTACAAACTTCTGGCTACTGTTGTTGATTCAGCGGTAAGTCAAAAAATTTCTTGGTTTAATTAGAAATGAGCACAGAGGAAAAACTTAGGTTGAACGGTTTGGAGATGAAGTAAGAAAGTCAAGGTTGAGATGGTTTGGTCACGTGTAGAGGAGAGATAGTGACTATACTGGACAAAGGATGATGAAGATGCAGCTTCCGGGCAGGAGGAAAAGAGAAGGCTCGTGGATGTTGTGAAGAGGAGGACATGAGGACAGTTGGTGTAACATAAGAGGACACGGTGGAGGCAGATGATCTGTTGTGGCGACCCCTAAAGGATTAGCCGAAAGAAGAAGAATTCACTTCTGATGATTTTAATACAACCTTGTGGAACTGTTTGTAATCTGGACTTTTTTTAAACTGCTCTATAAATAAAGTTGAATGACGATGATGATGATTATTAAACTATTTGTAATTTTCATACACTACATAATAATAGTTCAGTGAGTCCTCATGTCCTTGTGGATGGAAGCATCTGTTTCATCTATTTTTTGTCAAATTTGTCACCTGTCTGTTTTAGTAAACAGTTTTAGCTTCACGTCCTCACTCGCTTCTCTGCCTCTTTGACTGAACGGATCGAGCTGCAGGCGCTCTAACACAAACACACACACACACACACACACCATCATCCTTGGTGTGTGATCAATCTTCCTTGTGCCACCCTCCTCCCTCCTGCACGCACTGTGGTACGACTCAGTGTGAGGTCAACACTGATCTCAGCAAGGTGCTGGAGCTGAGCGTGAATATTGATGCTCCACAGTGGCACATCTGCTCATCAGGCTGCTAAACCGCCGCAGGAATCTCTGGTGTCGCACCACCTGAACCCTGATGACCTGATGCACTTCATTAATCAAAACCTCAGCACAGGGTCACCTTTTCACACGATACCTTGTTTGCCTGTCAGAGGAGATGTTGTTTACTAGTGGAAGCCTTCCATCATCTGCAGCTGCATTTTTACCATTTCTTACTAAACTCAGAGAACCAAGAAGTTGACATAAGGAGAACGAGACAGCACGTACTGGTCTGGTTTCCATTTAACCTAACCTTTATATGCATGTCTTTAAACTGTGACACCAGGTCATGCATAAACCAAACACAACATGGAGAACATGAAAACTCCAGGATTCGGACAAAAAAACCTTCCTGAGAAACGTCTTGCACCTTTGTTAAACATCACACCACTACATCCCAAATGAAAAACCCATTAGCATTCATTCTAAGCAAGAAAGCTGTAAACATTCATTTCATGAAGCTAGAACCAGACAGTTTTCACTCACAGTTTTAGGCCCATTTGTTATTCTCAACAAGGTCTGTTGGCTGACTAAGCTTCTGAAAGTCCCAAGTCTACAGGTTTGAAGTTGACACAGTGGGTGAGACTAGAGTGTTTCTACATACAGTATTAACATAAATAGACTTGCATTTTTAAGCTCTATTGCTCTAAAATCACTGGAAATAGTTTTAAAACACAAGATAAGGTGAAGATTTACAGTATTTACTTTTTTATGGCTGAAACCTCCTCCAAACTGAACTGGAGTATCTCGAACTGATGTCAGGGTAAACCAAGTGACAGTGAGAGGAAAATTCATGAGCATAACCTGCAGCAGACTGAGCAGTTTGAATAAACACTGTATTACATTCAGTGCAGCTGAGGGATCCTGTTTGTTCTCACTCACAGGAGAGTTTCACCTTTTATGGTGACTGTGTCTAAATCCAAACTAAGGTAGGTGTCAGGATCTTGATTCCATATCTCCTTTGCTGTCATTCAGGTGTTGTGTCATTTCAGCTGAAATTGGGTTAAATTAATTAACAACAGGCCCAGCTGTTACTCAGAAATTGCGTGTACATATTATTGCTTATAAAAAGCAGAAGGACTTCAAGATCTTGTTTAGTACAAATGGGGTGAAGGGATCTCTTTATGACTTCCTGTCAACAACCTCCAGGGCCCACTGTATTGACATGTTTGTTGGATTAAATTACATTAATCTGGGCTCCCTGCGTGGAAGCCATATGCCCATTTCCCTGCTTTATCTTACAAATGGCACTGTTCAGTGTATCTCATGAAATTAGATTTCAGGTTGAAATTGAATTATGTCAATTTAAGGAAGTTTTAGGAAACGTTTTGCACAACTATCTTGTGGCTCCCGCCTGAAAACCTTGGATTTGTCCCTCACCAAAAACAAAAATAGGCTGGTGACTTTTTGCAAGGGCATGACTGAGAACTCTGAGCAGAAATTAGTCTTTGTCGAGGTTTCGAGGCCATAATATTGTTTCGACACCCAGGGGAGATGTCAAAACAGGCCAGCATATCACCAGACTATTGATAGGGAGAGATGTCACGCTTTAAGGTTTCTGGGATGTCGGCATTAAATTAGGTCTTTGGTTTTTACAGAACATGATCAGACCTAAGGACAATAGCCTATTTTTTTTGTAAAATTGACACAGCGGCGTGATGAATTTAGTAAATACTTTAAAAGAAAATGTAAAACATGTCTTCAGGGGCTGAACTACAAAGTAAAGAAACACTTCTGCAGTTTATCCATGATATAGACACAAAAAGACACTGTCACAGCAACTTAGGCTGAAGACTCATAATCAAAATCTTAACTATTAGCTAGTTAACAGAGCTGTCACTACATCCCAAAGAATATTTTCCTGTTAAGTACCAGTGGAGCATGTGAAAATGCCACTGTGACATTTATATATCAAGAGAGGAAGGTCTGGCAAGCAGAGGAAGTAGCTGGTGCCTGGGAGGCAAATTCAAGGGTTAAAAATGGAGAATAAACTGAATATCTTGTGGCTTGACCTTTTAGCTTTAGAAGATGGCTTTATAATTCTTTTAAGGGATATTTCTTTCCTGCTGTTATTCCCTGTCACAAAACCTAATGCACTTCCTCCCTTCATATCTGCAGGCTGCTCAAAAATACCACTCGGAGATGTTACACAAGGAGTCAACATGCTGATAAGTGTGGCATCCAAACAGGCGCTGATAAATAGTGCATTCAGATGGACACAGGCCTCAGCTGTGTCAACTGTCCACAATTGTGTGGAAGCCGTGGTGATTCATTCAAAAGCTCCTCACTGTTGCACAGTTTGTACCAGTTTCCAAGCAGAAAGAAGACACTGTCATCAATGTCCACTCATAATATTCTGAAACAGGTCTCTGCCTCCTCTGCTCCGATCATCCTGGACGGCTTTCCGCCCCCCCCCGGCCTTGTCTTGACTTGATTTACCTTGTCTGCTCACTCCTCCGCGCTCAGTCCTGGTGTCTGCCTGTACTTCAGTCAGCAGTTTGTGTCCACCTTGCTCTCTGCAAACGGAGACACAGAGATAAAGACAGGGGACAGTGACATTTAGAGGCTGATCAGAGACAGAAGATCTCCACACTTTTAGTCTTACATTCCAGATAAATTATACGGTGCGTGGGTGTGTGTGGCCTCTGTCCTCTGAGCACTGTGTGTCAGAATGTCACAGCTTGCTCTCGCAAACATCAAGAGTCAAGGGTGAACTCTGTCGGAGAACCAAAACCAAACCACAGTGATAATCAATGGTTATAAAGTCCAACATTATCAGTGGTTCTCAAACTTTTTAAAACAAGTACCATACAAGTAAATTACAGTGGTGTAAATAGGCCGAGCAAAGTCACAGGAGGCAGATGAGGCTCTCCCATCGACCTCCTCTTCCTCACATATACTTCAGACACTGGTATAGTGAAATTAGATCAAGATGGAGTGAGAGATAAGGCAACTATAATTATTATTATTTAAGTGTTTTTGTTATTTGTTTCATTTTCTATGCACTCAAGTCCAAATTCCTCAGCTCCACTATGATCACATACCCTGGTTCATACAGTAGAACAGTATTTCTGCTTTTCCTTTAAGTACCAGAGGAACCTCGCGTACCACTGGTGGTACACGTACCACAGTTTGGGAACCATTGGTTTATATCATTTATATAACTTACTAAAATCACTTCAGCAGATTGATACCACTCGCAGGTCAGTGGAATTGGTTTAGCTTAGTATATTAAGACAAGAAATGGCTTAAAGGTCACATAGAATGGTCTTTTTGAACCAAAAATCAAGATTACCGATGTCTACTTAGATAAATTAAATAATATTTATGGTCAAAAACCTCATAGTCTCTTCAGATTAAGCCAGTTTATTGCTGCTCTCTGACAGCCTCTGGACAGGATCTCTTCTGAGCTAATGCCCGCCCCCCAGAACACGGAGTCTCTTGTGATTGGCCAGCTACCAAGTGCATTCCCACTCGCTTGTGATTGGGACTATAAACAGAAAGGTGACATGCATTATGTGGTTTTTGTTGATGTTGAAACAAACAGGCATTAACTATGTCTTAGGTTAGATGCAGTCAAAGTAATTTCACTGCTAAAATATGCTTATTTTATTTATTTAGACATATACCACTCACATGAGTTAATGTTGCGCTTCTGTTGATGCCGACCTATTCACCTCTCTTCCTCATCTTCCTCTCTATCTGTCCCTGTGTCTGTCTTTCTCCGGGTTCAACACACTCATTCTCAATGCATCTGTGACTCTGCAGCTCGGTTTTTCTGCTGCTTCTGACAAATGGGCCAATTACTCCGCATGAGCAGATCTGCCGAGGAAGGGGATTCCACTCCTCATAAATCATGGCGGCACGAAACATTAAAGTGACGTTACATTGACGCATCCATTAACAAAACCTCGCCAACAGTGGCACAAACCTCTGAGCTTGAGTATTTTAGAGACAGCGAAACTGCTTAGAGATTAAAAAGTAAATAAAAGAGAAAGCAGCAGCTCTCACTGCAGTGAACTGTCACCAGTCTTGATCCAGTGCAGAGTCATTAATCTCCACTTTTACGCTGTGTTATGCAAGATGTATAATAATTTTAATCAGTGCAAGGATTTTTAAACTATTTGCCATTTCAGCTGTTGTATAGCAGGATTGCCTTGCAGGTTTTCATCATTGATCACATTTCTGAATGGAAAATTACCAAGGTACCAATGACAAAACAACACTTTCCTTTTAGCTGATATCTTAGCTTGTGAAACATCCTTTACTATATCTGTTAAATTTAACAAGTTTGTTTGATCCATATGTCAACTTATTCTTATGTCTCTGAAACATCAAAAATAAAAAGGTGACATCTTCCAAATTCTTCCAAAATTTTGAATAGCTGCTATAATGTTATTTGTACTAAACTTTATACATACTTACATATAATTTCTGTATAATTAATCTTTTACAATAGTAAATGCTGACATTTCCAGGAGGAAAACATACAGAATAATCATATCAGTAACTCACAGGTGTTTCAGGGGTTTTAATGTGGAAAATACATTAAAGTAGTGTGACTCATTTACAACTAATCAACATTACTGACATAATCTTCCCTGCTGAAAGACAGACTCAGATGACAAACAGTCACAGGTCTGCCGCTTGTTGCCAAGTTTTTATTTGCTCAGAGCATGTTCTCGCCCAGAGACATCCTGCTCATCACTCAGCAGACTCACATTTGCATCCAGGAGATTCTCAGTGAAAATAAGTCTGATGATTTTGCAGGAGCAGTCCTTGGTTCTTTAAAACATATGTATGGTTTACATTTGAAAAGTCATATTCTAAAGGAGCATAGTATGTGTCAGTCAGTATGTTTCCTTGAAATTAGAAAGAAAAAAAAACCCATTGTGTTAGTTTGACTGAAACCACACTTTCAAAAACACATGTAAACATGTTGGTCTGAATAAATTGTACTTAATCAAATTTCGTGATTTGGAAATTGACTTCTGCATGTACTGCACCTTCAGTCGGATCAGAGCCGGATTCAAAGTGGCAAATAATAGAAGATAGTTTCAGTTAATGAATGGTAAGGTAACTAGTTGCCAGGTACAGTATACTGGAAACAAGGGGGGGGGTGCAACAAGGGCAGTAGTCCACCTAAACAGCATAGTCAAGCTATGACCACAACTCGACTTCACTGTGTATGGAAAAGTACTGACTGCAATTTTCCTTCTTTCTTTGTTTTTTTCACTCCATTGTTGATCAGTTTTCTAAATCTTGTGGGAATAAGACAAGAAAGCAAATTTCTTTCTTTCTTTGAAAAGAAGAAAATGCTGCTGAATCTGACTGTCTTCATACAGTGTTTGTGTCATCATATTCATGTTGCAAAGCGTGCAAGATAAAGGAACAAGAGGCAGAGTGGTTTTTTTCAGTCTTACTGCTTTGGCAATATTGTTCTCTTCTTTATGCCGGCAAAGCATCTTTATCTGAACTATACTGAGGAGAAAAAGGACACAAATATCCATTACGTGATGTGCCTGGTGATCCATATCCATCCTGTGCCTTCTGCTTCCTTTCCCTCCCTCTGTGGTCGACAGGTGTTCAATGATGGGACTAAAACACCCCCAACAAGCTCCGTCCTCCTGCCAACACCACCGAATCAATCCGACCCCCTCTGCCATCCGTACCCTGCCATTTGGAGCTGTTTTGAACCCCTTCCTCCAGACTCAGGGGGCCTGTTTTCATGACGAAGCTCTCCACAGATGTGATTATAGCTGCTGCTCGACTCGGGGTGTTGCTGACTTAAAGGGTGATTATGCGCAACAGGAAACATCCTGGTGAGGAAAATATAATTCCTGGCCTGTCGAGAGTGACGATCTCTCACGTACTCCCACACACGCTGACTCTCAGCTTGGTTCACCCCTCCCTCTTTTACCCTCTTTCTCTTCCTGCAGCGCACACCTTATTATCCTGTCCTTTTTTTCTTTCACACCATACAAAGAGAGAAATTACGGCAGCCAGGCAGGGAGTGTTTCGTCCTATGTGATGCCCAGAGTGTGAAGTCAGAGTGTGGTAATTAAAACTCGGCTCAGCCATCTGGACCCTGGAGAGTCAACCATTAACCTGTGAGGGTGTGCAGGGACTAAGAGGAGGCAGAGTGGGCTGAGTTTGAAGTCTTGTGTATGTCTTGTGTATGCATTGTTGCGGACAACTGACCGTTTGCTAAACCCTCCCCTGTGGTTTATTGCTGCCGTAATCGCTTATCTTACCATATACTCCCAACACATGAGGGAGAGAGCTAGTTAGTATCATTACAGTGTCCATGTGTCTCGGGTTGACTTTCTAATGCTTCCTTTAAAATACATACTATGCACCTGGTTGGTTACATGCTTTGCTAAAAGATGAAAGCTAAAGCTGCATGAGGGGAATACTGTACATGATACAACAAGCATCCTCGATAGCTTTTTCAAAGGGCGTTTTTGTAATATTTCATCGTGTTTTATACCTATAAACATAGTGAATACTGAACAGAACCTTAACATAGAAAAATCAATTCCAAATTAAATCAAAATTGCAATATCTATCAGAAAAATTGCATATTTGTAGCCGTAATCTTCACTATGACCCATTCTGTGCCAAAGCCAGTCATGCAGAATATGCAAGATTATTATGTTTCACCTATAACCACACAATATTTTTTTTTTTTACACAAACCCACAAGTTTGGCAAATGTAGTTTTTTTCTCACATAATGTTACCAGAGTATAATTTCTGCCAAATCTATACAAAGCAGCAAAGATGTGATCAAGTTTACTCACCAGCTCCCACACAGTACGAAATATTACACAGATGTTTTGGTCACTGTTAATAACGTGCTACGTTGGCAAGCTTGACAGCATTATCAAGTGATGAGAGTGAAATATTAATGATTTTCCCCGTTCACAATTAATCCTGATGTTAGAAATTCACTGGATGTGTAATGAAATTATATATTATCACATTCCCTACTGGCTGCTTCACTGTATTTATTTACAAGGTAAATAAATGGTCAGTATCTGAACTGCATTGTTGACAGCTGTTTGAAATGAGCGACATTACTTTTTGAGGGTTATTCTAACTAATGGTCAACTCATCTTAATTCCTAAAAAGCTTCTGCGCAGCACTACAAACAATGCATTCGTAATTTGGATGAATTGACTTTACAGACAGGAAAAACTGGGATGCTACTTTGTTTATCACACAAAAAAACCTCCTGACTCAAATTTTGTTGCCATAAGAGCTGACGCTGTCTTTTTCTGTGCTGAGTGAGTCTTTCTGTTTTGTAGTACGTGTTTTACTCCAAAACCCACAAAATGAATCTAGAACCTCCCTGTGGTTTTTCAGAAATCCATTACTTCTTAAAAGACAATGTTGCCGTTGATTATTAGCATGTAACATCACTCACACGCATGCATCTGAGCCCTCACAGTGTGACTGAGTGGCCATACCATCCTCATCGTGTCATGGGACAATGAACTACACTCTGCGATGTCACTGTGAAACAAGAGGTAGTGAAGGGCACGCTCGGCTGAACAAAGATTTACAGAGTCGTAAACTGATAGAAGAGAGTGCACAGAACAAGATAAAAATGAAGAAAAACCGGAAATGGGGGGAAAAAAGAGTTAAGCAGAAAGATAAAAGAGGTGGTAATATCCTCTTACTGAGTCTTTTATGGTGACCGCAGCAAAGGAGAAGTAATATAAAACTGACCTCTGGTGTTATTAATGAGCACTATCACACGGATATTGACTATTGACTGTAATATAGCACGGATCCTTGCCCTTGAATAAGAGAAAGGACGCTGCTCCCTCTGTGCACACAAACACAAAGTGATTGAGATGGGAGACACAGAGAGCAGAGCTGTCAGGCAATCATCGTCTGGGGATGATGACTTTAAATGTGGCAGGTGAGCCTCTTTCTCCATCACTCTTTCTGAATGTAATGAGAGCACTGGACTTGGAGAAAGAAATTTAGAAAAGTTCTAATCACCTTATATTTATCATCTACAGCCTGTTAAGAAGATTATGGTGTATCTACTACCTGACAGCAACTACAACAGCATCATTCTGGTTTGGATCCACAGTGTGTGTGGGAAGCAAGCTTTTGTCTCATTCATGATTTAAAAAAAAAACATCAACATTAACATCAAATTTAAGAAATTATTGTCCATTATAAAGCACCATACTTTAGAATTTCCACATTAAAGGTTACATATTGATTTCTACTTATATATAATTTCAAGGTAACATTTGAGCATAATGTCAAAACAGTCTGAAGACATGCAAATTTGGGTGAGGCCACTCTACAGTGACCTTAGGTGTGAATGGTTGCTTGTGTGACAAAGTGACGATCTGGTGACCTGTCAAGGTTGTGCCCTGCCTTTTCCCCCTCTTTCAGCTGGGACTGGCCCCTGTTCACCTTCATGACCTTGAACAGGATAGATGATAAAGTATGAATGGATGCGTATAATGTCAATCAAGTCATCTGAGAGACACAATTGACTTTGGCACCTCTCTGAAGGCTCTGTTTACAGTCCTGGGGGAATCCGGCCTCTGGCGAGAGAATTTGACCAATCACAGGACAAGAGGGAACTGAAGAAGCCTCTTGGATGAGAGGTGAAGCCTCTTCGTTCAGGGAGAGGTTGCTTCTACCTTCTGTTTTATAATATTTTCTGCTTGGGTTTGCATGAAGTACATTTTGTAATTCATCCATTTCTACAGTTGGTCTGAGTGGACCCTACCTGGACGACTCTGCACATGCCTCCAGTTTGATTCTGAAAGGACTGTATGCACTAACTGTGCATGCTCTGTGTAGCACACTTTCTAGTCCAGTTTGTGATACACTCTTGTTTTGGTCAAAGGAGACAATGAAGAAGATGGTAACTATGAAAAGTTGTTTGAGGTTATATGAGGAAGTCTACTGGCACCCACATGTATACAATTCAAAGAATACAAGGAAACAAAAATGAGGGTGATTGTCTGGTGAGAAATTGCGTGGAATAATGGAATGTGAAGTATACAGGCGTCGAATGGTAGTCCTTGGGACTAGCATCCAATGGATCCTTGTTTAAGAATGAATGCTGATGCAGCAAAGAAACCTAAAAAAGGTCTAAAAGACTCAAAAAGAGTCAGACAATTAAGACAATAACATAAATGTCAACACTGGTGGGGCATTTCAGAGATAGAAAGACTAAATATCCGGATAACTGTCAGGCACAAAGTGTGCTTCTATCCTGAGCCTGCCTACTACAGTTTTAAAGTTAACATAAATTATAGTTGAAATTTAATCAAAGTTATATTCATGCCTTTAACTCATCATACCAAGTCAGAGATACTGGGAATTTTTGACAACAAACATAAATTATGTGCTACATGGTGAAGAGCTTCATTCTACCCAAAAACTGTTGGTAGATGCACTACTGCTGGTGGTTAAATCTAAATAAAATCTAATATTAGCACCAATATAATCTGTCAGTTCCTTTTCACGGAGCTATTTACAGTTCCTATTTTTTTCTCACCTCGTGCTGCTGCTTCTCGGTCAGACCGCCGCCACCCGCAATCTTTTTGATTAGCGTGGACATCTGTGCCACCCCCAGCATGCCCTGCCCATCCTGCCATCTAAGAGGTTGTGTTGTAGGTGGGTGTGTATGCATATAAAATGTGTGTGTGCGCTGAGGGTTAATCTAGGTCCCAGAAGTGGGGGAGGGAAGAAGGCAGTGGCCCAGGAAATGATGCATCTCCTGGGAGTGGAGGAGGCAGCAGGGAGGATGCTGATTGCTCCGGGGAGGGCAAATGTGGTCTATTATGTTTATTAAATCAAACGATCAAGGATCGGCATGTTTCTTCTTTGTTGGATTAAAGCAGTGACCAAGTGTTTTTTCTTTCCCTAAAATGTTTAAAGACCTGTGCTTGTAGCCTTTGATACGTGCGTTATGTAACAGCAGTGGAGTTAGTGGGGTAGGAACAATGCAGAGCAATGCTACCACAGGAGCAGCGATAGAGCTTTGGAAGAACCCATAAAAAGCACATGCGCTTTTGTGAGACCAGGGTGGAACATTTACACCAGCTCACAGCCAGATAATACTGGTGATGGTTGTTTTGAATTCCCCTGGCCACTTCAGTAAGAAATCAACCATTGTGTGCAGCTTCTTTTCCACTGTGGAAATCATATCTGATGAAGAGGCTGGTGTGGTTGCCAAATTTAAAAAGCTAGCTTCCTGCTCCGTGTCACAAATGATGAGTTTGACCGCATTCAACTGCATCAACCTGTGAGCTATTGTAATGAGGAATCGGCAGGATATTTCATTTGCATTTGAGTCAGGATCCATAAACGTACTTTTCCTCTGGATTCAATCAGCATGCCAGGAATAACAAGGTCCTGGGCTGGTAACAATATTACAAACATCCGGGCTTGTTTAGATTGTGCCGAGTGTGAGTGTGCCTCTCTGAGAGTTTCAGATCCTGATTTGCTTTAAATGAAAAGTAATTAAAGCGTACAGTATCTGCTTTAGCCAGAATACAACAGATGGAGGTCAGCATTTACAGTCCTAACAGAGTTATTCTCAAGAACCTGAGATCTTTTCTTTTGGTTTGGCAGGAAAAACTAGAGATTTTGCATTTGGTCCTTAAGATACAATAACTTACTTAAAGCTTATTTTGGAAAAGTCTTCATAAAACAGGTCAAGAGGACTTAAGTGTTGGACCAACGTTGGTCAGACTTAAGTCACAAAAAGAGCTCTCCAGACTTCACTTGGACCTGCCAATCTTTGAGGCTCAGAAAATAAAAAAAACAAAAATGATATCCTAAGATTTTACTTTAACTTGAGGCCTAAATTGATTCTTAATGTCCCAAAGAAACATGAGGAGAATTCTGGAACAGAACACTTGATTCTGGCTTTACCCAAAAGCCCAGAACAACAGCTCTGGATGAATCTATCTTGACAAAACATAGCATGCTTGACTACATTAAAAACAAAAATCAACACTGCTGGAAGCAAACAGGTGCAGCAAGTAGCAAGGGTGAGGCCTTAGGAGCAACAACCTCCTTACTACCTCATCTACCTCATGCTACCTTCCCTCTACAGCCCTCTACATCTCTAAGACACAAGTTCATTTTTTTAGAAGTCATAAAGACTTCAGGGTTCACGCTGAAAATACTTCAGCCAAAAGATGCTTTTGTTAAGCCCAACCCTGTGGAGAACTTCTGACAATGTGGCCTGAAATTGAATAACTATTTTTTTAAGGCTGTGAAGGGAGTGGAGATGTCAAGTGGTCAATAAAAACCTGGATGGATACACATTTTTCCTTCCTTTCTGTGCTGCAATGATTCCTCCCTTTCCCTCTCTCTGTTTTCCATCTGTAACACAAAATACTTTGTATTGTGTTCCAGAAAACTCTCAGGATTTCTGATGTACCTTGCTGTAACATTGGACACGTTGTAACCTCTCTTACAGTCTAAAAAACAGGCGCATGTGAAACAATCCGTGGCCTTGGAGAGAGTTATCTTCAAGATACAGTTCGATCTGCCAGGACGTGAGTTCTTGCGTAATTCTGACTCGCGGTGTGCATTTGTGCAGCACATACAACCATATAAACACACGATTGGATGATTTACTGTGAAGTGTGAATGATGTTTTCACATGACAAGATAAGAGTGGAGAACAACAGCACATCTTGTTCCTTCTAGTTCCATCCAGTTTTCTTGTGAATGCAGGCCACAGCCAGGGACAGTATCTGTCCATCCGTATCTGTCTGACATAAAAACTACAACCTACCCTCCTCCACCACCTCTTCTCCTTGTCCACCTCCTCTCTTGGCCATCTGATTGTAAGCTTGTGTGTGGACAACTGCTTTCTCCTCATGGTACTGGGAGGTGAGAGGGTTGAGAATGGCTAGAAAACCACACGAGAGGCGTGTAGGTTTCCTCTCTGGTTCCTTCTGCCCCTTTCTTTTGCATCCCTTCTGTATGTCCCCCCTTTTTCATTCGTCTCTTTTTCATTCTCCTGCTTGTGCAAATATCCCTCTGAAACAGATGCCCTTAATTCCTTTGGCTCCACATTATAAGATCTGCCTGAGGGAAGAAGAGGGAGGGTGGAACAAGGAAAGAATGGAGCAAGGCAGCCCATTCTCTTATTCCCCTCACATGTACACTTGAAGGGGGTGAGGAAAATAAAGCAGCAGGCAGTTTTTAGAGGTAGGAGGGGATTCCATGATGGAAAACCAGCTAGCGGCATCAATCTTGCCGCTCAGGCATTGACAAAATGATAGTGTGGATATAAAACCCCCCTCCTCCTCTGGAACACACCCTGTTTTGGATGCAATTAACCCAGATGTCACCAAAACAGAAAATCATAAATGATACCTGACCCCAAAAATGTAAAAGGAATATATTACCTTTGTTTGTGTGTGAGCCTCTTCTACTCCTGGGATGCCAAGCGTATCCTGTCCTGCAGAGTAGTATCCACACGATTTCCTCTCTCTCTGTCACACACAAACACACACAGTCTGTCAGTCAGTCAGCAAAGCAGGCACATACATCCAGCACACACTCCTCTCTCTGTGTGCCTCTACGTCTCTCTCTCTCTCTCTCTCCCTCTCTCAGCTGAGATCCTCCCTGCCTCCCTCCTTACTGTTGCTCTGAGTCTCCACCCTTCAGCCAAATGCTCTGGCTGCTAGAAACTACCCACCCCCTCCTCTCTTTTTTTTCCCTCCTCCCTCTTGCTTTCTGTCTTCTCTTTTCTGTTATAAGGACACACTCCCTCCATCTCCTCAACTGTCTCCTGAACACCTACAGTAAACAAATGCATACCACGACAGCTGACAGTGTGGACGAGCAGGATTTCCCACTTGATAAATATTCATACTGGCTTCCGCGTAGCCTTCAGTTACTCGATCTTCTCCTTCTTGACTCGCATCCGAACTCACATTTTACTTCTGTTTGTGGTTCCAGACACTGCATGAACAAGGAAAAATTCACTCAACTCTAAACAACAATAACAACTGCAACCCCCTTGCATCGCACTCCGCTGTTGCTGAGTAGACCTCTCATCGTTTACTGTGAACCTTCACAGGTTAAAACTGATAAAAACAAAGTGTCCCAGCAACTTCACTTAAAAGCTGCAACATAACTCATAAACAAACAACACGCTGCGTGCGCGCACACACACACACACGTCACTATTTCATACTTTTTTTCCATAGTTTGCCCAGGATGCATTCACCTATGTGTATGGGCATGATAATGAAAATTCCTCTTTCCAGAATAAAACATTATAAAAAGATCTGTACAGCCAATGACCCTTTATGCCTCTCTTCCATTAAGAATTTTTTTTAACTTAATTCCACTGGTGAAACCCTGAGGAAGTCAAAGTCAGTCCAACAACAAAATTAATTATGTGTTGTATGTAAACAACTATTAGATGGATTGACAGGAAATTTACAGATATAGACTCCAGGGAATGAAGTCTACTGTTGATTTAGGGTAAATATTACCATATTACAGTGTTGGCTGGGCGATCCTGTCACTGTGTTTTGGTGCACATGCTATTTAAAAATTATCCTAACATTTAAGCCCATAGAGAAAAAACAGCAATTTTACATTATGGTACACAGGACTTGTTGATCCACTGCTGTTAAAATGTGTTATTTTGTGACTTAGGTGTATGAAATCCTTAATTAGGATTTACCTGAATGACACAAACATACCAACGAAGCAGCAGTAAAACAGCAACCCCCTTTAACCTTTGAGCAAAAATCAGGGAAGTGAGCTGTTTTCAGCACAAACTTTTCTCTTGGAAAAGGCTGTCTAACGGTGAGAAAATAACAGTAAACATATTCTTAAGACTGCATACACTTAAACTAACCAAGATGTAATTAGAACCTTTAGTTAAGTGACAAAAATCTTAAAACTACTAGCATCCCTGCTGACAGCCATGTTTTCATTTCTCTGCCTGTCAGTTCCTCATACACTTATGATTCAAAGAAACACGAACTATCCCTTTAATGCAAGTGTGTTTTTTCACCTGCAGGTAAACTACGTGTCTTCACCCAACTGTCTGAACCAAACACCACATTTTCTATGAATCACACTTTCCTCAGCTCCATTCATGCAGATGTAATTCTCCATGAGTCTTACAGTAACAGTAACAGTCGACTCCAGGGAGCACTGGAGTGAGGAGGAGGAGGAGGAGGAGGAGGAAGATGGAGAGTTAGTGAGTCATGGTTCCTGTGGAGGTGGACATGAAGCCACTGTCACTAGGACACCACAGTGGTGTATCATGGTTCGTCCTGTGTCCACTAATCAAGTGTTTCATTTGGCAACATATGTCATGTTCATGTGTTCAAAATAATGAAATGTTATCAGCTATCAGTTATCTCAACTGTTAAAATTCCAAATATTTATAGAAAAGATTATATTGTGTATTATAAGAGAGATCCGTATATTAGCGTTAATATCTATAACCATTCATTTAAGGTAAATATTTTTATGACTGGCCTGCATGTTTGGCCTGGTCCTGCTCACGGTGACTGTACAGTGCCAACTGTGCAACATGAAGGAGGGAGCGTAGGAGCAGAGGGGCCAAAGGATGCAGGGAAGAGGATGACGTTTAAAGACGCACTTAACTACGAATCTGTGTTCCCAAACAATAAACAGAAAGTCTGACAGTCTGAAGAAGCTTGGCAGAGGAGGGATTTTCCAAAATTAAAAAAGAAATGGATTGAAAAGAAAACTTGTTAGTATTGTAAAGTAGACTCACAACCCTTTAATCAAGACAAGCAAGTGTGAAGAATCATGTTTGAAGAAAAGCATGCATTCACCCATTCTTCTTACTGGTTTTGCCAAAATGAAAAGTCATAATTGGGTAGAATGTTGATTTTGTGCTATTTAAAATGCATATAAATATATTTTATATATATTATTGATTTAAGTAAAGTTTTTTTGGTCTTGTTGATCACTGGAGAGGAAATATACCCATAGATTTGTTGATTTGTAATCTGATTATTATGTTCTGTTATCAGCTCGGGGATAATCTCTGACCCTCGTGGTGTCAGTGCAGATGTTTTGGTTAATAGGCTGATTTAATAAGGGCTCTTAATCCACCTCTAAGAAGACATGTGGTGACTTCAGACTTGCACTATTGCTTAAATTGCCTCTTTTTGGTGCAATTAATGGTGCAGTTTTGGCTTTGAAATGCAGTCAGTTTTCCAGGTGATGGAAAAAACTGCCTTTGATTCAGATTAGCAGCATTTTTTGGGGATTTCTGAGCCCATTATTTCAGGAAGTGAAGAGTGTAAAACATTAGCTGAGGTCAATACATGACCACATTGAACACAGTTTTCACACAGCATTGGTCATTCTGGCTGAGGATGAGGAGGAGGAAGGATGCTTGAATGATCCTGTGCTCTCATTGTTTATATGTGTGTGTGTGTGTGTGTGTGTGTGTGTGTGCACCAGGGATGGTGTTGTCGCGACGGGGGAAGGGCCAGGATTTCATTTCAGATTTGTGACCATCTGGCTCCTCCAGGCTGCTGCTGGCCCGAGCCGAGCCGAGCTGCCCTGCCTGTCCTGCCCCAACGCCCCGTGGGATTTACAGAGAGGTCACCACTGCTGCTGGAGATGCACTGACACCTAATACTCAAACAATCAGCTCAAATGATCACAAATACACATACATATACATATGCTACATGGACACATAAAAAAAAATGCAATGGAGGACACTTGTAGAGACAGGACTGTATGATGACCAAGAATAAACACAGGTCTTAACTGAGTAGATTAAATCCTATTTTTTTTTTCTCACTATATAAAAACCTAGAGGTTATCAGGGAAATATTCTGAAATAAGTAACAGTGAAAATAGTCTAAGGAGAGCTAAGACAGGAGAGGGAGGAGGGGGGTGGTGACAGAAAGAGAGAATGGATTTCCCCCTCTGTGTTACCATGGCGACAGCAGTGGATGGTGGATGACTGATTTCCTGTACAGCTGTGGAGCTCAGAGCGAGGAGAGAGAGAGAGAGAGAGAGAGAGAGAGAGAGAGAGAGAGAGAGAGACACTATGTGTTGCAGGAAGGAGGTGGAGCTCGCTAAGAGAAGCATCCATGTTTTCTGTTGAATTCCACATAAGATCAGTATTTTCTGTGTCATTTTGTCTCTGTTTTACTTGAAATTTACACTAGAAACTAAAAGAACAGCAAGGCTCTCTCAAAAGTAGCTCATGTGTACAGTACATCTTTATGATCGGAGTATTGTTGTTTACTTAGTAATTGTCAATACAGCTGCCCAACTCCATTTCCCATAAGGCCTAGATGTTTGGAGGTCAAAAGTGACCGTTTGATAAAGGAGGAGGGAATGAATAATATGAATGTTTTTGGATGTTTTATGGATGTGATTAAAACTAAGTTGTGCAAATTGTTTGTTGTCTTAATTCTTTTACTAGTAACAATAAAGAATGCACCTCCTTTCTTGGAAAAAATAAACAATAAACAGTTTAATTGTCTCCTATTTCTATTCCTGGAGGGGAAATCTGTTTTGAGCTAGTTTTTTTTTTTTAATGCAGACTGTCTCAGTGATAAAAAACCTTATTAATAGTGCCTTGCAAGCTTCTGCAACATATTACCATTATAGGAACCTGTTAAAAAACATTTCTGCACAGGCAAGTTGAGAGTTGTGACACTGAAAAAGTTAAATAATATGCTCTCAAATTGATACAGTTAGGTACATTTGGACAAAGATATATATTTTGTAACTTTGCCTCTGTACACCACCACAGTGGCTTTGAAATTAAACAATCAAGATTTGATTAAAATGTGGACTCTCAGCCTTAACTTGAGGGATTGAACAAAAGAATCAAATTAATGCTTTTCAGTTACTGAAGGCTAAAACTCTATAGACTCTATAGATGTCCACAGGTTTCAGACTTCAGGCTGTCATTGACTGCAAGGGATTTTCAACCAATTATTCAAACAATTATCATGATTTGAATTTGTTATATACGTAAAAAGGGACAATAATGTATAAAAATGCTTATAATTCCTCAGTGGTTATGGTTGATGCCATTATTTTGTTCAATCCCTCAACAGAAAGGTGGGAGTCCACACTCTAATCACATAATGATTGTTTCATTTCAAATTCATCGTGGCGGTGTACAGAGGCAAAATTACAAAATGTGTGTCTTTGTCCAAATGCACTACCAGTCAAATGTTTGGACACACCTTTGGGCCACATTAAATGAGAAGGTGAGTCCAAACTTTGACTGGTAGTGTACGTATGTGTACCTAACTGTAGCTCAGAAAAAGGCCTGTTTAAGGACGTGAACACATGCACTGCCAATAACAGACGGAGAAAGGGCACAATTGCAAAATGAAAACTCTCACCTTACACAGAAATAGAGCCTAGTTATTGGTCGACCATGGCCTTCCTCCTCAGACACAGCTTCTGATTTGCTCTGTACAACAAAGGGCAGACCGGGAAACAATGAAGTTAAGGCATTGTCATTTGTAATGTTCTTAATTTAAGTTGGCCACCTTAAAATACAGATACAAAAGATTTAAAAGCTTTATTTCACACCTTTCATTGGGAATGTGTCTCTGCCTTCCGCCTGCATGTTTGTTAATGTTATACCAGCAACTGCCATTATTATCATTATTATTTTTTACTAAACAGTCAATAAAGAAGGAAAATATGTTCAAAGACGTCCAAACCCATGATAATGATAGCTGAACTTAGCGAACCAAAACGGCCTAAAACCCAAAGACAATTAACATACTATATACTGTATATTTATTAAATGTGACAAATTAAACAATAATGTATTTACTTGGAGGTTGCATCTTAGCATCAGCAGCACAGGGAGAAGCAAGCTAGTTAGCTTCCACTTGTTTCACGTTTATAATTGTGTCCATTATGGCTACATTTATAACAGACAAGCTTATTTTGTCTGGTAAAACATATAAAAAAGTTAAAAAGGTGTGAGTTCTCCAAAATGGACATTGTTCAGTCAGTGCACTGAAGTAAAAAAAAAAATAGATTTAGCTTTAGCTATGGCTAACTCTTAGCTCTTTTCCTTTAGTATTGCCGTATATACCCGTAGCAGAGACAACTTGAACCCCGATTTTTAGTCTGTATTTGTTAATTATTTGGAAAAATAAGTACGCCGAATTAACACATAGTAGTTGCAGTTCGCTCTGTTTTATTGACGTTCTAACAGCCGTCAACGGACAACCTCAATAATTAACAAATACTTTAAATAACAAGGAATCTCAGGCAAGTTCTGGGCAGTATTTTTTAAGGTGGTTTACAGGAGTTTGTGATAGTGGATTTTTTAAAAAAGCTGGAGTGACATTGAACCTTGAAACCCAGTGTATAATGTGTGTGTTTATTCATACCTCATGGCTGTTTTCGCATTAAACGCAGTGGTTAAAGCAGCCACCTTTCGTGTTCGCGCCGTGGAACTCTCTGTGCCGCCCCTTTGTTTCGAGTGCGCACTTGGTCGGACGATTACGGTAATCATTAACACAATAGATTTTATAGAGTGCAGCGTCACATATTGTGTAACGTTGAGATGATTGTCACTTCTCTGAAACGATACAATGCAAATTATTCAAAAGCACTGTGGCTGATTCCCAACACAAAGGACATTGGTATCGTGTTGCATTACTGTGAATATTATCCATTCTGTTTTCAGTTCACTTTTTCTACCAGTCTTACCAATCAATTAACAAATCAAACTTTATGTAGCACTTTTCAAATCAAATCTAATTCATTATGGGTCTACGGGCGATTGATAAAAAAAAGAAGATTCAGTTGAAATAGAAATGAATGTGACATACTGATTTTTTTGGACAAATACACACACAAATTAAGATAATGAAAGATATGGAAAAATATGAGTAATAGCACTAATAAAAGTCCAGTATATTTACATTATATGAATAATATTAACTCCAAACTAAAGTGTTATCGTCAATAACGACACAGTTTTCTTGATGGAAACTGCCCTTTGGGTTTCTATATTTAAAACAAGGAGAAAACGAGAATAAAATCACACAGGCCATGACTGAATTAAAGCAAACAAATGTGATTTTTATTGTGAGCTTGAGACACAGCGACTGTCGTGACATGAGTTTATTAATGTTTCCCTGCTGCAGGAAGTGACAGGTTCAGGACCGACGGCCTTTTCCTTGAGTGATATTTAACAGATAAAGAGGAAGAACCAAAGTTTATCTTCACCTTCAGAACAAGGTCTTGTCTTCTGTCGTTCAGTTGGACGTTTAAGTTTGCACCAGCAATTATTATAGTAAGATAATACTACAGATGCACTGTATAGAAACATTTAAAATACTTAATTGTGGAAGCATGATTCCTCAAACTTTAAATAAAAAAAATAAAAAATTATATATGTATATATATATATATATATATAAGTGTGTGTGTGTGCCTAATTTTTAGAATCTCAGCAAATAAAGTTGGAACAGATGCAGGTGTCTCTTATGAGAGACAATACTGCCACCTTCAGGTTAAAAATGATACACATGACGGTGAAAAACATGTCGTTCCACTTGAGGGCAGCAAAAGCTCAAGAAACGTTTGTATATTACAGCGTAGCAATATTTTATGTAACAATTACAGTATATGAATCACATGTTCATGACGGTTTTACTGTTGTTTGTACATAAACATATACTATATTGATTATATGAATTTAGAGTTACACATAAGGAGAAAATAAATTATTTTATTTTGAAATTACTATACAAATAAATGTTCATCTTCAGGCAAACCAGAACTCTGGTGACTTTTAAAGGCCCAGTGCATGAAATTTAGGTTACATTTGATCCTTTTAGATTTATATCAGGAGGCTGCCATTTTGGACCACCATGTTTCTTTTACAGTAGCCCACAAAGGACAAACTAAACATCTTTTTGAGTTTTAATGCTTATTGAATCCTCCAGCACATTTGAGTGAGGAATATTCAGCCGCAACATGCAGTGTCACCAATCAATGTTGATACAATTTTACAAACTAACTACTAAGTTTTATTTTTTAGGTAAATGTAAGGATGTTTTTGTTTGTATATTGTCTATTCTATCGGTGTCATCCTACTCTTATTTATCAACATGCACTGCCCCTTTAAAATAAACTAAAAAAAATTAAAAGTAAAAGTAAAGACACTTACTACAACTGCACATTTTGGAAATCAGCACAAAAAACAGCAGAACTCCGGTAAATAAATGTACCTTTTTATTGGATATTGAGGGTGTTAGTACCAGGAAGGCACGGACCAGACTTCATAACAACATTTTTTTTTTCTTTTTTAAACTATAGTGTGACAAATAAATTTTCCTTTTTTTCATGGAGGAGGATCCTTTCACAGAAAGGATTATGGACATAGACATACAGCCTTTTACTGTACAAAGCACAAGTATGACCTTAAATTGAAGTCAATGAGGAAAGAAGTTAGAACAAATTATGAATCATGGGTTATGAATAAATGCATGGCTATGTACCTCAACACAAACTGTTCTGTTTCAATATAAGAAATATCACTGTCCATCAAAACATGACTTAAGACATTTGCCATTAATGAGTAGAAATACATATAACATTTAAAAACTGTGAAATAAACAAACTGTAAGAAATATAGTTGCTTTTAATTACATAGCAGTATCAAATGCATGTGTTTGTTATGTTACATATGGTGTCTTTTTTAAAAAACAAAACAAAACTATTGTTCGGATGCTGTATTGCTGACGAAAGATGACGAAAGAACATTAAATACATCTTATATGATTTTGGAAACACAGCCACCAGCTTTTAGGCTGTTACAGATCAAACTGTTCATCGCTGTTTTGGGCTGCAACCATTACTCGATTAATAGCTTATTAATCAATTACTAAATGAATCGTCAACTGTTTTGATGATCGAATAATTGGTTTGACTGTTTTTTCAATAATTAAAACAAGCTTTCTGAAATTTTTAGCTTCTTAAATGTGAATATTTCATGGTTTCTTTGCCCCCTGATGACAAAGAAGTCATTACAACTGATTCATTTTGGTTTTGTGGACAAAACAAGACGTTCAGAAACATCATCAGTTTCAATTTTTTAAACATTTTCAGGCCAAACCTTTTTCACGGTCAATTTACATGCAACTGCATTTACACAAATACATGTAGCTGACTCATCATTTGTCGTTGTAGTTTGCTCAATTACATCTGCACATGAAACAGTAAACATTTAAAGAAATGTTTTAATGTTATGTGAAATGCACTCATTAGCTTCCCCGTCTGTAAATTCATGTGACGATACTGTATATGAGATATTCAGTATCAGGATTGGTCAGATATTAATAACCTAATTCAGTATGAGCTGTGAAAGACAGACACATTTATTTATTTTTAAATAACTTAAGGATCATATTGCCAACACTTTGAAGTTCATCCTCAAATCAAAAAGTTATACTGTTTTCATGATGTTATGGTGCAGTGTTTTCCACCAAATTCAAATACGAGTAAAACAGTGATTTAAACAATTCTTTAGTGTTTTCACCCCAGAGAAGGTACAAAAAAAAACCCCATTATGGCTGCATTTTAAAGCTATAATTGTGGCACGTTGAGCCACAGCTGCATAATTTATGAGTTCAAAACATTTTCTTTGTTGTTTTAACCTCCAACAACCTCCCGTGCTCAGTCACACCAGCTGAGTGGTGAAATCTGAGATGGGATTTATCAGAAATATGAGTTTGAAAGAGCCTGTGAGCTACCACAGGCTACTGTACTCCCTTTCTAATCTCACTGTAAGTGTAAGATAAAAACATAATGAAAGCAGTCTGTCTTGTTCAGAGCCACGAACCCCTTAATACTGTCACGTGGATTTAAATGTAATACTGAATGATATCAACCAACCGTTCAGTTCATACAAAAATACATGTAGAGAGATTTCAGGTTAAAAAAAAAAAGAGATATAGAAAGGAAAAGAAAGTGTAACAAATTCCAGTTCGAAATGAAACTGAAGACACATGAGACGTAACAAGACTCCGAGAAAGACAAACGCATGCATCAAAATAAACGGTTTGTTTTGGCTGGCGGCCAGAACAGGTCGGGCTCCATCTTGAGTCTGGATTACAGACGGAAAACTCTGACGGTCGAGTCTGGACACGTAGGAACCAACTCGACCTCATTCCTCCCGAGGAACTCGGTGGGATTTCGTGGAACATGCAACAGTTTGACCTTTTCTGCTGGAAAACGATGCTAGATGTGCTGATGAGGCGCGTTTACAATGTTCTGAGATGAAGTGGAGCTTAGAAGCCTGATGGCTTGGAGTGGGAGTGACTGATTGTCGAGGCGGGGGCGTGGGAGGGGGTTTGCCACCTGCATAGTGGGATGAAGGCACGTTGAGTGTGTCTTCACATTATTAGGTCCAATCTCATTTCTTATTTTTACCCCTTGCCCCTTGGAACTGAGCCACAAGTAGTAGTTAAAATGTAGCCCTAAGAAATGGAACATCGATTCAAGAACGTGACAAGTAATCCCATAATCTAGTGTGACATGTCACTATCATGGACTAGTGGAATTATTTGGCACTTGTCTGAAGCATATACCTCACATTGAAACTGGAAATGGGCGTAGTCCTCCAGTCTCCTCACTGAAGCCAACATGGAAGCAGCAATATACTGAGTAGCCACCAGGGGTCATTTTCACATGGACATAGTGACAATGACCCTACTTCTCACTTCTTTTACATCAGTACACATTTCCATTATAAGTTAATGGTATCACTTTCTATTTCAGGTCTTTTTCAATAAACTTTTCAATAAACTAAACTTAGCAAACAACTTAGTAAAATTGGTCCCATTTAAAGGAAATAGACAATAAAATAGGGCACATAGGAGTGGAAACAGCTGGTATTGTCAAATAGGAGCCTGGTGGCAGGTGACACCTCTGAACCTCAACATGGCACTTGCCAAATTGTGATTCGGAAGGCTTCAAATGGGAATTCAATGCCTGGAAATACTAGTGCATCAGTTTATGTATAAGAGAAAATTGAACATTACAATGTAAACAACTGACTTCATGTAAAACAATCAGGGAAATGTACCCTTGACTCAGAAATTCTGACCTTCCACTGAAAAAAGGGAGGGTTAATTTCAGGTTTCAGGTGTAATTAACCCTGTGGTAGGGGCAAGGGTTGAAATGGGACTGAGCCTAAGATTTCACTCAGAGAGAAGGAGGGGTTGGCACACTGCACTTCCTGTTGAGGTAAAATGAAGTGGCATCAGAGAGGAGCTCTCCCTCAAAGGATTATGGGTCCAACCTCCCTCACACTGTGACTCTGCAATGTTATCATCATGGCTGCACATCTCAAGAACAACATGGACTTAGAAACACGTCATTCTTTGTCTTTGGTTCGTAGCTCAGAGTGATTTTGTCCTTAGTGTCCTCCACGGAAAAATCCTTGATGTGCTCATCATGTGTCTGCCCATGAGCCTTTTTTATGACTTAAAAGCAGACGTGAGGATCATAAAACCAGTTCTGAAGGAGACAAATCTGAAATAAATTGTTTTTATAAGAATATGACGAGATCCCTTTTATGTTTCCTTTCACAGAGGAGCAGCTTTGGTATTAGTTTAAAGAAGACACAGGTTCTCTTGAGCCCAGTGTTCACTCTTAAAATGACAATTTCAGTCACACTCCGCCACATTTGTTATTCTTTGTGTCATGTGGCAAAAGGGGCAACCGAAGATGCAGCGACCTGCTGCCAATTAACTCATCTCCTCCATTTTAGAAACCACCTCTTCATCACTCCACTGCCATATCATTCCCTGAGGACTGAAAAATCTCCACATCTGACACAGAGGTGACATAAGGTCACCCTAAGGTTGCTGTGTTTGCGTCTCCATCACACCACAAACTCAGGGACCTCGTCATTTGTCAGGTCCAGGGAGAAGTACTTGTTGGTTCTCTTGATGGGGAACGGGTGCTGGTCGCTGAGCATGCCGGTGCGCTGATCGGCCAGGCCCTGGTAGCCGCCGCTGTCGCTCAGCTCCTGAGCACAACCAAACGTGTAGCTGTGGGCGGTGTCCTGGCATAGCTCCGCCCACTGCAGGCAGTCTTTCTGGTAGAGGCGGATGTCGTCAAGAGACTGGCTGTGCCGGTCAGTGGACGAGTCAGTCTTCCTGCATGCAGACGTCTGTGGAGAGAAATAAAGTATTACAAGAGAAAATCAGACGCTGGAAACTTTTACTCTGAGGCTACATCTACACTGTACTACTATGTTTTCAGTATTTTCATATAAAACACGTGAACATTCAGACAGACTCCATGCTGGGGTAAAAAGGAAGCTAAATCTCTCCTCTGTAGTTGTCATGACTGCAAAGTGTAGGAATGTGTAATAAACAAAGGATCTAAAGTAAAACTAACAAAACACAAAAAGGCAAAAAATAATTAAACGCAGGAGGAAGTGGTATGAAGTCAAGCAGGAAGAGAAAAACACAAGGATCTCAAACACAAAAACACAAAAAGGAAGAGGAACCACAACACATGGAAACAGAACATCAAAAGCAGGATAAACTGACAAAGATATGGGGATCACGGAGAATAAATACAGTGGAGAGGCAGGGAAAATTGCAGGTGAAAACACAGGTGAATCACATCAGGGCAGGAAGACATTTAGGAGGGAAGATAGGAAAGGAAGTAGAAATTAACAAGGTAAACACACTGGAAAGAACTACAAAATAAAACAGGAGAAAACAACTAAAAACCCAAGCTTTAAGAAAATGAGATTAAGACGTAGCCTTGAGGTTTTCAAACGTGAAAAGGAGACAGCTGCATTTTTAACCTTTTACGTTTTCCTGACTTTAAAATACCAGGATAATTTGAATAAAAGTCATATCTGGAGAAGAATTAATGCACAGCGTGGATGTGTCCTGAGTTACACTAGGCATAGGTCTAGTGCTGTAGATGAGTTGCTGCTAAAAACAAAGTGTGTAACACTAGAGACGGCAGTTAGATGACACATATCCTGTTTCTCCTCCCCTTGAGCCAATAGTATACTTTAAATGAGCCATACTGGGAAACATCAAGCCAATTGTATTGTAGCTCTGGTAAAAAACACACAGATAAGATTCAGCTGAGACAGATGTTTTCAAATGATGTGGAGGCAGGAAGGAGCAGGTGCAGGGGGGACTTTGAATTTGAACATGACGGACATTGTAGGTGTGTCCATATTGTGAAATATGGTGTTTGCTGGTTTTAGAGTTGAATCTAAATTACCTGCGGCAGAGACTCGATGCTCTGTCCTCTCATCTTGACCACGGTCTCAGAGGAGCTGGATGTGGAGGAGCTGACATCTTTCACTATCAGACCTGGGGAAACAGTACAGTTACAGTATGTATGAGGCACTATATTAAGCAAAAGTTGACTTTGGATTTTAACAATTCAGCTTCAATTTATGTTCGCTTTTTACAGGTGTTTGTTAAATTACATATCCAGTGGGTTTAAATCTAGTTAACTAGTATCCAGTCATTGCAGCTTACACATCAATTAGACAGTATTTTGTTAACAAAATTATATCATAAATACTCAAATAAGCAAATTCTTCAAGCAGAGACTGTTAACTGACAAAAAAGGAACTTCCACAAATCTTTGTGACAGACATCCTAAAGGCAGTTTATCTTCCTCAACTAACCTCTCTTGTCTTCTTAAGTGTTGGCATTTCTTTTCATTTCTTTTAGAAACATGATTTAACCCCAGCTAATAATGGCTAGATGTTTCTTCCTGTTAAGCAATTTGCTTTCTGCCCCTTGTAATAGTGATGGTGCATCAAATTCACAATTTTGTGTCTTTTTTACGCATCAGCATTGATGTGAAAAGGCCTTTAATCTCAACTCACAATGTTGGAAAATTGTTTTTTTTATTTTATCTCTCCAGATACAAAACTAGAGTGTCACCTAAAAACACAAAAAAGAAAACTCTGAACACAAGTAAACAGGAAGTCGACCTTGATTTACTTATTTATGTATTTCGGGCTTTTGGCAGCAAATTCAGAAAAACTATGTGTACCGGAGTATCCATTGGTCTGATTGGGAGACATCGTCAGCATGTCCTCAGTGATGTGGATACACAGCTCCTGGTCCAGAGCCATTTCATGAAGCTCTTCATAATCTTTGGGGTCGTCCACCAGCATCTCAATCTCTGCAGGAACAAACACTGTCTTAATTATTTCCCCCCACCACAAAATCGCAAAGATAACGTAAACGCTGAGCTGATATTTTGCCACAGTGAACTCCACTCTCACCGTCGTCGTCCAGTATGCGCTCCTTGCCGCTGCTCTCAATGCCGGATGTGTGTGAGCTCCCGTGGCTGGTCGTGGAAGAGCTGCAGGTTCGCAGTGGCCTGTGTGGAGCCTGACCCGGGGCCCTGAAGCTGTCCGTCTCAATGCCCGAGGTATGTGAGCTTCCATGGCTGGTGGTGGAGTGACGAGACAGGCGTTTGTGATGAGACATGCTCCCTGCGCTGCTGCCGCTGGCCCGGGAACGCTTGTCCAGGTGGTCCATGTCCAGTTCCAGAGCATCGCTGATGTAGGACTCCCTGTACTGTTTCTTCTCTGAAATGACATGAGCACACAAATATTTTACATTTTATTTTTTTTACAGTTTACAGTCTAATTATAGCTTTCCATGTGTATATTATAGCCCTTCAGCGGAATGTTAATTTTTCCTTTCCTTAAAGCGTACTAAAGCAGTACCTATTTTTCTGTTAGCAGGGTTTTTGTGTGTATTTTTGAGAGGTGGCTCTTTTTGCAATGTATCTGTTGCATTTCTTATCAAAACAACGTCACAGTCAGCACTGCACATACTACATAATTTCTGCGTGTCAGCAACTGGCAGAGACTGAGACTGGAAGGGGGTCTGTCAATTATCACATGATGACAGGAGACAGCATGTCGTACAAATATTGTATACGATAAAAAAAAAAACATTGAATATGAAATATCCACTGATAGAGTGTATAAGAAATGAGGCTTTCTGTTTTTGGAGGTGTCAAACTGGAGGCCCGTGGGCGACGTGTGCCCCCATGTGGCCCACCACTTAATACCTGGTCATTTGAGTTTGTAGCCCCCGGTCTCTATTCAAGTTGAGACATTTTTCAGAGGGGTAGTGTGGCTTTTTAGGTTTGGTAACACCCAGAACTTCTGACCACAGATATACTGTAGCTCATTGTGTTGGCAAACTGGGTGTTGAAGTGGTACTGTATGAGCTGTGTTACTGGGTGGATGCCAAAGAGTGTGTGGTCTGCAAATGAAAATCTAATTTGTGCATATACTGGCTTTGTTATGAATGAAAGCTGTGTTTTGGTTTAATGTTTCTTTAATCTCTAATGTTTTGATGCCTGGATATTTTATATGCAATGGCTTTGAGCAGCTGAAAAACGAACAAGCAGTCACTCCAGGACATTTTTCTGTAACCTTTAAATGGTGTTGGAACATTACATATCCCCGATTTTCGTGTTCTGGGACTGACTCTGCAATCAGGACTTGAATAAACAATATATAGCTGGCAGCTGGCAGTCACCTTCATTTTCTTCCAGTCGACGAACTTGTTTGAGGACAGGCTGCAGGTTCATGTAGAGCCGGTGGCTGTTACTGAGCAGCTGCAGGAGGTGGCGAGAGCGCGTTGGACAACCTGTGTAGTAGATGAGTTTACGGGCCGAAGGGAGTCCGTCAGGGAGGATTTCAAACTTCTTCCCCTGAGAGAACGGAAGGAGAAAAAGAAGACGTGACATCAATGTTGATTACAGGACTCAGGATGATTTACAGCGGTTAATAAAACAAGTTTATGAAACAGGAATGTGCATGTGAAATTGTGCCAGACAGAGGAACCTCAGAAGAACAAAGTCTGTTCTCAAAAACTGTTTTGCAGCCAAACACAAAGCAACGGCCACTTTGTGTGTCTGTTTTTCATTTCTTCACACTGAAACAAAGCATTTTTAAAAGTATTTCAGGGAGAGGACATGTTGGCTGAATACATGGAAAAACTAAAATGGTGGATTTGTGCTTTTCTCCTGAGCCTTTTTTGGCAAAAGCTACATTGAATAACAGCTGTCTTTAGTGTCAGTGGGGTTGTTTTCAATACAGACCTATAAACATTTCTGTAAGGGTTTGGACTTTCAAAAGCAACGGGTGGGTTTAAGGACCGTGAAAATGCAACGAGTTGCACATTTCTGACCACAGGACGGAGGTCTCCTTTCATTTATCCAGACGTTTTTAAAGAATCCAGCTGATTCAAAGTACATTTAAAGCCCCTACGTAGGTATGAAAGAAAAGTGGTAAGAGGTATTCCAAGTTTTACTGTAGGGACATGAGTTCATAAAAATTAACATTTCTTTGACAGTGGCTTTCCCATAAACATAAAAGATTGTTTTCTCTGGGCAGAGGTCTGAACGATTTCCTGTTCAAAACTGTGGACTGGCAGGAAAAAGTCTGTGTGGGAAAATGAAGGAGAAATATTCTATTCCATGCAAGTTGAGTATCGTTTCTTCAACCTCAACCAACTGCTTCTCTGCAGCTCTTAGTGGCCACCATTGAAACACGTATGTCACACTGAGCAGCAGCCAGGTGTGAGTGAGCCAAAGTGAGTGAGTCAACACTGGGAACAGCTGAGCTGCATCACATCTCTATTTTATAACTTGGAGCTATTCGCTTTGGTTTTTCTTTTTATGTGAACCACTTGAAACTTATTCTCTACGCGCTTCATATTTACTCCCTTCATTTATAAGTTGCACGTCTTTGCTTAAATGAAAGGTTTACTGTGACAATGTGGCTGCCAGGTTGGGACAGGAAAGGAAAATTCTGGTATTAACCACTTAACAAAGGGATGTCCTACACAATCAATGCATACTCAAGTCTACAATATCTTAAGCATGTTACTCACTTTATCTTGCCATTATACATTGTTTTTGTCCTTAGTAAACTGCTCTCCCCGACAAAAACTCCATAGAGAAAATCTGTGATTTTACATCATGGCACACAGGAGCTGTTGATGCTCTGCTGCTTCAATAAGTGAGCTATTTTGTGAGTTCAGTGTTTGAAATTCTGCGTTCAGATTCATCTAAGTGACACAAACTTAACAAATAATGCAGCAGTAGGCCAGCAGCTTCTGTGTCCCTGAAAGCTAAAATGCTGATCTTCTCCATTACCTTTGGTGAAGGAGAGTGAGCACTTTCAAAACACCATTTTAAAAAATGGGGAAAAAATAATTTAAATTAAATATAGTGTACCCTAAACAATTATGTGGTTAATCAAGAAAATAATCAAATGATTGAAATGAACATTAGTTGCTGCCCTAATAAGGAGCAGCTTTTAAAAAAGGAGTATGTGGATGTTGGTTATTAATAGCCACAAGTTAAGATGCTCTGTTTGTACTCATGAATGTTAAGTCTGTGTGTTCCAAGTCTCTTATTTATGGCAGAGAGAAGAAGATAACCACACTCCAAAAACCACACATACTGATTCAGCTGCTTCCCTGCTGACAGTAACTCTATTCCAAAGGAAATACAAACAGCAGCAGACTGGTGTCGAGCAGGTTATTAAATGGTGTTCAGAAACCACTTAGAAAAGTTTCCTCTTACATGCACAACACATGATCAGTCCTTCTGAATTCTCTGCACAAGACAGCTGGATAACTTTCTCAACCCTTTTGAAAAAAGATCTCCCTGACAGGCCACACACATCGAAAAGCTCCCTGCATGACCACTGAGATGTTTTATCCAACATTCTCTCAACAACACCAGCATCAACCAGAGAGCTGCTGGTCAGGAACTGGACCTCAAGGTGATGACTTCACTTCAGCCTTTAGTGGGAGCAGATCAAACTCACAAGCTCACGAGAAGTAGATGTGACTTTGTTTTCCTTTTATTGCATCAGAATATTAAATTCCAAACTTTTATAACACTGAGCAGAAAACATTCCCCTCCTCCCCTTCAACCGCGACACCAAACACAAGCTAAAGTCATCCCGGCCAAAAAACCCGTATCCAAAATACCCCAAAACATTTGCAACATCTGGTGTTTATTGACCCACATGTCCCTACGCCCTCTCTGGCTCGCTGGGCTGTTGCTGCAGCCATGGCGGCAGCAGTGCTGGATGACGTGACTGAAGGGTGGGGTAGAGGAGAAAGCCTGTTATTCAGGAGAAGGGTGGGACGTGGCCAAAAGAGGCCCTTCATGTCCACATTGAGACCACAGCCGCGCCATCGCTGCTTCACGTAGCAGATTCAAAGAAACCACCAACAAAAGAGTGAGTAATGAGGAAAACAGGATGTCTTCACTGTGAAGCGTGTGGCAGAACGGACTGCGACAAAAGCAAAACCTGCTCTTGGGTCCAAACACTGAGGCGACAAAGTTTCTCAATCAGGAAAACTTGCCTGTAAAGTCCATCCATGTTTGTAAAGAACGTAAAGAGCTGAAGTTGTAATTATTAGTTTGACTGGAAAAGAACTTGAAACCCATAAACAGTTAGGTCAAACTTTTCATTGGACAAATACAACTACATGGAATCGATTTATTGAATTGTAGTGTGTCCTACTCCACTACACTAGGTGGCGATATGCACCCCCCCCCCCCATCCAGACTTTTTATGCCACAGATGAAAAACCAGCAGCTGGTGAAACCACGTCAAGCACCATTCCGTGTCTTATTATCAGCCATTAACTTGAACATATTTTGTTCTTAAAGCTAACAGAGCATAAAATGTGTGTGGATTTTGCCATTGTTTCTCACAGTTTCTCATGGGGGGGATATTTATTACAATGCGCAGAGCTGCAAGACCAGTTTGGGTCTGATTGGATGTAAACATGAAATAGAAATTAAACTCCCAACCACATTATCTTTTCAATTTTTTTTAGAAATTCATACCTTTTCACTTGAACTAACTAAACTATTAAGTCTGGTTTTAGTTGGACTAACACAATAATTACTAAACCAAAATTTTCCTTGCGTCATGTGAATGTACTGAGTGAAACAGACATGTTGAAAGCTTCTCTGTGATAACAGAAAACACTGTGCAAGCAAAATAAGAGACCAATTAATGACAGACTGACTCAAGGCAAACAAGAGATGATGGAACAGGATTTCCTTTAAAAACAGCACAAGCAATAATTAATGAAACGGAAAAATCAAGAGGCTTGTACATGTAAAGTATATATTAAGAGGGAAAAGACTGCTGCTGACTACAGGAAAATACAGTGTATGTCTAAGTGTGTGTGTGTGAGTACATGCAAAGATAGCCTTTCTAAATCCCTGATTTGTTCCAGAGAACTCGCAAGGCTAAGATAAAACAGCAGTATGGAGAGAAGAGGGCTTGCATAAAAATTTCCACAACCATGAGCATGAGCTAAGCTTTCACAAACACCGCCATAAGCCAGGGGATGCTCGGATTTCATCATCACTGAAACAACTTTCCTTCAAGCAAACTATGCGTATGAAAAAAGAAAAGAGAGGTCCTGTTGATGCATGGGACTCACCACGAATACCAGTTTGCCCACGTTGGTCCAGGGGAAGTCATACAACAGCTGCCTCACGGAGCCGACGTTCTGCAACAACACAGAGGCAGATACAGAGTCAAACGGAGACGACAGTGCTGTATCTAGAAAGCTTGAAAGAGGAGTTTACAACTTGATCATTCCAGTCACTAACTTCTGTCAAGAGTCATCTATCATGTCAACTGTCCGTTGAGTTCAGACTGTTGTCTACAATGTGTCAAAAGTGACTGATATTTTTTTAAAAAGAGGTCAAAAGGTGGATTTTTTTTTAAAACATGCATTTAGGCGTTTTACTCTTTATGAGACAGATTAAGTTTAAAGAGGAAACACTGGGGGAACAGACATGTAGCAAAGACTGTAAGCAGGAATTGAACCTGCATCACAGCCGATATGGGCTGCAACTAACAATTAATCTGTCAATTATTAAATCAATTAGTTGTTTGGTCCATAAAATATCATAAAATGTTGAAAGAAATATTCAATTTCTGTGATTTCTTTGTTATATGGAGCAAAGAAACCAAAAAATCTAATAAATTAGTGAACTCAAACAAAGTAATCGATTATCAAAATATTTGACAAATAATTTAGTTATTGTTAATAACCAATTAATTGTTGTAGCCCTAATTGTTTTATTGATTAATGTTTTAAATTAATAATTAAAAGGTAAGACAGTAGAACAGCTTTGTATTTACATAGTAAAATAAGCAAAACAAAAAAGGCTGTTGGTGGAGCCATGTTGTTTTAGTAACATCTGAGATATCAAACCACGAAACAGAAACACTGCAGATTGATTTGTGATACCGTGAAGATATTCACTGCTGTGGAAAGTTATAACTTGGACCAGCATTTGGGATATCAAGCACATGGATGGAAACTCTCCATCGTCTCAGATGATGGATGACGTGTGTGTTTGTACACTTCTAGACAGTTTGGTTTTCTATGAGTATTAGAACTCATATAATAATGAGTTCAATACTGACATTTTGCTTTAGCACTTGTCCTCAGAAAGGGACGTATAATTGAGGAAGACAGCAAAAGCCTCATTAAAATGTACCTGGAATATTTGAATTCCACGTAAAGTCAGTCCCAGTGTGAGAGATGCCTCTACTTCTTTCTTGTCCTGTTGAGACATGAAATCAAGGGTAGATGAGGACTCAGAGTTAATTAACAGTGTAAAATCTAAAACTGAGCACCAGCATATCAAATCAAACATGGAGTAAGACCTATGAAATGAGTCCAGAAGGAGAAGGGTTTTCTCTGGAAATAAAAGCAGAGATTTGCCTTCAGCTGGACACGTCACACTCCTTTCTGTTAAAACCAAGTGGCTCATTACCGGTCATGAAACTGACAGAGCAGGGCATAAATGGGTTCGTCTCGAGTAGTAAAATACTGTAAACAATTTGCTTTGAACATATAAAGATTGCTGCAGACCAGCAACAGACAAACCAGCTACCAAAACACAGGCATCACTCTCTGCTCAAGACATCAGTACTTAATGTTAATATTAGAATAACATAATACAGTCAAAGTAGGATTATCAGAAATTATATGAGACGCTGTCTCAACAAAACATAAAACTAGCAATCAATCATTTCTATGACAATAATGGAATCTGTATGTAGATATTCTGTGTCACTGGACTTTCCATAGTATTTTTTTTTTTCATTGATATTTTTAATATCATACTTTCTTGCATGCTTTTATGTAGGGCTACAACTAACTCACTAAGTTAGCGAATCGATGTCAATCTGTCGACTATTTTGTCGATTGATCGAGTACTTGTTTAGTCTGTAAAACGTGTGTTTTTCAAATGTGTTTTTCAGTGTTTTTCAAATGTGAAAATGATGATGTTCCCAAATGTCTTGTTTTGTCCACGGACCAACATTATTCACTTTTAATGGTTTCGTTGTTATATGGAGCAAAGAAACCAGAAAATATTCACATTTAAGAAGCGGTACAATCAGAGAATGTGTTTTAAATATATAAAAAAGTCAAAATGATTAATAAATGATCAGAATAGTTGAGTAATTTAGTCATCAAATAATAATTGATCAATCGAATAATCGTCGCAGCCCTACTTGTATGTTCTGTTCTATTTTTCACAATATTGCTTATTCTGTTTCTGTTATGCGTTTGTATTTTTATATTCTATCTTAGTCTTATTTTTATATCTTCTTCGATTTCGCTTAGTATTTGTACCTCTAAACATCTTGTGACTATAACAAGTGAGTTTTCCCAGTGTGTCAGTGGTACAGTGGTTTCCTGCTGCCTCAAGATAGAAATGCACCAACAATGAGCCCGATCACACCTCAGTTTCAGACCAACACACTCACAGACGCAGACACAGAAATGCATTTGCTACCTACTTAATGTCAACACTGGGCGTAAAAAATGGTGTCATTGACTTTCACATTCTACGTTGTGCACCAGGTGTAAGACAGAGCCCTTGACGTCTCACCTTGTAGAGTCTGTAGTAGTGGACAGTGACGTCATCAAGCTGCGCACACTCCTTGATGTATTTGAGGTGAGCCTCTGAAGCTGTGAGAGCAAACTGGTCCTTGTGCATGTTTGGGATGTGCCTCAGGATATACTCACGACCACGTTTAGCGATCACCTGAGCGGGATGAGAGAGAGACAGAGGAGATAAATGTCAGGCTTGGTTGCCCTGAAGTTGTACAGACACGTTACAGCAGAATGGCAGCACAAGTTGCCAGTGAGGATAATGAGGCTGCCTGCTGCAGGGCGAACAGATGTCAGCCTGCAGAGACTCAATGAGAAACACACTTTCCCCACTTTACATGTGACTTTGTGAAGATTTTCTGAGTGAGTTTTCTAAGCACCTAAATCTGCGAGGGATTTACTGTGGAGTAGCGCTCGTCGTCAAAATGATTTCCTGTCAAAGCTGGCTTCAAGCGGCGATAAGGAGGCAGGAGGCTAATCACAGGAAGTGGAGGGCAATCGGACGGGTGTGGCAGCCACGACCGTGACAGATGATGGAGGTGGAGGTTGATGGAGGAAAGAATAGCAACATCTGCCAGAGCATTTTTCAAGATTTAAAAAAAAAGTGTGTGCTACGACCATGGACAAAAATAAACGTGGCGTCCCAGTTCTCATTACTGCACATGCTCAGATGTGGAGCTGTCGCAACTCACATTTGGACAGTGTGATTAATGGCAGGTGGCTACAGACCCACATACTGTGGCCTACACACCACAGGGCAGGACACTGAGCACTGTCTGCCTCACACACTTTACTGTAGGTTTCAGCTCCAATGATACAGCAGTTCACATCTGTTCTTTTTCTGCTTGGATTTATTTAAGTGCTGGCTGTTTTTTAGGGAAGCTCATTGCGTGACTCGGTGAAATATCAGACAAGCTTACCACAGAGGGATTTACCAGTCTAATACATTAATGTGTTTACTACATTAGTCACATTTAACATGATGTCTATGGCATCATGAGTTTTTAGAGTAACTGCTCTACTTGGACACAAAAAAACAAATAATAGATTAATCATTTCACTTGGGTCAATTTTTAAAAGTGCAGAGTGCAAACCTTGGCTAAGTTACCAAATGTGTATCACCACCAAAATCTAATAATTTTTTACATGGGTCATAACTGTTGGGTTTCTTTTCTCTCTGTAATATTGTAAAGGTTTTGGCCTTACTATATACAGTGCCTTGAGATAATGTATGTTGTTATTTGGCGCTATACAAATAAAATTGAATTGAATTGAACCTACATCCCTAGAAAATCTTATCAGAATTAGTTCTTTACTTTTGAGTTTTACTGCTTACAAAACAGACAAAACCTGGTTAAAATCACCTTCAGCTTCAGGGAAATTTGTTTCGATTGTAAAAAATAATCCATGCAATGAGAGCAAGTTGTTGCAGTGCACAAAACTAAAACAAACAAGTGTCTGTTATGTAACTAAGAGCAGGAGGAAAAAGTGTGTCAGGCTTTATTTGTAATGTTCCAGGATGTGGTCAGGTGAGCAGAGGAAAGAGCCAGAGGGAACTGGTGTAAACAGCAGGGAAAACACAGTGCAATCTGTCAGGTCCATCCATCTTAAATCATCTCTGTCTCTTGGTAAGTCTCAGGACACACATATGGGACAGATGTGAGGCAGACTCACCCACGGAGGGAAGTAGGCTTCAGGTTCAAAGTACTTCCCAAAGTGCTTGTTGCGTTTGAAGTTGCCAAGGTCGGCCTGCAGGGCGAACGCTGCCAGGAGGAAGTAGGCCTCCTCTCTCTGAATACACTGAGAGAGCAGCACCTGTTTCCGCAGGTGCCAGTAGTAATAGTACCTGGCTACACGGTCACTGTGGGGCAGAAAAAGAGCAAAATGAGAAAAGTGCTGCTAAACTCAGTACAATCGGACTCATATGGACCTTTGGAGGCAAGAAAGGAGTAAAGAAATTTCCCTTTTAACCTATTTTTGATCTATTGGCTGGCTTAAGGTCTCATATTTTGGGTCTCATCAAAATGAAAACACACACCTACATGACCCTTTGCCTTATACCAATAATACCAACACTATATATTATATATAGTACATAATGATATGTCTGTGAACGCCTTTTTAATCTGCCAAACAATAAACTTGAGCTTGACTTGCCTGATCAATCTTCCGTTCTCCACGTAATACTGGGCTCTGAAGTGAATGATCATAGGTGGACCAAACTGGTCGATACCCTGAAAAACACAAGTGAAAGTTCTTATTTATTATCAAACATAAATGTACAGGTGCACAAGGTTAAAAAAAAAACTTTATTACTGAGTCTCCAGCTAGAGATGTTGGAACAACATAAGCAAACACAACACTTCAACATGTTCAACACGTTTATAAACTAACACTGAACTGCAGTGAGTTTATGTACACATAGATACCAGAGTTAAAAAAAGCATAAATAGTTCATGGTGGTAAAATTAATTTTCAGTTGACAGGTTTCAGAGTTTGTTTACATCAGTGTATAAAACAGTGAATCATATGTTAAAAAATGTTAAATTATAAGTTATTTTAGTGATAGTATGCAAACAGTATGCAGGTTTGCTTCCTGTCAAAGACTCAGATGAGAGGATCAATAGACCTCTCATGCCTGTGTGTTAAGAATGGAGCTCAAATCCCAGGAGATTATCCTAGTATTACCCTACCCTAGAAATAGCTCAAAAAAAGCTTCTGCAAGTTTCAAGAGTTCACGGCGAAAACTCCTGACCCAGACACAAATAAATATATAAAAACAACAATTTGTGGTTTGTGGAGGAGTGAAGGATTGAAACTGTCATCTGATGAACAACACGACACAGTGACTTCCTGGTTTGTTGTGGTTCCAGTGAGGTTGCCAGATTTGCAACCATCGTCCTTGCAAAGAGGCTAAAACCTGTGCATTTTTGAAATGAACTTTAATTTTGCATGTTTTCGTTTGTGTGTCATGTTTTTTTACTTTCCACATACAGTAAATTTTTGGTGGAAACCTCCAAGCTTTCTAGAACATTGTGCTTGAAACATGCTATGTAAATAAAACTTTGCTTGTTGCTTGTATCCGCACAATAGTGGGAGTTTTGTTCCACAAAATGCTGAGCAGTTTCTTAAGTTTCTGTGATATTTAGGTGAGATTATTACCAAGATGTATAAGTGTATAATCACTTATACAATCATGTATATAATTATTAAAATAACGAATAATAATAATAATAAAATCTATATTTAATAGAATAAGTGTTTTATCTGTACTTAAGGCAAGGTCTTACTTTACAGAAGCCACCATCTTGTTTCTACAGCAGCCTGAATAAGCAAAGCAGCCTTAGTGTCCATTTTACTCTTTGAAGTGGAATTTTTACTCCACAAACAAAGAAAGGCAAACTCTTTTCTGGTATACTAAGGCCACCATAGTTCCCCGATGTGCTTAGAAAAGGGACTTTTAAACTAAAACTTTGCAATGATATGATTAGTCATGTTCTGCTAATTTACCTGCAATTTACAAAAAGAGGCGACTTCCTCTAGTGTGAGCAGATCCACCTGAAGCTGAATTTTATTTGGCTAAATCTTGTAAAAAGATTTGAAAGTATGTCTTTATGTCATGACTTTACTGAGGAAAAGTTGCAGTTTTCACTGTTCTTACTGAGAGCAAAAATGTATGTAATCTCTGCATGTAATCTCTTACCTTGCTAGCTTCTCGCTTCCATTCTTTGGGACAGTATTTGGACAATTTCTGATCCAGCTCCATATAGATGTGTTCATTATCTGTCAGGAGGAAGAGAGAGAGACAGGTTCAGCTCTGTGTCTGTGAGGACGTACGGGTGCCTTCATGTTTATGTGCACTTGGAGAAAAATCCCCTCCTGAATGCGCCTTGTTCAAAGACCGGCTCAGAGCAATCACATCAGACAGTCTCTACACTTTTTGTGCTCAGAGCCTCTGGTTTTCCATCTCATGTCTTCACCTCACTCTTAATCTGCTCCTGAAGTGATCTTCAGCATGCTGATCTGACAACTCAACAGCTTCTATGAAATGAAAAGCTCAAGTAAAAGAAGAAGATCAGCAGCCGAGCTTCTTATGACAGAAACATTTTTCCATCAAAGAAATCCGAGAAAACTACGTGACTGGAATGTAAATGTGCATGTATGTATTCTAAGAAATCACACATTATTTGTATTTGCCTCGTTTCCACTTAAATATGTAACAATTCATCGGAAATGTTTGGTTTTGTTTGGTAATTATTTGACATCTCCGCAGCTAAGACTTCTGCCGCCATCTCATTACAGCTGAGTGCTATGGCTTTCAGTTTGTGGTGCTGCAGAAATCCAAAAATTACACTTAAAAAACTCAACGGAGATAACTGTTCCAGGAACAATATCCCTGTTGCCGGGCACCACAGACCTCACTGTGAAGGGGGTTTTATTTTTGCAGTTGTACACTGCTACAAATTTAATTGGGAACGCATGTTTTTTAAGATTATGGTGAGCCATAATAACACTTAATTTTTCTCTCTTATTTTGTCAGTTTTCATAGACAGGAGCAAAATTGTCAGATTATGTGTATGTGTGTATGTTAAATACAGAGATAATGTGAGTATGTACGTGTACATGTGTATGCTGAGAAGTGTTACAATGTCTTTTAGCGGAAAATCAGATTGATGGAGAAATTAAAATGAGCTGAAATGCTACTTTTATGATAAAACAGATTCCAAGAACCATGGATGATGTATGGAAATGTTGTTCTCTGTAGTCAAAATTGAGAGAGACTGAAACCAGAAAAAAAAAAAAACTTTAAAAATCTTGCTTATTCAGCAAATCCATCAACTATTTCAGCTTTGCGGTTCAAACTACTCAAGAGACCAGTGCTGGGGGTAAAACCTTATGGCTTCATCCACATCACTCCATTTTCGTGTGAAGAAATATTCTTTTGCAGATACTTGCCTTCCACAGCAACCTGATGAAAATGCCGCTGGCTCTGTTTTTGTTTGAAATCTCTGAGTTGTCTTTTACTCTGGACAGGCAAAACATTTAGATGATCTTTCTTTCCAAGAGGAACCGCAAACTAGTATGTCTTGTCCGTCTTGTCTCACGTGGTCACAAAAACACAAAAGTGGGGAATTACTTATGAAACCAATTTAGCACTGTTTCATGTCTTCAGGTCACTGAAGCAGATCTCTCTTTCATTTTGATTTTAATACTTGCTCTTCTTCTCTCTGATGAATCCATACTGTACTTCTATCTGTGGTTTAGCTAATATTACCCCGTTGTGGTCTCTGATTGGCTGAAGTTGTCTGTGATGGGAAGGATGTTGGCCGGTCTTTTGCATTTAGAAACTGCTGATTACGGGCAAATTAGCAGCTATTGTTCACAAGTTTCAAAATCAGTTACCAGGTTATAGTGCTACAAATGACATAGTGTGAACAAGGCTTAAAATGCCTTCATCCATGCTGGATATACTTTCATTTGAGAGGTAAATCCTGCAAACAGCGAGGAAGCAGATGTCTGTGGGACGCAGTGGTCAAGGGGGACGGTGGGTGACACACAGGGAGTGGGTGGCCTCTGTTTGCCTTGGGGATTTCATGCTGTTCAGGCAAGCACTTCAGGAATGTCCCACCATCAGACCCACTGGCTCCTGCTCAACTGACCTGCTGTGCTGCCATTGGCTCATGTGGTGGCCAGCTGTCTGAAAAACATTTCCTCTGCCATTTATTCTCCATTTACAGTTGCCTACAAGTGTCACTGGCTGTCTGCTCGGCCATGGGGCCGACACGGTGACTCGATCCAGGCGTACGACCCTCGCTGAGTCTTATCACAGTAAAAACAACCTCACATTAAATGCACAAAGGAAGCCAGTCAGGACAAAGAAGCCCTGGTTCCCTAGAGACCGACATGACAGATAGGTGAGAGATGTTACGTCTAGGACTGATTCCTGTTTCTCAGCCAAGTGATTTGTCTGAGGAAAGTAACTGCCTGGTTACACAGTTTTATGTGCTCCACCTTATGAATGGATTCACTCTACAGTTGTATCTACAGGTTGTATCTGCAGGTTGTCCAATCACTGGGAAATTCACAGGCTTTGGCCTCACAGCTGTTTTGAAATGTGTGAATGCGTGACTAAAGCCTGGTTTATACTTAATTACTGAACATTTTTGACAACCGTCACTCGACAAATTATCCTCCAGCATGATCAGTTGATCTTTTTGTTTTTTTATTTATTAATATCTATATATGTATAATTTTCTTTGTCTTGACAGTGAATGGATTCGATGAAACTGTTAATACAGCTGTGGAGGCAGAAGAGATTTTGAATAAACTAAACTAAATTTAAAATAAATAGGAGCACAAGAAACAGAGGTGGAGAAGATATTTGACAGTTGAGACCAAACATCTACATAGAAGACAGTGTCATTCAGTCAAGCTGCAGGACAAAATATGACAGCGTACACATCATAAGAAACTTGTACAGGTGCAAGGACAGGTTGGACAGGTTCTGTCCAGCTCTCACCCAACACATTTAAAAGTGCAGAAATTGAGTATTAGTTTCATTTAGTTCTAGAATAAAGATGTGATGAGGACAAGAGTGACCTGTTTTTGCTGATGGGTAAAGTAAGAAGACAAAAAGGTAATCCTCAAACACCACAGCGTAAAACAACACAGACCACACACACGCACATACACAGAGGTAGGAAGCAAAACGTGTATGTAATCTTACTCTGAATAACACTGAGACCAAACAGGTGACAATCCTTCAGCCTCAGAAGGTCACACACCTGGACCAAAAGTTCTTGGCACAAAGTCTTCACCTGTGGAGGACATAAGAGGAGGATCAAATTTAGCTTTTAAAGATCATCTGTTAGACAAACACAGTCACATATGAGACACCAGAACGCTGACGCCTGGCATCTTATGAACAACGACGACAGTTGGTGCAGATGTGTGAGCATGTTTCTCTTCCTGTGACACGTTCTGTAAATTCATCTTAATGTGGGATTATTGTTTTTGGCCACAACGCCACATAATCACAAACAAAGCATGGATTATGATTTGACATTAAACTCAACAGCTGTTCATTTATAGATTTAATACTGCAATGTTTCGTAAAGTAGCTGGTAGCAACAAATGAAAATAAATGTATTATAAAATGAAAACTTCTTGAAGACACAATATGACTGAATAAGAGGATCAATATCTCACTAGCATAAAGACTGGAGAAGCAGACACAGATGTTCCTGTCAAAAGCAGCTCTCAACTTTACTAATCAACATGTTTTTATGATGTTCCTTGTCTTCATGATCGCATAAACATCATACACAGACACGAGAGTGTTTCTAAGCTTCTCATTTCCCAAAATTGGCTGGTTGGTTGTTAGTGGTACTTTACGACAGCTGAAATACATCTACATCTACTCACATTGACTATGACATTGAGCGTGTCATCATTGGGCAGAAAGACACAGACACAGCGACGGTCCTGCATGGTTTTGTTGTTGTGGAAGTTCAGTTTGTTCATCTTCGTGGGGCTGCGACAGGACAGGCCCCTCCGCCTGCTTCCGGGGCTCTGGGCCCTCTGACCACCCGCCTCCACCGGCACCAGCAGGGACCAACACCAGCACTCAGTCGCTGAAGCCCAGAACAGACACACAAGCACCTATGATGGGCTCAGCAAGCCAAGCAGGAATCACAGGGCAGGGCATGAGGACGTCAGCTGCTGCCTGACACTGTGGAGACACAACAAATAAGGCTTAATGTTGGTACATTCATATGTATAGACTATAAAGATCCTGGTCTGCAGAATGAAGAGAAGAGGGAAATCATGAAATGTCCAGAAGTTGATGAACTGACTTAAAAACACATTAAAATTCAAAAATAAAATAAACAGACTACAAAAAAGGAGGACGGCATTCTTGTTTATATGCATGATTCTGTGACATCAGTGCAGGGGAATGTCGGTGACTCCAGAGGAACATGTGAACATCTGTCTGGACAGGAACTGATGGAACATACTGATGCTATGAAGGAAACACAGAGTCTGCAGTGACTCATGCTGTAAAAACCAACCAACAATTTATATCAATTTCTCCCTTAAAACAATTACGGAATTTTATTTTCAAGACATTTTACAGGTAAAAATGAGCACACAGCTACACAAGACTTGTAAAGAGACTAGGGCTGCAACAACTAACCAACTGATGATCATGTATCAAATTAATTGTAAATATGTTCTGCTATCTTTGCTCCTAAATGACAGTAAATGAAATAGCTTTAATTTGTTTGTCATCGTCATTTTGAGCTTTAGGAAAGACAATCAACATTTCTTACTATTATTAAAAACACACAGCCTTTTAAGAGACTTGTGCATGAAACTTACGAATTCAACCGGGTATCTGATCTTTATCACTGGAATTGTTTTGAATTAAAGGATTTATTTATTATTTTTAAAGGAAGAGAGCAACCGGTGTTGCATGAATATGACATAAAATCAAATTTGAGTCCTTTCACACGGGTTTTAAACAAATTTGTCTTCATTCTGCCCCTGAGCCCAAGTCAGCTTCAAAGTTCACACTTCACACACCTGAGTTTAACAGTTGCAGTGAGATTATCAAGTGTCTATCAGCATGCACTGTGCCTGAGGGCGAGTGAGACCAGCAGGGGGTGTGAAAAGTCTCAGACCAGACAAAAGAATGTTTAAGAACAATCAGTGGAGATTATCACTTCATCCTGTCGAAAATGTCCCTCACCTGGAAGCCATGTTGTCATTAAAAACAGATAGGACAAATAGTGGGGTTGGGTCAGACCACAAGGAGGAAAAGAATTTGAATTTAAAAAGAGGAGGAAACGAAGGATTTAGAGTAAATTCACGCCATAGGAATGTTGTTTTTGTAAAGCAAAGTTCAGGCTACACCAGTGACAGTAGGTCCCACACTACGTTATTTCTAATAGAGGAGAAGTATGCGTAATCTTTAAAAAACAGGTGAGAACTGATGCAGGAAATTCCATTTCCAATTGCTTAAATTTTAAGTAGCTTTGCTGAATTGAATAGTTTCAAATTCATGGATGGTGGGAAGACTCTAAATAGCACTCAACGTGCTAACAACAAGCTAATGGCAGAGATGTTGGCACACTTCATTCAACAAATCGATTCCCCACTAGTGATTGCATACGGGGACATGTCCAATCAAATGACTTAACATAGTGTCAGATGAGTCACCATGCCTTTCTAAGTGTGTCTTGGAAGAATTCACACATGGCAATTAAACAACTGCCAGCTAAGCAACAATCAGGAGTTTTTATTGGCAAGTCATTAAACTTGTCAGTTACTGGAAAACCAGAAAATCCTGTGGTGTGAAATGTGCTAATGGTCCTCATGGTTTCACTGCAGTGTAAGGCCAAATCCATTTTTTTAAAGACATGCCAGTGTGGCCTTACATCAAAAAGTTTGTGATTTATGAGATGGGAAAGTAAATGTGAAAACTTTTAAATCAGTAAATATGTACTGCAACAAAACAAGCAGCGGGTCAGCAGTGGGAACATCACTGACCGAGGCTAATAAACAATAGCTTCAGCTGCAGGTTGGTACTTCTGCTGCAAAAATAAGACAGTGATTTTTCAGATAAGTGCCCATTCAGTATGACTGCTGTCCACACATAATACCACTTTGGTGCTGCACAGGCAGAGAGCAACCGTAAATACACATGCTGTTGACATCCAGCATCAGTTCTCATTAAAGCAGGTCAATGGATGTGCAGTGTGGCGGGCAAGCAGCCGCTCAGCAGAGTCTGCTGATGAGCCATGAAGGGGATTGTTCCCTGTGCTGCTGCTGACATGGTCTAAACACATCACTCTTCTACTGCACTGCACGACATACATGTGAACAGGTAGACGAGTAAAGAGAGACACGTGTACGTCAGGTGAACACATTAACCCACTGGGTAAATCTCTGGCTCTGTTACTATAAGCGCATGTCAGAGGCTGCTACAGAGTCGTGCTGCAGGATGGCAGGGAGGTTAACTGGTACTAAGGTTGTTCTTATCGGATTGCTTCCATCCATCACTCACTTGTCCAACAGTGATTCCAGTAAACGAGGGTCAGTTGTTTTAAGAAAATACATTGCTTGCAGCCGCAACCTTGTGTCACACTGTTCCGTTGGCCAGGTTGGTGCAGTTTCCAGTCTCAGATGAACTCAGATAATTTCATATTATTGACTTGTTAATTATTTGGTCACTAAAATTATTTGAATAGTTTGAAAATCAAATTGAATAGTCCAATCTCCATATCATCAGATGATACCTTTTTGTTTGTTTTTGAATGAAAGAGGTGGAAGACGAGGAGAGTCAATAATTTAGTCATTGATTAATAACCAAGAACTTTGTGAAAATGAATGAAGACTGTATGCATTTTGACTTTCCTGACTTTCCTGACTTTGTTTGGACATTGACTTGTTGACAACAACATCAAAATCTATCAGTCTTTTTGCTGGGAAGTAACTGAGGGTAACTATCAATAAGAGACTACTTTAAAAGTCATTTTATGAACTTTTTTCTTGGGTCTTAAGCTGCTGTCAATTAAATACTTTAGTTAAAAGCTGTATTATTTAGAGATACATTCTGAGCTATCAATGAAATTTTTTTTTTTGCAGGCTGAAAAAAAAACACACAATAACTGATCAAAAACACGTCGCGTAAAGATGGGAACGGAACACATGGTGAAATCGATGTAATACATATGCCACACCTACATGTGGTGCTGTAAACAGACTCAGACAGAGCCACCGGACACACCAAAACAATTGTTGCGTGAGGTTATGTCTTGTTCTGGTCACGTGACGGTGAAGGTAAAGTGACATCATCGTTTTCAAAAAGTATCGGTTTCCTTGTCTACATGACAACGCGAAGGCGGCGTTGCCAGATTTTTCCACTCTGGAACCCGTTCTCAAAAAGTATCCTTTCAGGGCACCCAGAATGCCGTTCCCGTGTGTACGAGAGGCCAAAACGATAAATCACTTTATCAGATCGACCTAAATCTGTTCCCGTGTGGACGATGCCTCAGAGGAAGTGCCTTCTGCAGACATTTTTCACACATACAGCCCCCAAGAACAATCTTTAGAGTCAGGAGATCAGGAGCCAGAAATCCACTAAGAGGTGTTCCTCTTTGTCACCAGCCCAAATCAAATGTGTTGATGAGGTAACATGGTGGAATGCTAATAGCAGCAATAGACAAGGAGAAAGCCAAAATATATCCATAATTGGACATTGTTGATAGCAGCTGAAATTGTTCCAGGTGTGAAATCAGTAGAAACAACCCTTGAATCAAAGTCCCATTGAAATATCATATATATTTGCAACCAAAAATATGATTCCTGACTTCCATTAACATCCTAGTTATATTTATTTTGTTGAATGGTAATGGTGAAAGCACACGTCAATGTAGGACATACATTAGTGAGTGCAGTCATTATGTTATTGATGGGTTTAAGAGCGAATTGCGTCATGTCTGCTCTCCACATGAGACATCACCACAGGGGGAATGTCCACTGTGAAATTAAAGGGTGGATTCTCTTACACACTGCACAGGGACCAGTGCGTCTGAGGGATGAGAGTGCTGGGTAATGAAATTACTGCTGCTTTCCATCACCCCCATTGCATTGCCATACGAAGTGTGATGCAATGCTGGAGTCCATCTACATCAACACACACGAACAAAGAGCAGCCAACTGAGCTTCCTTCTGCCTTTTCAGTCTGAAACAGGGATTCTGTCAACGTGGCAAACCTCAGAGTCAGGCTGGACACCAAATTCCACACCAGGAAACAGAAAGAGAGGCCCTCTGTCACAGCGAAACCTCTCTCTTTCTCATTCTTTCCCTCCTCCATTGACATTATATGGGTGGAGAGACTCTGTGTCTAGCTATTGGAAGGCGAGGCCAAAGAAAAACTTCCTTTGCTTGGAGAAAGAGGAATGGACCCAATAAAGGAGGCTGTCATCACACTGATTTAAGAATAGCTTCAGGTGTAGTGTGTGTCAAACTATAGGAGACAGGAGGGAAGAAGAGGAAGAGGCTGCATACATACGCAGCAGAGGGGGAGAGAAAGAAAGCAGAGGGGAGGGAGATTGGACTGAGGCAGCTCCTAAAGCTCAGGCATGAAAAAAGAAAAAACTGCTGCAGTCAGGAGAATTCCTCTCTAACATCTGCTTCTCATTCCAACAATGGCGGTCTTTGATTCCTGATGTCCACAACGAGCAGCAGCACCACCACCGGCTCCATGTGCCTACAAACAGCACCCAACAACCTGGAGCAGCTCACCTAAACTGTAATTCCTCATCTGGCACTAAGCAACATAAGTCTGACTTTAACTGGCCGACTCTGTTTGGCTTTACCGGCTTATGTGGGTGCATCAGGAAAGGTTTTTAGGGGCAAAAAAAAGTCAAGTCAATTCACTTTCCGATATTTACAAAGGCTTGTTTGAATATTTTGGTACAACTCTCTGTTTCAATTTATTGTGTAAGACATTTCAAGTAATAATTCAAGCATAAATTAGCACGTCACAACAAACTTTTTTAAAAGTTGCTCAACAGTTAAATGTCACTTTAAAACAATCAACCTGCAGCTGACAAATATGTGTTATATCTGTATTGTACACAATTTAAAAGAAGTATCCCAGAGCTGTAGCCTAAAGTATGTTTTGTGAGGTCAGTGTTACCTCAATAATAACATTCTATAAAAAATAACTTAATAACATTAGCTGCAGTCCCAGGTGGGGTTAAACTGCACGAATATCCTAAGTATCCTAAGTATCCTAAGTATCCTAAAACCTGAAACATTGAAACTTAACTTGTAAACTAATAAACTTCAAATTAAATTTTTATATTCAGACCTTAAATATCCTGGTTTAAACTTTTTTTTTTATTCTCAGAAGAACTAAGTAGCTACTAAGAATCATAAAAATGTTAGATAAATATTCCCCAATCCTCAGAATGCCTGTAGCCATTTTAAATTTACATAAAACTCCCATTTAGAGAAAGAAACAAAGAAACTAATCATGCTATGCAACAAATAAAGGGAAACAAACAATAACTTTGGTGACAGCACCAGCAAACAAAAAGCAAATCCTAACTTTATGCAACCAGTCATATGGGAGGAAGCGAGTTTCATGGGCTGCAGATGCTGACACAAACTGCCCTCACTTAAATATTTAAAGGCCTTCCCTTTCAAAAGGGCACAGCTTTTATAAATCGTGTCAACGACTGAATCCGAGAGGGAATTGGTCTTTTTTCCCTTTCCTCGATTCGCTGCCAAAAGATCTGTTTATTCAGCTAATGAGAAATGTTGCTGAGCTGCAAGTGGACCTTAATCACATTGGTCACAAGAGGGTATACGCTTTTTACAGCAAGAATTTCCCTCGTCTTCCCAGTTTAACCCTCTGATACGCTAAAAGATGAGGGAGAAGCAGGCTATTGGGCGACACCCTCGACCACCTGCACAACTAACTCGAGATCATCTAAACCAGTGCTTCCCAAACTGGGCCCTCGCCCACTGGTGGGTTTTGGCAGTACTACAGCTGGACATCATTGGCATAAAATTGTCACTCCCAAAGTCTCAATCAGGACCTACAGGTGGGGTGGTGGATTTATTTAACAACTTTCATAAATTGAAGTTGCAATTAATTTAACAAACGGGTGTTAAAGAAATGTTTAGTAGTAATTTATCTTCTTTAAAAGGAGGATCCCAATATAAGAAGTTTGGGAAACACTGGCATCTACAAATGTTGAGAGCTTTTTTTAGTTGTCTTTTAGCAGTTTTAAAAAGGTTGCCCTGCTATTTGTTATAGATGGATAATTTGAGTATTTTTATAATGTACACTCAGAAAAAGAAAAGGTAAATTTAACTTCAAGTGAGTTAAATCTTGAGTAAACTCAACAAGTGGATCGAAACTAATCAGAAATTAAAACTAATGAAATTATTCATTTTTCATGGCAGTTTCCTAGACTTACAAGAGAAATTACCTTGTCACATTTCACAATATACGATTCAAAGTGCAAAAGTTATTTTCTTCCTCTTTAGGAAATAAATAATACATAATTGAAAAGTTCTGTGTGGCTGCAGAACATTTTCAAAATCTAAAATGGGCCATGACATTCTTCAGCTTGGGAAAGACAGGTCTAAACATCAACATCTATTTTGGTTTGGTTTGGTTTGGCATGGTTTTGGTCAGGAAGGTGCAATAGCTGCTATAGCTGCATACAGAAAAACCCTGAAAAGCTAACCTGACTCTGATGATGTTGTCTTATATTTGTCTATCTCTGCTGTCAACAGACTGTTGACTGTGTCACCCTTGCTGTTATTATTAGAGTCTGAAAGCATGTTGAGCTGCTCCACCACAAATACCTGGATGCCCAGAGTGTGTTTTCAGCCTTTAAGCCTAATCTCACAGAGAGGGAAAACACTGAGCACTCTTTGAGTCCTTCATTCCCATGATACCCTTCTCATAAGATCGTCATGCAGATATTTTGTTTGTTGACTGTCAGAATTCTCTTTCTATTCCCATTCAGCTTGTAACAAAACAACAATCAAAGTCAAATATAAAGTCGAGGAACATAAACTGGACTTTAAAGACACTTTGATGATATGTGGCAGCTGAATTATGGTAACTAGTGCAGTACCCACATCCCAGGCTTTAATTTACTAACTTTTTTGCGCATCTTCGCTCAATTGGCTTGGCTGTCTTTAGGCAATTTATGTGTTGCATTTCTTATCCAAACAAAGTCAAGGTCAGCACTGCATACGCCTGCCAAGTCTGAAGTCTGTTAAGTGAACTTTTTGACAAATATGTGAATGAAAAACATGAAATGATGATCTGACTGGTTTGTTTGTCTGGAAGAAGGGGCTGGGGTTCTGCCAACAGAAGATAATCTCAGTGATTAGCAACATTTCAGTTGGACTAATTTCTTACAGCCCAGTGTCACTTGATGTTAACTTATTATTACAAAATTATACAAAGTAGCAGCATTAAAATATTAACTCGAAATTGTGCCTGACAACTGGATATAAATGACACTGCTAACACAGACATGTGCACATACACATTTCCAATAAAAACCTATAGTGTAAAACTAGCATGAAATGTTAAATCACAATATATTAAAACAAAATGACTCTTTCAGTTGAGTGTTACAAAAGTGGGATGGGTTAAGAGTATGAACTATTAGTCAGTTACTCTGTTCATGTTAATATAACATATATCTAATATATATCTTATTGGAATATGCAAACTTGAAGTCACAAAGTTCAAAATTCTGTGAGTTTACTTTCAGTAAAACTTAAAGTTCTCTTACCTTCATGGAAAATCTTGTTCAATGTTCTGAACATCTGGCTTCCATGTTGCTCTGAAGGAGTGACACATAGGTTCATGCAGCTATCCTTTCAGTGAGTCCAATTTATTTCCATTTCATTTGGAAAGACTGACCAATGCCTCAGCCCTAATTTTTACTACTTTACTAACTCTAACTTTAAGCTAACCACAATTCAAATCTTAGACCTACAGTTGACTAGTTCCTCAGAAATGAGGTTTTGTCTCTTTTGGACCAAGGTTTGGTCCTCCATGAGGACTACTGCGACTGAAAAGGTCGGTGTTTATGCCAGAAAAGGTCTTAAAGACGTAACAAATACAAGTACACACACACACACACACACTTAAAATTGCCTGCACCTCCAGACGTGTTAGAACAGAGTCAGCAGTCGCTCCCTTCCCTCCCCGCCCAGCATTTAGACTTGGACTGTGCATGAGTAACACCACAAAACTAGCAATCGCAGTGCTACGCACCACAATAACGACAACCTGACTATTACATATGCTTGAAATAGAGCAAGCAGCAATAAAAGAGAGGGTTAAAAACTGAGCTTCAATTATAAAAAACCTTAAGTGAACCATGTTTTTTTTCCCTCAACCAAAAATCTTCTGCACTGACAGAACAAAAATGTCCTGCTGCAAGTGATCTGGTCTGTTCCCTGTGTGCAGTTTTTGTAAACAGGATTCTCTCATCTATTGTTTACACTGTCACACTTGAGGGAAGTCATGAGACTAAAACGTGGTAAGGCTTTTTACTCAGGTGAAAAAAAACCTGCAGGAGTTTATCTGCAGCATTTTATGCAAACAGATGAATAAATGCAAGGTAGAATGTGTAAGAAAGAACTACTGCATGAAATCTCAGATCTTTGGAAGTGAGCAAGCATTTTCTTTAGTTGTCATTCATCCCACAGCCTGAGACCTGAACTTGAAACACAAAGTAAAAACAAACTAAGTCCATAATTTGGCTTCAACCACCAAAAACACAAACAAGACCTACTGATACTTATATCAACTTTGACACAACACTAAACTGAGGGCTTAGAAACTTCTCCACCAACAGAAAACTACCAAAATCAGCAAAACATCACAGACAAAGCTCTGAAAGCTGGAGTGAGATGTGGGTGAGATAAGTTGATGATATTCTTAGGGAGCACTGGCAGGTTAAATCTCTGTGGTCCACTTACTTGAAAGGACTCAGACTTCAGTTAGAGGCCAAACAAGCAGAGGAAGAGAGAGGGACACAAATATGCAGGAAGAACTGATCCCACTTTCTTCCCCTCTTTTGTGTGCTTGAAACATGGACATTAGGGAGTCATGCAATAGCTCCGATGAAAAACAATGAAAAACTAACTGTGATATTTTCATGTTCATTTTAATAAATGTGTCTTGAGATTTGGAAAAATACAATAAATCAGTATGGGCATTAATCTGTTTCCTTATGGATAAGGCCTAAAACTCCCCTGAGAGAACTGTAAACACAGAGGAGATAAGACACGAAATAAGATGGTAAGATAGAGTTTCCGCTTCTTATTGCAACAACAGTAATCTCATCCTTCTTGGTGGACCTGTAGCACCCACATCCTCGGTTACATTGTCCTCACACTCAAAATATAATTCCTCTTCCACCCCATCTTCACCTAGCAATCAGGTCAGAGGCTGATGATAAATTCAGATAACACTGAAGAACAAGCTTGTTTTTTTATATCCGTTGAAAGGCGCATTACACTTCTCTGGAAGAATTCCAATAGATGATGATGTAAAAAGTGCAACAGGCAACACTAGATACTGTATCTCTCAGCACCAGACACATTTCATCTTCGGCTTTGTATCTTACTGCTTATCATATTCACAGCAGAGTTTTAGCACCAGCAGCAGAAAAAAAGCCCGTCGTAAAGGCAATGATTCAGCTTGGCTTCTGCTGTTGAGTTTCGTACTGCAGAAAATCAATTTCAGGAAAACAACACATCCAGAATTCAGACAGAATTCAGTCTGTGTTACAGACAATGCCACATGTGATGTGTGGCTTCTACTTGACTGCAGCGTAAAAAAGAAGGTGAAACCTCCAGGGTAAGAAATCAAAACAGAGATTAGTAAGGTTAAAATGGGGGGGGGGGGTAGTTTGCCTTGTGCAATTTCAGGCAGTCCCATCACACATTCCTACACTGATTCAAGGGAATGAGTCACTGACAAACGTACACTCACACACACTAACCACCTTTGTTCACACATTTCCTTTTTTGCTTCCAACTCAAGCAGTGCTTTTCCTGTCCAGCCGGCACCTGCACTATCTCTCGTTCATTGACTCAGCCGAGTCAAGACTGTGTTACAATAAAAGTAACACCACTTGTTTTTCTTCCATTTTTCCCGTCCACAGCTGGAGCACAGACCTGTGTGTACAGTACGATGGAGAATAAGCCAGCTGATTAGCCTACCATGTGTTATGGATGAGTTTCAAGAGTCAACTCTCTTCACAGGCAATCCCTACATGGTCTGTGCTTGTGTGCAGAAAGAAGCTAAAAGTCATTAAATTGATCAATTTTGGAACACCGTTAATTACAATGGCCTCATTATGACTTAGCAAAGGACATATGAGTAATGGATTAGTTGAAACAACCAACCACAAAACACAACGATCCTCTCAGCTGAGGTGCCCTTGAGCAAAACATAGCAGGCCAAAAGCTCCAGGGGATTATGACTGCGACTAACATTTATTTTCATTATGAACTGATCTGTTGATTACTATCTCTCAATTAGTTTTTCCCTCTGCATAAGAAGAATGCTCATCTGTGTTTCCCAAACCTCAAAATGATGACATCCTCAAATATTCTTGTCCACGAACCAAATATATTCATTTTACAGCCATGGGAGGAGAGAAGACATCAGAAAATTTAAGATGATGAATTTACAGAACTTCAATTTACTTTTTTTTTTAAAAAAAAAAAAAACAACTCAAAAATGAATTAGCAATCAAATGGTTGGCAATTGTTGCAAGATCTCTATGGAAACAAGACACAGATGAAGAAAGTCTGACTTTAAAAAAGTTAAACAGAAGTGGTGAACTCAAACGGTGTCAATAAGCCTACAACAAGGGAATTCCCATCTCATTTCTGTTCCTGTTGCCCTCTGGTCTAATATTAAACTGAGGTGAAATTGTTGGCATTCCCGAGTGCTAAGAAAACAACTTTTCAGTTTACACATGGAAAGTTAAAGAGGACTGATCAGCGTGGGTAACTGTGGCATTTTCAAGTTCTGACATCAACAGTGTTGGTGCAGAGGAATTGCTGGCATGATAATTACACAGCAATAACAAAGGAGGGATTCTGCCCTTTACAGTAGCAAAGGGTTGGATAAAAACACTAACAACACACCATCACCAATCGGGAGAGAATGATATAGTGTATCGTGTAATCCATGATTTGGATAATATTCACTGAGTGACCTAAAAATGTTGTCTAATCGCCAACATACAGTGTCAGTGATTCCAGTCACTACTGCTGGTCATCTGGAAAAAGCCCTGCCACTCAAACACCAAAAATGTAGGTGTTTTTGCAATGTACTAGCATGTTTTTGTACATTATATTGTCTAAGTTTGAGCTAATGTCATAAAAACACAAGTGGGAATAGCAAAACACAATCTAGGAAAAAACTGACTAATATGTAAAGTGATTTTAAGCCATTTAAAGAAACACAATATCAATTTCTCATGAATATCATGAATTGCGATTGTTTTATTCATGATAATCATGATACAGACGATATTTTCATGGGGATTCTTCCCTTAACTCTAGTTGCCATGGAGGACTACACATTGTGTACGCCAAGGGAATGAGTGGGGGTTAGTTAATTACTGATAAATAATTATACATTTATGAAGTACAGGACCTTTCACGGACATAGACCTTCACGGGTATAAAACTAAAGAAGATAAACCATGCATTAAACGATAATAACAACATAAAAACCCCAAATAAAAGTTGTCCTAACTTAACAAATGAAATAATTCTGCGTCAGAAAACCCGAAAAAAACTTTGGATGAAATAACCCAACATTAAAATTTTTTATGGCACATAAAAATATCTGACCAACATCATCACAATAGTGAAGCCAGAAGTCAGAGGCTCCAACTGAGCTTTGCAAACAGCTTAAAACCCTTAACAAACCAAGTACATCTACTAAAATATTTTAAAATTAATTTAAAAACATTAGTTTGTTTTAAAAACAGGAAATAATTTGATTTACTTAAATGGCGTGGTGGAGGCAGTAACAGTTAAAATGTCCAGAGAGAGAGAGAGAGGGAGAGAGAGGGAGAGGGAGCATCCAGCATGGCACTCACCATTTAACGTGAAAACAACTTAATCCTGAACACGTTTTTTAATCCAACCGGGTTAGTTTTCCTTTTTTGAAATAACAACAAAGACACTGTGATAAAAGAAGTCCACACAGTTTGGGAAAGAATTCAGGAAGTTTGGGAGAAGAGCCGTGGAACTACCGCCTTCGCCTCGATCCACATTCTGTCCCCGCTGGATCTGTTACGACTGGCTAGGAATACATGTGCGGCGGCTGGAAGCGGAACTACAGGGTAGCACGGTCAACATGACGATCTCATAGCTGTCAATATCAACAACGTTTTAGCTAAATAGTCACAGTCACTAACTCTTGATTAACTATACATGAAATGTGCCGCGCGTTTTGTCGCATTAGAGTGTGTTTTATGACTTTTAATGCCGCAGTGCTCCCTGCATACCTCCCCCCACTGAAACCTAGATTTGGTATCACCCACGGCTGCCTCTCATTCCATTCCTACAGAGTGGAATTGGGCCGCATATCAATTTTGGAAGTGAAGGCGGGGAGAAATAGAAACGGCGTCGTCTCTATGTATTAAAAGCGCACTCAAGATTAAAAAAGAAGAAACACTTTAGTGACGTTGAAAAGTTATTTTAATCCTCATCACGCTGACGATTTATATAACCCTGGATTCGCCAACCAGGACTATAAGAAAAGTGAGATGACCCACTCCCCATCATAAAGAATACATCCACATGTACAGTAGTAAGACATGATAGAAGTATCATATTATCATGCAGTAGTGATTTTAGGAAGAGCTGCTTTAACTAAATTAGTCCAAGCGTCATTCAGATTAAATTCTATTGAATAAAGGAGACAGGAAAGTAAGAAAACTCTCCACACCTATCATCATTTGAGATTATTGGTGGATTAGAATGAACAAGTAATAAGAGAAGTCTTGTTGCAGACTCTTTAAATAGACAACGTTTTATCTTAAACTTGTTATTAACATATTAATACTGATTATATAGTGCAGAGCTGTACACTGACCGTTATAAGACATTGTCCTATTTCCTTTTTCCCCTTTAAGTTCAGTAACTACAAACAATACTCAAATAAACAAATTTTAATTAATATTTATTAAACAATATCATTTGTCTCTCCCAATTTGCATGTGCTATATGTATAAATGTATAAAGTAAATCATAAAACTCTAGTGCAAATGTCATTATTGAAATTTGGCCCAATCTGCTGACCTATTAACTGAAACAGTATACTTATAGTTCAGTAAGAGGTCCTATTTTCTATGTTGGGAATATAATATAATATAATATAATATAATATAATATAATATAATATAATATAATATAATATAATATAATATCTTTAAGTTGTCATCCTAGCTTTAGAATATGGTCTTTGTATTTTGATGGTATCACATGTGGTAACGTTGCATCCATTTGTAAATCTATAACACAGTAAAGATGGAACTGGAGATTGATCAAATTCCAAATTCAATATTTGGAAGGGAAATCGAAGGTATTTTTTTCCCTCAAAGCTTCATCTCCATGTTTATTAAGACAAATGACTTGCACACTGGATCTTAATGCCTCTGCAATAAAGTCCCATCCTCCCCCATCATGATGTCAGCTACTGGTTTAAAAGTGGGGAGAGCCCCTCTTAGTTGACATGGTGACCTGTAATTAGTGCTCTAGGGGCCCAGAGTCCAAGCCGACTGCCTGTCAGGGAGAGAAATGGAGTGCCAAACATGAAACGGGGCACAGAAGTGTGTGCCTGGTCAAGCCAGGCTAAACCCCCTCTGGCCCAGACTGCACACAGCTTTGAAGTGACATCAGAAAGAGACCTGCCAACAACAAAGCTACCTGGAGACTATTATCTTCAAAAAAAAAAAAAAAAACACAGACCACAAATCCATAATCTCTTGATCCAACAATGTACTGATCAGGTTACTGTAACGTTTGAAGCTGCAAAAAGGGTCAGAATGAAGTACCATTTAGTGGATGATTGGAGTGGCAATGATGCCAAGAATAAAACCCCAACATTACCTTTGTACACTAAGTGATTTACGCAGTCATGATTTTAGATATCAAAGCAGTTTTTCTCAGGCTGTCAACTCCTTGTGTGGTGCATTCATAATTCATATACAAACCCTTAGTGGTCAGAAACACACACACACACACATGTTTGCGCTTCTATCAGAGTGAGGACCCTCATAGACATAATACATTCCCTAGCCCCTTACTCTAACCTTAACCATCACAACTAGCTGCCTAACCCTAACCCTAACCAAAACCCAATTCTAACCCTAACCCTAAAACCAGGTCTTGACCCTGAAAAAGTCATTTTAAGGGGTGAATAAAAGTGAGTACCAGCCAAAATGTCCCCACTTTGTAGGGTTTATTTGATTTTTGGTCCTCACTCTGCAGCAAGTACAAGAACACACACACACACACACACATATACATTAGTAAACATGTAGCAATCTAAACACGTCCTTCCAGTCATGTTCTACCACTTACATCACCGCTCTGCCCTCTTGTCAGACCACAGAGTAGCTTCCGCTCTTTGTCTGCATCATTCCTGCATTGATTTGATTAGCTTTCTCTGGCCCGGGCTGCAGTTACCACTGGGAGCAGGTTGGAGCTTTTTGTTGAGGCAGTGTCTGACTAATTGAAATAACTCCCCCTGTGTTTCTGTGGTCCCTGGGGAAAAATGAGAAGCCGCCCACCACACTTCAGTCACTGAAGCGAAGAGTCCTTGCCATCAGCACTTCACTTGGATTAACATGGCATATGCAACAAACATCACCCCCTAAGCAAAGTAACGCCAACAAATCATGATACATTTTTACACGTTTTCAGCTTTTCTACACTGTAACACTGATTATATGCAGATATTGCAACAATTTACAATTAGAAACAACCGGAAGCTACTTTCTGAAGTCTGGACATTGCCCCTCCACACATGACATTGTGTATTCTAGCTTTAAAATAAAAATGATTTATAATACTTTGTTTTATCTACTTATGAGAAGGGTCTTTCTTTTTCTTTTTGAAGGCTTTTGAAGGAAAAAGAGAAGAGACAAGCTGAGGAGTCGTCTGTCTGCCTCATTCTGCAGTTTCACCAGTAGATATCACTGGTTCTTACTCACTGGACCTTTAAGAATGCAAATGAAAGAAAATGTCACATCAGACATTTTCTGGACCTTATAAGAGTAGTTTTATAAATGATGTTCCCATAAAGTCATACAATCATTGATGAACTGTGATAAATGATCAGCTGTGCGACTGACAGCTTGTGTTGTCCAGTAGTTTCCTGGTTGCAGGAGATGTCCGTGAACTTCCAGTTTCAAAACCTCAACGTGGTCCCAGTCAAAACGTAAAAGTCGAGGCTTCAGAACAGGAGTTCTGATTGTTCAGGGTGATATCACAAATGGTTGTCTTGAGGTCGATGCTCAAGCTTGCCATGTTGGTCTCTGAAATGAAAAAGTACCACACCATAAATATGCAGACGCTGTCCCGCTTCAGGTTCACATCTAACAACAAGCATGTGTCTTCTAAACTCCTTGGCACTTGGACATGATTTCTAAGAAGTCGTATGTTTAATAGGAGCAAAGCAGATATTGTCGAGTTGTTGGTGCTCTGTGATGTAAAGATACATACCAGTCCTGCAGAACAATGCTGCAGATGCAGAACACTTGGAATATACTCGCTGCTTTGATCTCACAGCACTGTGTCTGTGATGTGATTTTTATTGCTCATGTTTTTGTTTTTTTTTAATGTGAATTCTTCTTGGTCACTTCTGAAGCAATAGTGCAGGTGGTGGCTCAGCTGCATGGGATTCTTGAGTCGCTAATCTCACTCCTCGGGGAAATATTACAGAAACAGCGGAGGGAAATCTACATGGAAGATAAATTAGAAAGTGTTACAGTCAAAGCAAGGCTATGGTGCACTCTGGAGTACAGTAAATCTGTGCTGGAGTGCAATATTGAAACAGAACAGTGAAAGTTTTTAGAATGAATTTCCTCATCCTGCAATATTGGAAGGAGAGTGCGGCTGTAATTCTGAAGCCCCAGTGGGCTATAAAGTTAGCAGGAGAACAGGATGGTAAGAAAGAGGTGCGATCCCTTCAGGGATATAGATGTGGGCATTGATCTAAATGATTGTGCCCTAACCCTCTTTAGATGCTGTCAAATGAGCTATTAATTTCTTCCTGGTACCACTTATGGCATTGTAAGCAGACAAAAGGTGCAAGCATCAGACAGATCTATGGATATTGTCTTATTATCATGCACACACACACACACAAACCTGTTGTGGTGCCGCTTCTCAAAGCAAAAGTCCCATTCCACTCCCCCTCCATATTTGAACATTGTTTGTTCACATTGTTAATAAAATGACAACGTTTGTTGTTCCTTTCTCTCTTGGCCATTGTCTTAGTGGGAACAATCGCTGTTGTTGTACTGCTGACACAAAAGGGCCAAGCATTTGAAACGTTCAAGTCATCACACTCGCGTGTGCACCGTCACCGGATCGTTTTCTCAATGCCCTTTTCACGGCAGGAGGAACGGTGCTGTAGAACAAGAAGGGCGAGAGGGAGAAAGTAAAATATAAACAAAGACCGAAAGTGAGGGAGCAAAGGATGAGGGGGGCGGAGGAGTCTGAGTCACCAGATGGTACAGTGAAAAGAATACACAATGGTAACACTACACTTGTGTCTTTCAGAGTGCTTATCTCAGCGTTGACCGCAATACTACATGCAGCTCAGATGCTGAATGGAGCATTATGTTGGCATCATTACATTTTCATTACCAGCTTTTGCTGATGTGAAGAACTCATTATTATTGTAGTATTATTAACTTGGGATATCATCTGAAAACTATCCCAATGCAGTGATATTTTCAGATGTTTAATGCATACATACACTGTACACTGTAATTATACACAGTGTAATGGCACCAAATTACTACTCTGGCTCCACCTGACCAACTTTGCTGGAGCAAAACCGAGGTTCATATGTCATGAGGCTGGTAAGAAACAAGCTAAATGTTAAAATTCATCATTCTCAAACTTTTTGTACCTAGTACAACCTGAGAAAATATTGAGCTCCCAATGTAACACCATTATCGGCAACGTTAAAATACAGTGGTGTAAATAGGCCGAGCAAAGTAATCTATGGACTTTTCAGGCAGATTTATTCCCAATTCGATAACCTGCTCTCTCATCATCCTCATCTTCCTCACATATACTTCAGACAATGGTATAATAGCCAAATTAGTTTTAAAATATACCTGATATATAGAGTAGAACAATATTTCTGAGGAATTAGAAATGTCAGTTTTAAAAAATAATCAGCTTGCTAAACATCTCTTGGAATTTACCAATTCAAAATGATATTAGATGTTACAGATGTGGCTATAAATTAATCACTACATCATGCACCAGTTGGTTTTTAGTCATTAAATGACAAAATTGTCATTTTGGGTCTTGATCAAAGCTGGAGAATCTCCCGCTGTTGTGAATGCGTCTTACAGACAATTGCCAGTTGTGTGCTTCATTGTTGAAAATAATGTAAGTATCTAGGGTTTTCTGAAACTGTGTATGAATTTGGGGCATTCTATCCATATCATATGGTAACAAGGCCACCTGCAACTAAACTGGTCAATAAAGGAGGCTATGTTAACCAGGATTTAACAACCTTGTGAGCATCCAACCCCCTGACACAGCGGAGGAACAGAAATAAAAGGTTCTGTACTATTTCTCCTATCATTTAACTTTTTTTTTACCCCATCCTAATATTGTTTCATCTCACTGTGAAGGACTTTTTTTGGATACATGATACAGACTATAATATGTGCCTGAGTCTGAGAGGGACACCGTTATGTTTTCTATATAGCATCCACGAGGCTAATGCAGCGACATGGGGTCGTGCTACTGGCTGCGGGTCAATACAGGCTCGATCTAAGCACCAGCTGTCATACATGGCCTTGTTCCTATCTGTTCACGCTGTCATCTGGCGTTTTGCCAGTTCCTCCACAATACTTTCTCCCTTTAGTTGGCCTTATTTGGAAGAAAATCAGAACCATACCAACATGAATAACATGGATAAGTGTCTTTTTGTCCCCAAACACCTTTGGTAAAATACAGCAACCAGTGTTTGATGCTGATGCATTTTTTGGCACCTGTGTGCCAAAAAATCCCATGCAGACATGAATTAAATATAAACTGATTATATAAACTGTTATGTGACTTTTTTTTTTTTTTAAATAAAAATTGTTTCATCAAAAATCTATGCATCCTTTGGAAACAAATGATGTATAAGATTTTTATTGATGATAATGATAGTTAGTTAATGATAGTTCAAATCATGCATTATTATTGGATTGGATTTGTGGGCATACCAACAACTCTTAATCACTGAAACTGGCAACGTAAGTTAAAGTTAAGTAATAGTTAATGCCCTGCCAGTTTTATGTCCTATTTTATTATTTACCATGTTAAAAAACTGGGACCCACTAACGCTGCCTTGACATTCCTGAACTCATGAACACAGAAAGGCGTGTACATGACTTGCTTGGTGCTCAAAATGGAAATGAAATGCTGTTTCCTCGCAATGGTGTTCCCACAACTTTAGCACAATTTCAGTGATGAATACTATGAAATATCATGACACTAATTGAACTAGTTTACACTCTATACGACCAAAATGCTAATATATTAGGTTATCATTCGTTAAAAAAAAGTATTGGACTTTGCCAACTTTTTTGAAATGTCTTAAATGATCTTAGCTCATGAACATTTAGAAACATTCTACTAATGATGTATACGACATGAAGGGGGGCATTTAAGTGGACTCTACTCTGCAAAGTTAGTCTACATCCAGTCTGAGGTTTGGGGTTTAGTCAAGGAATGTAAGCTCTCTTTCAATCATCTGTCTTTACTTTGTTCCACAGTCAACATTTTCAGTACAGGTACCTTCTCAAATGTTGGACATTGCAGCCTTGCTTTCATAAAGATCACTCACGGGTATATGTGCTAAATTATTTATTGAATACAATTCTGAGCATTGTGTGATGCAAAATTTATATGTGCTTTGCCCCATGTGTGGCCTGCTTGAACACTAAAAGATCGGGACAGGAGAGTGTTGATGACCGATATATGACTAATGGGCATTTTTATAACAATCGCAAAAATTTTTTTGATTTCTTTCGTCTGCCAGTGCTGGTTCAAATTTGCAGTGAAAGACTGGAGCCAAAGATCAGGACATGAGTGTTGCTGGTGGATGCTGGTCTTTGTGCCTTTGAGCAAGGTTAGAGAGAAGGGATGGGTGCATGGTTGGGTTGTCCTCAGGCTACATCCAAGCTGAGTTAATCACAGGCTTTGTCCTTAACTGTCACAGGCAGATTAGTCTGTGCTTCACTGATGGATTGACAGTAAAATTCTTTCATTCCAGTGCGAGTTTCTGCAGCATGAAGTCGTTGTAAACGTGTATTGAACAAATGGATAAAAATAGCACACAATTGCACTGTGAGATCCAACCACCTGGACCTGGTGTCGATGTTGCTCTCTCTATATATATATCTATTTCACATTAATACTGTGTGTTGTCTGGGAGCCAAGGTTAAAGAGTGCCAGTGAAAAGCTCCCGTGCAAGCGATTGCCGTGTGACTGATTGTGTGCACAAACACAGGACACCTTGAAAACCTCATTAACCCCCAGCTACCATCAGCCAACCAAGTTACAGGCAATTAGCCTCACTCTGAAAGACCCGGGTTTATTGTTGCTGCTTCCCAGCACATCCGAACTCCATTAACATGAATTAGGATGTTTACCTTTGGGTGAAATCTGAACGGCAGCTCTCAGTCAGCAGGTTATTGTGTGGCTTGCCACAGGTCATTGGCTGTTCCTGACTCATAAATCACCTGACACTAAACTTGTCCCACATCATGCATCAGGTTTATAGAGGATTGTAAGAATATGCGTTGTTAGGATTAGTGTTGATTGCAATCGCTGATCCTTCCCGTCCGTAGAGGTCACAGAGCTGGAGGCCACGGAAACAAACAACCCCGCTTAACTCCTTCAGCTGCTCCCCACCCCCATTACATGGAATGTTCATGAAAGTTTGCTCCAAGTCCTCATTGTTAACACTCAACACCCGCACCACAAACACACTTTTGCAAACCAAAGTGTACATTCCAGCACATGCAGTTGAAGTTTAACGTTGACAGGCATGCAAGCTGAACATGAGCAGGTCTTCATGGCACGGTGGTATCTGCTGGACACTGAAGCGTGACCCCCCCCCCCCCCCCCCCCCCCCCCCCCCCCCCCCCCCCCCCCAAAAAAAAAAATCCCCTCCTGTTACAACTCCCTCACCCTTGACAGCAATAAAAACATTCTCTGAATATGTGAGTTGGGGGATGAGTGCAAAGTAAAGGTGGTGATCCAAACAGATTGAAGAATGATTTGCTGAAAATATAAACTTGATCTGCTTTTTTTGTGTTTTGGTGGAGTGAGTGGGGAATTATAGAGTTATCTTTGCCAATTTAGAAATTCAGCCTTTGCCATTATGATCTTCTAATCATCTAACCATTTTTGAATGGTCACAGACAGGAAATTGTCACAGGTGCATTTGTTCTTAAACAAAGCTCCAAACCAATGAAATGTGGTGCTGTTGTCAGGGTTCGGCTTCCGTGCTTCCTGTCTTTTATTTTGTTACCACTGTTTGCTTCCTGTTAGTGTGCTTTCCCCCTTAGGTGACTTGACTGTTCTGCTCGGTGGAACCTCTTCTCACGCACCTGCAACCCATTTCCTTGATTATCCAGGTCCTTTTTATACCCTGGTGTGGGCAACGGCAGGTGTCAGCGCGGCTAGTCAAGTACCGTGGTAACATGCAGTCTGCACACACGTTGTTCTCTCGCCAACATAGTTAGTAGTCGATTTTTGTTTTTCCCACGGCGTACTCTCATGACCTTTTTCCCTCTCTTTTCTAGTCCACCTCCCGGAGGTCTCCGCCCGGCAAGCCAGCTCGAGTCTCCGCGTTTTTTGTTGATTAATTGGCTTGGTTTTTGTTTTCTGTTTATTAATAAACTCCAGTAACCCGTGAGCTTTTTGACCGGACAGTCTGCTTTCTGGGATTCCACACTACCAAAACGATTCATATCATCACAGCTGTGCTGACAAGTGATCCACTGACGACTTAAGAACAGAGAAAACAAAGACAAAGGTTCAGATAAATGTTTTATTTTTTAAAAGAAAAAGTGTTGTATCTTAATTCAGCATGATGTTAAGACAGCGGGATAACTTGTTGTACAGATAGGAAAAACATCTAAGTAGAAACTATTTAAAAACAATGGTAAACCCAAACCTCTGTCTTGAAACAATATGTATCATCAAGTTGATTTTAGTTATGTTTAGGCAGTAGGTGTCCTTCTTTCAACCGCCTTGCCGTGTGACATGATTTATAATGTTGACCCACTTCAACCTGCCCAAGGTCTAAAGATTTCATAATTAAATATCACAAATTATGGAAAATATGTTGTAGGTTTAAGAGAATGGTTGAGGGCATAAATGTTATACTGTATGTGCATGAAATAAAGGTGTAAATTCAGCTCTCCACTTTACAAAACATCAATCTAAATGAAATACTCACTATTGCCATTTTTACCCCTTTAAAATGGAACAGAGTCTACTGAATGATAGTCACAACTGAAAAGGTACTTTACAACAGTGCAGTGCAAAAACACTTGGCACTAAAGTATTTCATTAATAATGCAGAAGCCGTTTTTGATGATTTATTCATTTACATTTATGTTTTTCTGCTGAGGACAGCGTTGGGATGACCTGAAGTGGTCAGATCAGAGGTCAAGCAAGCAGATGATGTGTCGTCAATATTCACATAGCCATTAGATCAGAGCTCACACCTCAGGCTCTGGTATGAACGTGTCTCCTTCTGTTTCTCTTTGAGTCCATCTGTTCTGTTATTTTCCACTGTAGCACATAAAATAAAGCAGACATGATGAATGAAAACAGAAGGATAATCCTGCCATGTCATCTCTGTATCAACCCGTCTATGCGAAGCTGAGAGTGCAAGGTCATGGCTGCGATACAGCAAGGGAAAATGCTCTAAAGTGTGTCCGAAATCCCCTAAACAACCTTGGTTTTAGTGTCTGTTATTGTCTGTATCTTAAACCTTCTTTATAACAACACACGATAAAACAAGACAAAACAGGATAAAACACAGGGCATGTTGCTCTGGTAAACAGACAAAGCAGCTCTAGAGAAAATGCCATGTTGTGCAGAGACAGGAAAAGGGACAAAAGCAAATATTTGCCCTCACTGCAGAGTTGTTTGGGTTTCAGGTGCCTTGTTCAAAGTTCAAAAACCAAAAAAAACCTTCTCAAACTTTCCCAGTTTAAACCGAAACAGGCAACATCAGTGAGTGCAAACCTGAACCTCATGTCATCACATTATTCTACAGATGTTGTTGTTGTTGTTGTTGGACTTGGATTCTTACATGTGTGCCATTTTTGTTGCTGGGATAAAGACAGATATGATGCTCTCAGTGTCAGGACAGAGGATTATGAATCCTGTCGACACACGGCGTCGAGGCTGCGAAAGCTTTCCCGTGATTTGCTGTCAGAAATAATACACACATCGATAAAGTCAAACTGACTTTTTCTCCCACATGCCTGACTCCCTGCGTGTTGTGTCTCCACATGCAGAGATAGCAGAACCAGTGCCAGGGATTGAAGGGGAAGCAGGAGGACAGTGGATTAAAATTTACTGAGACGGGGTTCATGTGTGGGTCTGTGAAGTTTTCAAGGATTACACAATGAATCATCACAATTACTGATAAGAGACAGCTCTTAAATCCCAATGTTAATACAGCAGCAGCGTATTTCTAACAACAGTACTGGTCACGTTTATGTGGCACCTGAAATGGAGATATTTGTTCTCTCAGTCCTCCCACTCTGTGCCATCCTTAGCAGGAAAAAAGACATCATAAAAAACATACACCTTTTATTATATTCTGTAATGTGTGCTTGTACCAACATGATGAAGATGTTAAATTGGCCCTTTGCTGACGTTATTGTTGCTTTTAATGGTTTAATATTGCAATATTGGCAGATTCATTTCCAAAAGAATATACGGTATCTAACAGTTAGTTATTCTGCTTTTATGTGCAACAGATCTGAAAACGTCAGATCTGGGAAACTTCAGGTCTAAGGAAGACAATCTCCTAAATGTCATGAGTCCATCTAGAGCAGATGTTACCATTTGCAGCTTACTTCTAGTATTTTTACATCGCTTGTTTTTGGTTTTCCAAAAAGCAAGAAAAGACACTTGGCTCAAAACACTTACAGAAAGCAATACATCTCTAAATCTTGTGAAACCATGAATGGACTGTTTGTGGAGGAGTTTAACAAATGGTCAATCGTTTTATTGTGTTTTTTTTTTTTTATTGTTCATTGTCCATGTTTTACGCCTCGCTGCAAAAGAATTTCATCTTGTGGGACAAAACAAATATGACCCGAACTGAACTTATACTGTATGTCCATGCTTCGATACATTATAATGTGCGATAACGGAGCTTTACTGAAACACTGCCTTTGACAGCATAAATGTTCCCGCAGTGATTTTGCAATATCTTTTGCATGTCTCACGGAAAGTATGAAATCCTGCTTTCCATCAGTTCATGTGGAACAAAAACAGAGTCTGTGCTCTATTCAGACATTGATTTAGCGCTGGGGGGACGGAATGAACAGGATCTGAGAGGCCAGGCTCTTTTTTATGTCTCAGAGGGACATATTGAGCGAAGGGACTGTCCTGTTCAATCTGCTCTCCGAAGCGCAGGGAATCATGGGCACAGACAAAGACTCAATGTTTGCATCTTACGTATCCTCTTAATGCTTCCCACACTGTCCGACGAGAGGCTAAAAATAGGCAGCTTGAAAAGTTTTGAGGCCCTCGAGGTGTGTTAGAGAGACGTGCTGGTCCTGCACTGCATTTGCTTTTAAAGGTCATGTAAAGAGCATTGTTTAGGACATGCAAAGGGACAAAAACAGAAAAGGGGACAGCTCTGAGTACATGCAATTGTGGCCCCAAGACAGTTACCAAATGGTCTTTATATTGAATTAGCATGACATGAATGTTGAACCCTCATTAGGTTAGTCAATTAATAGAATTATTCAGCTTTATTTATTCAACTTTCTTCCGTGTGATAATGCAATCAGAGGATACATAAAAAAAAAAAAAATGTGTGTTTAGTGGAGTTCCCACATCCATCAACTTCAACCTCAACTTTGTCATGTGCACTGCAGACATCAAGTCTGGAATTAGGCAAATCATTTCTGAAAGATTTCTGTTGGCAGTAAAATAATATAATGGTTGTAAGCAAATGGTTATTAATGTGTAAAACCAGTCTTATTTTTGGAGACAAATTGCAAAGAACAGCCTCTGAGCATGATACAGCCTCAACGCTGTAACATTAATTATAAACTGGATTAGACGTAAACTCCAGTTAGATGTTGACTTAAATGGACTAGTCCAGCTTAACCAGGTTAGAGCAGACATCAGTCTGAGGACCCTTGTCCCAAAGGAGTCAAAGAAACACCAGGTATGGTAATGCTATTTTAATCACTAACATACTTTAACCAGCTGGGTTTTACATAAAGGGCAACATGTAATGATTATTTTCATTGTCAATCTATCTGTTGATTGTTTTATTGATGAATTGGTTAGTTATTTTGTTAATCAAATGCAGAAAACCATGAAAAGTGTCAGTCATTGTTTCCTAAACCTCAAAATGATAACATGGCCAAGTGTTGTGAAAATAAACCGGGAAATATTCACCTTAAAGAAGCTGAAACGTGTTTTAATTTGATTTAAAAAAAAAAATCACTCATACAGACTGATTGAATTTTCCCCTTTATTACTTTGTTATGCCCTTACGTAAATGTACTAAATGCACTTTTATTGAATTTATATATGACATGGTGAAAAATTCATATCCAGTTTAAATGTCTACTTTATCACCTTATAAGGCAATATGGTCTTATGAGCTTATAGTTGAGAGATTTCATGTGTTTACTTCCACTTTAGACAATGTTTTTGTTTGTTTTATCACTTGATTCATGAGAAAAGGTGTTAGCAGTACTGTAAAATGCTAATTCCCCTTTGACTGAAGTGGAACAAAATTTTTAATTTAAGCGTCGTGTGTCATCAAAGTGCTGCTAATGACTCTGACAGAGAAATACACAGTGGGGGGGAAAACGAGATACATCATTAAGGCCACCAGTGAGACATGTGCACGAAACTGAGCCTGAGCCGAAACTGAGCCTTTTCAAATTTCATAACATTTTTGTTGTGGAACAACAAGCAAACAAAAGTCCCTTGACGTGCCAAAGACCAGGGACACGCGACTCTGATGGACAACCACTGCCTGTGTCTCAGACACCCACTCGTCCTGCTGAGCACACTGAACTCTCAGTGAGGTGCAGACGGGACGGTTGGTTACCGTCAGTAATGTAGGAAGATGTGACATTGACAGAGTGCAGGGCACGTCTGACAGCAGGGGATGGTGGGCAGAGGGTGGGGTCAGTGTTCACACCCCACCTCCCTCCACTGTCCAGCCACTACATCTCCATCTGATTACATCATCTTCCAGTGGGACTGGCGAGACGCCTCAGTGACAGCAGCATACTGTCCACATCAGTTGGCGTCCCTCTCTCCGTCTCTCAATCTGCTCCTGTTTTCCCATCATTTTCTGTCTCTCTTGTGATTCAACACAACTGCAAAGAGGGTTCAGTCAAAGGTAAACGATTTGCTTGCTCAGTGGCTGCCTGCCCTGCCTTGAAAGCACACAGTAATCTCAAGACTGACTGAGCTGAAGCAATAAAAAAAAGTGAAGCCAAAGTAGCTCAGCTTTGGACGTGTATCCCATACAGTTTTCTGCCTGTTTTTACCCTTCAGGTAAGGGTTCACTTACTTAAGTAGAACGTTACATAAGCTCAAATCATTCCCTAAAGTGTTTTCTAACTGGGACACACGGGTCATCTAGGCAGTGATAATATCACTGGTAGTGCTGTTTTGCATTTATTCTTGTTAGTGTTGAAAGGCTTTTAGTTCCCTGACAAGGTCGAGGACAGCAGCCATTACATTCATGCTACAAATGCATCTTTTGGAAGAAGTCTCTCAGTGTCAAGCTATGATTTGTAGCTCAGCTACACCATTTAATTGGACTACTGACCTTGTCATAATATACAAACTCCAGTGTCCAGTGTTGGTGCCATTCTGAGTCTTCAAATATTCAATCCTTATAGCATAAATTCAGTCTCCTTGTCAGTCCAAAATGCACCACCCTAGATTTCCTCATGTTTTCCTGTTGTTATCTTCCTCTTCTGTGAACTGACTTCTTCCAATATTTCCGGGTCAAAGCTGGTTGTGTTAGTCTGACTTTGAGAAATTTGATTTAGTACAATTTCAGTCAGCCCATTCATATTCAAAGACTGAGAAGGAGCTTTTCATCTGTACATTGTGCATATCACAGGACAGCTTACAATGATGGACGAAATGGAGCAATACCGCCGGAAATAGTGGGGGCACTATAGAGTCAATAGTCCAATCAGTCAGGGAAAACTGCAAAGAAGAGTCTATACAGGCATTTAAAACTGGTTGCCAGAGTTTGTGGTTACCCGGTTTGTACCAGAAACCCAATTTTCACTGCGGATGTGTGAAGTATGGCAACTTTTTGTTACTGCGTTTGTGTTATGGCAGTTGTGGTTTTCTGGAGAGACAAGGTTAGAGTTAGGATTAGGGTCAGGATAAAAGTTAGGATTAGGGTCAAAATTAGGGTTAGGGTAAGGGTTCGGGGTTGCACGTGTGCAGTGCAAATCGGGTTTCCGGTACAGATCAGGTAGTGACAGAGTTTGCTGGCGTATCCCTGCACGAGTGACTGCCAGGCGTTCAGTTTCATTCATTGGCAAGTTGTGAATGCGGCATGTGTAATTTAAGGGACTTATTCAAAAAGCTACACCAGTGACTAATTAAAGTTCAGTAAAGACCACTGAATGTAAGTCGTCCCCATTAATGGGACGACTTACATTCAGTGGTCTTTACATTCCACCACTGTAAAATCAGCTATTTCTGGTTGTTTCAGGTCAAACACAATAAAATAACCTTTGCAGTGGTTGCCATGTTTGCTGACGCATGCAGCTTGGCACTCGGCACTGCCCTCTACAGCAGGGATGTCAAACTCATTTTAGTCCAGGGGCCACATACAGTGCAATTTGATCTCAAGTGGGCCGGACCAGTAAAATATAACATAATGACCTATAAGCAACAAGAAATCCAAATGTTTCCCTTTGTTTTGCATTAAATGTAGTAACTTTTTACAAAACAACCTGAAATTTCTTGATAAAAAAAGTGATAAAAGTGTAATATTATATAAGTTTATTATTTACACATGTGCATTAAAACTCACAGATCACAGTGGATCTACAAAAGCACTGAACAATTTGTCACATGCATCTGGAACAGAAAAATATAGTAGCTCACATACTGATTAGATTCTAATCATTATGTGGAACTTTTACAAATTCATTATGTGGGCCGGATTGGAACCTCTGGTGGGCCAGTTCTGGCCCACGGGCCGCATGTTTGACACCCCCGCTCTAGAGGAATTATTGTGTCACGTCCATACCAACGCAAAATACGCACGGAGGTATGTTCGGTAGTGACGGAGATAACGTTTGGCAGATGAAAACGGAGTATAAATGGGCTTTAACTTGTATTTTAAAAGTCCCATTATAGTCAGACAAATAATTAGTTTTTATTCATAGCGTCATCAGAAAGTACTATATGATGTAGCTCTTAATCCTGCATTGTTACCCAGAAAACAGCATCTACAAGCACTTTGCATGTGATGAGTCAGACTGGGGCTCACATTTGAATCCATCCACTGTTCAAGGCAGCCAAACACTGCACTTGCTAATTGTGAGATTGCAGTGTTAAATTATTCTGCTTTGAGTGGCTCAGTCTGAACAGAGAATTGTGTATGTGAGAGCTGAATTCATTTATATTTTTTGGCTTTTTGTTTTTGATTCACTTTCTGTACAACTTTCCTTTTTCTTCCACAAATAAAAATGTCAGCTTGACATTCTAGAGCAAGAGCATATAAAGTCATTTATCATCCAGCTCTGGTAGTTCAATTTGTTTAATATGGTTCAATGTAAGAAGATAATTGTGTACATATGTAATAAATGTCATCTAACACTGATTGTTTTTTAAATTATTCATAGTCACCTTTCGGAAAGCGTTTTAGCCTTTTGGAAAAACAACAGAGGAGGCAGTGAAAAGAAACCGCTCTCGTCTTAGTTCCATGTGGGCTCTGTTTCAACGTGGGATGATGTTGCCATCAGTAATTTCACCTGTCATTACCATCACAATTAGTACTCCCTTTTTAATCTGCATTTCCATCACCGAGCACCACAAGAAATAGGGCTAATGGTTTGGAAAAAGATGAGCTTTTCATGTATGTAGTGACTCACACACACACACACACACAGCACTCAGGGTTTTCATACTTTTTTTGTGATGCATCCTCCTTTGTCTTGTGGTTTTGCTCTGTATTTGTAGCCTTTGTCCCTTGTAAAACACTTTTTGATGTTTGTTTAAAAAGTGCTTGAAAAGTGAATGGACTTCGTTTTCCATGCCATTGCATGAGATCTTAACCTCATTTCTACCCCGTTCAATTTAAGTTTCCCAAAAGGCTTGTTTGAAAGAAAGTCAATGTAACATCACATTTGAAAGACCTTCCCCATTGATCGACTTGATCTGAGGTTTTTTTGTGCTTCATACAAATGAGCAACAGGCCTCAGAGGAGGAGAGAGGAGTCGTCCATGACAACAGAGCACGATTAACTCACGAGTGGAACTTTCCTGGCTGCTTGTCAGACGTAATTGTGATTCTTCCAGAGAATGAAATGAGCAGTGCGTGACTCACGCTGTGCTCTGTGTTCCTCAATGGAGCCAAAAGGAGGCTCACCCAGCGGCTTGTCTCTCTGTCTAAATAACATCCATAACACAGCGTGTCTCCGTAACGCTACACTTGTTGTCAAATCCACCATGGTTGTCCTGAAAATTAGCTTTAACTTCCGCGTCTGTAGGCACATTATCTGCAGAGTTTCTTCATTTTCATTTTTAAAAAGGTTGAAATTTGGCATGATGAGTGTTAGTGACGCCGTTTGCCATCACAACCAAAATAATGAGATGAAAGACGCTCCGGCGTCTTGTAGAACTGAGGGAAACTGAAGGTTAAGGCGGGTGATAAATTCCTGTGGGTTCATCATTCTTCACAAAGCCATTAGTCGCTTATTTATGTGAAAATAATGTTCAAAGCAGCTTTAAAGTTGGGAAGACATTGCAAAAGCACAGAAACACTGCGACTGAAACCATAAGCTGCTCTCAAGTGCCCTTGATTTGCTCTTAATCAACCAGATATAGTCTTGTTTTTGAGATAAACCTCACCACCCTAGATTTCTGGCATTAAAAATTCCCTTGAGTTATAAATACCCAACTTTGTCTTCGAGACAAGTCTAAACTTTTCTGCAACCAAGCCAGAACAGAGGGGGAGGAAGGACCAGTTTCAAAATAGATAAACAAACCTGAAAATACAGTACATTCCCTGTACGTGACTAAACAGCATCCTGGTGCTGACTAAGCCCTGCAGGCTCGTCAGGTACTCTGTTAGCGAAATGGTGATTCTGATTCTGATGAACAGCTCATGTCCCGGTGACGCAGCACTGAGTGTCCTCTACCTTCTCTGTCATACACTCAACATCAACATGACAAGACACGAGAGGAGACAACACAGTCGCCTTTCCCCTTCTACGTGAATCTGTTAGTGTCCAGATGAACACGGAGGTTTATGATTCAGACTTACACTTCCTGTATATGTTTACTTGTCTGGTCCTTGCCTGTGCTTGCAAACCAATCATACTTCACGGTCAAGTGCAAAACCTGCCGCCACACACTATAGACTCCTGTTTAAATATGTAACAGGCTGTAATTACAACCTTGGTAACAGTTTATTTGTCTAAAGAAGTTTTTCTTTTTCCTTTTATAGCCTTGCTCTCCAGTGTAAATGAGCTTTACTGTCCCTGGCAGGATGGCATTTGGGGGAACAAAGGAAATTCTGTGAGCTATTAATCCCCCGCAGGTCGGTCTGTTTCTCTGCCATCCAGTAATGGGCTAATTAAGGGGAACAGTAACCCGTGGGAGCACCACCCACCTTGTGTGCACCGTTCTGTGAACCATTTCTATTGCCTATATCGTGGCGTTCAAAGAAGGTGCTATGGTAAAAAAAAATGTCAATAACATGGGACGAATTACTTTACCAGGTTTCCAAAAGAATCTCGCGTAATTATTATGAGGCAACAGTAAAGGGCCATTTCAGCGTAATTAGGTAAATCGGCTGTAACTACCCTTAGTCACTGTGGTTGTAATTTTTTCGTACTCGCTGTCTAAATTGTGTTCTATTGCAGAAAATATTAAATGCAGTAACAGAAATATTAAAGCTCCAGGCAGTGAAATACTTGCTCCCTCTCTAGGGGTCATCACAGTGGCTAATCTGCACATTTGATGTGGCAGAGGCCCTTCTTGACTCAGCCCTCCCACCGGCACAAGGAAAACACTGGATGTGACCCCCCTGTGGCTGGGGTCAATTTAGAATGTCCAATTAACAACGAGCAATGTGGATTGGGTACCTTGCTCAGGGGTACCCCAGCCCAGACCTTTAGGGGACTTGAACTGGCAAACTGAAATACTTTAGTTATGATACATCCACTGAATTCTGGCAGCTACCACTGATCTAAAATGTTTGCTTAGTGACATGAATCGCTCAGGGCTTAGTCTCTTATTCCATTTGTCATTGGAACTTAGATTTTTGACTCGTACACACATAATACACATAAATTTGTCAACATAAACATGTTGTTACACTATTATCATGTACAAGAGCACCTAGAGTTACCAACTGGTATGACGTCACTCCCAGTTCTGAGTTCTTATAAAAAATTAAATGCAGCCTAAGACAGTAAATGTAGCATAAACCTGTGCAGTGTCCCACAACACTTGGTGCATTTCCATTATACAGTTTTAGGACTAGTCAACTTAACTCAGCTTGTTTTTTTTGGCTTTTCCATTAGGGATAGTACCTGGTACCTGGTGCTTTTTTAGTACCTGATCTGTTGAGGTTCCAAGTGAGCTGAGCTGATACTAAAATGTGACACGGACAGACTGCTGGTCACTTATTGGTCAGAGTGTCGTCACTGGAATTCATGAGCATCAAACCGAACAATGCCGAACTGTAGATCAGTTAAAAAGACTTAAAAATCATCATCAGCGACGTGTTAATCTTCAACATGTAACAAGGTCATTTCTAAAATCTCAATATTTAACAGAGGGTTCTGAATCACAATCTGTTCAGCCATATTTCAGTTCAGTACTTCCCGTTCATGCAGGAAGTACTGGTCATCTGTGTACCTTTAGCTTTCAGTCATAGCTGTTTTGAGTGTGAAAGTGCTCATTCGTGCCAAATGCAACTGAAAGGTCGATCGACGTCAAAGACTCTTCGCCACTCAGTCTGTGTTTTGAATAAGCAGAAGCTCATTGTATATTACAGATTGGTGCGGGTTGGCTCATAGAGCATGTAAGTGACAAAAGAGCAGGGTATGCTTGTCAAATTCAAATGTAACTGCAGGTGAGACTGGAGATAAACCTTTTTTTAAAAAAAAAAAAAAAAAACACAATATGTGTAATTCAAATACTTTACACAACACTGTCAAGATTTGGACCTGGATCAATAAACAACATACATCGGTTTTCAGTTCAGGGGTTTAGTTATGCTTTTAATCTTCTTGTTCAAGGGTAAAAACATCTACTTTTCACTTCTCCGTGTTGACTGCGAATGCAGAGTGAACAGTAAATCTGACAACCGGAAGGGCTTTACAAAGCACCTTCTCATTAGAGAGAGGGACAGTGTAATATTTACTCATGATTTGTCATCCTCTTGTATATATAGAAAACCTCAAACACAAACGGAGTCCCAGGGTTTGTTGTAGTTTCTCCTCTTTAAACACATTAGGCAATGATTAAATGGCTTCCTCTCCTCTGGCTTTCACTGTGTGATCTCATGCTGTGCCCCCCCCCACCATCAATATAATACTTCAGTGATCAAACCATGCCCCCCCCAAACACACACACACCTGCAGACCAGTACCTCCCTCCTCACAACCACATTAGTCTGTCCCGACCGAAAACTGATTCTTACTAGCTGTCAGACTGTTCTTTTGTGCAGCGTGTGCTTTAATGAAAGCCTTTGAAGTCTGAAAAACACCTAAATGATTCGTTTTCAGGGGTTACTACTTCTCCAATAAGCCATGGCTTAAAAGGCCCACATGTGAGTTGAGTTTCTTCTAGTTCCACACTTTCAGCATTAGTATTTACAATGTATTTAGAAAAAAATGTTGAATGTTCAGCATCAAACTTCTTTCCTTCTCTCAAAAAGCTGACGGTTGCTTGCAGTCGGCTCTCAGTTTATCACGGTATGAGGAAAAAGTGACATATTATGCGCTACTAGGTAAGACGTTATGAACATTTTTAGGGAGGAAAATACAAAAATACAGGGTATGATAAGCATTATATAGTCAATAATAATGTTAATGTAACTGATAACTGAAAAAAAAGGAAGAAACTTTCACAGTCATCACAATATCTGTCAAAGTGAAGAGGAGAAAATTAGTATCCTGTTTGTTATTCCTCTTTAACAACTTCTTTATGTTACCCTCATTGCTGTGATGAATGCCAAGTGATGACGTTGGTGAGTCAATGTTGTCAATGTTGCCTCACTTTTCAACTTAAAATAGCACTACTTGTTACCAGCCTATAGACAATCATAGCTCACAAGTAAAGATATATTTTCCCACTCCTAATTCCCAATCCGGATTTCCTCAGCCACAATCTTCTCATCTCGCAGTCTTTATTGCGAGTCTTAGTTTATTTAGCAAACTGTTGATGAAATACTTCAAAAGAAACCTTCTGAAAAGCGTGACGACAGCTGACAGTAGTTGCTCCTCATCAAACAGCAGACAGACACGCTGGTGTCTAGTTAGTGAACGCAGTAAAGCACCTGAATAAGCAAGTGTTTCCCTCGGGTTAAAATGAGTGGTGAGGTGGGAATACAAAGGTTAAGAGGTGAACAATTAGTTTCTGCAAAAGCTAAGTGGCCAAGATAAAATAAAAAAAAACAAAAACAGTTCTAGCAGGTTTAATAAGTAAATGTGGACCATACACATAGCCCGTTTATCCGTTTAGAAAATGCTATTAATGGTACCCTGTTGCTAATCTGTATTTAACTCACCTCTTCACATGGTACGTGGTGATAACTATTGTTCAGTCATTTCAGGCTTTAGCTCTCGTCTCGTTTTGCCATTTTTTCCTTCAGTCACTCTGGCACCAGATTTGGAGGCCTCCGGGTTTTGTAAACAATCCTCGCCTGTAGATATGTTTACGACTCTTGCTCCGAAAACAGAGTTCATTGTGTCCCCGCTGCTCCTGATAATCATGCTGTCGGTCACAATGCCTGATCTGAAGCTGACTGAGGTCATCCACTTCCTGCCGATTGTCGAGGAGATCAACATGGTGGCCGTGATAATTTGGATCAGGAAACTGGTAGATTAGAAGAAGTGAATGGAGCTGGAGCAGTGAAGGGGACTGGGAATATGGTCAGGCCTTGAGGTGGAGTTGGAAATGATAATGGCAGTGGAAATAGTGGTAATGGTGCTGGGAATGGGAACAAGAGTAAGAATGATGCCGGTCTCTGGATCCACATTTCTGTCACAAAACATGTCTTAAAATATAATTTACAGCACACAGTTCTCAATATAGCTCCTTAACTTTTGGACTAACACAAAAAAAGGTTTCAAAGAGTGGAAATTATATCTCACACCCTCCATTATTTTGGGCCTTAACGTTGCAATTTTCTCCCCCTAAACAAAAGACTGCTTTTAAACGGTTGCTTATACACTAGTGGTTCCAGTTGCTCAGTAAAAATGGTAAAATTCCCTGTCAAGCACAGAATTAAGCCACCTGCGTTTATACTCCATGAATTTGCAACAGAATCCTCAGACTAAGGAAAAGATCTTATCTGATGGTCAAGGACAAGGAAGATTAAAACCATGTCAGCCTAGGCTCAGGGACAGTCCTTTGTTATCTCATGGCTGAACTCTTCGTCTTTGGGACCTCACTGATGCTGCCGTAACAGGAACACATTACAAACAGCCCCTGGAACGACGCGTGGAATAAACACTGGGCCTAAACAGGACCAGATGTTGTCTTCAGCTATGAAACGAAGGGCGCTGCGATCGCGCACTGGGTTGGGCTGATCCCCAGCGTCACCGAGGCAAACCAGCTCCAGCTTTAGGCCTTAACAAAACAGCTCTCTTCCTGTTCCTCACAGGAAAAACATTTCCCATTCTGAGAGACCTTTATGCAGCAGTGAATGCAATTCAATGAGAGAATATTAATGCTATAAGAGAGTGAAGTGATGTCTTTGAAGCAGCCTGCTGACCACGAGCTCTGTTAGAAGTACATATACATGTGTAATCAAGCTTGCTTTTGCAACCTGAGCTATATTTAGCTATATAAATATATATATATATATTTTACTTTTTAACCTAGCTATTCAGTGGACAAAAGCAATATTATATTAAAAATATAACCAATAACAAACAGTGGTGAAAAGTGAGGCTGCTATGGCAAACCTTTTAATCACCAAGTTTGGAACTATCATTACAGGTATCCGCAACACTGTTTGGAGTAGTCGTAATTTGATTGTGACTAGTATGAAATGTAGTTGTAGATATCTGTGACGTCATTCTTACTAGTCAAAACCACAGTTACAGATATCTACAATTCAGTTTTTACCAGTCAGAATGACATCACTTTTGCCATTCATGTGTATGGGTTTTTTTATATTTATATATCATTATATATTAGGTGTCTCTAATTCGAGATCTGAAACTCAATTCAAGATATCTTAAAAGGACAATGTTGACATCTTCAACTGAGGATAAAGATATCTGGAACTTGAATTATCTAACATCTATTTATTTAAAGTTTTGAATCAATGTTAAAATAACTAAAAACTGTGTTTCGATTCGGAACGTTTCCGACACACAGTCCATTTTATTTGGTGTCCTGTTATTATGTCGTTCCTCCAGGACACAAATGTGGCAAGCAGTCAGTAAATATAACCAAATGTTAGTAAATATTCCCAATAGATATTGACACTACACTACAGTAACACTAGACCTGAAACGGGTGAACGTCGCGTCACGTCACGTCACGTCACGTCACGTCGCGTCATGTCGCGTCACGTCACGTCACGTCACGTCACGTCACGTCACGTCACGTCACGTCACGTCACTTCGTGCACACTTGTTAATGATACTCTGTTTAGCTTATTTCTCCATTGAAGTGCTAAAATTAAGAAGTGGAATTACTACGTACCCAACGGTACCGGGCCACTTGATAAGTTCAAATCTTGATAACCTAGGTATCACTTAAGGCCAAGTAAGTCTAAATCCACATGGGAAACTGTTTGGTATGACTATGAATGTGTGAATCACATGTTAAAAAAAAGGATAAAAAGGCCTTTACTGTGAGAGTCACAAGGTTTGGCTGTTACGGAGATCTGATCGTCGACTGTATCATGACTGTACCATGACGAAGCTAAAGTTTTTCACTCTTGCACAAATGGCATTCTGTACCACAAACGCAAACGAACAGCCTCACTTTGAGTCTAATAGATAGCCTGTGGGTTTGGAGGCTGGAAAGTGCTGTGTATGTAGTTAACATCAGCATGTGAGGTTGTGTAACAGTGGGCTTGGAGCTGTGGTCACTCTCTGTTTGGAGGGAATGGAAGTGGTTTCCACCCAAAGATTGCGGGTGGGTCCAGTCAAGTTCACACAAACTGGATGCATAATTTATTTCAAAACTTCATCCTGGGAACAGTCAGAATAAATAAAAATTTAAAAAAAAAAAAAAAAAAAAAAAAACAATGAACAAAACAAGACAGATTTCCCCCAAGGAGGATTTTTTTATTTTTTGCATCATCCAACAACACAAGTCTGAAACCATAATGCTTGTCAGATGAATAAATGACGCAGCGGAATTTGAAAATCAGTTGTTTTCTGTGAAAATACACTACATGGACCATGGAGACTAATCCTGCAAAGTCGCTGCCTCTCTAAACATCCTCACCCCAAAGTTTTGGGTTACAACAAAAGCACATTTCCTCCTCCAAGACAGCTATTAAGGTTTTCAGTTCCAAAATGTATGCAGATGTATGCAAAGTCATTAGTGCCCCAGATTAGTTAGTCTTGTGCAATATTGTTGTTTTCCTATGAAAATCAAGACTCTGACATCTACGACCAACCCAACCTCTAAGAAAATCATTTCTCTTTCCCTGTATGTCCCATTGTAACTTAAGCAGCCCAAATTAGTCCTGTCAGTACATTATTCTACCACACAAAAGTTACAAAGTGTTTGGAATAAGATAAGGATTAGTATTTACTTTGTTTTGGCTCTGGTTTTGATCTCTATCACCCCCTGAGGAAATGATCAGCCTCTTTAGCTGCTAAATGCACCACTACTGTATGATGACCAGCTGTTGCAATCACTATGGGATGAAAAAGGGAAAACAGTGAGCTGAGCGTCATTGTAAAGCTCAAAACAGCTTCTGGTGACATACAGATGTTGATTCATCTTATATTTCTGTATCTGTTCATTACCAGGAACCCTGTAGTCATTGTTTTCACAGTCATCTGAAACATTTTTACTTGTAAAACACAGTACATATACAGTGCATGTAGTAAAAAAAAGCCAAACCTTGAATGTTTTCTGTAATTTGTGGATAATTTAAATTGTATACGATATTACGTTCTTGTAATTTAAATGTTGTGTTAGCTTTACCTCAGGTGGAGGCATTCCTGAGCCATCTTCTGGGGATTCTGCCACGTTGTAACCCCATGTTCGTTTGGAGAAGGCATTCACTTTGTTTCAGTATGAAACTCGACTCGGATCACACTCAACCCCGCACATCCTTATCTGCTCCTTCAACCTTCAACCTTGGGCTTTTCGAAGTGTGGTTATGTGACATTTACAACCCTGGGGTCATGCTTTCCCTTTCTATGTGTGTGTGTGTGTGAGTGTGTGATGGGTTGCAGGTGTGCATGACTGACTGATGAGAGTGTTTCAGTGGATCTTGGAAGCTGATTGGTCGTGCCCAGGAGCGTCCAGTATAAGAGGCGTGGTCATTTCCTATGAACCACTCACAGCTGGACTGCGGCAGACACAGTGTGTTTGGTTTTTTAAAAAGCTATTAAACTTGTTTGTTTTCATATGCTGCTGGTGTTTTCTTGGGAGTTGGGAGAAGGGGAATCTCTTTATTCATGCTGATCAGGTTTTCCCCCTAAGCCTGGTTGTAAAAATGAGGTATTGATGTCTTATCAACAGTCTGTGCCGAGTGTGCGGCTGTCTCCAGGAAAAAGCCTGGTCTCACTGAAATGAAGGCCAGCAGAGACAGAGGGGAAAAAACAGATTTTCCATCTTTTAACAAAAGGCTCACCAAATCAAGTCCACACCCTCTTAAGTCCACAATACCCTAACAATATGTTTGCCACTTAATCTCGCTGCTAAACAGCCTTTTCCAGCTGCAAAGTGAAATGTGAGAAGTCCATGGAGAAAATCAGTTTGGTGGTTTTATATCACACAGGAGGTTTTAATACACTGTTCAAATGTGTTATCTTGTGAATTTGGTGTTTAAAATCTTTCTTTTTGTTTAATTAATCTAAGTGACACAAACGTACTAAATGAGGCAGCAGTGGAAATTATGAACTACGGTGTCTGTGAGCAAAAAGCCTGATTTTCACTAAAGACTTTTGGTGAGGGAGTGTGGGTGATGTACAAACTTCAGGTACCTAATGGTGTGAGGAATCTGATAATGTCAAGATTTTGTGAACTTAATCGGGTGTCGATTTTATTACCTCTGCTGGCAGTAATGTTTTCAATGAGAGCGACCATCTGGGTCACAGGCTGGTTCTTGGAAACAGTGGCAAGTGTTGATATCGTATTATACAAACACTTCTTAAAGAGACATTTGCTGGAAAATCAAATGTCTGATGTTTTTTGTCCTTATCGTATCTAAACATCACTAAAGTATCACAATAAACACTTCAGCCACTTCTGAGAAAGAAGGGCTTCTCTGTTTTGAAAAGTGAAGTTTAGTTACGTAACTAACACATTTGCTGTGCAACGAACCCTCCCCCAACAGCTACTCCTGGTCATGGCTGTGAACATTCAACCTGAAGAAGAAGAGGAAGAAGAAGAAGCACCGCAGAGCAGTCAGTCTGCTGGTAGCTGGCCAATCACAAGAGACTAATTGTTCTGGGGGGCGGGCATTAGCTCAGAAACAGAGTGCCTGTTCAGAAGCGGGCAGAGAGCAGCACTAAAGTGGCTTAATCTGAAGAGACTATGAGGTTTTTGACCATAAATAATATCTAATTTATTTAAGTAGACATCAGTAATCTCAATTTTTTGTTCAAAAAGACCATTCTATTCTGGGAAAAAAAAGGATGTGGACTTTAAATTCTTTGAAATGCATAAGCATAAATCAAAATGTGTCTTCTAAAACGGCAAGAACAGCAGACAAATTAAAATCTTACTGCGGTTCATACTTGTATTTTGGTGAATTTGACTAACCGGGGTGAAAATGATGTTACCAAACCCAAGCATAAGGTACAGTGAGAGTCATCTGGGTAACATATGTGAGAATCTGCTATCTATAAATTTTCCAGGAAGTGTGAAATTTGCGAGAAGTGTGATACCAAAGAAATGAAAGGGATGGGGGGAAAAGTGTGGTTATGGTTACTGTGGGAATTAAGTGTTTGATGGTGTATCTCATGTCAAACACCGAGTCGTACGAGCCGAGCTGGCAGAAGGAGCCTCCCTCCGTTTCCTCCCCGTCATGTTCTCCTCTCATCGTTAGAGACAGACCGCCAATAACAACACTGGAGTTAATTCATATAGCTGCGGCAGGGCTGACACCACACATCAGGCCACATCAAGAAGGGTCAGAGGTGCATCTGTGACGGCTACGACTTATATATAGGCCAAAATGAAAACGTGAAGCCGAATAATTATCCTGGTACAAATCTCACTGCTCTCTGATAAATCCCTGTCATCAACCAAGAACCAAACTCTTCAAACAGCCCCCAGTTTTCATTCCTCCACGCTGGCACGGACCACAGAACAACCAAAATAACGAGCGTTATTTGGCACCTAAAACCTCTCGTGCATCTGCGTGCATGCTGAGGCTTTGATAGTGTCTGCGTCGCCCACAGGGAGGACCAGATTCCTCAAGTCTCAAAATAACTGGCCGTTAAAGTCGATGGTGTGTTTAAGTCTGCGAGGAGACGCAGAAGTGGGAGCCGCTTGTCCTCTCATGTGGGAACGCGGGGAAACTGCAAATAAACACATGACACTGGTGAAAACAAACCGGTCGTAAGTCTTCACTGAAGACTGTGAAAGATTCTTCTCAACAGCATCTAAACTTGATACAACTGTTGGATGTTTGCTCCTGGTCTCTCTCTTCTGTCTCTCCCTCACCTCCCACTTTCCTTTCACCCCAACCGGTCGAGGCAGATGACCGCACATGTTTGAGTCTGGTTCTGTTTGCTCATTGTGTGAACTGTTGTGATTTGGCGCTATTCAAATAAAATTGAACTGACTTTCCAAAGTAGATCATAACAGTGACATGTTTGGCCTTTTTAGTTCTAATAAAACAGTTGACAGTCTTTTGCACTAGTGCCTAAATGTCTTTTTGAAATAAGAAAATGTCTTTTCGTGAAGAATCATTCTCACAAAAAAAAAAAAATGATTTTTTTAAAGCTGCACTATGTGACTTTGTTATTTTGTCAGTTTGGTCTTTAAAATAGAAATTATTTAACATTCCTTGTTCTTCAAGAGAAACTCTAGAGGTGTTTAATCCCATCAAACTGTGGAACAACCAGGTTTTAAGTGGGATTCACTACTGAAAAGTTTTGTGTCATAGTCACTCAGAGCTCCTGATATAAATATGAAAAGCTCATTCTGGGTTAATGGAAAGAGACTCATTTAATCTGGTGATTGTACAAAAACTGTTTTAAATTTCTGCCAAAATAAATAATATCTCCGAAATCTTACCATGTTGACCTTTTTATGGTGCATCTCTAACAGCTCGGTGCTCGGGTTAACCTGTACATGTCTGAACCTGCAGATAACTTTTACTGAAGAAGTGAAAAGAGCTTCCTCAATTGGAGGCAAAGCTAGAAAGTCATGAGTGCGCTTTTTTCTTTTTTCTTTCTCAGCCAATGTCTTCTGGGATTATCCAAGTGAGATCCAGGTGTTTACAAAATACAGCTTCTGTTTAAAGATAAAAGCTGAAAAATACCTGAATGGCATGTCAGAGTGTAAGTGGAGATAAAAGATCACAGGACAGAGCGTTTTTTTTTTTTAAAAAAGGAGATTCTAGATATTTGGTAATTGATTTTTATGTGGGGCACTTTAGTGTGACCTGTAAAGAGAGGAGAGCAGAGGTGAACGATTGGGTTACGGCTGTCAGGGATGAAGGGGATGTGGGGAGAGTTGTGAACAGGTTATGGCCTGTCCTGCATTTAGAGAGCTGCCTCTGAGCTGACATGTGGGAATGTGTCTACATATAGAGCGTGACATGTGTGAGCTCACAGTGACCAAAAAGGAGTTTTTAAAAGGATCAATGTGATCTGGAGAGCTCAAATTTTTTTAAAGAAGTAACTCTGGTGGTTAAATTTCAGGCATTTTGAAAGATATTAGTAAAGAGCGTGCGAGCTGCGTGTGTGGGAGCGACGTGAGCAGATGTTTGTCACACATGCAGGAATCATTTGACCCACTTGTTTGAACCTTTTCACATTGTGTTCATTCTTGTCTCCTGAGAAACAACATTTACGCAGTAACCTATTAAACAGTGTGCAGTGCTTGAACATTACAAATGTTCCTGTTTCTCTCAACATTTTACTGAGGCCTTCAATATCCAAACTTTTGTATAGATTATTATCATGCAGTGTATATGCTGTATATCACAAATTTTCATGTTTTGTCAGTACATATTTGCTTCATGTCAGAGGAAGGAATGGAGGGAATTTAACTAGTTTAATCATAATTAAAGGTCCAGTGTGTAACATTAATGAGGGTTTATTGTAAGAACAAAAATATACCACCCCTAAGTATGTATGTATGTATAAGTATGCAATGGCTTGAAAATAAAAACAATCTGGTTTTCATAGGCTTAGAATAAGCCTTTTTAAATGTAGCTCAAGTGAGGGCCTTGCTTTACAGAGGCGGCCATTTTGCCTGAATGGACGAAAGAGCCACGTCGTGCAATTTGTTTTGGAACAAAGAAGAGTGCCATCTAGGCCACCGTAGTTCTGACACTCTTAGTAAAGGGAGGGGCAAACAGAGGAGTCCTCCTCCGTTTGTTGCAGTCTACAGTCTCGCCATTAGATGTCACTAATTCTTACACACTGGAAGTGAACATGTTCGTTCCACTTGAAGTATTTAGAGATATTTCACATTTTATTCACATAAAATTAGTTTAGCTAAGTCACAATTACCCTGAATGAGCTAAGGCAGCTTCCATATCCATACCCTTATCTGGAGCCACATCAAACATTTAATGAGTTCTTTCTCGGCTCATACTCTCTCCTTCGACAAATTTTATGAAAATGCAGAGAGTCATTTTTTTTCCCCTCTCTAATCCTGTTATCAATCAAATAGACTGACAAATGAACTCAAAACATAACCTTCCTGGGTGAGATAATTAAAGTATGTTTTTCCTTAATTATCTCCACCAAGGAGGTTATAATTTCATCTAAATATGACCTAAACACCTCCAATAGTTTTTTTTTCTTCTTCTTTTAAAAGCCTAATTGTCAGAGGAATTCATTTAATCTCAAACAGAAAGTAAACACAGTCAAGCTGCGGATAGTTTATGGAGAATATTTCATGTTTGCTTGTTTGTTTTCTTTTTAGTGAGTGCAAGTCATGATGGTAACAAAGATCAAATATATTCAGTTACGACAAAGGCAGCAACAGTGACTTCTTAGAGGAGACAAACTCCAGTCATGACGGTGTGAACTCTCCTGACCTCGGCTGCCTGACACTTGACCTCTCACTCGCTGCTGTGAAGCTGACTGTGGCATCAGAGGACTGAAGACAAAACCCTTTAGTCAGGGGAAATGAATCTTCCACATGCTGCTGCAGGAATGTCATGGTCCGGACGGTCCAGAGTTTCCTCCTGGGAGTTCAGGAATTCAGGCACCTGTGAAAATTCCTTTATTTTGTTTAAGGGAGGAGTTGAGGATCTTAAGTGCATCTGCAGGCCTGTCAACTACAACAGGAAGATTGTTTTACCAGAATGCAGCAAAGTCAAATATTCACCCTCTCAACATCATTGTTGTGTAATTGTAGTGTTCTTTGTGATCGTTGTATTATGTATCTTGCTGCACATTTGTGTGTGTGTGTTTATGTTGGACCCTCCTTTCGTGAGGTTCTTCTAACTTTTTAGCAACTTAAGAAAAATAAAATAAAAGCAGCTTTTTGCTGTTGTTCAACGACTGGAATTGAATGCAGAGAATCTGTATCACTTCACAGAACAACAACACTGAGGCCTTTTCGTGTCCTGCACAGTCCAATCAGTGTCAGTGCTGTCTGCCGTCCAGACAACGGGTGGGTGTCACATTTCATATCCTCTGTGCGTAGAAGCCTTTATGGCAGTGAGGCTGCAGAACAGAGGAGGACGATGGTCCCTGTGGGGAGAGGAGCTGCAGAAGACATCACACTTTCATGTGCAACTCAGAAAGTTCATGGTTGCACAAGAGCACAAAGTCAAAAACTCTGCTGTTCAAATGTGACGTTTGGCCTGTTTTGATGTTTCCATGTGCTGCAGTGATTTGCTGGTCCATCAAACGCACCATAATAATGCAGTTAACAACCCTAATAAAAAATGGATTGAATTGAAGTGACAGTGATTGTGTTTATTTAAACTACATGTGCAAAATGCCCTTTTTGTTTATTTGTATAATTGTAAATATATATATATATATATATATATATATATATATATATATATATATATATATATATATATATATATATATATATATATATATATATATATATATATATATATATATATATATATATATATATATATATATATATATATATATATATATATATATATATATATATATATATATATATATATATATATATATATATATATATATATATATATATATATATATATATATATATATATATATATATATATATATATATATATATATATATATATATATATATATATATATATATATATATATATATATATATATATATATATATATATATATATATATATATATATATATATATATATATATATATATATATATATATATATATATATATATATATATATATATATATATATATATATATATATATATATATATATATATATATATATATATATATATATATATATATATATATATATATATATATATATATATATATATATATATATATATATATATATATATATATATATATATATATATATATATATATATATATATATATATATATATATATATATATATATATATATATATATATATATATATATATATATATATATATATATATATATATATATATATATATATATATATATATATATATATATATATATATATATATATATATATATATATATATATATATATATATATATATATATATATATATATATATATATATATATATATATATATATATATATATATATATATATATATATATATATATATATATATATATATATATATATATATATATATATATATATATATATATATATATATATATTTTTTTCTTTTTGTCTTTTTAGATTTTTAGTTGGTATAGAGCAGCTCAAGTTTTTTCTTTTATGAACCCAACTTCATAAATGTAATAATTGCCAAAATAATAATAATAAAAAAAATTACATAATATGAATTCAGAAATTTTTTCATAATTTCAGTAAGATAATATATTTCTTTAAGGGTGGAGACATTTTCGATGTAACAGCAGCAAAGACAGTAGAGGTAATGGTAATAAATAATAAAAATGCATGTTTTTTTCATACATATACATTAAGTAAGCACCTTTATACAGCATAAGCTGGATACAGTGTAAACATGAGTGAGTTTTGAACTCATGTGAAAGTACAGTGATATATTGCACAAAGGATGAGTAACATGTTGCATGTGGTCGACCGAGTGCATGTTTATTCAGTTTATGAAGAATAAGAGGAAACTGTAACAGAAGGTAACCCAAAAATAAATAAATAAAGTCTGTTTACACTGGTCTGACAGCTTGTCAGAACTCCCTGTCTATGATGGAGTAACTCACTGCCACTGACTTGAACATTAATATTCTTCTAAGAACGTTGTGTTCTGACTTAGTGGCTGAAAAACACGGTGTCCTTGAAGGGACAAACGCCAGATGAAAGATTAAGTCAACAGGGTAATAAATATTCTCCTGACTGAGCGGGTTTCAATCCTTATGTAACAATGGAAAGTAATGAACATGATATAAGACAGAACGGGTTCATTTTCATATTCCTCAGCTGACCAGACGTGGTGGATGAAAAATGCAGCTGCCAACGAACCCGTGGTCAGAACCACGGTCAGAACCACGGCTCGTTGACCAGCAGCGCTTTTAATTTCAATTCAGTATTATTGCTTGTGTAATCATAATTTACAGCCCGTCTTTATCACAGTTTGCTGTGTACAAGCCTCCATTTCTACAGATACACTAAACACGTTTACTGTCGTGGAAAAGCTGGTTTCCGAGGTTTCAAAGTAATGTTTACTCATTATTTGATCACTCGTTGGCTTGTTCCAGATCTTTTTAATGCATATCATGGTCTTAATTATTTGCCTGAAGCTCCCGGCATCCATGTGACGCAGTCAGAAAGCTCCAACAAAAGATAATTAGTGGTTTTTAACTTCTGCAAACTTGTTTGACCTGCAGCAGATGATGGTTCTGGTTATGTCGCAAAAAAATTATAACAAAACTGAATATCAGGTGAAATGCTAATATCTTAAATCAGTCACCTGTGGATATACAGGTGCCAAACAACCTGTTGTTTATCCCACATTCTTGATCCTGCTGCTGTAAATGTTTACTGGAGAACTGAATGTGTGTTTGTGTAAAATGCAGCTGTGAAATAGATCCAACCTCAAGGTCCTGATTAGTTTTTTGTGTTGAATAAATGAGGATTAAAATGCAGAGCTGAAACTAAAACTGCCTCCAGTTTGATTAAATATACCTTAATATAAAAGCCACAGAGGGTAAACTGTAAAGGAATGACAACAAATTATGGTTTTATTTGTTTTTGAAATACAGTAAGAACATAAATGCTATGGAGCAAATTATAATTTCATAATATAAACTGCAATTTTTAGGCTGATCTTGGATTTGTTTCTCTTTTTTTTTATTTAGATAGATAGATTATTGTTTGTGTGCAGCATTTACAACGCCAAGACATTACACAGACTGGACAATAACAAAAATGAAAGGAATGTCAAAATAAAGGGTTGTTTGATCAGGATTTAATATAATCGTTGGTCTAAATGCTCTGGTTTGTTTGCTCCACCATGGTGGCAGGAAAAGCTTGTGTAAAAATTGGGTTTCAAGCCATCAGAGTTCACTGCACAATTTAGATCCACAGAGATTGTTGGATACTGAATATGACTGACCGTTTTAATGTCCCTGTGGTGCTTTTCATTGGGACTGAAATAGCTGGAGTGGACATTATTCCAGACACTGCCGTCAACTTTCTGAACAACCTTCCCTTATTCAACTCATTGCAACAAGAGGGTGTAAAATGAAGATATCAGAGCTTGTTAGTGTTGGATACAGAACCTGTTGCCTGTGGTTACCATCGCTCTGTCTTCTGTGTCTGCTTTGAACGTGTTTTACGGCAGCGATGCACCTCTGCTGTCTGTCAAAGTATTTGCACATGACCTATTCACCGCCATCATCACCAACTTCATATGAACACAGCAAAGAGACAAGTTGACAGACACTTATCTGTCTGATATATATGCATTGTACAGTATGTCCATAATCAGCGTGGCTTCCTGCCAAAATGGCGTTGTTTTGATTCTGACCGTTGCAGCCATAGACCTCCATAGAGACACAAATTGAGAGGGCGAACTACATTTCTCTGTTTTACGACCGGTCCTGCAATGAAACAGTGAACGCCTCGACACTTAATTACATTGACCTCCGATCTGCTGACTACGTGCTACATCATCACTGCAATGAAGGCAGAAGATGACACAAACTCTGTTTCTTTACGCGCAACGGAGCATGTTATGGATTTTAGTCGTCCCATACACTCGCATGAACCCTTCCATTATTCCCGGGCCATCCCCTATAAATACATGTTGACAAACACCGAGACCCTGCAATTAAAAAGGCCTCAGAGACACACTGACTGCTGCTGCTGCTGCTGCTGCTGCTGCTGATGGAGTTCAGCGATTGTCCCCCCCCGTCATAAAAACCTTGTAATTACCTCGTGGTGATTACCTCTCTCTCTCTCTCTCTCTCTCTCTCTCTCTCTCTCTCTCTCTCTCTCTCTCTCTCTCTCTCTCTCTCTCTCTCTCTCTCTCTCTCTCTCTCTCTCTCTCTCTCTCTCTCTCTCTCTCTCTCTCTCTCTCTGTGTGTATGTGTGTTTCAGTCATACAGAAATAGCCTCCCAGAGCAATGCCAGGCTCCGTCTCTCAGCCTGGAGCCTGTTTCCTGACACTTTGTTTCTAATGTTAACAGGAAAGAGGGAACCGTGCGGCACCAACTGTGTCAGGAAGTGTGTAGTAAAGAGTTAGGGAAGTGTTGAGGTGAGCTTAAAGTGGTGGGGATCGGAGGATTGGCCCTTCCACATGCTGCTTAAGTGGCAAACAGACATGTTATCGTTGTTCATTCTTTGGACGTGAGTTATCTTCTAGGGACAAGAGGCAAATCAGAGAAGGAAAATGTCAAGCCATGCATTTAATGTAAAGCCTTCCTTCTTGCACTTGTGCACTAAATCGTCACCTGTGCTCTCAGGTTACACATTTTTATAAGCATATTTGATTTTAACAATAACTCATAGACCATTTTTGAAACCTTAACAAAGCCCTGACAGAAAACAAACTCTCAATCAGTGGATCTGCCACTTCAGCCACTTTGCTGCGATGCATCACCCTGAGACGTTTTGTGGACAGAGATGAAACCTGGAGCATGAAGAGGAAATCCTCATCCTCATCTGAAGAGGAATGTCTCTTCTGTGAGGATCTGCCTGTTCATCACAACAGGAAGTCTGATTTGTGCTTGAAAAAACAAACACATTTTATCCTCAAGCAGCTTTTTTTTTTTTTTTTTTTTTAACAACTTTATCTTTTTTCTGTGGCTTGCCATTTTTTTTTTACCACGTGTCTAAAACAAATTGTTAACATTCATCACCTTATGAACATAAAGTGTCAAAACTGAACCACTTTTTGTCATGTCCCTGTCAATGTAAAATGTAAATTTATGAATGTAAAATCACGCATTTCATTATCTATCTATCTATCTATCTATCTATCTATCTATCTATCTATCTATCTATCTATCTATCTATCTATCTATCTATAATCTTATCATTTTCACCCATTTTTTTTCTGTTTTGGTATATTTTATATCTTAATGATAATAATTAACTTGTTTTTAACTGTTTTTGGCTGCCAATTTTAAATAATAAATATCCGTATTCTGACATTTAATCCCTCCAGCAAAGTGAACTGTTTGTTTTGATTAACATACGACGGCTGTAGACTGGCTTTACACAGCCTAAAGTACATAAAGTGAAACTGAAAGGGAAATCTCGTTTAGTCTGACCTACAGCGGGGACTTAACCTTCACAGCGTCATTGCTCCGGGCCGTGACCCCGCTGTTATCTGGCTGTTCGTCATAAGCTGCTTTTCCTCAAGAGTCTCACGTACATGAGCCTCCACAGGTCAAACATGGAAGCTTCTGTCAAAGTGCAAAAATGTCTGGACTGACACAGTGTCAAGTCTCTAAATCAGCTCAAAACACCTGGAAGGACCCGAAATGTAAAATATTCATGAAGGTGTACTTTTGAGGAACTAGTACTTTCATTCAATTACATAATTCTACTTCACTTGAAATATTGTAACTTCTTTAAAAACTACAGTACATTCAAATAAAAAAACATTTAAATTAAAGTAAAAGGCAATTTGTTTTAACCCTTTAGTAATTAACTAATTATAAAGATATTTTATTGTATTTAATGTTAAACAATTTTGTATGTATTAGATGGCGTGATGCGTTATCTGTGATAAGGATTGGCTTCACTCTATTTACATTTGATTAATGTTGACTGATTTTTTGTTTTATTCTTTCTGTTTCCAACAATTGAATATGTTATAATATATTTTATAACCATCTCAATATGGCATTATATGATTATTACTATTTTTTACTGCATACTGTCACTTAGCATTTATAGTATAAAACTATTAGTAGTATTTTTTATGAGCTATTGTGACTGTGCACACATATAATAAAGAACAAGTAAATGTTGTGGATAATTTTTCAATCAGTGAACCTTGGATAAATGAAGTTACCCACATTTTTGCTTTAACCTAAAAAGCAAAAATAACAGTGGTGAGCCACCGGAAAGGCCTGACCTCTCAGCTGGGAAACACTGAGTTAATTTACCAAGCTGCACTTTTCTTCGAATTAGTAAAGTAAAATGCTGCGTACACATTTTTGCATCAGTGTGAACAAAAAAAGTGATGCTTTATTTTTGTCCATATTTTTTTATTTATGATCCAAGTGGGAACATTTAAGTGCAGAACAAGAATTTGAACTCTTGGAAAAAAAAAAAGAAAAGATTAAAAAGGAATTTTTATTTTCTCTGCCTGACAAAACCGACATCGATCAACCCTTCCCTTTTCCTTTTGTCCATCTCCTGTGAAGAGATTTAAGATGCACAAAAACGTACGAGAAAGGAATTTGGACGCCTAAACACACACCCGCTCCCAAGCTCATGGCCAGATCTGTGCTCATTCCGCTGACCTGTGGTGATGTTGAAACCCTGGGTGTGTTTCATGTGTGAGCTCAGGGACTTTCACGGGATCCAAGAGGACCAGATGTGAGTTTCGCATCAGGTGTTTCGCTCCAAAACAAACCTTTGGATCCATGGAAACTGCTGTGCTGCTCACAGGGTCTAGCTGAAAGATTTGAGTAAACATCCTCCTGACCAAATAATGTTTTTGTTATTTTAACCCTAATACGTGCATCAATACTATGGCACTTAGATAAATATTAACATAAAACCTTTATAGCGTTTACATAAAGGTATATCTAGCGATAAGGAATGTTCTGAGTAGGGTTTTATTTTGGAGCAGGTCATTACTGAAGCAGCTGTATTCTTTGTGTTTATACAAGAATACGTCTCAAGACAATGTGAAAACATTGATGTGAAAGTGGGTAAATGTGAAGAACCTGAACCTGAATCTTAAAATTCCTCTGGTTTTACAGTAAAAGTTCAGTTTTTTTTTTTTCATGTGGGGTTTTATGAGGCACTGACTCATGATAAACCCTGCCTGACCTGTGTGCACCCCCTGCTGGCCACCTGTGCTGACACGTGCACAAAAAAACCTGATTTAAGCCACTTAACGAAGGACTCTAAATACAGCCTACTACCATTTTAAATCTACAATATCCTAGGAATAGTTTTGCTGCTTCAGCCATTTTTTTTCCCCAAGAAACTGGACCAAACTCCATAAAGATAATCAATGTTTTTATCTCAAGAGGCCACAGGAGCTGCTGGTCAACTGCTGCCTGGTTTGGTACATTTGTGCTCCTTGGGTAAACGCAAACAAAGGTTTTCACACACAGAATTCACCAAATAATACATTTGAAGTTACTGATGGAAGCAGCAGTGGATTGTTAATCCCTGTATTGTGTGACATGAAATTGCTGGTTTTCTCTATGGAGTTTGGTTGAAAGATGAAGTGGTGATATTGTCGCCTTCAGTGAAGTGGCTAAAATATTTTCTTTCCTTGTACATTTTGAGGTACATGAGCTTACATTCTGACATGTAATGGTGAAGCTGCAGATTATATCACATACTAGGACTTCACATACTAGAAAGGATGTTGTTCTTCCTAGTTTGTGTGCATCATATGGAGCACATGGCAGCACAAGGTAGTAGCATTCATAAAGCACGACCCTTGAATAAATACATATGAGAGGCTTCTACGACTACAAAGTTATGTGACACTCATACAAACATACTCATCGGCTATATATTCAATTTCAGCTCATAAACTCTCATAAATGTTACACACTGGACATTTAAAGTCACAAAGTGTCCATAAACAATACTCAAAATAACACTGGTGTTTCGGTATAACTGAGATGATGATATACAGTATGATGCCAAATAAAGAAATCATTCTTACAGCTTCAAGCAAGTGGTGAAAGTTGCTGATTGTCCACTTTAAGCTCATACATAAGTCACTTCATCAAAGAATCTGAGAAGATCAGAGGATTGAATTGAGTTTACTACATATGTAATTTATAAAGATGAGGGTCGGTTACTTTAAACGGACCACCAGGTGTTTGTCCTTCTTCTTCCTTGCATCCTGGTCCTGGTCCTGGTCCTGGACTGGCCTAAACATTACAAACCAAGCCTGAATGTTTTTTTTTTCTTTTTTCTGTGTTTATAATGCAGGAACTTTGAGCAGCTATTTTAGTTTCCTGCATACAGTGAAAGACTTTTCATCCAGGCAGAGACGAGCGTCAGGGCTCTCCCTCCTGGCGTGACCACAATGGTTTGCCAAAAATATACACCTGCTCCAGACTGAAGGAGAGACGCAACAACAAACCTTTTGTGCTTTTGTTTTTTCTTTCTGGAGGAACCACCATGTAATTAAGCCGGGCCTGAAAGGAAGTGACACACGAGCACACGGGGATGGAAATGTGGGTGGGTGAGCAGAGGGCGTTTTTCCGGAAGAAAAAAATAAATAATTATGTCTGACTGTATGTACACAGTGTAGAAGCACGAAGTCACTAAACTGTCAGACTATTTGTTATGGTACAATGGACAAATGTGTGCTGTATAAAACAAGGCTCCACAGTGTCCACAGTGTCTTAATTCAGGTGGCTGCCTCGAGAAAACAATCATCAAAATAGTTTAACAGATGTTACAAGCGCTATGAAGCCAATTTATTAGGTACACATGACACTTGTCAGGAGCTTCAGAGGTTGTAACAAGTGGTTTTATGGGTTATTGTTGCTTTTTTTTTTCTGTCATCGCAACCCACTGTCACCATCCTCCTCCGACGTCCCTACAGATGTTTGACCCCGACTTTTGTTTGCAAAGACCTCCATCTAAATGTAACCCTTCAAATCTTCTGTGTGGAGAGCCATTTTACGAGCCATTTTTCATTTTGTCAAACTTCACACAGTCGCTGTAATTGTCCTGAAAAGTGAAGACAAATTGGGACTTGATTCGCTGAAGTCCAGGAGACTGTTTTATAAAAAGAACAAGACAATAACAGCGTTATCAGGAGGCTGTGTTCCCTGCAGCCTCCTGATTATCGTTTAAACAGCATTTCAGACTGATGAATAAATCATTATCACAAGCCCAAACAGAGGAATATCAATCTCTTCATCTTCTTCATGGACTTTAATGTCTGACCACATGGTGGACACCGAGGGGACACGACAGCTCGGAGAACAAGTGCTGCCTTGTCGAGCGTTCATACTTGCACCTCGCCGGCCTCGAGTGCCTCAGCGAGAGAGGCAGGCTCGTATAACACTGCCCTGTTTTTCTCATGGATTTTTGTGGCTTGAGCAGACGCCTCTCTGGCCACCGGCCCGACGAGTCAAAGTCCAAAATAAAAAAGAAAAAATGCTCCTGCCTCTTCCTGCATATTGGAGGAGACTCTCATCCTCATCAGATAAACCTTTTTTTAGGCCAGAAAAGTACTTTGCCAATCAATTCCATTACTGTAATTCACCATCTGCTGGCTCAAACTTCTGTTATCATTATGAGATTCAACCAAATAAAAAAAGATGGTTCCTGAAATTAAATAGATTTATGGTGACAATTAGATGAATCGGATGAATTGGGAGAAGTGTGGGAAACCCGAGTCGGAGAGTTTCTGTTTGTGTTTGTGGTCGGCTGCTCATCACTGAGGTGGAAAAAGTGACTCAGGTTGAACCCATGGACGTCCTCGCACCATGGTTAAGCAGACTCAGATCATATCTCTAAGGGAAAGAGACAGTATTTACAAATGTGCTAACTTATAACTTCACGCTTTACTTGCTTCCTGCTTTTATGACATCAGCCGTGGGCCTCACAAGATACAGTACAAGACCAAAAGTGGAGGAAGAAGAAATATTGGTGTATATTGTGTATAATCTTCATAAGCAGATATCAGCCATGAGGAGATGATTGGACAAATCCGATTTTGTTCTACACATGTGCAAAGTGTGGCCACTTCTTGGTACTGCTACTGCTTTATGACATCTGTGGTTGCCACCTGTCATGAAATGAAAGAATAACCTTTATCTTAACCCGTTACTGGAAAGTCCCCCCAAAAAACTGCTGTAAATTCATATGTGCGTTCTGGTGACATACTGTAACTTCCTGTGTAAAGTGAAGAGCTAATTTTATGGTAAACAAACTGAAGAAAATGTCATTTTAAATATTCATCATTTTTGTTGATAGTTAGATCCCTTCAATTCCACAAACTGGGCCTTTTTTAAAAGCCAAACATTAGGAGTTTGGTCACTTTTTTTTTTTTTTTTTTTTTTACCTTTCTCTCTACAGTGCTCCCCCTACACATATACACATATTTTTATATACTCTGTAAACATCCATCCATTGTCTGGCACTTTGTCCTCACTGTTCACACAGCACAGCTCACATGATGCCACCTTCAGAGTTCACATTCCTGTGACCAACATCTTCCTCCTGTTTTACTAGAAGGCGGAGAAAAGGCTATTTTAATCATCAAAGTTCACACTAAATGACCTTTTAAACCTTCTGTGTTCACATTACTCAGCCTTAAAAGTTCATTACCGGTTTCTCAAAGTCCCCGAGTTGGCGGCGCTGATCATCTGAGGCTGGTGTTCAGCAGACAGACAGTAGGAGGAGCAGAGACAGTGATTAATCTCCCGACAACAAGACATTTAACCATCACAATGACTCTGACGCTGTTAAATTATGGTAAAAATCCGGCATAGTTCTGCGTTAACCCAATGATGGTGCTCAATGATAAACTAGAGGATTCATCCAGTGTGAATCATAAATACTGTATCTCTGCCAAGTTTTGTGCCAAGCCACTTTGGTCGAGTAAATCTCAAACTGTGCCAGTGAAAAATAAAAATAAAACTTTGACCTGTTGATGGCACTGGAGTAAAAGTGACCAGGATTCATGCTTTGGATACTGTGAATATACTGTGAGGAGCAGATTTCATGGCAATTCATCTTAAGCTTAGAGAAACGCTTTCAATGAACCAGTGAAGAATGAGAAAATCAAAAAAGTCAGTGGGAATTTTGGATATTTTATATTTTAGTCTAAAAAAAATCAATCTATGATGTCACGGTGGGTTAAGAGAAATGTGATGATTCAGCTGTGTTTTGTGTTATCACACAAAATCACAGCGTCTCTCCGTCTCTGCAGTCATGACACTCACGCACTTTCCTTTCAAAGCGGGACACAAGGACAACAGAAAAACCATGTGGACCAAAGCGAGCTAAATGAACAAGAGCGGGAACCTGCAGCGGTGCCCATCTGCATTCACTTTGCACCGCAGAGCTGTAAGACAGCTACACGCCTTTCCACTGCAGAGGAATGTGTGTGTGTGTGTGTGTGTACAGGACTGATAAATCAAACCCACAGCGTCAGCATCAAGTGAGCGAGCAGAGACAGCTTTTATGAGGCATCTGTGCACAACACAACACACTGTGACCTGCCTGCACTGGAACATCAGAGGAGACCAGGGAGGCAGTGGAATCCCTTCAAACACTCACTCACTCACTCACTCATTCATTTTCTACCGCTTTATCCACTAGGGGTCGCGGGGGGGGCTGGTGCCTATCTCCAGCTAGCATAGGGCGAGAGGAAGCCGGAGTACCCGGTGAGAACCCACGCACCACGGGGAGAACATGCAAACTCCTTGCAGAAGGCCCCTTGTTCCAACCAGGTTGTGAACCCGGGACCTCTTGCTGCAAAGGCAAGAGTGCTAACCACTACACCAACCGTGGCCCCTTCCTTCAAACATCCATCCAATAATAATAATAATAATAATAATAATAATGATAATTTAGATTCATTGTTCTCAAACTGTGGTACGTGTCCCACCAGTGGTGCGTGAGCTTCCTCTGGTGGTACTTGGAGGAAAATCAGAAACGCCGTTCTACTGTATAAACCAGTTTAGTGGAGCTGAGGAATTTTGACTGCAGTGTGTAGAAAATAAATAATAAATGAAAAGTAACGATATTTAGAGTCACCTTATCTCTCACTCTATCGTCATCTAATTTCTCTATTCCAGTGTCTGAAGTACATGTGAGGAAGAGGAGGATTATGAGAGAGCAGATTATCTTGTTGGGAATAAATCTGCCTCCTGTGTTAACAATGGTGATAATGGTGCTACTTTAAGAGGTCATTATTATGGTGGTACTTGATATTAAAAGTTTGTAGAAGGTTGACAGACATTGCAGATTTGCATTATTTATTCTCACCATTATTTAGAATTCATCATGGTTTTTATTCTAATTCAATTCTGGATTTTCTGTTTTTGTTTTAAGTTGTCCTTATTTTATACATTTTCCATAACACTTGAACTTGTTATAAAATAAAGTGACACAGTGTAGGATTCCAGCCTTTTGAATGTCTCCAAGATCATTTTGATAATACCTGTTTATACAACAAGGTGAATGTCACGCCCTGTCAAAGCCTGGGCAGATCTGCATCGCCCACCATGGCACTATGGAATTCTACTTTAAGGCATATGTCACGTGTCATTGTCTTCTGATGTTTTTATATGGTTTTCTTTGTTAAGATAATGTGTTACTGAAGGCAACTTGATTGGAGCTGCATGATGAAGGAAACAGCAGCTGTCCAAAACTAGGTGAAAACTCAGGTGGGGGGGGGGGGATGTATACAGCATAATATTGCAATATTTTCTGTAGTGACATTATATATTGGTTTTGAGACGCCAAGTATCAATTTCTTTTTAGCACATACGTTTTTTGTTTTTTTTTTGCTGATGTTACAAATAAAATATTAAACTTTTTTGTGGATTTGCATAAAAAAAATCACTAGATGGTGCCAAGTGCTCACTCTCACCAGAGCTGCTGTGTGTAAGTATCGCAATATAGGATTTTGTGAATACTTAGTATATCAATATATCATGATAGTATCATAACATGGCGTCTCTGACGATTCCCACCCCTAGTGAACATGTTAATTTCCTCCGAATCTTCGTTAAGTTTGGCAGTAGTGCAAATTTCGCTGTTGTTTCTGGTGCAATGCTAAGATGCATATTCATTTTCTGGCCTTTGCTCAGCTGTTAACCACTTACATCATTTTATTAAGGACTTAAAATCACCCACTCATCGCTGAGTTTGAATGAGGGACTTGCAGCAGAACATGAACAACTGTAACTGTCACTGAACTACACTGTGTTGATTTCTTCTTCCTCTGATCCTTTTTTTTTTGTGACATTACATTTTATGCACAGGTGGAAAAAAAATGAAACACCACTAGGAACTGTGTACATCGCCTTTTTACGTATATTCCTGTGATTCATGGGCTCGCGACTTTAGCGTGAAAGAGTTGTGGACAAACCTGTGGAGTCGAGATTGAGACCTGACTGTCAAGAACTTTACAAGTGATCAGTAAAATCGCCAAATCCTTTCTAAAATGCACGGCGAGCTGATGGGATGTCATCGTTCCTCTCCACCTCAGAGAGATTAACCTGTGCAGAAATAAACGTACCTCAGGAACAGCCACTCGAGGGTGAAGGTCACGCTGCAGAGGAAACGAGAAGCCTCTGGGGAAAAAGGAAATTACAGCTCTATTTTTATTTATTTATTTTTGCATTTGCGACATCACTTAGTAAATAAACCTGTCACGTATTCGACAGGTAAGACTTGTGTTCACGCTGTGACACAACAACAGGCCCTGAGGTGAAGGAGATGCCACATGTGACCTTCAGAAAAGTTTCCCCTTTGCAATTATGAATAATTATGAAAAAACAATGCAACAATGACACCTGCTGGCAATGAATTAAATATCACCTTTTATTCGACTCACATTTATAATTGTACATACAGTATGTTATTCTATCCTGCTCATATGTGCATTTTACTTTTTTATTTATTTGTTGTTTTTGCTTAAAATGTGTTTAACTTGATTATATTAAGAGGTTTGACAGACACTTTTGGCGACAGTAGCTGATTTGAAATATGACTTTGACCCTGATCTTGACCTCATGCTATGATGTAAACACACCGTTTATTATTCTGGCAAAGGCTAAAACGGTCAGATTTAGAACGACACAAACGACTCAAAATATGCTCATGAAACAAAGTTTGATTTTGGACAAGTTTGAAACCTGTTAATTAAAAAAATATATGGTACATAACTGAAGCAGAACATAAAAGAAAGATAAACCAAATGTGGCAACCAATAGTTTCATGTGTCATTTTAAATGGATTTTCTGTTTTATCTTGTGTAGGAATGTGTAAACAGTTCACAGTTTTCATCATTTAGTGTTCAAACTACACATTTCTACTTCCTTGTTAGTCCAGTTAGTTCTCTTGTGAAGCACTTTGGTCACCTGTGGGTTGTTGGAAAGGACTATAGAAATAAAGTAAATAAGGTCTGTCTCTTGCTTGATTAAATAAAATATAACAGAAGTAATGTGTAAGATAGTAGTAAACAGATGTAACTATAAAAAGATCTTTGAGGTAAATGTTTCCTTTGTGTGCCTGCAGTTCATGATGTGATACAGATGTAAGCCGTGCCCTGAAACCATGTATACTTTATGGTTTATGCAACTCTTCCAAAATATTTGATTTTTTATTATCCACTTCTCCTGGAGCTCAGAACCATCCATTTTAAATTTCTTCCAGCTGTGAGCATCTGTTTTTCTTTTTTTTTCCCATTGTACATGAACAATGGAGGTTAATATTGTGTCAGTTAGCTATTTTAACACACAAAGAGAACAAGTGAGACTGAATTCAGAATTAATTCTTTATTCAAAGAAATGTTAAAACAACGAGGAGCACAGCTGACTCTAAAATGTCAATGCTACAAGCTGTAAATGATGATCAGGTAAATGAAAAACAATCTCTTTTTACCTCCACACAAGAGATTAAGTGATTTTTTTTGTAATAAAAAAGCATTAAAATCAAAATAAAGATTTGTGAATTTGAAATAATTCCTCTCGATGCTTTACAAAGTTGAAATGGTACAGGCTGTGCTCATGCGCGATAAATGGTGTTTTAATTCAATGTAAACTAGATTAAATTAATTTAAATTCATGTTATAATCTGACTTTTTAGACTAAATTAAAGCCCTCAGCTTTTTCATTGTCCTCGCACTGTTCCGCACTCCTGAGCAGTGTTTGGACTCATTTTTAAAAACATTAATCTCTTTTAGATTATAGCATGCACATACTGCACTGCAAAGCATGCTCACATGTCAACAACACATCGTAACCCCCCCTTTTTTAATTATCAGAAAGTGACAAAGGAAAAACATAAAAGCTCATTAGCAGATTTTTGATCGACAGAGCATCGTGAATCAGACTGTTATCTGTACCCGTGGATGTGTTTTTCACTTTTTCGTGATCATTTTCTACCTAAGGCTTAGATTTCGGCAAACTGTCAGTGCAGCAGTTTAGGTGAAAAGCACAGATTCTATAAAAATCTGTCAATGGACACATTTGTTACATGGTTTGTTCGACACGGACGCGCTTCTGGAAGGCCATGACGATCCGTATTCTCATCCGTTTTATTACTATATTTATAACTTGTATTTATAACACCACCACCAGGTGTTTGATTCATAAATGCGTTCATTAGAAATGAATGTCCGTGATCAGGGAGCGTGGGAAAATCCCATCAACCGAACTTCCTGCAGCTGAATCACAGCTGTAATTAAAGGTCCAATATGTAATACTGACACTAATTGCCACAGTTGTGAAAATGTGTCAGACCAAAAACAAAAACAATTGTGACAGCTAATGCCATTAAGCTACTTCCTAGCTGGTCTCCAATTAAAACAGACACATAAATACTGTACACAACCAAGTTAAAGAATATCTGAAAAAGCTCAGACAAATATTCACCCTGTCTTTCCTAATCTGAAGCACTTGTACCCAAACAAGCTTCTTTGGAAATGAATCCAAGTCAGTCACCTTCATCTGCTTCATCTTACTGAAAAGGGAACCCGTGGTACACACCATATAGATTGTAATGGATGCTTATGATTCATTTCCTTTTGCTACCGACTGTCTTTGCTGCTTTAACACCATATTATTCCCCTGTGAGGGACAAACACAGGACCATGTTATCTAATATACAGGCCATCGTGAAGTCAGAGCTTTCAGAAAACCTAAGCTGAACACACAGTTTCTTAATGGTCCTCAAATGCAACAATGTAATGTCTCTCTCTGTTTTAAATATTAGCATTTTTCATCTCTGATCATGGAAAACCGAGGAAACATTCAATGGGTGAAACACATGGTGGCTTTTACTGGCAGGAAGTGGAACATACAACACGTTTGTTGCATTAAAATAAGCCTTTTGGATGCACTTTAGGCAAGAGTCTTACTTTATGAAGTCTGCCATCTAGCACTACCATGTTCCTACAATAGCTCTAATAAAAAGACTAAATAAACTAGCCAGCGTGTGCTTTTTGTGTTTTGTAAGGACATCCTTTCTGGTATGTGAAGGCCACCATAGTTCCTTCATGCTCTTTGTAAAGTGAGCAGTAGGTGAATGGGTCCTCTGTTTGTTGCAATCTGCAGTCTCACTGCTAAAGGTCACTACTTTTTACACACTGGACCTTTAAAACAACATGATCTTGTTCTGCTGTATTTCTGACAAAGTATTTGTAACATTAATGTATTTGCTCTAACATTAAACCTTGATGTTTCAAAAATCATCCAGGATTTAAAATTTCAGTTGTACATTTACAACAAGGTGGAAAATTCCATTTGAATCAGCCTCTCTAAGTCCTAAATAATTATTCACTGTTTGTGGAACAATGTGTCAAGATTATTATTATTATTATTATTTTATAGGTTTGTAAAATATATTATGCAACATAAAACACTTTAGCAGAGGAGAAAAAAAATCAACAATGAACCTAAAACACAAGCCTGGGATAATAATTCACATGATAATAGACAAATCATTAAAAAAGGGAAAAAAAAAAGATGCATAGCATAAACAACCCGGCAAAATCCAGCTCCACTGCACTTCATTACTAAACCTCAGCTCAGCCACTGTTGTTCCCACATGTGAAAACAGGTGTCAGGAGTGTTGTAGCTTTTTCCTCCAGCCTGCTGCTCAGGCAGAGAGGCGGCAGCGGTGAGTCTAAAGCGCTCCAATTCAAAAACAAGGGAAGGAGAAGAAAAGGAACAGGGTGTTTCTGGAGGCCCACTGTAAGAGGAGGGGAGGAGGGGGAGGAGGAGGAGGAGGAGGAGGGGAGGGGAGTTCAGGGCTCCCTGCTGTAAACACTGTTGCTCTGGACCAAAGCTCGTCCAGCTCTGCTGTCTCCACGATATTCTTCTCAAAAAGGAGTACAGGCCATGTGAAGTGGAGCGCTGACGCTCTAGGTGTCCTCCTCCTCTTCCTCCTGCTCCTCACGGGTGCGCACCACCCTCTTCCTCAGAGCTTCGTCTGGCAAACCCTGTCCCCGGGGTTCAGGGCGACCCTCGGGGGACCCTCGTCTCCTTCTCCTCCAGACACCACCCTGGTCCCCGTCCTCCTCGTCATCCTCTTCCTCACCGTCAGCCTCGTGGGCGTCCTCTTGTTGGTGGATTAACCTCGCCTGCTCCATCGATTGTTTCTCTGCAGAGTCACATTCAGGACAAATCATCAGACATAAAACAGACCTCAATCGCGCGGGTCAGCGTAGCAGTAATCAATACGCGCTGGAATGAAACTCACTCTGGTAGTAATCAGGAGAGGAAAAGCGTCGCGAGGGGAAGACAAAATCTGCGATGAACACCAGCAACTGCCAAAGACAAGGACAACGGCAACCGTTAACCCGCCGTCCACGCCAGTGTTCAACAAATAAAACATTAAATGATGACATAAAAGCGGAATCATTTCTCACCAGTCCAAGCACAAGGCCAGAGAAGAGAGTAGCCAAGCCAAAGATGGCATACGACCCCCAGACAGGAATCCCCAGCTGCTCGGTCATGTAATTGTGACAGCGCTGGGAAAAAACAAGCACACTTATAGCCGAGGTTGTAAAAAGGTCAGTTAAGACAAACAAAGGGACGCCATGACTACTCAGTTACTAAACGATTACAAAATTACTATGCTGATAACTGTAATAAAATTGTTTGGAGTGTTTTTTTTTTTTTAAATAATTTAACAATAAAAACAATCACTCCCTGACTTTTTAGCTTCTTCAATGAAAACATCACAAAAACATCACTAATAATAAATGATTCTGGTTTGTGGACAAAACAAAACAATTGGCGGATTAATTAACAATTATGAAAATGATCATTAGTTGTAGCCCTAAACAAATTGTTACTGACTTTTACCTACATCCTATTTATCAACATTTACGTGTCATTCAAGAGTTTCACCCGGAAACTCCACTGTGCCAAGATATGAGTTCTGAATGTATTAAAACTATATTAAAATCCCATCAGTGAATCACACGGCGACAGTGGGTGACACGTTATAAATGTGATCACAGGTTTTTTGTAAATTAGTAACATATATTTCATTCTGCCTCAGCACAGGAAAATTAAGTCTGTATTAGTCCAATAGTTCTGATAAAATATACATTTTAATATCAGTTAAAATGAGGTTTGAGTTATATTCTTCAAGAACACTTTGTAACAAATCATGTAATTATACTACACTGGTATACATCTCTGTATCCTGTGTAACTGTATTTGAGCTTTTCCTCTGGCACTATTGCAATTTGTATTTAAAGACTTTTTATTTTCACTGATGACAGCACTTTCTTCCATGAAAGGATTGTGGGAAGTGGTAAAAATAAATAACTCTTAGAAGATGAAGAATTTAACAACCTTTATACTGACAGTCAGCGCTCCAAAGAGAGAAGTCTTCACTTACCCGGATGAACATGGAGAGTTTGAACAAAGCAGACATGGAATTCATTCTGCCAAAACAACAGAAGAAAAACAGTCTGTAATAAATGAACTCGTGTGTGCCTTATAGTGTCATCAATACAAAGTCTGAAAATAAAAAAAAAAGGCAGTAGTGTATGTGATGGTGCAGAATGACACTTAAAATAGAGCTGACAAGCAGGTTATTTTTTTTTGTTATTTCAAAGTAAAGCTGTACAACACTGGTGTTGGTGGTTTTAACTGCAGATCATAACAATGCGCCTGTGGCTGATGAAGCAAAAGTAGAAAACCTCTTAAAGATGATGCACCTACAGTAAGCAACTCTGTTTTTTTTGTCCAGACACCAGATGAGGCTGTGAACTCACAAAAATGACGACGGCCCAAACCAAGATGAAACTGGCTCGATAGCCTTCCATTTCTGCTCATCGACGAAGCTGAGAAGGTCATCTTTCGTGCGAGCTCCCTGGTACCTCCGGAAGACACCATCCTTACAGCTAGGACACAGACAGACACACGGATGCTGAGTAAGATTTTAATTGCGAAAATGGAATAAAGTAATAAACATCCTGTCATCTTGGGTGCCCTCTGGGTGTAGTCTTACTCATAAACCTGACTACATAAAGAAAATATTCAGTGGTAGTATGAAATGGTATGGCAAGGAAATGTTGCTCATTTTTATAAAGCAATTAAACCAGTTAGGGAAAAATAATTACAAATCAATTTTACGAAGACTGACAAATCAATGAGGGTTTGGAGCTCAGATTCTAAATAACAGTAAAAAGCAAAAGTTGATTTTCTTCAGAGACTGCTCACGGTAGCATTACAAACACTCCAAAGAGTCACAAGAAAGAGGAAGCAGTACAGACCAGAAGATAACCAAGAACTCACTGATAAATAGTAGGAAGGGAAGTGATGATGAATCGTCCACTCAGACCTAAACAGATGGAGGAGAAAAGCACCGTCAGTGAGCAGGAAGGAACAATTCTGTCTCTGAATTACATCAAACACAACAAATTAAATCAAGTTGCCCTTTATGTTTCTTCTCTCTGAGTCAATATTTTGAAAGAGTGACATCTAATTTGAACATATGACAACAGAGAATGATAATTATCCAAAAAAAAAAAAAAAAATCAAAATAAATTACAATTCATGTTCTAACAATAGACTAACTGATTAAGCCGCGTAGACTGTTACAGACTGCAGTAGTTTTAACTAACAGAAGCTCTGATGTCTCTTCTGTCAAATAGCAGTGGTCACAAACAGCAGATATGTGCTAGAATAAAGGCGATGCATGAAGAAGTGACTCACTAAGACACTAGGAAGGCTTCCATCAACCAGTGTTTTGAGCATTTTTAGTTTGAGAGTAAAAAGCTGTTCATATAAAAACAGAAAGTTTGATAATAGGTGGTTAGGCATGAGGGCGGTGGTGCAAAGAAGTGTGATGATAAAAGATGCACTGATTAAGCATGATGTTTAGAAATCACGCAACAGAAGAATGAGATAAGAGGTGGATGAGAAGAGTTGTGTGCGAACTGAAACCTCAATATTCCTCGACTTAATTACTCAATATTACTACAATAATATGTGAAGCAAGCAACGAAACTCCACCCTGTGTCAACAGCTACTTGCACCTTCTAATACTTCGGTGATGACCTGGACTTTCAACTTTGAGCTAATGCCCAATATTCACGTTGCAGCTGAGGAAGGAAACCCACATCAACACGCATTTTCATGTAACATATTTTCAAAAAGTACCTAACACACCTTACGATTTGGCTGCACTTTCACACCTTGTTGCTCTGGTCTGCTATTACACAGAGGATTCACACTAAATGTGCCTAAAGGTTGGTAAAGGTTATTCACACATACCTGGTTGTTCTGTCACATCCACCTTGGCAATGTTGACTCCCATGTCCTCCCCCCAGTCTGCAAACTCCTTCCACACCGGCTGCAGCTGCTGACATGCTGGACACCAGGGAGCATAACTGTGGAGGAGGTGAGGAGGAGAGGAAAGGAGGGTAGAAAACACATTAAACCAGCGAAGCAGTACAGCCACTTTCTCAAAAGTCTAACAGAATGAGTCGCAGGGCTGCAAAGATGATTTGATTTTAATTGACTACAAAAGTAATTGTCAACTATTTTGATAATTCATTAATCAGTTCTAGGGCTGCAACCGATGATGATTATTTTCTTGATTAATCATTTGATCCATAAAATATCAGAGAACCTGTTTTAAATTATTTTAAAACACTTAATCAACCATTAATCAATAAATTGCTTCAGCCCCGCTTAGTTTAGTACTTTTTCAATAATTAAAACAAACCTCCAGCTTCTTTTTTTTTTTTTGCTTCATATAAACAAAGAAACCATCAATCATCAGTTTGGTTTGTGGACAAGACATTCGAGAACATCATCATTTCCAGGTTTGGTAAACACCGGGCCACATTTATTTTAACATTTTCTGACATTTTACGAACCAGACAAGTACTCGAAAATTAACCCAAAATAGTCGACAGACTCATCGATTATGAACATAATCATGAGTTGCAGGAAAATGTGACAAGCTGTCAGTGCTAGTTAGTAGCCTGCATTAGCCATATAGGATGACAGATGATAACATAAACGCGCACATTTTGACACGTTGTCCGGAGTAAACAGGGCCACACATTGAACCGTTATACAGAACATTTAGCTTAGAAGACTGAAAATTATGCAACACATTTATACAAGCTAAGCGCTAGGTAGCCGGCTAGCCGTTAGCAGCGTGATACTAACAATTCAATCATCCATTCTCCGGTGAGGATTTCTTCCCAGTTGCCATCGGTGACTTCTCTCAGGCTGTCCGGTTTGGTCCACACCGGCTCCGTCGTCAACTGTATCACAAGGAATAAACAGCAAATCCACGGGCGGTGTTCACTGCGAGCCATCGCCGCGTCCGTGCGGAAGCTCGCCATAACTGTCCGAGCTCCACTTCCGCTGTGCGCCCGAACGCACGAGTCACGTGGTTGATTTCGACTTTCAACTACAGGAAACAGGGATTTCGTAGACGCGCGTCCCCAAAGTTGGCCGTTGTGTTAGGTTTTGAAAACTACAAAGATAATCCCGTTTTCGGTGCCTTTGATCTGCAGCATATTGAAGGCAGCACGAACACTTTTCCAAGCAAAAAACACAAAAAAAAAAACGGTTTCTTTTTTGTGTAATGTAGACTTAACTCCAGCAGGTGGTGCTGTTGTCCCTAAATTAAACGAGCAACTAACCTCAGTCGAATCTACACATACTGTACATAATATTTTGAGCTGCTCAGGCTCTGCTTTAGCACATTTGACTTGAAAGAAAGTAAAACCAGTAGTTTTCAAACTTTTATGCCAAAGTACCAACTGAGAAAATAATGAGCTCTCAAAGTAACATCATTATCGCCAACATTAAAATACGCTGGTGTAAAAATGGTGACTGAGCCTATTAAAGTGTCTCATTTCAGCTTACAGCTTATGTGTCTATAGCCCAAATTAGACAACATTAATCAACCAAAATCATATTGTATAATTTCTGACTTTCTGTGTTGTGGAGTTAAAAAGGTGGGTTTTCTTCATCATGCACAGGATTTTCTGATCATCTAAATCAGCTTGCACACCTCCGGTTACTTTGTTCAAACATAAATGTAAACTAATTACCCTCATGCAAAATATTAAGATTGTCCCAGGGAACACTTGTATTTGTATTTGAATGCAACTTTAAACGTTACTTGTGCACTGTATGTTTTCTGCCCAGTGAACTGAGGAAGACAAAAATGAGGAAAAGGAATCCTGAGCACAAGAACACATGATCTCAAATGATCTCACAGCTGGAGACAGTTATGCATCTGAGATAATTTCAGAGGGAAACACTGAATCACCAAATTCCACAAAAGATAATTCACATCCTCTGTTTCTTTGACTTCGAATAATGGCTCTTATGTTTTACATATAAAAACACCAACGAGAAATTCTTCTTACTCGGAACTATTTTCCGCTGGCACTGCGGAGCATCCATCGCATGGGCAGACAGAGATTACAGCTTATTTATCACATCATACATCCATACAGTTGGACAATGTCAGAAGTCATCAGGAATGATCCAGGTGAACGTGGCAGGTGCTCTTCCTCTTTGTAGAGAAGGGAAATAAGTAAACACTCATTATTTCCATCGTTATGCTCAAGGCTGACATCAGATCTAAGCCCGGCAGGAGCCTGAGGCCAAACCCCACTGAACAAAAGCCCGGATTTCTGTGCTGTAGCAAGAGTGAGGTACTCGTATGTGACAGCAGAAATGTGTCATATGTTTCCACTTAGAGTGAGGCTTTTGTTTAGTCTGTAAAATGTAACAATACCTCAGACAATTTAAATAATGTTAATTAAATTAACATTTGCTATCTAAAATACAAGAAAAAAGTCCAAATGTCACATCTGGGACATTGTGTTTGTTTGTTACCAAAGTGACGCAGTTGGTCCATCACATCTGAGACAAATTGCCATGTAATTTTGGGCCAGTCCTCATGGTCATGGCGGCTGCAAAGTGCAGTGGTCACCAAGGTTTGCCAAAGACATGATGTCTTTAATGAAAGTAGTAAAACAACAACACACAATCAGGAATCAGGGTCTGGACATGAAACAAACAGACACTGGGAGACACAAAGACGACACTGTGTGTTTGTGTGTGCCTGTATTTGTTACCACTTTTGGACCTTTTCCAGCATGAACACCGACCTTGTCAGGACCAGCAGACCAAAAGCTGGTCCTAATGAGGTAGTATCTCATATCTGAGGATGTTTAGGCCTAAGAGTTGGTTGGGTTAAGGTTAGGATCAGGCATTGTGTGGTTATTGTTCAGGTTAGAGATAACACTAGGTTAGGGTTAGGTCTGTCGCAGGCTGTGAGGACACATTTGGTTGGTCCTCACAACTTTATAGGGGTTAAGACTGGGTTTAGGATTGGGTCTAAGTTAAGGGTTTACGGTTTGGCACTTAGTTATGATGGTCAAGGTTAAGGTAAGGGGTTCGGGACGGCATTCTGTCTGTGAGTGTCCTCAACAAAGATTGCTGTCCAAGAATGAATCTGTGCGTGTGTGTGTGTGTGTGGTCCAGGTGTTTCTAATGTTGTGGGGACCTAAATCTGTTTCCTCGGTCTCATTACGAGGACTTGTCTTCCTTATGGGGACAAAATCAAGTCCCCATGACGTGAATGACTACAGTTTAAGGAGGTTGAGGTTAGGGTCAGGGTTAGGATTAGGCCAGTAGTAATTATTCTTTAAGTCTACATAAAAGTCAATAAAATGTCAAATGTCCTCAGAAGTCATGGAAAACTAGACTGCGTCTTCATTATAAAACTGGCAGGTTCTGGGTTTTATGGCTTCACACATCTGATACAGTTTTACAATCTCCACTCGTACACTATTATTCTGCAGTCATGATGTGTGTTCGCTCCCCACCAGTATTGTCTGTTTTATTGAAAGTAACATGAGAAATATACTGTCATTAAAAAAAATAGCAGGAAGGCCAGACGTGCTGTGGTAATCTTCCTGAGTGAGCTTTATTTTTTTTCCAAAAGGGTCCACAAATCATCTTTTGCAAGACTGGAGGATTCGCCGTCCTCACAACTCGAATGTCTCATACTTGGTGAAGACACAGGATAAGACACTGAAGATAAGACATGTGTAATTTTGTAGGGATTATATTCAATTTGTTCAACAAACCACAACCAAACTATCACTGTAAAAAAAGAAAAAAAAAATGAAGTTTAAGGAAATTATGTCATAACAGCTATGTTTATGTTGAGAGCCTAATTCGTTAACTAACTTGTTAAGTGTAGCGATCTTTTTTAACCTTATCAACCATTTTCTTTTTCACTATATTAACATAATAATCCACATCAGCCTCACATGCATGTTTAATTAACTTATCAGTTGTTTTTTTTTGTCCTTATTTGTGTGTTTTTTTTTTTTTTTTTTTAAATCATATTAACATTGTCATTGAGCATGATTGCTGTGCTAAAATGCAGCATCACCTTTTGTCTTGTTTTTGGGTGCCTGACCTCTGACACAGTTATTTATGCCGTGTCATGGTTCACTTTTACTTCAGTTTCCTTCTCTTTTGTGATGCTAGACTTTAGAACTGTTATTTATTTATTTATTTATTATTATTATTATTATTATTATTTACTGTCTTACTCATGCACATGTTGACTGCGATACTAAAAACAGACTTGGTAAGTACTTACCATGTAGATACAAAGTAAACAAAACATATGAGTTACAGTTATGTAATGTCCTTTTTTCCCCAAGTAAATTTGTTTCCTGAACTGTTTTAATTGATATTAACTTTATGTTATCATAATGAAAATGAGGTTTTCTCTCTTGTTACCTCCTGACCTCTGCTTTTATCGGTGAATGAGTGGAGTTATTCAATTTCAGACCCATTTATCAGGGAGTTGGAGGTGATGCAGGTCATATAGTAGAGTTCACACTGTTTTCGTGTCACCGCTAAGAGGCACCAGAGTTAGTGTCAGTCTTTGCTGAGCCTTTAGAAGAAGCTCGAATATATTTAGTAATTTAAATGTGTTTATTCACGTAATCCATTTTGTTTGTTCTTTTCACCTGCTTTTATATGACTTTTTACATCAAACAGGTCAGTTAAGTTTTAGTTTTGCTCTTTGGTCACTCATATAGATTAAGTTTGGAATTTAATGTCTCCCTCGTAAACGTAATCTGATCTATTCAGTAACTGCATGGATTAACTTTATCAAGGAGTGAATGTACTTATTCATTCATTCATTTCACTGACTTGAGGACTCATGGCCACCCAGCGCTCTACCTGTTAACACGGGTAATAAAAGCCACATATTGCACATAGACTTATTTTCTAGCCCTTAATTGAGATGTTCATAGTTTTTTTCTACTTTTACAGTGGCGTCTGATTCTGGTTGTCACAGCAGGTTCTTTGTTGGAGGAAAATGGTTTCTCTCTCCTCCTGCTTGACAGGAATGGAAAAAAAATAAAAATAAAACAAAAACTGGAAACACTTAACTTTAACTGCAGTGTAAGTCAACGTAAGTGGTTTGTAAAAGTGCTCACCGCCCGCCTGAAGCCTCCATTAACGTCATCACATCAGGAAATTAGCCATTAGGCCTCAACATCATGAATCAAGCCAGACATAATGTGTGTTTTCCGCCTTCACTGAGCGCAACCTCTCTGTGTTTTTCACTGATACTTGTGGTGCGTTTGCAGTCACGTTACTGTTTCAACAGCAGAACCAGAGCATTTTATCAGGTCGGCCATCAAACTGTGATCTTGAGTAATGTTCCTGGTTTCATGCAAATATCTTGATGTGTTACCATAGCGACAAAGTATGCAGTATTTCCTGTGAAACGCCAGACTGAAAGAGAGGTATTTGCACCCTGAAGTGAAAATGATAATTGTCAGACGGGGAATGTAAAGTCTCTCCTCCAAACCACAGAATATTCTAGAATATAATATACTTATACCAATATACTTTTCCCTTAGAAATAAGGTTAAATTTACTTTTTCATCAACAGTTTTATGTCCAACAATTCTGAATGGATCCTGTTGTTTCTGCATTTGTTCATCAAATATATTACTTTTGTCATTTTCCCTAAGCCTGTTTTTATTTTAAAATGAACTTTTGGCTAAGTTAGTATCTCTGTATTTGATGTGAGCTTAAGTTAATCTTCATTTTGGTCCAAGCAACCTATTAAGTATGTTTCCAAATAATTCAAAACACTATTTACCTTTTTATTTGATGTTTTTATTTGCTCTTTATCCCAGCCTCAAGCAATTTCCTTATGAATACATTTATACACTTTATAATTTTTGTGTTTTATTTAATTCTTTTTAATGTTGTGTTTTTAAAAAAAACTTTGAGATCTAGCTTATGTATAAAATGTGCTATTGCATCCATGCTATTGGTTTGGTGAGGAGCAGATGTGGGACAGGTTCAGCGCTAAATCAAACATCATATTGCATATTGCATTATGGCACAATATGCAAAGTTAAATGAGCACTAATATAACTGCAAATAAATACAATTTCTCAGCTTTGAAACACTGACTGAAAGACAAGTGTGAACCTCATGGTGGTGCCAGAGAAAAACCATCAACATCTTTCTCACTTGCTTGTATAGAATTTAAAAGCAATTTGTTGAATAGTAGTTGAGATTTGTCTGAGATAAGGTGGTGGGCTTACATCACAATTTAAATATAATTTAAACCACAAAATACTTAAAACGTATACACTGAAATGAATGTGTAAGAACAAAATGTAAGAACAAGATGTTTTTGTTTGCGAAGAAGCTGAAAAATGTCTTCATCAGTGTCCTCTGTGTCTGTGTCCTCAGTGGAGATTTCGTTTGTGACAGTGAGCGTCTTTGTTGCAGAGAATCAAAGTGACAGCCGGGCGGACGACCACAGCGGCTGTCTGTTGGGGCCTGTTTGTGTCTGTTGCCATAGCAACAGTCAGACCGTGATGGCGGAGGCAACGGCTGCTGTGTGATTCATGGACGATGAGGGCGGCGTGAGCGGAGCGGACGTTTGGCATCTGAGCTGAGAGCGTACCAGAGAGGAAGCATCTGGTGGATCTGCAAAGACTCAGGATGGCCTCAGCTGCGCCAGCTGCTACCCACAATGCACCAGTTTTAATATCCGAGTCTGAGAATGATTTTTGAATTTTCTACCACAAACCCCACCAAGTATTAACTTAATACTTACTTTTTGTTCAGAAACAGAACAATAAAATATGAATCCATTTTACTTGAATTAATATTTTACTTTTACTGAGCAGATTTGCCATAATCTAAAGTCAAAGTACTCGGCAATTATGATGTTGAGTAGGAAAAAAAGAAAACTACTACTCTGATTTTTTTTTGTCAAAATAAATGTTCACTCCTCACTGCAGTCATTGCACCTTGTTCAGCAAACAGGATTTTACGTAACAGAGAGAATAAAATAAAAGGAAAAATACCATGACAAGTTTTGAGAAGTGTTTAATCAGATGTATGTTTGTCATTACTGTATCGCGGAAGACCAAGATGACATAAAACGCGTGCACTCAAAAATGTTTCCTCTTAATCAGAGCACAATCATGAGCAACACTGGCATCTTCCGTCCTCTTTCCAAGCATCATTTTCTTTGTTAGTGCGAGGCCTTAACCTGACGACGGAGCAAAGAAAACACACGTCAGTAAACACTGTGAGCTACCCGGATTAAATTTGCTTACCGCCCAAGTCAATGTTTATCTTAACAAATATCAGGAAAATGTATGACAGGAACAAACATAAGCAAATGAGTTGCTGGATGAATGAATGAATAACACATGTGCACCTCTCTAATATTTGTGGCTCTCGGATCCACCACGACCAAAGCCTGAAAGGACAGAGACAGAGAGAGAGAGTCACATTTATGTTCGGAATTAGGAAAAACAAGAGGAGCTGAAAAAGCTTCAAGGTCTTGCGGACTAGAATTACAGGCCAGTGGTTGTATATAGTGTCTGTCGACAAATGTTCTTTTCCAGACTCAAATATCATGTTGACTAAAAGGATTTCACCGTTTAAAAACCCAAATGTAAACACTTGATTTCTCAGACCGAGTCCACATTTTAAAGGATTCTCTTGAAACTGCAAACTCTCTTCAGTCAGTACAAGAACCCTATTTGCCAGGTATAAAATCTACATTTTATTGTATAATTTCCTAATGGAAGGAGGTAAGTCTCCTGGTATTTACGATTGTGAATAATTATTAAACAAAATGTACAGGGTAGCTGTCTTTTTGATTTAATTAATGTCTTCAAGACACTTTTCTTGTCTGTCTGTACAATGTGGACTCGAACATAGAAAAAGACCAAAACTATAGATTGACATTCCTTCTCCTCTGTATGTAGTTCCTGGTGGAGTCACTTCACTCACGACATGTTTCAGATAAAGACACTTCATTGACTACGGGGTTTCTGAGTCAACAGGACCAGGATTTAGAATCTTGAACTCATACTAATCAAGCCATCATTAAGTCTAAGATAATCTCTGTACCAGATGTAAATAAATGTACATTTATTTACATATTATGTTCACAGGACTTTAACTTTGGAGCAAGGACTTTATCTTTGAGTCCAAACTTGAAGAAATGTGAGACATCTCTGACAAGATCGAACATCTTTGGTAAGATCACGGTGCCCCTTGAACTTTGACCTTCAATCACCAAATTCCAACCAGTTCTTGTGTCAGTCCAAGCGAATGGTTGTACCAAATTTGAAGGCATTTCCTTGAGGCATTCTTGAGATATCGTGTTTACAATTTGCCAACCTGGTTTAAAAATAGCTTTCCAGAAGACACCTGGCTCCAGTTCCCAGCTGTTTAAATGGATGCTATTAATTATGTAATAAGTGGTTCACAGAGTGTGTGTGTGTGCATGTGTGTGTGTGTGTGTGTGTGATCCTATCAGGTGACAGAGCTCACAGCCTCAGTGGCACCATCCCATACAACTGAAAACCTTCGACTGTTTTCCTGGACGACCAAAGGCGACTGAGAGTCCACTCCAACCAGAGTCACTCCGAGTCAGTCGTTCTTTAAGTAACGCAGAGGAGTGTGAGGTGAACGTCCTTACCACCGGGTCCAAACAGAGCACTGTAGCAGGGGTTGTGGCAGTAAGGCTTTCCATCGTGCTGCAAGAGAAAGACGTACATTTACGCTGCGTCATATGAGAAAGGTCCAAACAGTAAGGACATTATACATGAACAGAAATCAACATGCTAAAATGACTGACTGCAGCCAGTGGCTAATTTACATCTTTAGTTCTTAGGCAGGTTGATGATATAAAAACAAAATACGCCAAGTACACCCAAAAGAAGAAAACCACAAACTAAGTCAATAATTAAATGTAACAGCCATAACATCAGACGAGGAAACACAGCAGAGGCTGTGTTCCAGTTAACAGAGACAACTGTGTAAAATATGCAATGTTACTACTTGCTTAAAATATGAAAGTGACTGGCGCTAAAGCGTTTGAATTAAATTGCACATTTTAGTGCACTTGAATTTATGCAAAAGTCTAGAAAATGTTGTAATAAATAAGATTAATTAAATTTTGAAGGTTATTCTATTTAAATTTATGGGGATTTCCTAATAATCATGATTTTTTTTAATTGCATTTACAACAGTAAATATGATTTTTATAACTACAGTTATGAGCCCTGAATTTAAAGTAATGTTGGGGTTGCCAGGTTGTGAAAATTCCTCCTCCAGCTTTTTCACTCTTTGATTCAATGTGACATTATTTGACTGGTCACCATCATTTATAGCAACCCTGATTATATATTCTACAAGCTTTCATTTATTATTTAGCAACGTATATAGGCAAGTTTATAACCTTTGCAGATTATTACCGACTGAAAACTATTTCCCCCTTATGCACATCTACAGTATAACAGCTTGTATAGAAATGTTTACAGCTTTCTTTCAAAGTAAAACTTCACTGTTGTAGACTGGGTTGACAGATTTACCACTGGACTTTTTTTGCATGCTTCAAAGTTACCGTGTCTCTCGTGTAAATCACACGTCTCACCTGCGCATGTGAGCCGGCTGCCAGAGTCTTCTTGCACTTCTCACACTTCAGACAGCCTCTATGCCAGTCCTTCCCCAGTGACGTCACCTTCTCAGCTGCCAAACACCAATAAAAGACACAAATTAATGATCAACTTCCACTACAGAGAGAGCAAGAGCTGTTGTCATGTGTAGAGGAGAAACAAGCAGCACAGGGTTCAACACAGTGTCTGCTGGTCTGTTAAAGACTCTCAAAATAAAGTGAATATCAGTTTTAGACCAACTAGATGTAGACTTTGCAGATCATTTTGAATTGATTTCTTCGGGTGTGGCGCGCCTGTGGAAAAAAGGGGCTTTAGTGTCCCTTTGAGTCATAAATTCTGATAACGACGGTCTTTATCTGTACAGCTCATCTGCACCAACACCCACCAGCAGGACTGTAAAAGAGGGGAAGAATCTACATTTATGGAAGGACATGGATTCATTTAAGATGAATTTATGGACTTGTCCCAAACTGAGAGAGATGACCAATCAGCATGTAAAGAAAAATAAAGAACCTGGAAAATGTAAAAATGAAGAAGTATCATCGTGATCTGCCCACCATCTCCACAATGAGCTCAGAGAGGACACCAAATCCCACATAGGCCTCAAAACCTAAGCACAATATTTGGATATGACACGATATTTCCTCTCCAAAAATAACCCGATGGGGCATGACATTATGTAACACGCGGCAGAAAAAACAGAGACAGTGCGGCAGAGTGCGATCAGCCCTTCAGACCAGCTCCAGAAAACTACTTCCTAAAAATGTGGTTGGATTTGAAAGACAGGTCTGACCCAAAATAATTAATGTAATTGACTTCATATAACACACCAGTGGACTTTGTGAGAGAACAGTGTGCTGCTCCCTGTCCACAGCTCAAAGTCTACCACCATTAGTTATGCTGATGCACATGTATTTTAATTTCCTCTGGATTGTTTATGGATCAGATAAAACCTGCGTATCATGTGCATGGCCTGTTTATTTAACCTGATACCGTGACAGTCGATTATACCCGGTCTATTCTCTGCATCAACTCATGCAGACGGGATCTTTATGGCAGTCCTGTATTTACTAACAAACATAACTATTTTCAGCAGACCATCCGCAGAAAAGGCTTCATGAGAGGTTGAATAACAGTTTGTCAGTGTGAGAACAAAGAGGCTCAAGCATTTGGAGATATTTTAAATGTAGGAGTGCTTTTTGCATTCACTAAATATTCAAGCTTTGAGGGATTAAAGGAATAATTCATTATTATTGTCTTCTCTGTTTTCTGTTAATTAAGAAGACTGATACAGCTAACATGACAGCAGACTGAGGCTGCACCAATCAGGTAATCAACCGAAAGGTGCTGCCTAGTAGGTTTTGTTACCTGTGGCCTAACTTTGGCATAATGGTGCTTCAAGATTCAAGTTGGAACTGGGAATGATCCGACTTAAATGCATTCTAGTTTTCACTGAACTTCACAAGTTCGGGTGATTCGGCGGGTAATGTTTGCGTTTTAGTGAGCTTCACTAACAATCAACTAATATAGTCTTTTTGATAAACACATCATCAAATGTGTTATTTGTGGTTTTATAAATGTTTTAGGCTAATCAAGTTCATTTGATATGCATTGTGCAGCATTTCAAATGTTTCCACCGAGTGGAACAGTTCGGATTGGTACGGTTTGTACATGTATTTTTTGCGTGTCCATTAGGAATACTACAAAAATAACCGGGTGCCAACTGTTTTTAATTTTTAGCACCCTTTACCAGAGTAAAATGGTACAGTCCGGAGCTAGACCGGCTCTACCCAAGACATTCTCCTGATTGGGCGTCAAAAAACTTGCTGTCACAGTATAGTACATGTACAGTAAGACGGACCAGTGTTTCCTCAACGCCCGCCCGTTTATTCTCATACAAAGCTTGACATCTACGGTGCACCCCGCCTACCAAGTAAAGGTACAGTTCTCAGTCTAAAACACAAGCCTGACCCAGAGCTTTACCATTCCAAACCGCACTGTACCAAACCAAGCTCTACCATGATGGAAACAGAGCTATGCATAAGTAGGATTGTAGTAGGCTCACCATCTTGAATTATGAACTCAGGGCTTGATGACTTGGAAATAAAGCATCAGGGCGTGTGCCAATTAACTACACGCATGGTCTCTTCATGGAATAAACCAGCCTGACTATTTCCAACTTTCAGTAAATGATGCAGAGATGTTCTACAATCGGTGTCTGCAGAGGTTGCCAAGGTTGTTAAGCGACAAATCATAGAATTTAGCGAACAGAGGGAGGCTGTACTGCCCCACTTATGTCCCCTCACAATGCTTAAAGGGTTTTTTCCTTTTGGTCCATTTTAAACAACTATTAAAAGACAATGTAAACATTTTCAGTCTAAATCAAACTGCCTACTGCCTTAAAAAGTCAAGAATTTCTCCTTCACGAGAACTAACCGTAAGTGAAGGAGCTCACTTACATTTTAGCAGAACTTGTAAGTGATACTGTGTAGTTGAAAACTTCTTACTCCTAAATGGAAGATTTCCAACTAACTGCAGCGAACCAGCTCTGAGCACGAGCCCAAGGATGTCAGTGTCTTCTTGAAGTTTCTCATTCAGACTCAATATCTGTGAGGGTAAAAGCTGGACGCGACTGTGTGGTTTAATTCCAGAAGATATGGCATTCAGTGTTCACATCACATAACTTCCACTGCATGTTCGGATCAGAGTCCACTGTGAATTCGGGGTTAGTGTCCGTGATTCCCATGCTATTTCAAAGTCACAACGGAAAACACAATCATCTGCAAAGTTTTTTTAGCAAAAGCAAACTTTTTGTTTTTGCCTTGGACTTGGACCAAGTTCCCCCACCTTCACACAGGGAAGCAGCAGTAGCCTGATTGTTTCCATGTGAGGGCTGTTTACGTTAAGATAAATGAGGAGCAGGAGAGAAGGAGAAAAGGATGAGAACAGAGAAGCGAGGTGTTAAGGAGACAATCAGCGCTTGGTAAAACAATCAGAGGTGGTTTGTTGTAGAAAACTGATTCAAGACCACGATAAAACAAGAATAAAAAAGGATTTGGAAAAAAGAATACTTTTTTCTCCATGATAACAGTTATTTTGGTTATTTTTTGGCCCAGACAAATGGGTTTGATAGTTTTGCCCAGAAGCGGAAGGTTTATTCATTAAAAAGGGAGAAAGCAAAAGGATGGTTCCCCAGTCTCTCAGTAAATACATCTGACTGACAGTGCAAAGACTTGGCTAAGTATTTTTATCGGCCTCTGGAGAAGGTCCATCCTGTTGCACTACAGAGGAGGAGACAATGTTGTAAATGGATTAAGACGAGCATAAAATGGAGTTGTCCCCATCCAGCGGATGGAGCAGCTGCTTCATGCTTCAATGGTGTATCCTCATGAGAAAGAGGAAACCTGCCTCCCCGGCTTCATCCAGTCATTAATCATGTAGTTAATCAGACTTCAAGAGGAATAATTCAAATCCTGCAGGGAGCAAAATAAAACCTAAATACTTAACTACTTTCTCATATGAAATCTTAGAGTGCAGTGAACCTTTGATGTTTGCTATGCATTTTAGATGATACTTGTACCATAAAAGCACAAACAGCTGTTCAAAGCTCAGAGTAAATTCTATTTCAGACAAAAGTAGATCAGTATAATCAGTAAAATGTATGTTAAGTCAGTAAAAGGTGCTATGGTGTGCAGACTAGTCCAAGCCAGTGTCTCATACTACATTCTCTGCCGTATAAAACAGGGTACTTGGCCTATAGTATTCCTATTTCCTGCATCATTCCAATCCTATCCATTAACTCCAGACACTACAAGTGTACTTATTATAGCATTAAATCATTTTTTTTAATTTTTAAGTATGAATTACGACTTACACAAGAACTTTAAGTTAACCAATGACAGCATTACAGTGCTTATTATTGATTTATGCACCAGTAATGACAAATGTGCATTAATAGTACTGTCTCAACACTTTTATCTCTATGAAGAAACTCTATGAAATAAATGGAAAAATGTATTAAAATGACTACTACACTATTTCGTTCTTACTCATGTGCTCCTTGTCTTACTGTTACCCTGTTGCTCAACAGTTTCCTGTTTCGTTGTGTGCAAAAAAAAAAAAAAAGCCACATGTTGTTGCAACAAAAGGCATCAGACTTTTGAATGAGAACAAGACTTACCGAAGTAAACTTCTTTATTGCAGGTTGGACACTTTGGCATGTTGGTGGAGCTGGTGCGGTTCGGTCGGTGAGAGAGTTAAAGTGTAGTAAACTGTGGTCGTTCTCCTCCTGTGTGTGAAGTGAAAGTGCAGCTGTACCTGTCAGCGCTGACGCACCACGCCTCAGATTGGAGTGCAGATGTGAGCTGCTGCCTCCTCTGCTTATAAAGCTGCAACTGAAACTTTTTTTTTTTTCTAACAGAGAGGGCGAGGCTTGTGTTGAGTCCCAGTGAGTGTTTGTGCAGACACGCATGTTATGGTGAGGTCAAATTATTCCCCCATTCTGTGGCATTTATGTTATGTTTGTCATCATTTAAGATGGGACAATTAGTCTGTCACTTAATCTTACTTAGTATGCAGTACTGTAAGCAGTGCTGGGGTCACAAAAGGTCACTGTCAGTGGCCCAGCATTGTGCTTTAATCTAATATGACACAACAATCATTGTTGAATGTATCCTCTGCATGTGTCCTGATAAATTTATCATGAATTAAATTTTAAATTAAACGTCCTTTATGCCACATTTAAAGCTGAAGTGCATAATATTATAATTTTTAAGTGTGGTTCACTGTGGTAAGTTTACTGTCATCTTGTCAGCATGGGTTGCCAGACCAGCAGCAAAATTACCTACAAAAATATGATGACCCAACCATTAATTTTCAAAAACAAATAACAATCTTGAGGCTAACTACTGTTAAAACACAGTGTTGATACAGATCCTTGCTCATTTTTAGGTGGTGATAGAGAAATCCTGGTCTTTTTTTCGTGGACATACAGCCATGGTTCTCAAACTGTAGTATGTGTGCCATCAGTGGTACGCGAGCTTCCTCTGGTGGTACTTCAGAAAATCAGAACTATTGTTCCACTCTATAAACCAGGGTATGTGATCGAAATAGAGCTGAGGAATTTTGACAGTAGTGTGAACAAAATGAAACAAATGACAAAATAATAATAATAAATAAAATAATAATATCAGCTGGAGTTAGGCACCAGCGGCCCCCACGACCCTCAGTGGAGGATAAAGCGGTAGAAAATGAGTGAGAGTGGGTAAAATAATAATAATTAAAGGAAGAGGAGGAGGATGATAAGAGCAAATGCTCTTATTGGGAATAAATCTTCCTCCTGTGAAAGTCTGTAGCTGACTTTACTTGGCCTTTTTACACCACTGTGTTTTAACGTTGGTGATTATGGTTTACTTTGAGAGCTCAATATTTTCTCAGGTGGTACTTGGTATTAAAAGTTTGGAAACCACTGGTATACAGCATAAACCTTATTATGCTGCCTTTGTTTGTTTTTTTTGTGAAATTTGTCCATCGTCTAAATACAGGCTCTGTCAAACAATGCTTTCAAGGAAGCAATGCTTTGAAAGAGTGTGTCTGAATAAATGGGTGACTGAAGTCAGCGCTGTGCAGTTGTTGTTGCAGTTGAGTATTTATTAAAATGCCATGTTTTGGGATTACACAGAAATGCTTTACTGATACCAGAAGTCAAAGGAGAATGGCTGGAGGAGAATGACCAGACTGATGTGAAATGATAGAAAGGCAGTAGTAAAAAATAAAAACTTGTTACAGTTAAAGTACAAGTGAACACACAACATGTCAAACCTTGAAGAAGATGGATTACAGCAGCAGGAGATCACAGTGGGTGACACTTACAAATCAAAGAGTGCAAATTATACTACATTGGAGATTACTACCTGGAATTAAATAAAGTCATAAAATCTATTAAAACAAGATAAAGTTATTGTATATTTCATTAGAAACTATTCACCGTTAATCCTTCAGTGTTTATTTTAGGGAACGCCTGATCCAGCTCCATCCAAATCTACTTGATATGTGACTCCACTGGTGTATTCAGTGCTGAATGGCAACCCAACCCACGATGATGAATAATCCAGGTTGTGGTGACAGCATACAAACACACACACACACACAAGCAGGTTTGCACAACTATTCTGATTAGGACACTGCACTGACTTCCATTATCTCGAACCTTAACCAAAAACCGGTAATGCCTAACCTTAACCTTAACCTAACCACAATTCAAATCTTAGCCCAAAACTTAACCAGTTCCACCGAAATGAGGTTCTGCCTCATTGGGACCAGGTTTTGGTCTCCATTAGTGCTACTGGTCCTCACAAGGTCAGTGTTTATTCCTAGAAAAGGTCCTAAAGAGGTAACAAATACAAGAACACACATCTTTTTATTCACCCGTTTGTGATGATCTATTTATGGCCAGTAATGTTATCGCGTTGACTTGGACTCTGAGTTCTGGGTGTAATCATTAAAACCCCAGCAGGTTACACCCAACTCCAGGGCGTTTTCTGATCCAATTGAAGGACATAAAAAAAGTTGTTATTGTGTTTGGGTGAGGGTTTGTTTTGTTTGAATGCAAAGTTTTATATACTATCTTTACATACTGAACATATACAGACACCCTTTGAGAGAAAGATTGTCTGGTTCCTGCTACTGTTGTGTGATTTCAAAGCTCTAGAAAACCTCTTACCATGACAGCAAGGCAAAACATGTTGTCATGGCAACTACAGTGTTGACCTTTAGCGCTTTCACTGCATGCCTGGTTGACAGTTTGACCAAATCAAGATGGTGTTTTGATCTTGCACTGTCTCTGGAAACCTTTGACCAAGTTTCAGTGTGGGACTGAAATTATAGTCAAAACACAGTTTAACTCATATCCATATAATGCATGAAGTCAAGTCAGAGAAACAGCAGTTAAAGATCTTTTCAAGCAGACTGTTCACATGATTAATCGCAAGTGATCAAATCAGATTTGTCTGTCCAGACAAAATCAACCTTCCTGAGTTGCTTTGATAATGATATGGGTGCAAAATAAGAATGCAGGAAAATGAAGGCGCATCAGCTTGCTAGAGTCGCAGTGCAAAAGTGAAGCAAAAGACAATTTGAAGACTGAGATGAATTTCAAACCACCCTCCAAATTCTTTTTCAAATTTTCTGAGGAATTTCAAAGCCAGTTGCGATCAAATCTGAATATGCAAAAAATGATGATAGCTGTGAGACATATGCCATCCTCACCAGTGGACATCCATCCATCCATCCATCGTCAAGATATAATCTCTCCACCTAGTCCTTGGTCTGCACCGAGATCTCCTCCCAGTTGGACGTGCCAGGAGGCAACCGGTGGCATCTGTACAAGACGTATGAACCACTTCAACAAAGGAGCAGCAGCTCTACTCCGAGGCCCTCCCAGATGATCCATCTCTAAGGGAGACCCAAGAGCTCTGGACATCCATCCATCCATTGTCTACTGCTTTATCTTCTGCATGAGGATTGTGGGACTGCTGGTGCCATTCCCAGCCGACACAGGGAGAAAGTAAGGGTCCATCCTGGACAGGTCGCAGGACCAACATACAGAGACAACCAACCATTCACTCATTCACTCACACCTACGGGTAGAATATATAGTGTCGAATTAATCTCTGCATGGTTGTGGACATGTGGGAGGAAGCTGGAGAATCCAGAGAGAACCCACACACACAGAGAGGACATGAAAACTCCAAACAAAGGCCCAGACCTGCAGATGGAACTTTCTTCCTGTGAGGCAACAGTGCTAGCCACATGGGTAAACCCAAGTAAATTAAATGGCTCAAATCACTTTTATTTAACGTCAAATCCTCTTTCTGCTCTGGTTCTCAGACCTCGTTCAGACCTGGTATTATACGTCAGATCTTGAGCTGATCTTGCTAAGTACAGATCTCACTTTCAAACTGAATGTGTCCTTAAATTCAATCGCATAAACCACATTTGGACGTGGTTTTGAAGACACATGTGGCCGCATTCCATGAATGTCCACAGAACATGTTAATCAACACTGATTGCCATACAATTTTCTTTTTTCCAATAGTTAAAACTTCTATGTTACAGCAGCACAAATAGAGCTTTGACTCACTGGAGCTCCTCTTGCTTTGGATCACTAAGGACACATACATATACCAGATCTGAATGAGGTCACATTAGTCTATGGAGTTTGGTGATTGGGGCAGGTCTCACGAAAGTCATAGGATGAGAGGTTTATTCTTGTGATTTTCTTTTACTGGATTGTTTCCATTAAATTGGGGATGCTGGGAAGAAGAACTGCACATTAATCACAGAGCTAATGCCTTGCAGCCACCAAGGTAGTTGAGGGTCACGCTTCAGAAACCAGCACTCTGTCCTCCCGTGGTCGACCAGGCTCTCGTCCAGCCTCTGAGGTCGATGTGTCTCTGTGTTAGTGCCTGGTAATTACAGCTCTCAGTGATCGGCCCTTCTCCCTGAAATTGAACAAGACTAAGAGGGAGCTTTCATGTTCCTCGCCACTAATCATGGAGAGTGAATAAACACTAACTGTTACCACATGAAGACATTTGTGTGCACAGTCATGCACAGTGTCAGGATTCTGCAAAACCTCATTGTAGAGCTGGATAAAGCAGACCGGAGCGTCACCTTTTCACATTTTGTGCTGGTAGAGCACACTGGGTAGGTTCTCTGAGGACAACGGATCATATTGTGTCTGTGAAGGTTCTCAGTCATCCGGGTCATAGTCGTCTTCTGTGGTTAGCTGTAGGTGACTGGACTTGCTTGAGTTAGGCTGAAGATGTTTCCCCTCTCATCCAAGAGGCTTCTTCAGTTCTGACTAAAGTGGAGAAACCAGTTATTTAACCTCTGAGGCTGAAACCTGTTCAGATTCATTAAGTTGACCAATGCAATTGAACGTTCACCCCTCGGACCCAGTAGCAGGTCGTTGCATTATACCAGAAATGTAATTGCTTGGAATTCATAGCTTTAGAATAATGTACTTTGGCGCACATCTTGCTCTATGTCTGTACAGTGGTGTGAATAGAGAAATTAATTCCAGGCAGAAAATAAATCTATTAAACAACTGGGTAAATTCATCTATAATCTGTATTTAATATCGCTATTGAAAACTCAAGAATGTTCAATGTTAAAAGTAGATTACCGTTATCACCCAACTTGAGTTGTTTTGTGTCTTGATTGGTTTGGACTGCAACTTTATAGTTTTGGTTTATTCCAGGCAAATGAGGTAGACCATACAGAAAAAGTAAAATGTAAATGAAATATATTCAGCAAAACCTATAACTTTGAAGCCACGGCCATTGACGTCTTTCAGAAAAAATGAACAAATACAAACCAAAAAGACTCCTGCTGCCTTTGTGTGAATAATCAGGCAGATCTGATTCTGGTGTGGCTCAGCCTACAGAAACACCTGTGAGCTCCTGCACAGGAGAAGGAAACTAAGTGTCATTAAGTCTCAAATCTCTCTTAGCTACTCTTAAACTTTCAAGCTTTTGAGAAAGACCTGATCTAAAATCTGACCAGGCGTGCCAGGTTTTGTATTTCAGCTTCATAACATTCACTGTAAGTTTGGAAAACTACTCACAGAGACAAAGGTGTCACTTTGAAGCCTTGTTCATTTTACAACTGAAAACATGGGCCAGATTTGGCCTCTTTTATGTAGCATTTAGACTTCAGACAAGAGTGTCATTTATTTTCCTCTAAGAGAAAAGTCAAACTACTCGCGGTGACCAAATTCCCCAAACATGAAGGAGCTACTGGAAAAGAGATGGAGACGGTTTCACCACAGCTTTTTAACCGAATGAAATCCACAGAAATATGCTCTTTCTGAACGCAGATGACCCACCGTAAATCTAACGACAACATTGGCCCCAAATTGTTTTAGTTGTGTTAATATTCCCTGGGATTTGTTGAATTTATTGCAGCAATGCTTATAATTACACACACAGTGATGGATCAGGTCCCATGCAGATAAAACGTTTCTTTTCTTCATTTTTAGGTAAAGGAGGGTGTGAACGTAGAACAAGCCGTGGCAGAGTCGACCTTGACTCTGCCAGATCTGTCAAGTGAAAACCCAGAGGAGGGAGACAGACGAGGCTGAGAGGACGAGGAGGTCGAGAAGCATCACAGCCTGTTAGAGGACACGGCTTCTATTCAGTGAGGCACATGCTGTGGGAGCAGCTGAGTCACATGGAGCAGCTTCATTTTCACATGGCAGGAAACTTGCACACATGTGATTTTAAAACGTCTGACAACTTACAAGCATATCCTGTCAATTCTGATACGAAACATGGGGGAGAATGGAAATTTAAAAGCAGCAGATGCTTATACACATGTACCGCAGTGCACTTTCTCACTTAAGTCGTGATAATCAGTTTTTTTTTTTTTAAAACCACAGCTGTAGTGTGTTTTAAAAATTTTAAATATGAACAAATGGTAACATTCATACCACTGTCACATGTGTTCACACAGTCCTGATGAAGCCCATCAGCTCCACATGACTCTCTGTGTGTTTCTCAGTACAGCGATGGTAACCTGGCAACGTTCTCGTGTCACACACAGGAAGTGACGTCAACACGGACGGAGGCAACAGCAACACATATGCTTGCACAGTGAGACAGCTACAAACAGGTGGGAGTACTACTGAAAACATCCAGATATCATTTCAGAGGTAAATTTCACTGCGAACGAAACTCAATTATTCAGCAACAATTTGACAAGATCTTCTTGTCCCCACCCGCCTCTGTGCTGAAGCTGTAGACATGCAAACGCTCCCTCAGTCAGGCCTGATAGTATTGTTTTCAAATGAAGGACGCAGCAAACAAATACTGTTACAACATTTCTGTTCATAAAAACAAAGTAGCAGTTACACAATGCAGCTTTAACAGGTGAAGAAGTACTTTAACTACTTTTATTTGATATTTTGGTTTTACAATCCTCCATCTGAGAACTCAGGGGGCATTTTCCACTGTTTTACTTACAGAGTTAACAGTATCAGTGAAAACCTCCCGCTGAAAGTCCTGAGATCAGACTGAGGGTCAAACAGATTGTCACACTCTTTTCTCTCTCAGAAAAACAGTGCATCATCTGGGCTCTTTATCTCCGGTCTATCGTCTTTGATGCTCCCATTACCTCATGTTTCCTGTGATCTGAGACAAATGGGGAAACACTGGATCATCTGGAGCTTTGTTGACGTTGGCGGTGGTTGATGAAGCGTCTCTGGTTTGATTAGTTATCCCACATCACGAGTGAAAGCTGTGCACTGTTGTCAGCTTTTGTCGTCAGAAGAGAAAATGCTTTTCCCGTAAGACTTAACGATCCATGCCCGAGTACTGTACCCTGTTTTGTGTTTTAATGGAAAAATGAGATCTTGTAAAGGCCACATCGAACCTGAAATGATTCTGTTAAAGTGCAGCGACAGCAGCAATTCACACTTGTTTTCAGAGGATGTGACATGCACGTCATGCAGGGTTGTCCACTCTGCAACACCGTTCGTGACCTTCCTTTGATTGCACCATCACGCAGGTCACTGACATGTTTGCGGCGACATTTATCTCGCATCACATCATTTGTGGACGTTTCCTCTCTTTCATCATGTCGTTCTTTCTCTGCCGAGTCCAACTTAGCTTCTTACCCTCGAGCCCTTCACAACATCTGAAGGGCTCAAGTCTTGTGCATCAGATTCCTATTGGTCAAATTTCGGTTTATGACGTAGTTTCTTGGCTCGAAAACATTTCCAATCTGCTGCTGCTTTATAAATGGTCCAAAACATGGTCATCTGGGAAAGGTCTGGCTTCTTTTATCAGAAATTCTTTCTGTCTACTCTCTCTCACGCTATTCTTTTTAATCTCTTTTCATTCATAAAATGTTCTTTTTAGATGAATACTATATTTTAAGTTGTGAAATCATGTCTACTTAAGTATTTGTATAAACAAAAACAAAAAATTCTTGTCACATTTGGTGTGAACCATAAACTGTACATAAAAAGTAGAGACAGAAATTTGGTTTCCCAAGGGACGTGGAAGTAAAAATATGATGGAATAGCCACCTGGGGGCGACTCTTTGAGCGTTATTGGTCTCAGTCAGCATGATGTCAGTTTTGTAAATCATGTTCCCATTTAGAGGAAATTAAACGATAAAACATGGCACACATACGAGAGGACCGCCGGTGTGATTGGCAGTAGGTGTTGTCCAATAGCTGCCTGCTTGTTTGCAGATTCATTCCGTGTTGCATAACCTGGCACTATCCAATTTATAAGAATTTAGCACAGGAGTTCAAATTCTTCTGCTTGACGTCATGTGCAAATGCACTATAACGTTGTTAACTGTGAATACCCCGTGCAATTGGGGGGGAAGCGTGACAACTGCAGACTCAGACAATAAACAAAAGTATTGAGTAACAACAAGAGACCGTCAGTCTCTCAAAATAATAGACATCTTTAGGATTACGACTCACAACCTTTCATCATGTCTTACGTAAAGTCCTCTAAATAGCTTTGTTGTTTAAAATGTGCTAAAGACATATCTATACATGCCTGTACAAGCCTCGAACAGAGAGAAGAGAGCAGCAAAATTTGATGTCACAATGTCTGTGTACTTTTGCGTACTTTGAGACTCACTTTCTATCCATGGTTGTATAAATGTTACATTTCCAGTGCCTTCAACGTAAGAAAAAAAAGGATGGCAGGCAAGTTTAAGCCATGTTTGCTTTGGATGCCTTTAAGTTTGTTTTCATGCAAAACAAACACACTCATGCACACACAAACAGGTTTGCATGCCAACAGAGGACATTGCATTGACTTACACTGATTTCCTGACTTACACTAACCTTAACCAGTATTACTAGTGCTCTAACCCTGGCCCTAACCTTAACCTAACCCTAACCTCAGCCTAACTTTAAACATGTCTTCACCTTAAAAATGTAGTAATTTACATGAGGACAAGACCCCATAATGTGACTGTGTGAACAGATTTAGGTCCCCACAACATTAGGAATACCTGGGACACACACACACACAGGTTTATGCAGCTCTTCTTCTGAGGACACTCCATTGACTTCCATTGATTTGCACAGCCACAAAGCATTATCCCAAACCTTAACCATAACAGTTCAATGCCTAATCCTAATCTTAACATATTACAATTCAAAACGTACCCCTACCTTAACCAGTTCCTCAGAAATTAGGTTCTGTCTCCATGAGGACCAGGTTTTGGTCTCCACGAGGACTACTGGACCTGACAAGATTGGTGTTCTTGACAGAAAAGGTCCTAAAGAGGTGACAAATACAAGGACACCCACACACAAACTTGTTTTTATATTTTGGTGAGTACACATTGTTTTAATATTCCCTGACCCTAACCTAAACCCAGTTCTAACCCTAATCCTAAAACCAGGTCTTAACCCCTGAAAAAGCCCTTTAATGTTGCATGGCCCAGTCCAAATGTCCTCACAGAGATACAAATGCAACTAAACACACACACACACATATATGAATACACTGGTTTACTGGGGTAAGAGGAAGTCATTTGAATACTCGTGCGAAATGTCATGGCAGGAAACAGGGCATCATCATGAAAACATGGCTGCAGACATTTTTGATTAAACCAAAAGAAAAACAGATTATATGAATTCCAAACGATCATTTCAGCCCATTGCACCCAATCTTTGTCTTTAAGGTCCGTTTAAGGCTGGTATCTGGCATGAGCTCAAATGTTTTTGTTGGAAATAAATAAACACTGTGAGAAGCTGCAATTTCCTTGGCAACCGGCAAATGTTTGTTAGGTTGTGTCCGCTGCTATGGCAACAGTGAGTTCCTTAAAAACAGGAAATGAAGAGGCTCCACGTTTCAGAGAATCATTTCCTTTCTGAGACAAAATCACTCTCAAGTCACTTACTTAACGTGCTTGCAATGTAAAGGGGAAAAATCTAACATTTTCAACCAACAATCATTTATTTAACATGATTTTTTTTTTTTTTTTAATAGTTGGTGGAAAACCAAAACATAGAGCTCATTAAGAGTAGAATTTAAACTTATTAAAACTGCTTCAGCCAGGAAATCATTTTTTTTTCTTTTTGTGTAAGTAAAGTTTCTTTCCTGTCAGTATTCTTAATTATGACTTCATTACAAAAGATTTTGCAATTCTGTCTTTTAAAACCTTGCTCTGCTCTCAAACAGCACATGCAAATGTGCCTTTTCTCACACTGCACTGTTAATGAAGCTGAGCATAACCTCTATTTCTTGAGATTAAATCCAATGCAGAAGTGTATTCGGTATTTTCCTGAATGGCCACATGTCAGTTAGTGTGACTGTTCGATGAACAAGTTACAAAAACAAATGTTTTTGTCACGATTATAGCGTAATCGGCTAAACTAAGAGAAGGATCGGAAACGGAGACTGAGTAAAAGGAATAACAAAAAGAGTCTTTAATATAACAAAACCAAAAGAACCAGTCCATAGAAACAAAAGACGCTGAGTCTGGCCGGCTGGTGAGGCGGAGCTCAGGAACGGGGAAAAACTAGAAAAAGGAGAAACAAAAACGACCATTAGAAAAAGGTCAAAAAATCAAAGAAGCTACACTAAACGCAGAAAAAGGTACTTCGAGGCAGAGTGACGTGGCGTGGTTACCAACTGAACAGAGTAGACGCGCTGACGAGGAGGCACAGGAAATCCGGGTCTTAAGTAGGGCAGGCACTGATTGGAGACGAGGGGCAGCTGTGCTGATTGAGGTCCCACCTCACCTGTCACTCAGACTCCTAGGACCAAAGCAGTGAAACACTCCCAGGAAGTAACAAAAGGGGTTAAGAAAATAAAACAGGAAACAAAGGAGCAACCCAGACCAGACATGACAGTTTTATCATTGACTGCATTTACAAAAACAAATCTTTCTACTGTGTACCAGCAGCAGTAAGTGGACTTCATGTGCATGTGTTTGCACAGGTCATGACGTTAAAGAGATTCCTTGAACGCATCTTGAAACTGCTCCTCTTAGCTCCTCACACTGTAGATCCCACAGAGGTGATGACATTTACCAGGGTCTGTGAATGCATCTTGTTAGCTGCTCCCATGTGCTCAACACACAATGAACCCTGCATGATTCTCGCTTGCTCTCATGTGAATATTAAAAATAGTTTTCGCTAGAAATGCCCATCCCTATAGTTTGTACTGCCAAGTGCAAAACAGAGTTCCGTTGAGGCACAATAAAGAACTGAACTAAACAGAACTAAACTGAATAGAAAAAAGAGAGGTGCACTTCCATAAAAGTGTCTCCCACACGCTGAAACCACAACAGTCTTCCTCCACAAAACCCCCATCCTCATATCAAACCAGTTTTCACCGAAAGGTGACAAGTATTTCCCAGTCCTATAACTTCACACCTGCTGCTAACAGTCTCAGTTGTTTGTGATTTCCCCTCCGGTGCCTCCTGACATGTTCAAGTTTCTGCTCATTAGAACCTAATTTTGGCTGTGATGCCAAATCACGCTGCTTTATTTCAGCACCACTGGAGCCACAAAAAAAGGGTTTCATATTTGTTTAAACATAAATTGCAAACACATTGAAGCAAACATGGGATTTGCAGATGCTAGGGCACGACTCATTTGTCAGATTTTAGGACCTCAGTGAGTCTCGTCTCACCTCGTTGTAGACTTGGCACAAGAATCAGAGTGATCCAGAGTCTAAAAGAATCCCCCACTGCTTTAAAACCTGCAGCTACAAGCCTGCATTCCTTTTTTCCTGTCCTGGCATTTTTATTAAATTTACACGAGATGACTGCATGATTTGTTGTCTGTCCAGGCATCAACTGGACCAAAGATGAAAACTCACGAATCTGCTTCCTGTAACATTAAGTCATTATTTATGGTATACATCTGCAGCAGTGTTCCTCAGTCCTGGTCCTGGGGACCCACTGGCCTACATCAGGTGTGTTGGAGCAAGGAAACTTCTAAAACATGCAGAGAGCAGTGGGTCCGCAGGACCAGGACTGAGAAACACTGTAGTAGTCAACGTCAAAGAGAATTATTTAAAATTTGGACTTGGGCTCAGAGACACAGTGTTTACATTTGGGTGGCCAAAGAACAAGGTCAGAAACTAGTCCTTAAATGTGGTCTCAGGACCAGACTCTGTGGAAATAACATTCAAATTCAGCGTGCAACTTTCAAGTGGGAACCCATGAGTTGTAAATACACCTAAATGTTCAAATCACATTTGTTTCAGTGGCTCTCTTGCTTGATCTTCACTTCAGTGATGACTGGATCAAGCTCTCAGGGCTGGGCCGTACCTTCAGCATCAGTCCACTCGGGTCCACGGCTGTTTTCCATTGGTCTGCACAAACCATGTGAGGATAAATCCACACACTCTCCATGCTCCGGTTTGTTTTGACGCGGACACGTTCCAGTCCAGTTGGAGGCCTGTTCTTGTTTTGGTCAAAAGAAACGACAAAGATGAAGATAACCAGAGAATTTTGGTAGTAGTTTGTCAAAGAATACAGGAAAATACAAATTAAGGTTATTTCCTGGTGAGAAATCTCCACTGTTGTAATTGAGTCAGTCATAAGGTTTATGGTCAGGGCTGGTTTTGGAGGAGATGACTTTAGAGACAGTGATCAGTCAATTAATATCAAATCAATAAATGATTAATTAGATTTGTTCTTGGGGTAGTTTATGTGTATTCGAAAGGTTTATTTATCTGAAACTTATAATCGCTTATAATCAAACGATATATATAAAATTAAATAGCCTACTTTTAAATGTTTTAAGGCTGCAACTAATATTTGTTTTACATAACTGATTTATTGGTTAATTGGTTGGCCCATAAAATTATACAAAATCTCTGTTTTTTAAACCTGGAAATGTTGATGTTCTCAAACACCGAAGTTATTTGGTTTAAATTTGTCACATGGTAGCAGAGAAACCAGAAAATATTTACATTTAAGAATCTGACAACTTTAAAACCTGGTTTTAATACTTTTACAAACACACAAAACAATTAATCAATTATCAAAATAGTTGATGATTAATTTCATAATCAATAATTATTTGATTATTTGAGTAATTGATTTACTCCTAAAGTGTTTACATGTATAATTTGTTTGTGTAGTTGGAGCATTTATTGGCAAACCCCATGCTTACAGAGCCGGGGCCTTTTATGCTCCTTTCTGGTTGGCACATACTTAAACTTTATACTTAAAAATCTTTATATGTTGTTAGGAGAAAAAAAAATCAGGTTGCAGTTGGTCATCAGATTAATTTCAGGCTTAAGTCACTAAATATGTGTCTTAAAATATCCAAGCATTATTCAGGGGCAGGTGTCCGCTGGAGAAAGTAAAAATGTGAGAGTGAAATCTGCCTTAATGGGAAGGAAAAACAACACACACACACTCAAAATGTTGGCAGGTCTCACGAGTGGGTTTAAAAATGCTCCCACAGAAATCCACAGTTGTTTTCCTCTTCCATTGCCTGTTACAGGTTAATTCTCATCACACAGCAGTTTTCCCTTGGATTTCAGTCTCGGCAGAAATCTGTTCGTAAATCTCAAACACTGTAAGCATTCACTGGTATAACGGCTTTATGTTTTTATTTTTATCCTGTAAATGCCACCTAAATCCCGCTGTAAGATCAATCACTCGACTAACGACTCATGGACGTGGCTGAAATTACACGCTTGTGTTTTGCCTCTCCTCATAAGTCATGTTAATGAGGCTGCGGGAACAGTAACCAGCGACGCACTGTAAATTTTAACCAGGGTCACTTCATGGTCGACAGAAAGAGGAGACCGCAGGCTGTTCAATGGGGACGAATGTATGATCAATTTATAACAAGTGAGGTGGAAGTTCTTTTGGAGAAATTAGTTTGGAGAATTGGCGTGTCTGGTTTTCAGTTGGTGAGTATTTCTCTTGTATTTTCATGGAGAACATGTCTTCACTTGCACCAGATTTGGCGTTTGTTTCTAACGTCACCTCATTCAGTCACATCCTGTCATTGTCCCTGATGTGTTTCACCTGTGTGAACTAACCCCGCCTCCCCAGTGTATTTAACCTCCGAGCTCACCAGCCTCCCAGTTGGTGTCTGTTCAAGCTTCTGCTCTTGTGTTTCTTCCTCATATGTCCTGGTTAAGGCATTTTCCACTTCAGACCTCTTCCCTGCTTTGGAATGCTAATTTAATCTGCTTCAGTCCTGCATTTTTTGGTCGTTTTTGTTTTTTTAAAAAGTACAGACTGACCAAATCAGAAATACAAACCCAAAAGAAGCAGAAACTCATGCACCACATAGCAAACAGAGTGTAAAAGGAGTGTGAATAAACAAATACTGAACCAGAGAAGCATAGTATGACACAGGCTGGATGGTTTTTGCAGTCACTGATCATTTATCCCTTCATAAATTTTCATTCCTCCGTCTTCTACCACTTCACTTTTCACATGAGAGTCAGTGATGGAGCTGGAGCCAATAGGCAAAAGGTGGGACACGACCTGGACGGGTCACCGGTCCATCACAAGACACAAACCACCTTTCATATCCTGTTTTATTTAGAAATAATCACCATTCTCGTTCTTTGCAGACATCTGCACCTGTTCTTGCTCTTGTCCCGCCTCCCAGTGATTGCTGGACGCGTTACTTACACCTGTTCCTTGTTAACTTCCCTCTTTAGTTGTAACTATGGCCAATTGAGATGGAGATGTTATGCCACTACTGGAATAGTCAACCCAGTGAGTGTGTGTGCATGTGCATGTGTGTGCATGTGTGTGCTCGCTCACATGAGAGTTCCAGCAGATGATATATTAGCAAAGAAGGCAGTCAGTAAAGAAAAGTAAAGTAAAGAATAGATTGAACATTGGCAACGATATTGGGAGAAGACAAGTCATACGCAGGATGAGAATTGGTCAATTAATTAAACATAAAAGGGGAACACCCAGTTGGGTTTACTGTCTGATGTCAGGAAAGGTAAAAGTCTATATTACAATAATGTAGATAAAATAATTCTAGGACTAATAATTTTGGATGCAAATCACAATATAGAAGGAAATGAGCTTCAGAGGTCTCCCAGTGCTTTTCTTGTTGACTCTGCTTTCAAGTGATTTTTGTACTGACTCTGTGTACTGAAAGAAAGGACTTTTGCCTTAAATACATATAAAATACTTTTCTGAAGGCTACAAAAACAATATAATTGTTATCTTAATACAATCATGCACCTACACAAACATACTCATTGGCTTTATTTTCAATTTCAGCCAGTAAACCCTAATAAATGTTACAAACTGGACCTTTTTAATCAGATCTTTTTCTCTATTTGAAAGACTCTATCTACACTATTGAAAGTCACACTGTAGCCCTCATAGTTATCCTGCTAAAAAAACTCAAACCTCCTTGATGGAGATAATTATCGGTCTAAAATGACAAAATGCAGCACTTACAAAAAGGATTAGTGCGCTTTGTGATCTCTACAACTGAAGGGTTCATTGAGCAAATAAGGAGGAAAACAAAAAAAAAAACAGACCTTGAGATGTTTATGCCTCAGCGCTGCCGGGAAATCAATCAACCTTTTTCTCGGGACAGAATCTGTGAACGCCAGCGAACATGGAGCTGCAGCCAGAGGAACATAAAAAATCCAAGTCTGTCTCTTTGTCTGAACTTCAACACACTGTTGTCACCTGCCAAGCTAAACACAAGGTCAAGTTTAAATTATAGAAGCAGACAATCTCCAGATTTGTTTCTCCGTCCTCATGAAATGCACAGTTTGAAAGAGTTAATGGAAACTTGACTTGGTGGGCTGTTTTCTGTGGCGGCTTACGGATTGAATCCACAAGTGACGGTATACTGGCGCAGCTGAAACATGCAGAGTTTTGTGTTTGAAGCTCTACAGTATGAGCCAACGCCGAGTGAATTTTTAAGTTGCTGTCAAGGCTCAGCTGTTACTCCCTGGAAAATGTTGCCATTTAACTTTTTTTTTTCTGCAAACCGTGAGAAATACTACATCTGTAAAGAAAAAATTAAGATGCATCATAACAACGGGCAGTATGTAACTCAAAGAGACATGAGAGCAAAGTCAGAGAGTCAGAAATCAAAATGCAACATCTGTTCTCTTCACATCCATGAAGATCTTTTTGGTTTGCTTTTCTGTTTCTGTTCCTCATGTTTCTCCAGGTGGTTATTGTTTTGTTGTTGTTGTTGTTAACCTTATACGCTCCCCTTCTGTCTTTGTTTAATTTTTAGTTTTACAGACGATGCAACTATCCAGTCTTTTGTTCCTATTTTGCAATTGGTGACACACAAAGGTTACACTCGGTACCTAACTCCATAGATGCACACACACATACAGTATATATGTAGATGCTGTATTGACTGTTTGCTTATTGCAGTGATATGTTATTGTGTCTGCCATCTTGTTATGGGCAAGTCCACCCTGTAGCCAATACAAATAAACTGAGGTTTTTCAGAATAAAACGCACAATTGCTCATAATAATCTTAATTATTTAATTAAAAGCTTAATAATCTCAACATCAGGGTTGATCTCTGGCACCACACTTTTCGCTTTCAGTGCCACCCTCCAAGATGGCGTCAATGCGGCATCTGTCTATAAAAGTCTATGCCTAAACCTAATCACATTCATGGCCAGGAAATGTTTGAATCTTCCGCTTTTCAGCCCAAATCACAGCAAAGAGCGGAAACACTATCACGTTGATAAGCATGTCTGTAAATAAGTGTCACATTTGTGGTTCGGAAGCATGAGCTCACACGTCTGTTGTGTGCAAAATTGTTCAATGGCTTGAACGTGAGATCTTTGTTAACTGGGTTGTGCTGTTCAGATCTGCAGCTCTCAGCTTTACCTCCACAAAACATTCGCTTCTGGGTCTCATTCATCTGGATATGAGTGTCCTGTGACCAAACCGGTGCTGGAGACTTGTAGAATGGTAATCGTGTGTGATGTGGTCAACATCTGGCGGCTCAATAAGGCTCTGCAGTGTGAGCTGTTTCTGGGCGAGGGACCTGTACGCTGCCCTGAGCAGAACACCAGATAGTTTGCTGTAAATGCGTTCTGACAAAAGTGTGTGTGTGGTAATTATGCAGAAAAAGGCAAAATGGCAGGGAAATGGGAAAAGATGGGCCCAAATTTAACATTTACCAAACACAGTGCATTCTTTAAATTAATGTTTTAACATAGGACAGCTATTAATGGTTAAAAAATGTGAATTCTCTGATCTACAGATTGCTGAACGGCAGAAGTATCAGTAAGAAGATGTGCCCAGGACTTGTGTGTGTGTGTGATGACGCACAGGAAAAGATCCGCCCATGCCTTCTTTCCATTCTCATGCAGCACACATTCAGTTTAAAGTTATATTAATCAGTTGTACAGTTAAACAGTCAGGCCTGGTATTAACATCCATCCTGAGTGACCCGTTCACGACCAGACGGCGCTGCGTCCAAATCTGAACGCAACTAATCCATCTTCAACCCTCAGATCCGTTCATGAAAACCACATTTGGAGACGGTTTGAGGATGAATGTGGCTTCATTCCTGCGCTTCACGGAAACGCAATTCAGTTCTCAGGATGGTTTAGAGACCACCTCCTCGGCTGACATCCACTGTTTCACAGCAGTTTATTTTACACTAATCAGCACTAATACATTGATTCTACAAATAAGTCGAACACACTATTAATAATGTATTTCCCCAACAGTTGCTGTGTTGTTGTGAGTCTCTTTCACTCTCTATCACTTGTGTAGACACACACACACACACACATAGTACAGTCAGACTCTCTAAAACCATTATGTTGCTCTTGTGAACAAATGTGATCTCAGTGTGTATTTGAATACAGCTCACACGGAACTCAGTATAGGTGCTACGTGCTTCTCATTTCCAGCCACTGACTGTCACTTTTGTTTTTGAACAGACAGCCACTAGTTAATATAAAAATTACAGCAACATTAGTAGTTGGATGAAAAACACCATGTTGAGCAGATCTTTTGAAAGAAATTCCTGTAAAAGTGCTGGTAGCCAATGCTATCAAGGAAAAAAAAAACCTAATTATCCTCACAGTTACAAAAGTAACTGCAACAGTTACTTTTGTATAATACTGTATATGAGGGTCTGATGATCCTTGTCTCACCAGTTTTGGTTCTGCTGTAACATAAACAAACCTCCCTCTCAAATCTATGTAAGTTTTCCAATAATTCTACAATTTTATTTAAACCACATTCTATTTATCATCAGACTACTGGACCTAATATATCAGCATGTGGAGGAATCCAAAGTTTTGTATAAAACATGTCAATAAAAGGGCAACTGGTCAGCTACGCTCATCACACGACCTCGAAAAGACATTTTTCTAAATACTACAGTGTGTAACCACTTTCTATTCAGCTGGTTGTAAAAAAAATGTTGAGGTTTTCCTTCATATAATCATCCTTCATCCAAATCAAATTAAGGCTCTTGTGGTGAGGGGCTTTTTGAGCCACATATCTGGCAACCCCACCAACCTTGTCCTGCCACAGGTTAGTGAATAATCAAGGACAATTAACATGTTATTTCTGTATGAATGTGTTGAATCAGGAGTCGGACGAGTGTGAGATTTAAAAAAAAAAAAAATTCAACTTTCCACTCACTTGTATATGTTTCAGCCTTCAAGAGCTTTCCAAATCTAACAAAAGAGAGAGAGAGAGTGAAAGAAAGATGTTGGAAATAACCTGGAATGCTGCTCGTCTGAGAAACCCAGGTCTCCATGGTTACCGCTTCCTCATAACACAAACAGGCCTCGATCCCCTTGCCAGGCAAATGAAAGGCAAAGGCAGAGAAAATGTTTTCACAAGTGATAGGCTGCTGAGCGTCCCGGTGGAGTTTCAGTATGTGGGAATACTGCGTGAGCGTCGCGCAAGTCCGTGAAACTGTATCAGAGCAACAGCTGCAGCGAAGTGTGTGGGACAGGGATCCTGTCGCTGTCTGCCTTTGGACAGATTTGCTCCAGTTACGTCCATCTGTCCAACATGACATAAACCAGGGCAATTCTACATCCAAGCAAAAACTGAAGTGAAGAGAACACTTGTGTTCCTCTGCAAAGATAGACAGTATCAGAAATGATTCTGTCGCTGTTAAGTACATTTTCCCATGACTTAAAATAGGATCAAACAATTGCATCTTAGTGAAAACAGCTTCAGTCTTTTTACAAGACAGAGCTGCAACTTCACAGAACCGCCATGTCTGTTCCTGGACTTTACCTGCCATGTTCTAAGATCAGCAGCAGCATTTTTTATACCAAGTATTAACACCATTATCACCAACGTTAAATACAATTTTGTAAAAAAAAAAAAAAGGCAGAGCAAAGTCAGATACAGACTTTTCACAGGAGGCAGATTTGTTCTCAATAAGATAATCATCATCATCATCATCCTCTACCTCGCATATACTTCAGACACTGGTATAGTGAAATGAGATTATGATGGGAATGAGAAATATCTAATTACACACATGGGGGTCGCAGGGGTCGCTGGTGCCAATCCCAGCTGACATAGGGTGAAACCAGAGGCACACCCTGGACCAGGGTCGCCACTCCATCACAGGGCCACATAGAGACAAACAACCATTCACTCTCACATTCACAATCTATGGGCAATTTAGAGTGTCCTAATCCCCAAATCTGCATGTTTTTGGATTGTGGGAGGAAACTGAAGAAAACCCACGCACACACGGGAAGAACATGCAAACTCCACACTAAATTTATTATTATTATTATTATTATTAATTTAATGTCTACATTGAGCCTTTGTCAACCCTTGCTAAATTTTTTGTTTGTCTTTGCTGCTGATCATCACTCATCATCTCCTGTCACTGACATTCCAGTCATCGCTCATCCTCCCCCGCGAGTGACTCCACACTCCCTGCGGCGTTTCATCGCTGAGTGCCACTCCCCACTTGTTTTCCATCACTGTTTGACAGTGTGCACACTGAGCCCATTGTAGACGCAGACGTTAGCTGACGACTCCACAATGAGGGAAGCTGCTGTGACCTCAGTGGCTTCGGCCTTGGATGCAGACAAAAGCCCTCAGTGAACGGCGGAGTCCTCGTGTACGGATCAAGTCAAGTGCTGATAAGAAATTCCAGATGTAAATTCACCACATTAACAGCTAAACCTTTGTCTTCTTGACCCTGCGGTGAAACTGAAAGTATTTTTGGAACATGTTTGTGTGCACAGTGGCAACAGACCTGGTATTAGGTCATTGTTTTATTTTTATATCTCAGCTTCATTTTTCAGATTTAAAAAAAAAAAAAAAAAGCAAAAAAAGCTGAAAGGATTTACACTGCAGTCACAGACGTTTCATCATGCATTCTCCAGGTTTGCTTTTAGGGCATCTGTCACACCCAGTGGACAGTTTTATATGAGTTTGCAAGAGTTAAACATTGTCTTCTGTTTCATAACAGGTTGATTTAGGTCAAACAGCAGTGGTTTTGAATTACGAATGGGTCCATATCTGATGGATACTAAAAGAAAGGAGCATTCTTTTTTTTTTTGCTTATTTACAGATGTGGAACCGGGTTATTTTTGAGTCAACTCAAAGCTGATTTGAATAATGACTGACACACTATTGTGAGACCTACAGGCACCGGAATTTAATCAAATAAAGCTTTGTTTATTGGAGATGTTATGAGTGTTTTAACAAAATAGATGTTTCAGAATTATTATCAACTGGACCCACGGTTCTCAAGCTGTGGTATGTGTCCCACCAGTGGTACATGAACTTCTTCTGGTGATACTTGGTGGAAAATCAGAAGTACTGTTGGACTGTATAAACCGGAGTATGTGATTGGAGTGGAGATGAGGATTTTTATGTATAAAAAAATCTTAATCTAATTTCACTACACCAGTATATGTGAGGTAGAGGAGGAGGATGACGAGAGAGCAAATTATCTTATTGAGAATAAATCGGCCTCCTGTGAACAGTCTGTGGCTTGCCCGGCCTGTTTACATCACTGTATTTTAACGTTGGTGAGAATGGTGTTACTTTGAGAGCTCGATATTTTCTCTTGAAATAAAAAAGTTTGAAACGACTGAACTAGAGCTTTGAACTCCAATATTCACTCTCCTTCTACCACAGTTTTGGTCTCCACCAGTCCCACACACAAATATCTGGCTTTTCTAGCTTTTCATTTGCTCCAGCTCGAGTTATTCACTTTTCCATTCTGCTGTACAGCGGATCTGTTGCTTCTTGGGTAGTTTTGTTTGCCAAAACTGTCATCTTGAAAGCACTGAAACTAAACCAAACCATGAATGAGGTCAAAGGTGTTTCCTCTCCACTGCTCAGCCTTTCCTCTTTTGTAGTGACAATTTCAAATAAGTCTCATTCACTGATGGATCTGAGTGGAGCAGCCCACCTTAAAGCCTTGGATTAAATCCCAACAGAACCTTCTGTCCTGTTTCTCCTCTGCCTCTGCTTTCCAACTGGCTTAACAGGAATTAAAGAAAAAAAAAAATTACTAAAAGGTGAATGGACTGCCAACTTTCCTTTTATAAACATGCCAACAGAGAAGGCTGAATTTTCCATATTCATTTTCTTTTATTCTTAGCACAAGTCAGCTTTGTCAAAAGTGGAATAACTTTCCTATAAATCCTGTCGGTATGCATTCTCATTTACCAAAGTCGGCACAGGGGAGACCTGCAGTAACGAGCAGAAAACAGGAAAAGAGTGAGAATGGCGGGCGGAAAGACACAATAATGACGAACCTACTGTTCCATGTGATTAGTTCAACATCTGCTTCCTGTCTGTATGAAGGGTGTGGCTGAGCATTATGTAACCAATCTCACATCAGCGGACACACAACTGTGGAAGAAGCACGAGTGGGCAGTTTCACATGACTCTTTAGATGCAGCAGAAAGGGCAGAAGGTCAACACCGGGAAGTGTTGCATGAGCTTCAGACAACGATGATGCGTGGCTCCGGGCAGAGATTTAAAAACATCTGTGCGATTCCAGAACAAACGCTTTTCCTGTTTCTGTTCACACCAGCATAGTTTCTGTTCCTTAACTAAGTTTTAACATTTAAAACAAAGAAAACAAACTGGTTTTGGAACCTGTAATGTTGGTTCCCAACACGTTTCTTGCAAATTATTGCATCACTTTACATCTGTGTGTGTGTGTGTGTGTCAGTGTAAGCTGCTGATGTCATGATGAAGGAACATAAGTGGTAAACATTAATCCACTGTCTACTACTTATCCTCCACATAAGGGTCGCAGGGGTCACTGGAGCCAACCCCAGCCAACATAGCACATAGATGGGGTACACACGGAGAGTGCAAACTCCGCACACAAAGGGACAAAGGGTCCTCGGTCGGATCAGGTCACAAACCCAGACCTTCTTGTTTTGAGGCAACAGTGCTGGCCACTACTCCGCCGTGTGGTCCAGAAGGACAAAAATAGAGAAAATGGCAAAGCAAATGAAGAACATATGCTGGTTTCTCTTGTGTTTGCCTTTGTTTTAATTTTTGACGTCGCACCGTGAAGCTTTGGTTCCGCTTCAGTGTTGTCAAAGCGGGCTGGTTTACCTAGAGCACTGACCCTCCCGACCGAACTACAGCCCCAACAAGAACAGTGCTGGTGCGTGCCGTTGAGATAGTGTCAACAGATTCTCAGTATGGTCTCCTACACATGTGCAATCCCCTTCATTGCATGTGAACAATCTTCAAGTCATCCGGTTCTACGTGTCACCTTAGATGAGGATAAACAGAAGTTACCCACACTCTTACTCCTGGTTACACTCTGACATCACAGATCACACGTCTGAATTAACCAATCACAGTGAGTAGTGAGACTTAGCAGTTCATATTCATAACGGTGTGTAAAGATGCTGTTGTGAAGAATTTTGAGCGTCACTTTGTGAATAGATAAACATTCTCGACCATGTTGTTTCACAGATTCTGCAAATAGGAGATAAACTGTTAAAAAAGCACCTTTTACCAAACACATGATAGGAGGAGTGAGAACAGAGGAGAACAGAGGAGAACTGAGGAGAACGGAGGATCCAGAGAAGTGAGACAAGAGCGAGGGGAGGAAGATCCTGGCTTCAGGCCCGGACAGTAGTGGCACCTCGCCATGTTTTCATGTGTCTCCATGAAAACATGCTCTTTGCTCTTGTCGGTGTGAAACAGCCACAGACGGCCCACCTGTCCTGAGTGACTGTTCATGTGGGGTAGACTCAGAGTGTTTTGGTCTGTCAGGGTAGCAAGGAGGTTCTGGAGTTCAGCTTCTCTGCCTTTTGTTCTGAGTTTGTTGCCTCATTATATCTTCATGACATTTTGAATGGAGCTCCATTAGGGTGTTGTCGAAACCCAAGAGGGGGAAGTTTAAGGCCTTTTCTACACCAAAGCAGAACTTTCTCTGTACAGTCTTTTTCTTTTTTGGTCTTAAAAGGTTTTCCTTGCACAGAGCAACCTTTTTTAAGAAATGTCTTCATACGCATGAAACCCTCCAAAACAACATGAGCAAGGCATACGTAAGTGGCGCCGTAACGCTGCCGTTGGAAATAGCAGAGACGATAATGTGCTGCGTGCAAACTTTACATTACACGTTACAATGTCTACAACCACAGAGACAACATGAACCAAACCAAGAGGACAAAGGGAAAAAAAATCAAAGTTAACATAAAAGGAATAGAAGACACAAACAATTGTCAAACAAAAGAATAAGAAAATGACAAAGATGGCGACAGCACATGCAACAGCAAGAGAGAGGGAAGAGCGAAGACATCGCTTATTGGTTGTGTACATTAAAAGGATGGAGTTTAAGGATTTTTTTACTCTGGGATCCATATATGAATATTTATTAAAAAAAACTCCAAAGTATACAAAATGTTTGCATATTCTTCTAAATTTGTTCTTGTATATAAAGGCCCTAAAACCTTGCGAAAGTCAAATTCTATCGGCAATTATGATTTTTGTAAAGGAATTAACTACATTTCAAAGAAGTTTTAAGAGCTCATGATGCAAAAACATGTGTATAAATGCTCCTTCTTCCGTTCCTCTTGTTTCTTCTTCCTCTGGGGCAGAATATATGAGTTCTTTTTTATGCAGGTGTGTGTTTCATACACACATTGTGGTTGAACTTGTCTGCCACTCAGGTGACATGAGCAGATACAGCAGTTGCTCATTCATTCATTCATTCATTCATTCATTCATTCATTCATTCATTCTCTGGCATCCATTAAGTGTGTCATGGTGTTGAGCCATAATATCCACGTCTGTCTTAAAAGAAAAAGAGACTAACAAGGCTTTTCTCTCCGGCAATATCGCATTCACAGAATCTTTGCCACACAGGTCAGAACAAAAAACATCACAGGGCGACGTATGAAAGCCCCCTGACACCTTTTAATAAATGCATATAATCTGATCAAACTTTACTGTTAAACCAGACTGAGTCTTCATGCAAAAAAGCAGACGCATGTGTGACTCCAGTGAAGAGAGCAGATATTTCTGCTCAATCAGGTTCTTTGCAGGATCCACTGGAAAAGTCATAATCATGACTTTCCAGTGATTATCCCTGTATAATTTTAACAAGCAGACTGAAGTCAGACTAATTACAAAAAGGAACCTCAATAATTCGGTCAGGCAGCTGAGGAGACGATCACACACCTGACTGAGGCTGAAGCTTCACCAAACTGACGCCTGTTTTCCTGAACAGTGAGTGGCTTTAAATTCGTTGCTACATTTGCACACACACCAATTATTGATAGTAAATTTGACCTCAACCTTTAACCCAATCCTTATCACACACCAGTGGTGAAGGCTCACAGGCTGAGTACATGAGCAGAGGGCTGCGCTTCTCATTGTGGCCACTCCCAGCCCACATCTTGGGATTTGAACCAGTGACCTCCTCGATACAAGCCCTCGATTCCTTTCCTCTTGAACATGGGCTGCCCCCTTTCAATAAGTGCTTTTACTCACCGCTGCTTTACACCACAGTTTTGCCATTCACCCGTTCACTCACCCATTCAGACAGCACATCTTTTATACCCATTCATTTGGGGTTAAGTGTCTTTCCCAGGAGACACAACTGCATCTTCCAGCTCAGTCCATTTCCACGGGTTAGAGGATTTTCTCCACCACTCATCCACCGTTGCCTCACATAATTTATAGATTATCAAAATAGAAAGTATCAATGAAAAGCTCCAGAAAGGAAGAAACACAGAGAGGAAGTGACACTGTCTCTGTAAGAGGCTGTGGCAAACATTATGTAATGAGGGTAAAGAAAATACCACAAGCCTAATAAGAAGCAATATTTTGAACATTTCATCACTGATGAGTCGAATGACGACAGAAATACGCTGTAAACGTATTTCTGTCATCGTCCTTTGTGCCCTGTCAGTGTTAGAAATTCTTTATTTAGAGCTTTATGCACACATTTACAACATTTACAGGGGTAAATATAACAGAATCAGCAGGAAGACGCTCATGAGCAGCAGCATGTGAGACACTGGAGAAAAAGCCGGTATCTGAGGTGTCTCTGATTAATTATGTCATATTTATTTTATTTTTTTTTATCTGCCATCGACCGTCTTATGAGTCTTTAATAAACTTTTACTCGGAATTGCAATGTGTAATTTGCAAAAGGATATGAGAGGGAATGGAACGCAGCTGCTCCAAATCCAATTGATAGTAAAAGCAATAATGACTTTGTGGCTGCAGAACAAAACGCTTGACAAGGCAGCAACAAAAAAAAATCATCACAAAAAGCTAATTGTTGTAGATAAATACATTGACAATTACTATAAAAAGGAAAAAAAGTCATATTTCAAACACAGTTTTAATTTAAAATCAGGAAAAGCTCCAATTGAAGCATCTTCGGGCAGTTCATTCCATTTATCTGAGGTATGGCTGATTCATTTATTACTAATTTTCAATACTGAAATCAATATAAAACACCAATATAGAATGCCTGATATTGGATGAATAATTTCCTTTGACTTTTTTCACTGCAATAAGAAAAAGAATCTGACATTTGAAGGCATCGCCGTTGATTCTGAGGAAAGTGGAGTGCATCTCGTCCATTTTTGACGTTTGATTGACCAGTAAACAATCAGAACGAATCATAATGAGGTTTTTCACATATAACTATTGTACTTACGGCATACTTATTGTGGTTATGCAGGAAACCAAATGAACCTGGTCTGACCTTAAAACGCTGCACGACCTACAGGTGGTGGAAAAGTCCTGTATGGGAGTTTAATTTCATCTACGACAGATGACTTAATTTGTCTCCATCAAAAGGCATTTAGAGGTGTGTGTGCGCGTGTGTGTGTTTCTGTCGTCACTGGACTGAAAACAATAAAGAGTTCACACATGTAGGCGTTTGGCCTACATCTGTTTGGTATCCAGGCAAACACGGTCTCCCGGGTGTGGTCCACCTCACTGCAGTACTGTACACCATAATGTTCACTGTTTCCACCGGCTTATTAAATCCAGTGTGGCATGTTTGTGATTACTGAGTGACAGTATAGCGTGCAATGTTACCGTACCTGTGCTGGAGTGAAACTGCAGCAGCAGCAGCAGCAGCAGCAGCAGCAGCAGCAGCAGCAGCAGCACAGTGAAGACAGAGTTGCTGCTGTCAATCATCATCTTGTCCTCCCTTATGTCCCACACACTTTTATTAGGCATATATTACTTGATGTTTATTACACTTACTACCCTTACACAAAATTATTTCCTTTCTATTTCCATTTTGTTGCTGTACTGTAATATAAAGTGTTACCGCACAAACGAACAATGTAATGTATACATACATTATACTCAAAGGAAAGATCATTTTTTCATTTCATTTGTATATTTTATATATATCTATTATATTTCCTAGTTTATTTTACATTTTTTGTTCATTTGCTCCATTCATTTTACATGACTGTGCATTTATACAAAGATTCCAAAATAAGTATGTGATTTTTTTACAAGGCACTTGTGTTTAATTGAATCACCTCTTGTACCTTTTGTTCCCCTTCATTGTTTGTGTGAGACAACTTTAAGTCATAGCATGGCTGAATAAATTAAGAGATTTTTTTTTAATTCAGGCTTACAAATGCTCTCTTACCATTTAAAATCAGTAATAATAATAATAATAACATTCTTTGTATAGCACCTTTAAAAACTGATTTTACAAAGTGCTTTGGAGAAAGCCAAACAAGTGGACAGACAAGAAAATAAATAAAAGCAACAAGGAAAAATAAAAGTACAATAATAATGGTAATAAAAATATAAATATGCATTTAAAAACAAGGTTTATAGGTGCTAAATAACAAGGTGCTAGATAATAACTGTCAGTATAAAGACAACAGAGTAAAAGACAAAGTCACAAGAGTGCCATTCTATAAAAATTAGATTTAAGGAGTGATTTAAGAGATGCCTCAGGCAGGTTCCCAGACTTTTTATATGGGGGGACCCAGTTTTCAAAGATTATAAACCACCGCAATATAAATTTTGAAAAGATCCAATTTGTGCATAACATACCATTCCATGCAAAAAAGAAGATAGATAGATAGATAGATAGATAGATAGATAGATAGATAGATAGATAGATAGATAGATAGATAGATAGATAGATAGATAGATAGATAGATAGATAGATAGATAGATAGATAGATAGATAGATAGATAGATAGATAGATAGATAGATTTATTTATCCCCGAAGGGAAATTAAGTTGTCACAGTAGTCCAGTATTAATACAATAAAAATACAATAGCACAAAATACTTAAGTGGAGTAAACTAGGAATAAGAATAGAAATAAAATATAAATACAGAGTGGGACAAGGGCATTTAGAAAAACAAGTTAAAGAAGCAGATAAGTTGAAAGATGATGGTATAATACTGATGGTATGGTGGTAATGTCACTAATAACAGTATATAATAATAATCAACAGAATATAATGTTAGACAATATTTTGGTGCCAGGATGTCTGCCAGGATCTCATCATCCATCAGCACTGAGTGTTAACACATGTACACTTTAAAAGCCTTTCTAGTCTTTTCACACTTCAAACCTCCTTCCAGACAACCCCCTGCTGCTCACTGGCTGTATTCAGCTATGTGGAATATACATCCTTTGTCCTTTCACCCATCTTCAAACCTTCACAGTCTCCCCCCTAACCACACCTACAGACCTTCTCCTATTGGCTACACCTTCCTGAGGTAACACTCAGACTGAGAAACCACTCCCCCAAAATGGAAATATAACTACTATTTCCAGTTCATAGAATTCAGAGTTTTGCTTCAAGAGAACAGAGTTTTGCTTAGTAAAAACTCTCCAGTTGTTATTTTTATTTGAGGACCGTCGACACATTTTGCATTGATGTTGTTTGTTCATTTTCCTGAATAAACGGATCTTTCGCCAACCGGCTTCCTTTGAGTCTTTTGCCTGAATCCATTCAGTTTTCTGCAAGAAATCTTTTGGAGGAAAACAACAAGACGTTTTCTTCACCCAACAAACAGCCGAAGTTTTTCAAGAAGTCGCTTTGAGTTGAAGTCTGTGGGAAAAACGATTTGTGATTTCACTTGACTGACTCAGTTTCGACTCCTCCTGTGACTGGCAGATGGTATCGTCCAATAGGAGCCTGGCTGACTTTTGCAGGTGGCGTCATGACCCGTTGACACTTGGTCCCAAGTCAGCCTGTTGGAACGACCGATACATAACATACATGTGCACTTGTTAGCAGAGTGTTTTATACGCGCGGCGAGTTATAAACACAAAGAATGTCAGTCGTAATCATATAAATGATGCCTTCAGCTGCACACAACTACAGTACATAGTACATATATAAGCAATTTTATAAATTGCTTTTAAATCCTGTGGAGGAAACTGGCGTTAGAGAAGATGAATGAGTTTCTTTAACCCAATGATTCACTCACTGCTCTGCTTTTGTCATGACGTTTAAACATTAACTGCCTCACGCAGCTTTTTTCCACTTGTGGAGACACTCACCTCCCCTGGTTTCACTGGTTGACTCCCACTATCTCACTTTAAAGGCAGAGTAGGTAAGCTGTTGGTGGAAGTTTTTGCTTTCTAAATGAAGGGCTCGTCCGGGATTTGAACCCGGGACCTCTCGCACCCGAAGCGAGAATCATACCCCTAGACCAACGAGCCACATGTAGGAACTTTGTACGAATCCATAGAGAAACAAACTCAATCATTTTTTTTAGCAGCAGCCCATTATCATATACAGTATAATGCCAATTTTTAAGTGAAATTAAAAGGAGCCTGACAATAAAGACACATTAATATCAACAGAATTCCGCAGATGGAGGAATTGCTGAAAATCATCTGCTGCGATGCCACATCCGTGTTCAATACGTAGACCTCATGTACTGTGTTCTCCGTGTTGTGAACAAATAAAGAAATCCTGCACATTTAACTTCTCGCGGACGTCTAGTTCCTTTAGTTTGTATCGCTGTACACTTGTCTTGCAATATATTGATTATCACAGAATCATTGTATTGCGTATCGTATGGTATTGTACGGTGAGGTGAGGTCCAAATGTGAATGAGCGTGTTTGCTTTTCTGATGAGGAGCTCAGGACTGAGGAGTGTGACACAAACACTTCTGGGTATCTCTAAAGATCCTGCCTACTGCAGCTTTAATCTAACGTAGAATAATTCAGATTAAACTGACAAGGTGGTCTAATCCTGGAACTCCTTTGTTTGAATGCTGAGTGGCAGCTTAACAATGTGTGTAAGAATTAGTGAGATGTGCAATGTACAAACACAGAAATGTCTATTTTACACAGAGCAGTGGAAGATTTTCAGAAATATTTATTTTCGGGGATTAGAAAGACAAATGCAGCAGGGCTGAAGTGCAGTTTCTACATCAGGTAACAAACAAGCGCAGTTAACGGTCATACAACTAATACTAGAACACACATGCTGACATTGTCTGCAGCGTCTCGAGCTCAACTACTGTTTCTGCTCATGGCAAAAATATGCAAATATTATACTTCAGATAGCGCTTCGTCTCTTGGAAAATAACAGCAGGGTTATTTATTAGAAAATAACAATAAAAATCTCAATCGTAGAGAATTATACAGCTTACATCACCGCCTTCATGATCAGTCCAGTAAAGCATAGTAGTAAAAGTGGCTATGACATTTATTAAAGCAATAAATACATGTTTCTCTGCTTGCAAAACAAAGCCCGTCCTTAACAATACCAATTACCAAAATTCTGCATTGCTTTAAAATACTATTATACAAAACTGGGACAAAATATCTGTTATCTATTAGCACAACATAGCATTTTAATTAAGATTACGCCACAAATCTGGTTATTTAACGCTGAAAAGAACAAACAGTCTCAGAAATCTACTTTCCTGCTTCTATACAACATCATCATACTTGTTCTTCCATATAAGGAATATTGTCAAGCAGGCCAAACCATAAAATATGCTGTTTGCATTTATTTTATTAGTACGCAGCACCGGATTCAGCCTCCATGTGTGTTTATTTAAACATACATCATGTCAAAAACATCCTCACAATTTTCCTTTGATGCAACATTGAAATACAAGACCTTTATTGCTTTTTTTACAGTAGATTTTAAAGTGTCAGGAAACAGTGAGTCTGTAGTGGGAATGCTAAATGTGGCCGTTCCTAAAATACTTAGGCAGCAATGACATCGTCTGACCCGGGGACACGCTGGGAGCAGGTCAGTACAGAGGGAGGAAACAGGATCTGGAACAGAAGGCTGGCCGTCTCAGGTATGAACCAATGGGAGGAAGGAGAAGAAGAAGACAGAAGAAAGCAGATGCTGTGGTGGATGGTCAGCATTGTGTAGAGAAGAAGGGTGAAGCTTGAGGAGGAGAGGAACAAAGGTTCAAGGCTGGGTCACTGCACTGGCCTCCTTGTCATAGATGTAGCTGCCCACACCACCAGTGTTCACGCCTGGAAAAACCACAGGGACAAAAGCAGAGCAGTGGGAGTCAGAGGGTGAGGAGACGAGGAGGAGGAGGAACAGCATGAGCAGGGAAGACTCCTCATTCCTCAGACAAATGACATTCGCTTTCAAGTGTAGCTGCTAATTAATTGGTGGGTTGACAGCGCCACCTAGCGGTTACCTTTGGGCCCGAAGAGAACGGCATAGCATGGTTTGTGGCAGTAGGGCTGGCCGTCATGCTGGAAAAATAATGATACAGTTAGAAAATAATAGTATTGTTATATGTCAAAAAAAAAATAATAATAATAATAATAATAATTCAAGGCACATGTACTGTACTGTACAGTGAGGAACATGTACAGTACATTTTCAGTTTTCCATTACATTTTTAACTTTTGACGAGACTTTATTATTATCTGTAATAAATAGTGACAGGCTGAAAATGATGTAATATGTTATTTTGGACTTTTTACCCCTTTTATTCTGAAATCAATTAGATCAGTGATTCCCAAAGACTGGGTCGCAATAGAGTTCTTGTGGGTCGACCTGACAAATTAGGTTAAGATTTATTTATGTGTCTACTGCATGTTTTAAATAACAAATAAAATGAAGCTGCAAATGATTTACTAAACATCTCTTGGAAATTATTTACGAATTCAAAATACTAGGTCATACATATGGTCACAACATTATGCATTTGTTTTGCTTTATGTAGTTTTATTTTCTATACTTTCTTTTATCAGTGTTCTTTGTTTTCATTTAAAAAATTCTTTTAACATTTTGTATATTTATGTGATTTAATTTTTAAAGACTTTGTACTTTTTCATTATTTTATTAACAGATTAGACTTGAATATGACTAAAGGGTATCTTATAAAATCTAATATCACTTTTAAGGCAGAGCTTAGACGGGGTGTGCTGCAGTCGAGTGCTTCTTCTCTCCTCCTCTCTTGCATCCTTGTCCTTCTCTCACCTCTGCGTGGCTGCCGGCGGACAGAGTCTTGCTGCACCTCTCACAGCGAAGACACGGCCGATGCCAGTCCTTTCCCAGCGACGTCACCTTCTCAGCTATTGTGTTGAACACGCGCACACACACGGAAACAAGAGAGAAAAGTGCGACACTCTTGGCGACTGCTCTGCAGGTTTGCACACTTATTGCTGCAACTGACTTTCCTCGGCCTCACTTACCAAAATACACCTTCTTGTTGCAGCGGGGACACAGGTTGGCTTCTCCAGAGAAAGTGGTGATGCCTCCGGCTGCACACACAAACGCAAACACACATGTTTAAATACAGGGAAAGCTGCAGGAAAGTTGATCATCTTTAACTACAACAGTGTCTGTGTGTTTACGATGCCTCTAGTAAATTAAGAAACAAAAAAGGCTACATGCAATTTACTCGAGTTCCCTGAATATTCAAAGGGCAATGAAAGAAGAGCAATGTGCAATTTTAAGAATGTAAGTGGAACACATTAAACATTTTAGCACCAGTTTTGTGCGTCACATATTTTGTGCTGTTAGTGGTCTGTCCTCATTGGCTACAGCACAGCCTAAGCTCGCGTGTTATTGTTGTTATTGGCATGCTTATGTAGTTTGTGTTTTTTCTCATCTTTTATGTCTGGACTGGAATATTATATCTTGTTCCATCAACCGGCTTTAGGACAATGATGCTAATTAACAAGGTACATCAATGTTTGTTCCAAATGAACAACTATAAGCTCAATATTCAACAAAGATATCCCCAAATTTTCTAATGTAAAATATTTAATCACAAAAACAAATCTTGCAGAGGGGACAAAAAAAACCTTTGCTGGATTCCTTACATTCCCATTCAGGCTATTTTTTTTTTACAGAAAGTTCAAGGAAAAGGAAAGAAATTTAAGGAAAAGTCAACTCAACTTTCCACAATTAACTTAATTTTCTACTGTTAAATATTTATTAAAAAAAATCCTTAAAAGCTGACAAAAACCTTTCAGTGGAGTCTTCTTTCTCTTGATTTCCACTAGAATGTTTATGTCAATTTTCAAGCTATTTTACTTTGGAAATTTAGAGAAATTTTATAAGGATATTCCTAATTTACTACTGTACATTTTCCAGTGAAAATAAATCCTTAAAAAAAAACTTCCTGACTTCCACCACAATGGTCCATTTTTAATTCGACACATCATTACTGAGTAAAATGAGAGACGCGGAGTGAAAACACTTGTCTCACTCCTGACAACCCAGTTGTGTTTGATGACATGTAGTACTGAGGGGGGAACTGCAGGTGGCACCAAAACCCAGCGACCGTTCCACTTAAACAACTAGTGGGTGGAAAATGGCCATTAACTGAAATCTGCACAGCAAAGACCAAGACTAATCATCCAAAAGATGCCATTGCTGCTGACAGTGTGCGTGTGCATGTGCATGTGAGGAAAAATCCTCACATCCTCATAACTTCCCAGGAGACTTTGCACTTCGATGGCCTAATCACCGAGTCAGCAGCAGCCGTCGTTGTGACTGAAAAAAAAAAAACCCTAAATCTTCTTGGAAAAACACAATATGATAAAATGGCAGCCCATGGGCGAATGGAAGGGACTTGGGTTGTAACCAGAGGGTTGCTGGTTCATATCCTCTGTGTGAAAAGGATGAGTGGAATGCAGAGATAAAATTCATTAACTTGGGTGTGTGTGCAGGTAAAACTCTAATTCTAAATAAAAGAGGTACAGGAAATACAATGCAAACAAGCTTTTTTAACACTTACTCTTACATTTAGCAGTAAAATCCCACTTTCTTTTTACATTTTGAACGTAATGTACTTTGGTATCTAATTTTTTTTTTCTGTTTCTTCTCAGCAAACTGTGACACAGATGTAAATATTATTATTGTATATTCTTAGCTGCATTAGCCGTGACGAAAACCCCATGTTCAACCCCAGAGAGTATTTCCTTTACCTTTAGATGGAGCCTTTGGTGCATACACTCGTTTCTCCTCAGCTTTGGTGACTGAATCCACACCAGTGGCGTTGTTGTTGTTGGCTGGAGCATCGTACACATACGAGCCTGCTCCGCCAATGTTCACACCTACAAAAAAAACAAAAAAAAAACAAAAAACAGATTGACATCAGTTTTACAGTCTATATTTTAACTGATGCTGCTGAAATCTGACAATATAAACTATTAAATGAGTAAGTAAAGATTCAATAAATAAAACAAAGTATACCTATATGAATATATAGATGAGGAAAATGTTGCAACATAAAAAATATTGCAGCTAACACACTGATGCAATTCACATACAGATATACAAAGTATTTATGAAAAAGTCCATGTTTTCTTGTTAATAAATCTTTTTAATTTAGTATTTAGGTTGGATTGTATGTTAACTACTTGTTAACAGTTGTAATTGTTTACCTTTATTATTGAAGTAAAATTACTTTACAGTATACTCCTTTGACCTGACACACTACATGATGCGTGCCTACTAAGTGGAATGAAAGAACGTGTACTTCACCTTTTGGCCCAAAGAGGGCAGCATAGCATGGTTTGTGGCAGTAGGGTCTTCCGTCGTGCTGTGGTGGGAGACACAGAAAAACACTGAGACACAGATACAGTGACTGGAAAGACGAGTCAGCATGACTTTGATTAGGAAATGTAACCCTGGTATTCATGACGAGTCACATTCCACACATTTTTCTGACATCATTTGTTTAGGTTTTGATCTTTTCTCTCCTGGACGATAAAAGCAGGTGGAGGAAAACGTGTCCAAGAACGGGAACAAGTTGTTTTTGTTGATTTTTATCCAGATCGTGGCTGCCTAGCAATGATGTCATTGTCGCCGGTTTTATCCAGCACATAATAATGGCAGCGGCTGTATCCAGGAAACAGGTCTGTGTTGATGAATTCATCACACACTTCAGTGCAACCTTCATCACCAACTGTCTACCACTTGACCGGGGAAACAAAAACCCAGGTCTAAGACACAGATGGTCTGGTGCTGATGCATGCTGGGAATGTGGCGGGGACTGCAGAAGCATGTTACAAGTGTGAGGGATACGGGCTGAGAACTAGTGTGGCTACTGAAGTCCATACATGAAAGAGAGTCAGCAAATGCAGTAGGCGAGATGCCAAGTCCAGGTCCTGGTCCAGGTCCAGGTCCTGGTCCAGTTCCCGGAGTGGTGAAAGAAAAAGACTCTCTCCTCAGACGTAAAAAAGGATTATTCTGTCACCTTTAATAATACATTAACTGTGACGTAACCAACTACTGTTAAAGCAGCCACACTCTTCTGACGGACACGTTAAAACCCTTGAAGGTTTGGTTGCAAACGCCAAGCTGTGACTGAGCACTGATGACTTTCTAAGGACGAGACACACAAGAGCTTCATTGTGAAGAGAAGCGGGCGGCTCGTGAACAGACACCGCAGTGATACTGTACGTAAAAGTGGTGGAGGGAACCTAAAAATGGATTATCCATCACTGCATCACAGCCCACTCTCTTCCCAGCATTAACTTCCCACATCCTGACTTTGAAATCTTTCTTTTCTCTCCAGACCTGATCACTTCCCTGACTGTTTTTGTTCTTCTCACTTCCTTTATTTGTAGACTTATTTCAGAATCACTATTGGCCCTTTTACATAAAACAGTTCTAGCACGGCTTGACTCAACTCGATTCTACTGTTTTTTTTTTTGCTTTTCCATTAGGGATAGTACTTGGTACCTGGCGCTGCTTTGGTAGCTGCTCTGTCGAGGTTTCAAGTGAAATGAGCTGATACTAAAATGTGACGTGGACAGACTGCTGGCCACTGATGGGTCAGAGAGCGTCGTCACTGAAAGAGTCATGAGTGCGACGTCCGATACAGGAACTAAACGGAACAATCCCCAACTGTAGATCAGTTAAAAAGACTTAAAACCCCTGACAACGTGAGTCAATATCCAACATTTAACAAGGACATTTCTAAAATCTCAATATTTAACAGAAGAATCTGGTGTATTTATGGAGTCTGTGCAGGAAATACTGAACTACTCTTTTTAATTCACTAAATGTAATGATTCACTACAATGAAAAGAACTGCTTTGCTCGTCAATAGTTTGGTTGCGTCACATATAAAATGACGTCTCGGCATTTTCACAAACCCTCCCACCCATGTTGAGGAGGTACTATAGTAATGGAAAACCAGGCACCTGATAGCAAACCGAGTAGAGTCGAGTACCAAAACTGTGTAATGGAAAAGCGCTATTTAAAGGCGCTCCAGTCACTTAAAGGAAATATTAGGGCTTTTCAGAAACTGAAACTATAGATTTTTCTGTTACAGAAGATTTAAAAACACTGAAGCACAAGTCTGGTCTTTGTAGTGCAAGACTTTATTACTTCATTGCTGCCCCCAGAGGCCAACAGGCCCACTTACACTCAACATCATTTACGGTCAACGGTGGAGACTTGTCTTTGCCACCAGCCACTGTGCCACTTCCCCTTTAAGAGCAGCCATTAACCGCTGAAAAGTTCATAACCTTCTGCATACCAAGCCTGAAATGACATCAAACATCCCACAGACAATCCCACTGTTGTTTTACAAACTTTAATTTTCATGTTATGTCTCTCGGTCTCCCTCTGTTTCCATGGCAATCAAGTCTTATCTGTATTCACGTGAAGCTGGTGGCACGACGCCGTAGCCCAGGGGTGGGATTTGGACGCTGTCCACAGAAACAGAGCGCGAGTGTAGATGGAGGAAGAGGATGGTGGTTCGCTGAGCCTCAAAGAGATTGTGTGACTATATTACTGTAATCAGGCGCAGATTAAATGGCGGCAGCAGCAATTGCTTTTGTGTATGAAAGAGGCTGAGATCACATCCTCTTTGTGCAGAAAAGAGAGAGAGAGAGGAAGGGGTTGAAGTGAATCAGTGGCTGGGTCATGGAAGGCAAAATAAAAAAGGTCACAGCCGGGGGAACTGGACCTGATTCTGCAGTTTAATTACGCAATAGTGGAAAACAGATATGAAAGAAACTAACACTGCAGGACTAAGCATGTTAAAAATCCCACAAGGAAAATGCATATTGACAGAGTCATCCAGGAAGGAAAAAGGACACGCACTCAGCTATTTTCTGTACAAAAATGCACATGGTCTGGAAAAATTGGGTTTAAATATCAGCTCTTTCTCAATAATCCTGTTCCCCCTCAGATAATTTATTACAGATATGGTTTTGCAATAGATTGCGTAATAAATTTAATTTTTCATTCGGTGGAACAGGAACATTGTGACCGTTTCACGGCCACAATATCGGCCAAACTGAGGATTCGCTGTGTCAGTGCATCAGTCATTGACCTACAACACTAAGTTTGTCGACCTTTGAAAGATTGTGATCAAACTCCAATGACTCTGTGACTGGAGAAGGAAAAAACGTTACAACATAAAACACAGCTTGAATGAGAACCGGGGGAGACAGTCAATTGAGAAAAGCATAATTGATGCCATTAGTTGGACATTTTTGTTATGGCAGCACAGAGTGCACGCAATGTTGACGTGAATGGCCTCAGCAGCACGTGACCTCCAACCTCAGGCAATAACAGTGACGTCTCGCTGGTGAAGGAGCGAGTCTCAATGCTCTTTTCATTGGATTAAATGTCAATGTCACTGTCCCGGTGCGACACTGTATGACAAATTTAATGGTATTTCTTTTACTTGTTTGCTTGTTTTCTAATAATAAAAAAAAAAAGGTGCGTCACCTCAGAGAAGACTGCATTCCATAACAATGCTCTATGCAGTTTTTTTTACACGCATTAATTAAAATTAAACATACAGGAGTGTTTTTTACTACTGTGACGGGCATCTTTAAATCCTATGTCATGGTTTGAAAGACTGCTCCAACTTTCTAAAGGGGCATTCTAGACTAGGAACTCAGAAACTGGACAGCAGCATTTACTCTGGCCTCATGTGGTATCAATGAAGAGGCTGATTTCTTTAGAATTTCTTTTATAATCAATATCCACATGTTAATTCTCATGGCAGATTAGGTCAGCTCCAAGCAAGTGTCACCATCCAACTAAAAATGTAACTTTATTTGAATACCACAGAGGCCTTAAGCAGAAAAAAGCTAACATTACCAAAAAATAAAAAGGTCAGAAAATAAATAATCCAGTACGGCTGAATGATTTGGAGAAAATATATAATTATGATTTTTCTGAGATATTGAAATTGCAAATTGATTCCCTTCTTTCCTTCCATGCCTATGCTGTAGTAGATTTACTATACTGTATGATGTAACATTACCACGGGTGACTGTCAAAAAACATTTATTCCTCTGTATTTTAATGCAAGTATGAGAACTTAGGAGATATTAATAAACAATGGTGAAACCATCTGGGTCAGATGTGCTCAGTAACATATGCTGCATACCACTAGATTTTAGATTTAAAAAATTTGTGATTTAAAGTGATTAATTGTTCAACCCAACCTTCCAGTAACAATGTGGAGAGGAGGAGGAGGAGGTAAGGATCAGCGTCACATGTTGATGGAGTCAGTGTTTACAGGACAGTAGTGTTACTGCTTTACGTTGCACTGACCTCAGCGTGGCCTCCGGCGTTCAGAAGCTTGTTGCAGCGGTCGCACTTGAGACACAACTTGTGCCAGTCTTTCCCCAGCGATGACACCTTCTCAGCTGTGCACCAGAGACAAGACAAGAAAGAGAGGAGCCGGGCTGAGTGCAAACATTCACAGAACGAATCACTGATACGCATCAATTGTGTCATCCTTGTGTTCCACTAGTGTTCAGTCACTCGTGACGTCATCCTGTTACTTTACTCTCTACAATCTTGTCACTGTAGCGACTGGGCGATTGTTTTTTATGGGTGGTGACACTGGGAATGTCTGTGTACCACACAGGATGCTGCCATGATGTCACTGCAGGAGACAGACAGTAGCGCGAGTCCCTGTCCAGCTGGAGCAGCGGGGGGTTCCCACGTCTGACCCAGATCCTTTGTGTTACCCCTCCAAGCAAACACACACCCATCCCCCAGTTTACAGTTAAACCCTTTTCCCTGCAGACTGACCTTCAACCCCATTTCCGACCCTTTTCTCCCGTCTACCACACTGACCGCCCCTCCAGACAGGCAAAGGACCCTAATTATACACTTTCCAATAATAAATCCCTGCTGCTTCCACACAAAGGGGCCCTGGGGGAGTCATGCAGGCAGCAGAGGAAACACCTTCTCTTATCAAGGCATGGCACAAATAGCCGGATACAGGAGTTGATTTCTCACATACCTTCAGTAAAAACACACACACAAGCACACACGTATGGAGACATACAGACAATTGCTTCCTCCTGCTCTTCTTCTATGCAGCAGCAGCTTTCCTGCACCATAAAATAATGTCCAATTCCTGTGTCAGGAAGCAAATTAAAGGTTCAGTGTGTAACATTTAGGCAGCTTAACTGGCAGACAGCGCACGTATGAGCCACATTTATGTTTGTACAAGGTATAATTGTTTTAAAATACAAATCATTTGGTTTTTGTAACCTTAGAACAAGCCTTTTATATGTAGTTTATGCAAGAGCCTTGCTTTTTTGGGGGTTGCGTTCTTGCGCCACCGAACAGAGGAAAAACAGCCAGACATATTCTCGACAAAAACCTTCTGGTATGTGAAGAACGATGTAGTTTCTTGGACAGCATGGGAAAGGGAGTGGTGAGGAAAGGGAGTCCTCCTTTTGTTGCAATCTGCGGTTTCACCATTAGATGTCACTAATCCTTACCCACTGTACCTCTTGGGAACAGGACATACTTTCCACGTCTTTGTGTCTGCAGAAGTCTACTCAGGTCTACGTGACATATATGTCATCCTCTGTCCATTTTAAATTTGTGAGGACCATATACAATGAGTGCCCATCCTCCATTTAACACTTGCCAGTCGTTGGTGATGCATTCTTATTTTGGTCAAAAGAGCCAAAGGAAAAAGATGTAACCATTGAAACATGTTGAGTTTATGCAAGGAGGTCCTTGCATAAACCTACAAATGTTGAGAAATTGGAACAGAATGTAAAATCAATTATGTACGCATGGAATACAACTGGAAGTATGACCTAGAATAAGGTTTTATCTCAAAAGGCCTTTACACCAACCATGTTATGCGGGTCATTGAGAGATGCTTCTCAGCAAAGGTACAGGAAGTTCATTGACTTTCTCCCTGCAGACATTTCTTTTCTCTCCAAACACTTTCACTGTTAGTTTTCTCTGTCAATTACACCACTGAGACGAGACGTGCCACAGCTAGAGAAAAGCTGAGGATGAGGTGAAGGGTGAAGGGTGAAGTGTGTTGAGGGCAGACTCTCATCACTTAAGAGCAGAGGAACGCTGACTTGGCAGAGAGACAACACTGAAGATACAGTTAATCAGAGTAAAACGCCTGTAAATCATACTCTTAAATCAGAATGTGGCCACTAAAACTCCAGACACCACAAGACCTAAAAAGGAAAGGCTACTGAAAACACAGTAAAGAAAAGGGCAAAATCCTGCGGCTGTGTCCAGACTGTTCACCCCTGCTGGGGTTTAAATATGTGAAGTGCTGGCCATGCTTTCAACGGCGCGCACACCCCCACACACATACGTATACTGATGGATTTTAAATCATAGTGTGACTTGAGCGCTGCAAAATGTTGCTGACCTACACTCGGCGCAGACAGAGCTGTAACGCGTGCTGAGCACAAACCTCAGTCTTTCCACTGTTTTAGCTTAAACAAGCCTCTTCTACTTTCAATCGGTGAATCGTGACAGACCATGTAAAGTACAGATGGGTGTTTTAAGATAAAATACTACTCAAGTCAATGGGGATTAGCTGATTAGTAGTTGTAGTTGTCGCTTAGTCAGTGGTGCAGCCAATGTTACACTGCCCCCTTGTGAGAAAAACAACAAAATGACGAGATGAATGAAGATTTCAAAACCATAGCCATCCCTGCTTTTAACATGTTTTTAGAAGAGTGTAATGAAAAGCGCAGCATCCCGTGTGTGTGGTTTATTTCCTACTAAACCACAGGATAATCACACACCTCCAGGCACCTCTGGTGTTAAAAATAGGCAGCTCTATGGATTTCAGGATCCCTGCCAGTGTGTATTCAGAGTGGAACTGTCACCGACTGAGTCATTAACATAGACCTACCCTCAGAGTGGTTTGAAAAGTTGGCACATGAATGGAAGCAGACGTCAGAGCCTCTAGCGTGTCGTCATTCCTCTTCCAACGACCGTGTTTGTGAGTGCAGTAACAAAGTCCACCATATAACAGCTCGCCGTTTTAAAAGAGCAGTTGTTATTGGAAGAGGGGTGAGTCTGTCTGTCTGTCCGTATTATCTGCTGTGGGAGTTATAGAGAGAGGGGGAGGTGGAGGGGATCTGCATCTGGCCCAGATGTTTATACCCCTGGCTCTCAGGCCGCTTCTGTGTTCATTATCCTTCATATAACCACTGCAGCTGAGATAAATCCAGGGAATTATGCATTTGCTTTCATAATTTACATGAAAAACAGAAAGGGAGATAAAATCCAATTAAAAAAAAAATTACATAATGATGCGCTATCAGTTAATAGCATCCCAAAACAGCACAAACACACACGTGTGTGGGCAGACATGAGGTGACAGAAATGACATCCTCCTCTACCTCATTACAGCAATAACATGAGGGCAAATAAACCTGTTTGTGTTAACAAGTGAGATCCAGTTCACAGACAATTGTCACTGGAATTTCACATGTACATTGTCAATATTGATGGGAATGTGCCAAATCCTTTTTGCCAAGCTGTTCTCCTTCATAAGATCCTGCAATTTGCCTCACTGAAACGCTTCCCTGCCCCCAAACACACGTAATATAATGTCAACAGTGAACCTGCTTAAATGATGTTTGCTATTAAACTACTATATGGATGTATAAAGTGATTGCAACCATCCATTGGCCGAGATCAAAAGGACCAACGTGAAGAAAACCATGTCATTATCATGATCATTTCATTTATCACACAGAAAAGTGCAAATTGTCATCCCTGAAATCTGATGGTTTTATGCTGTGCAGTGTGTCTGTATCTGAGACACTTCACAACCACACATTTTACATTTTGGTTTGACCACTGGGAAAGTTGCCCCCACCTCCTGGTTTTCAATAATCCAGTCGGTGTCTGCAAAAGTTACCAAAAGTGTTTAGAGACAAATTATAGAATTTAGAGAAGGCTGTGCACAGAGCGAAGCTCACGACACTTAAATTTAAACGTCTTTTTTTCATTTTAGGCCATTTTGAATTTGTCACGGTTCACTACTAAAACAACTACGAGAAGATATCGCTGGCTTATATTAAAGCAGAACTAGTAAGTGACACTTCATATAGTCAGTTCTGGTCAGAATGAGTGGAAGTTTCATTTCCAAAAATGCTACTAAAATTAAAACATTTAAAAAAAGCAGAATACCATGAACCTGTTTCAGGTGTCTATGTCAACATTGGGAAACACGGCGACCTAAAAAAGTGATAACTACAAGTGACTATCATTTAGCTATTACTCACATCATTCTTCTTGAGTACTGACTGACACACGGACGATGCTGCTGCAGAAACTCTGAGCTCCAGGAAACAGAGCTCGAGATGAAGTCATCCGGTCAGAGGTCAAACACCATCACCATATGATACCTGCACTGCTGTAAGCTGCTTAACTTCATTTGTAAATTCCTGCCCTAAGCTCGTCAACTTCACCGGCTGAAAAGTCACTATGGTTTAAATCACAGAGACAGCCAAACATTTAGCTCCACTGATGTTCCTGAACATTGTTCAAAAGATCAAGGAAGCCAAACTCAACATAGCGAACAATGATTTAGTGACCTTGTTAGGCCTCCATGTGCAGGTCAGTCAGTTTGTAAGAAGCTGTGATGTGACAGAAAGCAGCAACACCACAAAAACATCATGTAAAAAAAAAAAACTGCCACGGGATACATAGGAGAAAAAAACAAAACTTCAAGATAAAAAAGATTCAGTGTTAGAACCCAGGAGGTAGTAAATGCAACACTATGGTTTCCAACCATGACCAACCAACAAACCAAGATGTGATCATGTCATATTACAGAATAAGAGAATACTGTCCTGCTGCAACATCATGACACTTCGATGGCTTCATTTATTTAGATTTTTTTGTTTCTTGATGTCAGATTATACTGGGTGAAATCAATTACAGACTGAGTCTCTCTGCTATAAAGGAGAAAAAGCCTGAAGCAAATGGTCCACAAACCCACTGTAATTGGACAGAGTGTTAGGCAACAGACCAGACCATTAACAAGGAGTCCTCAGAGGGGAAACTTTATTATTAGCCTATTCTCAAAATGACTTAATCACAGTTACTTCATTATCAACAGCAGCAGGACAGCGACACCCAAACACCAGCACTGTCTCATCATCCCCAGGCGGGCGGAGCTTATTTCTGTCTTATTCCAGAGTAATTACAGATAAATAAACAAGTCACTGACCAGCATTTATACAGCTGGACTCCCAGGATGCAATGCAGAGTGCCCTCTCTTTTCACTCAATAAATTGATCCGGGTGAAAGTGGTGGAAATCTAATGTGTGTGACAAAGAGGACAGTAACAGGGAAGTGTGAAGTCTGGAGGATCCTGTTTTCAGATGTTACATAGCTTTAAGAGAAGAATACACAGACGTCACACACCTTTTCTCAGCATGAGGGTTAAGCGGACGTGTGTATATTACACGACGCCACAAAAATAACATCATGTCATCAGATGTTAAGGAAACATGATTTAAATTGAAAGACTAGCTTCACTGATTACGCTGGGTGTTGGGTTGGTCCTCCCAAACCTCCCAATAATGCAACTGATGGCTGCAGCTCTTCCTCTCTCATACACATTGTTGGTGGACATTTAACATATTTTAACATGTTTTTTACAGTCCATTAGAGTCAGACTCTGCTGCTGTATCACACACACTTTCACTTTTAACCTCCGTTCGTTGCTGACACGTTAAAATTAATCAAATAGTTTCAATGTTTGTAAAAATAGTGGATGGTAGGACAACTGAACACAATGCAACACAGAATTCTCCATTTTAACTGGGAATCAGATTGCAGGAAGTTTAAAATGTTTTTTTTTTTACATATATTCTCTTTAATATAATCATCAAAGGACTTGCTGATACAGTATATACAACCGTACAGATTATATAAGCTGGTGTCACTATTTTTTCAACAGATATCTAATCACTGGCTTTGCAGCGTTCACGACGTAGCCAGCTTTAACGTAAATATTTCTCCATCTCGTTTGACTGCATCCTGTGCCGTCTCGCCGTCTTTGTGACGTGAAACCATCTGTTTCTGCTTCTCCCACTGTGAACGCGTCCAAAGGACACGTGAACAAACAAACCACCCTCCTCCGTTTTTCCCCTCCATCCGCACGCGACAGCTGAGTCCATGCGGGAGTCTCACTTCTTTGGCTTCTCGTCAAAGCCATGTGATAACTGCACGTCCCAATAAGCACAGTGCACCTGACTCACTGAGCATCTGACACTGGGCTCCAAAGGCAAAGAGTCAAACATGGGAGGTGCATGTAGTGGAAAACTGGGTTGTATTAAAAGGAAAAAACAAGCAGCCTGCTTTTCCTTCCCTGCATCCTCTTACTATTCGGCTCTTTGTAACAAAAACACCCTTTTCCTTAACATGAAAACAATAGCCATTCAGTCTGGCACACAGAGGCATTCAACCTCACCAGAGGAAGTAGCTTTCAGCTTGGCCATGCATTGACCAAATTCATTAGGAAAAGTTTATCAATCATTACTGCAAGGATACAATCCTGCTTCACACCCCAAATCAGAATCAGAATCATTTTATCTCTTTATTGTGATTCGGAATTTGAATAGCGGTAATCGGGGCTAAAGGAGGGTTTTAAAACCCTGACAATTGTGAAATTGTGTTTCAGCTGTAAATGAGAATCCAAACGTTCTTGGTTAGAATTAAGGTCGCCCTTTTCTCTCCCAGTTTTGTTCATATTACATCACATTTTTCCAACAAGGTATGTAAAATTGAATAATTAACTCTTAAAAAACAAGATTACAAAGTTCTGTTTAGAAATGAACAATGTATGTCGGGATGCCATCATCATCATCATCAGCAGCAGCAGCAGCAGCAGCAGCAAAACGTGTCCACACACCAGTTGTTGCTCCCAGAAAAATCTCTTCATTGGTGCCATTTCGGACCCGGGCTCTTCTTTGGCTTGGTTCCCTAAACGTTACCTGGTCCATCTGAACAAGACTTTTCATATCACACTTTTTGTCTCATCATCAGCTGCAGTGATATCTCTCTCACACACACACACACACACTACAATGATAACTTATTTGGCTGTTTCACAAACTCAGTTCATCACTCTCACTGGAAGAGACTCTCTCATAGTCATCATGACCTCATCAACGATGTGAACATTAGAATTGATTTGTTCATTGTCAATGTGTTCATGCTGCTTCCTGTGCCACTCATTACTGTCCAGGGTGGAGAGAGTGTGATACTAGATGTATTTGGATGCACGTTTCCCCGTGGCTGATGCAACACTGGGGCAAAAACTTATTTGTGGAGGTCGTCTGTCGCCTCGGCCAAGGCGAGGTTTCCTCCCCAGGCTCTCTGCCTTTCTCTCCTCCCCCTCCCCCTGTGAATAAAAGAGGCCGACCTCGTGAATCCCAGTGGCTGACGTAAATGGGCTGCAGTGAACTCGCATCCTGTCTGCGATGGTCAGAGGAGCCGCAAGCGAAGCGCGAGTGCACACTCCCTGCCTCAGTACTCAAGCCCTGGACGCTGTGTCCTGGTGGATCCTGGTAGGGTATGTGCGTGACTGGTTTAGTAGTGGACCATGTCTTCGAAAGAGGAACCAGGCCTGTTATCAGCAGAGTCACACCTTTAGATGAAGGCTGTGGCAAGTGGATAATAAACCCTCGAAGAAATCATATGACAGAGGCATAAAACGTTTGCTCTCCATTGAGTAAAATCATCTGGGGCTCATAAAGTGGCCCGATAAAATTAATTCTACAGGAGAGCGTGGCGCACTCACTGGGGAAGTTTACTTCGAGAACGCTGAAGGAAAAGTAACATCAAAGTTAAAATTCTTCAAGATTTTAGTCCTGTCGATGTGGAAACTTCTAGCTGTGTTCATGTCATGAGTGATTCGACAATACGTTATGAAGCAGAGCTGCGTCAAAATGAACAACAGCAAAAGATGAGAATCTTGTGCATCTGTTTACGGTGCACCTTAACAAAGCATGTGCTGTCACGTCGTCGTGAAAAAAAGAGCAAGATGACTGAAGAGCAATTCTAATTCTAATTCAGTCACACGTGTTTTAGATTTATGTATAATCTTTCTATCACTGAATTGGCAATTTGTTGATCTCAGTTAATACACTGCTACAGGAAACTTTGAAAGCCACATATTTAGGACTACACTGAAGTAAAATTTTGGTTTTTAACATTATTTTTTGGCAGTATTGCTCAATACTTCCATTATTTTTCAGCAATGTAATGTAAATCGAGATATCAGCGAAAAATCAGCAATCCTGCCTACTACAGCTTCAACTGGCTTCTTTAAAAGGAACAGAGCAAAACTCAGTCTTTACTTACTGAAATAATGATTTCTTTTTTTTAAGCTTACCTGTTCGGCCATATCACCCAGCCTTAATCCTGCCATTGTTGAACTTTACAGTGTTAATGGTTTGAATTACCTGTACACAAACAGCTTTGTGCTTCTGTGCTCTTATGCAAGAGGTCGTCCAACTTGAAGGTGGAATGGTTTCACTTGTGTTGTTGGACAGCCTAAATTTCAGCACCAGGTTTTATCTCCATTAGAGGGAGATCATATTTTTGCCCCAAAAGGGCAGAGGAAAAGGACCCTCTTTGATGGTGCACAGTAGCTGGCAGGTTATACAATAAGACTGAACAGGAGGCAGCGACTCAAGAAATGATGTTACATAACTGGCGAGGCACATTCACAGAGCCCACTGGGCAGCCAAGTGGAAAACAGGGTACTCTAGCGATGACAGAGGGGAAAAAAGGCTTATTGTGTGGATGTTTGGGGTAGAAGTGGGATACAGAAAAGGAGGTGTGTGGGAAACAGCGCAGCGCTCCGTAACATCAAGCCCAGAGGATGACGATACTCTGCCTCGCTGGAACCACGAATGTGCGAGGAGACAGATAGAGCCTTGTTTGAATAGAGATGTCGTTTCTCATTATAATGCATGAGGCACTTTGAGAGTCTCCGTTTAAAGCCACCTCAGTCCATTTACCCCGAGTCTATGTAGATTAAAATAAACCAGGGGAAGAGGAATTCAGGGCCTGGGGCAACACCAAGAGACCAGCCAGAGTAGAAGGAATCAGTGAATGAAAGAGAGGCCATTACTTCACTAGAAGTTCTGGTTTATTCACTCAGTTGCACAGAGATGCATGGCTGCCATTTGTCATGCAGAAGAGTCACAGTGCTTGGTTAAATTTGGGTAAGAATTGTAGATTTAGAAAGTCATGCTGGGTTAGTTGTTAGTTGTATTTTCTATGGACCCACACTGCGATCAGTGCAGGGTCACATCTGCCAATTGTGTCTTGTGCATTATGAGCGTCTTCATTCTAATATTTATATTGATACCAATACCTGTTAGCTGACTGATTCCTGAATCTCCACTGAGGTATTGTGTAGAGGTGTGAGGAAGAGTGTACTCTTGGGTTACAACTAATTTTCATAATCGATTAATCTGGGGGTCATTTGCTCAATTAAGTAATTAACTGGTCCATAAAATATTCCCCAAAAGCAAAATGATTCATTTTTAATGATTTTTTTGTTATATAGAGCAAAGAAACTGAAATATATTCACATTTAAGAGGCAAAAACAGTTTGAGTTATTAAATCAAACATACACTCAAACCAATTAATTGCTTATCAATTAATTAAAGGACTTGATTCATTAAAGGACTTAAGTTTAAACAACTGTGTTAACCTGTAGTCTGTTGACTGTATATTGGAAAATGCTAGAAAACTGTGTTAGCTTTTTCTGGTTCCCATCTGTTCTAAAGATGTTTTTTTTTTTTTTTTTGTCCAGACATTCAGTGATACTTCTGTGCCGACGGGTCTGGACACCAATCCCTGGGCCACAGTGTATACGCTGGAAATTTAGAGTCACCTCGACGATTCAGACGCTCACAACACTAAGTAGAGTCAAGCTTCTGCAAATAAAAATTTTACCAATGCCAGCAATTGTCAACATTTGCCTTTGGAGGTGATGAAATTAAAGCGTCACCACTATAAAACCGCTGCCTGTTAAAAGTAATAGACGGAAAGCAATAAAATCAAAAGAATTTCCATCCCAGACTGTGGCTCACTGCTACCATAACCAAAGACGAGGAGAGTCAAGTGTTGTGAAAAACCCAATATTGGGCAACACCAGCTGGAAGCCCAGGTGGGTAACTGCAGGGTGGGCCAATCGCCCGCTCTATATAGCACACCACAAACCACCACCAACAAAAAAAGGGAAAAATGTAAGGAAAACGACAGGAAATGCCCAATCTTCTCCATCGATAACACGTGTCCTGGTGCAGATCAGAGTTTTCACTGTTTGATTTGAATTTTCACTTCAGCGCTGGCGTCTCTGGAGAGTGAAGCGGCCGAGAGGAGGATGTATGTAGGTGGAGCTGCTGAGCTCATTCTGTAATACTGTATCTGACATTCATCACTGACAGCACGTTGATGCTTCGGGCTGTGGGCAGAAGCACAGGCTGGATTATTGTTTCCTCCCTTTCCCCTTCCCTTCCCTTCCCTTCCCTTCCCTTCCCTGACCACTCCCATGTTTTTAATCATGCTTTCCTTCTTTCTTTGCGAGGACTTAAACTTTAATATTTCTCAATAACGCACATCTTTGCTCTCTACATCCTCCCAGGTTTGACGTAGGAAACCAATTCCAGCCACGCTGCCTTCCAGTAGCAGCTCATCATCAACCTCAACTCAGCTCCGGGTGCTCTCCACCCAACAAGACACACCCCAACCAAAAATAACTCCAGTGGACTGGATCTTGGTGCATTACATAAAAAAAAAAAACAACATACTGTGACTCACTCACTGCTGTGAATTAAAGCTACAGCACACATGAACACTCTGACAAGCATATTATCTGGGCTGGAGGGAAAATATACTTATTTGTGCAGATATTATTTCAAGATGAGCAGCGGCTGTGAGGTTTGCTGCTTACGTAAGAGGACTCCTGTCCACTCCCATTATTAATTTTGACCCGTGAGACCGCTACAATGTGTGCCGTGAAGTGAAGAAAAGATCGGAATGGAGTTCTTGTCTCTTCTCCATGTGGCCAATTAGTCGCAGTCCACAGCAACGTATATATATATATATATATATGTGTTTATTATTATCACAGTATAAGCTTCTTTAATATTGTCTGCTTTCACTTCTTTCACATCAATAAGGCACTGCATATGGGTGCGAAGTCGAGGCTCTTTGGCTGAGTGGGTGTTTGTATTTTCCCCACCTTTGTGCACATCCATGGAAAAGATGCCTTTTAACAGGTTTTCAACCCACTGACACAGCATGATGTGTTGCTGCGTGAGTGGGAAAATCTCAGCATATGGCATTTCAGCACTCTTGGCAGAGGCTCCCATCAGCAACCGTCAAAAGCCAATTGCCAGGCTTTGGATGTTTACCCAACACAACAAATCAAAAATAGTACAGATCAGATCAAACGAAGATAGGAAATGTTTATTTTCTGGTTTGACTTTGTAATTCATCAATATTCCCTCACAAATACTTGTGAGAAATTTATTTGGATACTGCAGAAAAAACTGCCACGTGGAGACGATAACGGGGCCAACAACGACTTGAAAAGTTACTGTCATGATTATCCCGACCGATATAATTCACGGTATTGTAGCGATAACTGTAATCTTATTTTGAGATAAGTAAATGTTAACAGCAACAGTTTGGTTCGGATCTGCAAGCTTACAAAATAGACATATGAACTAATGTTACTCGAAAAAAGCACTTGTGTAACCAAGAAATTTCACAGTGTTGTAATGAGTGGAAAGAAGCAGGCTCCCCCTTGCGCCACGTCTAAATAAATCAGTAGCGCTGTCATTTCAAACCACTCACTCAAAATTTTACAATGTACATCACAACAATGTGATGCTAGAAATTCACCACAATCAACTTACTGTAGGGGTGGGAATCGCCAGAGACACCTTCATACGATAATATCACGATATTTAAGTCAGTCATCCAACCCCTAACTTACTAACTAACACAATGCACAATAATAATAATGTAGACGTTGTTCGATGCTCTGCCACAACAGTATATTAACCATAGATCCCTCCATACACGTTAACCATGTACAATATTAGCACGATCAGATCAGTCTGTTCACCCAGCGCTGTATCCAAAGCCATCACTATATGGACTAGTTAAGTGAGGTCTTATTATTGAGTCTGTCCCTGAATTTGTTATTGAATCAATTGCTTTTTCTTTCCTTAACCTGTTAGAATACGCCAGAATGGCATCTACTTAATTCAAAATATTCTGGGGAATTGGACCCTCAGCCCCCCCTGCCATGTGTGTCCCCCTTCACATTACAAATGCTTCTGACGCCCATGATGTTAATACTTTAAAACTGTGTGAAAAACACAAAAGTTTAGGATTAAATTAAAAACTTGGTGATTTTTTTAAGGAATACAAATTATGTGCACGTGTATTTATAGTACGCATATTTCACTGAATGGACATTTTTAACAAAATAAAAGCACTGTTTTATTATTATTATTATTATCAAACTACGGCATCACAAGTTAGGTAAAACGGTATGTTTCTTAACTGATCGATCCCTGTCAAGAGCAGAATTCGCCACCATGTCCCCCAACAGAAACGGTCAGGAGCAGAGAAAACGGACGGCACTCACCGAAGTACACGGTCTTGTCACACTTGGGACACTTGGACGCCATGTCGTGATGTTAGATGCGTGGAGTGAAAGTGAACTGTGATGGTGATGTCTCGCCGTCCTCTGCTGCTCCTGTGTCTGTCTCACACCAAGTGTCCCGCTCTCTGCTGCTGCTGCTGCTGCTCAACGCACTCAACGGCTGCTCGTTAGCATAGCCACGCCCCCTACAGCCGCGCCTCCCGTGTTTACTTCACGTGCTGTGGGAAAAACCATTAGCAGCAGCAGTTTGTCAACAAATCTATATCTATCTATCTATCTATCTATCTATCTATCTATCTATCTATCTATCTATCTATCTATCTATCTATCTATCTATTCATTTGACAGAGACAATTAAATTGTACATTTATAAAACTGAAGGCGACTGTCCGATTTCCTGGAGAACTTACAACATAAACGTTTAATTTTCAGATTTTTTTTTTGTTTTGTTTTCTTCTCCTTGTATTGTCATGGGATTAGGGCTGCAACTAACGATTATTTTCACAATCGGTTATTTTCTCGATTGGTCAAGTATTTGTTTGGTGCATAAAATGTCTAAAAAAAAAAGTTGATTGGTGTTTCCCAGACCTGGAAAAGATGATGTTCTCAAATGTCCTGTTTCGTCCACAAACCAAAGATATTCAGTTTTAATGATTTCTTTGTTACATGGAGCAAAACAAGCAGAAAATATTCACATTTAAGAAGCTGAAGAATCAGAGACGTTGTTTTAATTATTGGAAGAAAAAAAAAACTAAAACCGACTAGTTGATTATCAAAATAGTTTTTATTTAATAATCATGTGTTGCTGCAACAAAACTATTTAGGCTTTGTCAAGTTTGTCAACTTGAAAAGTGTATTGGCCACAAAAGTTTGTTGTAAATAAAAGTGAGGGCAATGAAAACCACTATTTTCATTAGAAAATAGGAAAATACATTTTTAAAAAATAGCAAAAAAAATGTTTGTAAAATTATTGTAAGTCAAACAATTTTTTTTTTCATTCGCTAAATCCAGTTAGTAGATGGGATTTTGTCAGAAGAAACTGATTTTTTTTTTTTTTTTTTTAACTTTGTGTTGGCCCCAACCAAGCGCAATGTAATAAATACTTTTAAGTATAAGCTGCAAAACAATAGAAAAGTATTAAGTTTTGCTGCTTTTCGATGACCAAAGAGGCTTCTCACAAAATAAACATGACACTTTCCCTCTCATTTTGACCTTCTATTTCATCGCAGTTTGGCATTATAACTCTTTGATGCAGCTTTGAAGGCAACGTCTCTGACCTGCCTGTGGATACCACAGTCAGCTCAGGACAGGCGGGAAAAGCTTGTGGGCAAGTGGTTGGACCGTCCACACACACACACACACACACACACAGGGGCACAACTGCTCCCATTTCCCTCTCTCCCCTTTTCCACAGGAGGAGTAGGCAGTGTTTGGTTGAATCACAATGCAGCCTTTCAGAGTGAGTGGCTCGTAGGAATTTGTTAGGCCAAGGAAGACGCTGAAACGTGGCTCGGGCGGATCGACTTTCTCCTGTGAGCAGGGGAACTGGTTCCATGACAAATTTAGACTGAGCAGAAAAGCAGCTTCTGTGTTGCTCTGTGCCCCAGAATGGGATTTGGTTGTTACATTCACTTCTGATGACTAATTAAAACACCCATTGACTGGACTATCATCAGCTCTTTCAGTCTATTTCCACTCACATATCTGGAGAGTGACTGAGTTTGTCTCTTTCACACGTTGGTGCTGTCTGGTCTGTTTGCCTGATGGTGACACAGAGCAGGTCCTGCTTCAGGAACAGACTCGCTGATATTTCCCACATCTGCGCCTCAGCTGATTAGCACTCGTCAGCGCGCCTGTAATCGGTTCCTCCTTATCTGTGAGTGCATTGTTTTTAAAAGAACCCACTCTCAACGGTCTGCTGCAGATTTGACAGAATAACTGTACACTGGGCAGATTCTGTGGACTGCTTCTGCTTCAAAATGCAAAATGAAAGCTGTGGCTGGTTTGTCTGCTCTGGCTGCAGTAGAAACACGGAGGTAACAGCTTCCACACTTCTTGGAAGACCTGCCTCAAGATTTTAAAGTGTTTCCATAGGAATTTGTGCCCAGTCACTCTGTGGAGCATTAATGAGGTCAGGCACTGATGTTGGACAAGAAGACCTGGCTCGCAATCTCTGTTCCAGTTCATCCCAAAGTCGGTTGATGGGGTTGAGGTCAGGGCTCTGTGCAGGCCAGTCAAGTTCTTCCACACCAAACTCGTAAAAACAAGTCTTTATAGGCCTTGCTTTGTGCACTGGAGCACAGTCATGTTGGAACAGGACTGTTGACACAAAGTTGGTAGCATAGCATTGTCCAAATGTCTTGGTGTAATGACGCTTTAAAGAGGACACTGGAAAATCACTGGAAAATCAAATTTCTGATGTTTTTTGGTGTGTCCCCGTGTCCTTCCCGTATCTAAACATCACTAAAGTGTCACAATAAACACTTCAGCCACTTCTGAGAAAGAAGGGCTTCTCTGTTTACCTGCGGTTTTGAAAAGTCGAGTTTAGTTACGTAACTAGCACATTTGCCGTGCAACGAACCCTCCCCTCAACAGCTACTCCCGGTCGTGGGCGTGAACATTCAACCTGAAGAAGAAGAAGAAGAAGCAGCACAGAGCAGTCAGTCAGCTGGTAGCTGGCCAATCACAAGCGACTCAGTGTTCTAGGGGGCGGGCATTAGCTCAGAAACAGAGTGCCTGTTCAGTGACTGGCAGAGATCAGCAAATAAACTGGCTTAATCTGAAGAGACTATGAGGTTTTTGACCATAAATGTTATTTAATTTATCTAAGTAGACATCGGTAATCTTGATTTTTATTTCAAAAAGACCATTCTATGTGACCTTTAAGATTGTCTTTCACTGGAGATAAGGGGCTGAGCCCAAACACTGACTGAAACACCTGAATTTAATACTCAGCAGAAGGTTTGGCCAAATACTTTTGTCCATATAGTGTATAAAAGGCTGTTTCTAAGGCTGTAAAAACTGAACCATGTTTATAAAGCGATTGTACACACATACAAACATATTTATGGATAGTAGATTACGATTCTGCTAACAACCCCTCCTAAATGTGAGTTTAACTGTTGCTCAGACAATAAAACAGTGGTCAAAAAAGTAAAGTCATCCTATTGCAGTGTTGTTTGCCTATGCCGCAATGTTCCTGCATGGCATGGGATTTTCTTGAATAATTTACCTTGTAAAGCGGAAGCAATTTATAAAAATGCAGATGTATGACAAGATGAAGGTTCACATTTGGAATTAATCAAATAATGCAAACCCATATATTGTGCAACAGAGAAAGCCTCGGGCTTCTTGGATCCAACTAAATCCTGCTTTGCTTGGCTGATAATTTTAGATATGGCAGACAAAGACATGTTTCACAGAGAGAGTGGACTCTTCCTGCATCAGCACTCGTGCGTTTCACAGAGGACACCAGTTCATTACCACTCACCTCCAGTTGTTTGCTGTGGTTGCAGCTTTATTGCCAGTTCAGCTACAGCGCACAATCAGACTCCAACCTGCTGAGAGAGAGCAGAGGAGGTCAAAGATGTTACAGAGAAAGATGAAGACGAAGACAAGGAAGGGGACTGAAACTGGAGAGCGAGCGCTGCTCCACTCTCCTGCTCTGAATTCCCCGCCTCACTGAATACCAAAGATAAAGATGCAAGGAAGAGAAAGCTAATCCCACTTTCTGTATCATAAAACATTTATATGATACAGAAAAACAGAAGGTGCAAGCAGTAAACATCTTGAAAAATGCATATAAAACCTAAATGCGGTCATGTTATGGTTTGGATATATGGAGCAACGTTGAATGATAAGTGAAGGAGGAGATGCCCCTTCGAGGCCGTGTGTTTGTTTGGTGTTTCCCGGAAAGTGGGAGAAATCCCAGGAAGACTCAAGCGGACATAACCAGGTCACTAGTGTTACTTTTACTGTAACCTGTGTGTAGAACTTTCCAGCAGTTGAAAATGTTGTATGTTTTAATATAGGCGAGATGTTATGACGGTGTTAGGAGGTTTCCAGCAGACTTGTAACATGTTATCGATATAGAAAGCAACATAAGTGGGTGGGTATTACATTTATGTTTCATATACGTTAATGAACCAGATTGCTGTGTTGACTTTCATAGCTTTCATCTCACTCTGAAGTCTATTTCTGTTTCTACTCATTATAATTTCCTGATCTCTAGTACGTGTGTATGGAGAATGCACAGCTCTTCATAAAGTGCCTTTGACTAATCCTTCAGACTCATTTTGCTAGAATAATCATCAGGATGGGTGAGTGCGTATAAGCTATTGCCAGTCTGGGTTTTGTGTTTGAATTACAGGTTTACAACTAAAAGTCCAACTAACGTGTGTGTGTGTGCAATAAACATGGGAAAAGGACTCGAGTTGTATCCGCCGTACTTGTTCTGATAACCCTTTCAGAGGGTGGTTTACTAAGCCGTAGCAGCAATGTTCCGCAATTCCGCACTGGTGTTACGGTGTCCGCGCACAGAAATTTTGCGCTGCGCACAAAAAATAGAAATCCCACCTGAAGTGAAAATAAAATAAACATATTCCTATTCAGTCTGTGCTATTTTTGAATGTGATTCAATGAGTGAGGGGCGACTGGTTGCTCCACCAAATCGACGTGATTGACAATGACAACGTCCTTATGCTGTGACTAATGTAAAGAGAAGAAGACACGTGAGATACGCTGTTTTTGTTTAACCCTTTATAATAATGGCAAAATGAACGGGCATGGACACATCCCCTCACAAAGCCAAAGTTAAAAAGAAATGCAGCTCTTTTAAGATGGAATGGCTGTCTGAGTTTGTGCAAACAGAAGAAAAAAAACGTGAAACTGGGTGATATTTTTCGAGTGAGAAACGTCTGCTCTGCAAAACATGTTGTGAAGCCAAAGTAGCAAGCGAGTTTTCGTGAGGAAAAGTGTGGACAGAATGGAAGCTGGACTACCTCAAGCGTCACATTCAGCACAAAAGTCATTTGAAAGCGGTTGAAATTGTGCGCAGATGTAAGATGGGGATGGGGATCGGTACCTTGTTGGGGGATGTTGCTCACAGTGGTCCAAGGGACCGCTCAAGGAGTTGATGTGTTTGCTCAGACACATAGAAAATTAGAGGGAATGTTGCATATCAGGTAGTTTGGTAAAAGTCGGGACACTGTGGCTGATTGTGTGTTTGGTTCAGACCTGCAATGTGTCTCCAGAGGAGATCAGGCATCCAAACCCCACTAGGAAAGACAGAAATAGATTGAGAAAGGGTGGAGGAAGGAGTGAGACGGGTGAGGTCGTCCTCTGGGGTCTAAAAGCATGCTTGGACTTTACTTTTATAGGCTTAGGTTAAGTCAAACACAGATGGGAAAAACTACATGATGCACTGTAAAAGTTTCTTTCTGGCAAAGAGAATTGTTTAAGAGACACCTCTCTTCAGTTTTACACAGAGAGATCAGTTTACTTTGGTTCTAGGAAATCTGGTCTGGATAAATATCTTGAGATCAGTTTGAGATTTCAAATGTACCCCCAAAACCCTGTGGAGTTTGGTATGTGCGGGCATATCCTGGGCACTAAGGGTCTCATTCTGGGCAGTAAGGGTCCCATGATAGATGCTTTTAAGATAAAGCATTGTGGGAATTGTAGTTTTTGGAACATGACCCACACCAGGGACAGGATATCTTACACATCTCTGCAGCGGAATGGGAATACCACAGTAAAGAGCTAAATTGCACTTTAAAGGTTGATGTAAAAGAATTGATAACATCCTAAAACATCATGCTTGCCAATTTATTGTTTTTTTAAATAACTGCCTATGTAATGAAGTCACTTTCCTCACTGTAAACATGGGCATTTTGAAATTATAATTCCATTAAAAAAAACAAAAGGCTAAAAAAAGTAAAAAAAAAAAAAAAAAAGTTGATGAAGGATTATCTTTAATAGGAAAGTCTGGATTGCCATTGTTCAAGACAATAGAATTAGTCATGCATCATCTGCAACAGTGCAATACAAAGTGTGTCACTCAAGCTGATTAATCAGAAGAAGTTTCGGTTAAGAATGAGCAAAAAACTGCACAGCCTTTAGTATATTTTGATTAAAGAGTAGCAGAAGGTGTATCCAAAAAGATACATTGGTGGGGGGGGAAATCACACAGATATGTTCTAAATTAGCCAGAAATTAGAGTTTATTTCAGGAACCCATCATCTACAGAGAGCACTTGCATTATTCCAGGGGGTTTCAATAAAAATCATAACCCCAAAAGTGTTAATGTGCAACCATTTTTCCAAGATTCACGCAGCAAACAGGTACAGAGGGGGGGATTATGGATTCCACACTTGTCCTAAACACTGTCACCCCCTTTCACATGTGCCCTAAAAACAAACTGGTGCCAAAAATTGCCTTTGGCCTCAGAGAATGCCAAACCAGTCTCTCTGCCTTTTTTTGTTCCACATACACAAACGGACACTTTCAGGCTCCACGGATGTTAATGCCGCATAATCCACCAAAGCTACGTGACATGTCGGAGGAGCCCGCATTAGGCCCCAGTCTGAACCCAGCCCAAGACCACGAGAGGCTGCTGCTTTCTACAAATGGGCACAAGTGCAAGAGAGAGAGAGGCAACCAGATGATTTAGGCCCGATTGAGGGATTGTGAGGCCTCTATTTAAGGCTAACAAGCACATCATTTTTAAGGCCCCGGACAGCTGTGGAATTTCTGAAAATGTAGGAACATACTGTTCATGTGGACGATATGTGACCTGCTGCCAGAGTGTGTGTGTGTGTATGTGTGTGTACCTGGTATTCCTTATGTTGTGGGGACCTAAATCTGTTTACACAATCACATGAAGGGGACTTGTCTTCCTTATGGGGACAAAATCAATTTCCCATAACGGTGAAGACATGTTTTAAAGTTAGGCTGAGATTAGGGTTAGGTTAAGGTTAGTTAGAGTCAGGGTTAGGGTTAGGACACTAGTAATTATGGTTAAGGTTAGAGTAAGTCTCCAGGAAATTAATGTAAGTCAATGTAATGTCCTCTGAAGTCATGGAAACCAGTGTGTGTGTGTGTGTGCGTGTGATTTCTTGTATTGTTACCTCTTTAAGACTATCATAAAAACTGACCTTGTCAGGATCTGTAGTCCTCATGGAGACCAAAACCTGGTTCTAATGAGGCAGAACCTCATTTCTGAGGATGTGCTTATGTTTAGGTCTAGGATTTGAATTGTGGCTGAATTAAGGTCAGGATTAGGCATTAACTGGCTGTGGTTATGATTAGGGTTAACACTTTGTTCAGGCTGTTTAAATGAATGGAAGCCAATGAGTGTCCTTAAAAGGATAACTGCACAAACCGGTGTGTGTGTTTGAGTAAATGAGAGAATGAAGGGCAAAAAATAGTCTGGATTAATTATTGAAATGTTCCCATCGGATACACGCTCCAGGATGGTGATTATGTTAGAAACAGTAGCCTAAGTTTATCCCTGCAGAGAGACAGGATTCAGATTAAACAATCCCAGCACACGATAAGCTACATATATTCTGGGTGACAGACAGACTGGGAGGCTAGGAGAGGTCAGTGTGATTTTAATGGACAGATAGTTTATCTTCTGGATAAGATGTAAGGACATGTTTCTCTGCTTTTTTTTTCTGAATCTAATGTGATGGTCCCTGTTCCCTGAAACACTCCTGGGCTTTATCTGTTTACTATTTATATAACATACGTATGAGAAAATGTCATGCTTTCCTTAATCATTAATGACATTTAAAAGTCTAGTCAATTTCAAAACTGCACAAACTGCATTCAAAGCTGAACTGTATCCAAAAGTTGTTCCCACTGAGGGAAAAACAGTGAGACCCAAGAGGAACACGCTTATTTAATAAGCAGTTAGTACAAACAAACATCACTTATTACAGTCACAGGAGTCAAATTATGGAGCAATATCAATAATAAGCTGAAAACATGTTCGTCAGTGTAAAGGTTCAAGCTGATCTTCCAAAACAATAAACTGGATAACTTAAAGATCATTGTGCACCAAATCTATCTTCTATTTGTTTTTTGATTTATCTCATTAGTTAGTGAAAAGCTTTCAAATTATTGTTTTCCTCTAGTTTAGCTTAGTTTGGAATTGACAAAGTTGCAAAGGTTTAATATTCCTTTACATTACCGATTACTCTTGCCTTTTATTTATGTTTTCTTCTTTTAATTGTACCCGTTTGTCTACAGTGTCACTATGTTTTAGTTGGTTGGCACATACCCAGATGCCCAGAAATCCAGAAACCATTACATGTATATATATACATAGGCACTTTGTTTATGTAAACACATACCATTGAAGGAAACGTTTATACATGTGTGTATACACATAGAATAAAGAACAATGTGGTAGTTGAGATTAAGTAAGTAAGTTTGTTTGAATAATCCTTTAAGCCATAGACAGGTTTATGTTTACAGGTTCTCCATTTGTTCTCTTATGGGTGTTAGAATTTCTTAGAAGCTGTGTTTCTACATCCAGTCTATCTGTAAACCTGTCACTGATGGAAAAAGGAAAATTCTTCACAATTGATATAAACATTAGAAAGACAGAGCAGAGCTCAGAGTAACAGAGCTCTCTCATTGCACACAGTAGGGCAGGGCTTCCCAAAGTGGGGCCCAAGGGCCAACACTGGCTCGCCAAAGGGTTTCATTTGTCCCAACAGGCTCATTCTTAAAGACAAAAATCTAATATAATATCACTGTTAATACTGTTTTCTATTTGTACTATAGAAATGTTCCTTATTAAAAATGATTTTCTTCATTTCTCATGTATCTCATTAGTGGTTACTGATATTGCAATAGGTTATTTAGGGGAATGCACAAAAATAAAAAACCTTCATTCTTTACATGTTGACACTGAGTTGCCTGCATTTTAGATGGGATCTCCTGAATGGAAGTTTTGCGATAGAAATAAAGTTATTTTATTTAACAAAATGTGAAATTTCAACTTGGGATTCCAACAGGGTCACACGGTGGTTGAGTGGCTACCATTGTTGCCTCACATCAAGTACAGCACAAGCTCCGGCCAGTCAAATTACATCAAGCAGATACTCACAAACACAGACACTAGACCATCAAACCATATTAAGATAAATATTAACTATATTAGCTTGAATTCAAACATCAAAATGGAGGACAGGTTGTGATGGTTTGTTGTCGTACCAGGTTTCAGAACCAGGTCTAAGCGTTCTAGTGACACATACTGTACGTTTCAGTGCTCTTCAACAGCTTGTGAAATTTTCTCCTAATTTGGCAACAAAGGGTCTCAAGGTTGGACTGATGAGATCAGACGGTGGCCAAAGGTCACCAGTTTGACTACACAAAACACTATTTTGGCCTTGTGAAATGGATTTTGGATTAGCCTATTTTTCAGATGGATAATCCATCAGTCATGAAGAGTCACTATTCCTATTTAATCTCAGAAGCTAGTTTTGGTTTATTTTCATATTTATTAACTTTAAGAATAAGGTGGACTCTTAAATCATCTCCGCATCACAACACATAGAGTACAGTGTTGACCTTTTGACCCTGGCCTGCCATAGATTTTGTGGTGAAACAAGAATCAGTGTTTTCTGTAGCCGTGGACAGTCAGTTTTGAAGTATTTCACCCCCCCTCACTGGGACTGTGTTCGGGTTTAGATTCCACTGAATGCCATTTTTAGTGAAGTGGACATATTGTTGTGTTTGGCAAATGACTATACTGGTGACTGGTTCCACTGTTTACACTTTCGCTGCTCCCTTTCAAAATCAAGCAGCCTATTTTGAGCTGCTGTGTAGCTGTACATACAGCGCAGTATAGTCGTGTATACAGTGCAATGAGTTTTAACATTTCATTTTCTGTGCTGAGGTTTTTGGGGGCCACATGTAATAGAGGTGTAGCCTCCTTTCCAAGGCGTGGTAGAAGCAGCTGCCATGAGCTTTGGGAGGTTTTGCTATCTACTCATCCTGTGATCTTCTCTCTCACATAAGAGTTAGACTGCTTAACATTCGAAAGCAAGGGTCCTTCTTTGTTTAAAACCTCTTCACGTACCAGTCCAACATCGAAAAATAAAAGCAAGTGTCTGTAATACTCACTAAAACTCACAATAAACATCAGCAATCTTTACATGAAATGATTGGCTGGCGTATCTGTCTGTCACTCAGTATGTTTACATGAGATTACCTTTTGTGTCAGTCCAACTAGAAACTGGACTTTAAAACATGTTTACACGTGTTAGTCTGACTGAAGTTGCACTAAACTGAATTTCTTGAAGTTAGACTAACACATCCAAATAACCAGATAAAGCAACTGGAAGTCAAGCTACTACTGCACGTACTGTATACCCATGACAATATCTCTCACACTCAAAAATAAGACAACACTGACAAAAATTCACAAAATTCAGGTTGGTGTAAATTTAGAACGAGACTAGTTTTGTGTTCTGTCAGTTTAAAGATTTGGATATATTTCACTTAATAGATGGTGACTCTGACTAGTGCTAAAAAAAAAAAAAACATAAAATAAAAATAATCCAAGGTGATTTGAAGACAATTTAAAGCCAATTGACCAACTGTATTACATCCAGTATTGAACATAACAGTAAATGTTTTGGCTTCTAAAAACCTGGTGTGTTCACTTTTGTGCTAATTACACTTTTCTCTTCGCGCAGCAGCGGCAGCGGCAGCATGTTGCTGACGTGCAAGTGACTGATGATCAATACATTCTAAAGACGTCTTATTCAGCAGATACATCAGTGTTGATTTTGCTGCGTGAGCAAGCGTTAATCTGGCAGGGATGCACACAAAGCCTTTCATTTTAAACTGGAGTACAGCGTAACTGCTCATATACAAATAATTATCATGGCACCAGCTTTCAGTGTACAGGTACTTGGAAGAAATATGACTTAATGTCATGGCATTTTTTTTTTCCATCACAAATGCTTGACATCTGAACTGATTCTCGTTGGAAAATCCCTGAAGAAACATTTTCAGTCTGTCATCCAGGTGTGTTTGCACACACAGTAGAAGTTACGGGGACAAGGTCACGTCTGCTTGACCTCTCCTGAGCCCAGAGTTTATAATTATTATATAATATAATTTTGAGAAACTGCCCTTCGCAGCTTTGGTCCAAGCGAAAACTAACTATAAAATAATATTTTGTTCCACTTGATGTAAAGAAACCTGCCGCGTTCTCTCAGTCAAGCTCTTGTGGAGTATAAATAAACCCCTCTTAAAATCGGTGGTGGTTTCTCCCAGGTTCTGGTGTTGCAGGGTTTGTAATAACAAAAGCCTTCTTCGTCTTTTCTCTACAGGGAAGCAGAGGCGAGCGATGGCTCTTTTCCCACTGATATCTGTCAGTGTGAAGCGAAAGCCACCAGGAATCATCAAACATGTCCAAAGCGTGCCATCGATTTTTGTGTCAGTGGTGGGAGTAGAGGACGTGTCAATCTCCCTGGCATATATGCACTCACCTCATCATGGGCTAATCAATAAAGATATTGATCCTTTCAAAGAGGCTTTTCAGATATGACACAAATCTTGTTTGTGTCATATCTGACTGAAAGGCCTAATACAGTACAATCCAACATGTTTACACAGGTTACACCATCAGTTATTACTAATTTCAAGAACCGCGTATCATTTCGCAAATTTACTTGTACACTAAATTTAATGGGGTCATGGATGTGCCCACTTTTGTGGCAGTCAGGCATGAGATTATATGAAAATATGTTTAAAACATGCGTTGCATTCTTAAAAATGTCACTTAATAGTGGACTGCACGAATAGGTTTATACATTGCGGATGGGACACATTTTTTTATTTCACATTTTTATGGTCCTGGAGTTACTGTAAAGATGCAGGCTCCACCTTGTGGCACTTCAAACAAGTCATGAGGCATTAAATCTTAACAACTGTCCCATTTGCAATAAATTAAAATGCACAATGATCAACCCAATGTAAAGTGGACATAGTCTTCTGTTTACTGGTCGCAGACAACTAGGAAGTGAGAGCATACTGAATAGCCACCAGGGGGCGGCTCTAGTGGTTGCAAAAAGAAATGTGTCTGAATAGACATCTATGGGAAAATGAGCCTAATTCTCACTTGATGTACACCGTTGGTAAACATTTTCCTGCATATGACAATTTTTTAATTAATTTTCCCATTAATTTCCCACTTGGATGCACGATAAAAACTTGGTCCCGTCCTTGGTGGTTGCCATTAAAAAACATTTTCACAAGCTGCTGAATCTTTCCACGTGGCATCAGCTGGTGCAGCTCCAGCTCCATGGTTTTATCCTATAATATGACAAGCACTCTTGCTGGACACAGATTGAAATTCATTGCATGACATTTCTGAAGCCGTTTGCCATTCCATTGATTCCTTTTTCCTGTCTGGATGTTGTGGATTTGCCTCCCACACACTCTTACCATCTGCCACTGACTCTGACTCGCTCACTCTTTGAAGACACAGACACTTTTGGACGGTCAACAGCTGTTTCACCAAGAAATGTGTTGCTCACGTCTGGCAGCATATGATCGTGAAGTGGTGGAGACCGGACATTCAGCTGCGGGATTCCCCTGCAAGGTGGGGCCTGGGAACGACCGAAGAGTGACCATATTGGAGACACTCTCTTTTGTGTCATTCACAAAGTCATTCCTTTTCTTTTTTTTAATTCTTGAAGGTCATGGTATCAATAACCCACAAGTATTATATGGTTAATCCCTTTGGATTATGACCAAGGTTTCTTGGGTGGCTTTCAAAGTAAAGCTAAGTGTTTCCATAACAGATGCCACAATGAAAGACATCTCCCAGAGGCAACACTCACTCCAACCCAGCCATCTACCACACGACCAGAGGGACCATAACAAGCACAAAGTGACAAATGTTGATTCACATTTTGCTTGAGGTCAACAATCAGCCCTTATGTGACTCACTGCCAGCCTCCCAGAATTCATAGGAACTCACTAAACCGTCGTTTCCACTGTTAGGGATGGCTCCATCTTTGGCCTTTTCTTCTCCCACAGCGTGATGCTGTTCAGGGAGCAAATGAGGACAGTGGACAGTGGATAAGGCCGTGTAAGCAGTGACCCCCTCTGGTTAACTGAAGTAACTGCATCTCAAATGATGATGCTTTCATCTAACATTAATGCAGCTTCATTGATGACTCTGGAGTTTAAAAACAAATGTGTGTTACTAAGGCCAAATCCGATGCTGATTACACCTGTCAGCTCCACATGACTCTGTGTGTTTCTAAGTAGGGGTTGGAATCAGAGGGTCCCTCACAATATGATGTGATACGTGGTCCACAATACCAATAATATCACAATCAAAGATTCTGTGATCAACAATATACTGCAAGACAATCAATATAGCGATACATCATGATATCTGTCTAAGAAGAAAACAAAATGTCTATGAAAAGTTAAAAGTCAACATCGAGAATAAAGTGCATAAAGTCAGTGTATTAAACGTGGATGGGGCATCGAGATGCAGGTAACTTCTGCTCAAGTTTCCCTCATTTATTTGAGCAGCGCCACCGTGAGGAGACATGAAGTAGCAACGCCCCAAGGAGTGAAACTGGCAGGGACTGTTGACTTAACAGCGCCTTCATTTATTAATTAAAATATTGATATTTGCACCAGTGCATCAATTCTCAAGAGCAAGGACAACGATATATCACCAAGTCGACATTTTAAACCAACTCTATTTCTCAGTCATGGATTTCTCTTTATTACGTTCCTGTTCATCAGAGAGACAACATCTGCCGGCGAAGAATTCCTTGTATGTGTCTACATACTTTCTGATTCTAAAGTGGTGTTTAACTCTTGTTTCACCTGGCAATATTCCTGTTCTGCCCACGCAAAGTGATTTGTTTTATGTCAAGACGGACGGAGGCAACAGCAACATTGTGCTACTAAAGCGAGACGGATGCTCCACCCAAAAAAACCCAGTCGTTCAGCGTAACCAAACACTCCCTCAGTCAGGTCTGATATTACTGCTTGACAGAGGCAATTGTCAGATGAAAGATATAAGTAATAAAAAACTTCAGCAGCATAAATCAGTGAAAGTTGCACACTGCAGCTTTAAATGTTTTTCCCCTGAAGGCTAAATACAGTGGACAAGAATAAATATACAACTGTGTATGATCTGAAAGTATACACTGTATCAACTTTACCAACTGCCTATGTTGTCAAAAGCAGGGCGATGGCTCCCCCTTTTGTTCAGTTAATGTAATTACAATCCGTGTGCCCTCACCAAGTTTTCCACAGAGAGACGGTGTCTCTACAGTTACTGATATTTTTAGCAGTGACATGTGTCTGACAGATCCCCTACAGCAGAAATTCCCAATTAGAAGAGTCAGCCGTGCCTTGTGCCAAAACTCACAACTCTGAGGGAAAAAAAACAGCTCATCATTAGGGAAGTTTCTATCGTGTGTTCAGTCAAAGTCAGACAATTAGACTCCTGTGACTCCATTCTATATTTTCTCACATGTAATTGCCACGGTTTTATTTAGCAGGCCGCAGCATTAGTCAAAGACGAAGACCGTGATGCATCATTGTCACAAACGTGACAAAGAAACTACAAGGGATTATTACCTTTTATAGCACATCAACAATAACATTTAGGCAGAAAACACAAAATCAAGTCCTCAGAACCATAAAGTGTCAGAATCGATGAGAGCAGAGCGGAGCAGCTTCCAGCAGATTTGAAAGGTTGTTTGTAAAAGTGCCAAAAGTGCTGTAGCTCCTCACGTCATCAGGCAGGATGTTCCACTTATTTGCAGCAGCTGCAGAAAAAGCTGACATCCCAAAAGCAGTGTGACAAAATGGTGCAGCACAGTCAAATAAAGCAGATAATCTGGTGGATATAATGGAATTTACCGGACAGGTGTGTACAAAATCACATCTTGGGCCAAAGCATTTAAAACCTAATTGACCTGAGAACAATCTATGTTCTTCTATTTGTCCAGTATTACACTGGTACAATTGGATCCAGTATTACTGGATATTTGAAAAAAACAATAGCCTGTTTTGTTTTGTTTTCTTTTAGAGTCAGACACAATTAGATTAGATTTGGATCTTCCTTTTTAAAACTCATGCTGTACTATACAGCAGACGTTAGATATGCAGACAAACATCCAGCAACATTCCGGATATTGACACCACCTGTTACAAACAACAACGATATTCAACTAAGGTGGCAAGCAGCACTGAAGAGTCTGGAGCAATCGCAATGGCTGCATCAATGCATTATTGGTCATTGGCTGCTCTTCTTCTTCTTCTTCTTCTTTTAGGGGTCACCACAGTGGATCACCCGCCTCCATCTTGCCCCTATCCCTTGGGTCCTTTTCTGGTTCACCAACTGTCCTCATGTCCTCCTTCACAACACCCATGAGTCTTACTTCTCTGTGGTCTTCCTCCTTTTCCTCCTGTCAAGCATCTCCATTTTCAACATCCTTTGTCCAGTACAATCACTCGCCCTCCTCTGACCAAACCATTTCAACCAAACCTTCCGTGAGCTGCCCCTTGAATACGGTCATTTCTACAAATGCTGAAATTCTCCGTCACCTCCAGCTCACCCTCCCGTCTTTTCAACAGTGCCGATGTCTCCAAGTCATACCTCTCAGCAGGTCTCATTACCGTCTTGTAGACCTTCACTTTTGCAGCTGTCCTTCTATTTACATCAAAAATCAGCCATTGGCTGCTCTGACTTATAAAAATCAGTGTTGGCCATAAAAAAAACCCCCATATTTTAATCTCCTCCAAATCGCTTTCTGTTTCTCATCACTCAGGACTCAGATCATAATCATGCAGTTTTGCTGTTGTCCATCAATCCTACATTACAAACTGACAGAAACTTGCAGAGCTTTTGTTCCTATCATTCACAGATCAAGAGACATACCAGCCATGACCACAAAAGGTTAAAACCCTCTCCCTAAAAGGAGCAAAACCCTATCCTTAACTCTCACAATTTTAAACATAAAATACAGATGCAGTGGATTTTTCCACCCATTGTATGAACATTTCCCATGTGTGCATTAGTTTGGCAGCTGCTCGCTCAGTCTTCCTCCCAGTAAAAGATCACAAATGAGGAACCACAATCAAAGATTTGGGATGGTTTCTGCCAGGAAATAAGTCTAATTGATTTCCTTTGTGTCTTTGCTTCTCTTTGAGCATCTGTTTCACTGAAGCAGCGGGGAAAATAAAAGGAGGAGAAAGCAGGAGACAGAAAGGGAGGCCTTCAGAGGTCATCTTCCGGGATTACAACCAAACTGTGGGGAGTTTCTGCTGACACACTTTGCCTTAAACTAATCCATCTCTGCAGACTGGGATTCATCAGGGAGAACACCTGCACTGTGCCGTACTGTGCCGTGCCGTGCTGTGCTGTGCAGAGTTCTGCCTGCATGCTCGCCAGCCTGTCTGTCTCCCTGACTGCAGCAACATCTGGCAGGGGAACAAGTGGATTCAAAAAGAAACATCTGCACAGCAGCGAGCGGCCAAATCAACAAACTGCTCTAATGAACGTCGTCACAGTTCCCAAATACAAGGCTGCACTGTTGACCACCCATTTTCCTTTAATTAAGACCACATTATGTCTTGGCACAGCTTCCCTCCCAGCTTACATGGGGATATTTACAACATATTTAAAGGCCGCTCACCTGTGACAGCTGTTATGTGACATTTGATACGCAGCATAAACTGTATATTTTTCTTTTACAGTGCTGCCAAAAAAGGTTAAGACAATCAGCAAGTTAGGCGTGTGAAATAAAGAGTTCTATCAAAGAAAAGCTTCAGTTTTCTGTTGGATAATGGCTATGTTTTTTTTTTAACATAATGAAGTATGTTGGCAATAATATACACTATGGACAAAATGTGCATTAGTTAGTATTGTACTTTAGTTTTCTTCATTTTCTAGTTTCTGGCATTAACAAACTCAAACTTCACTGTATACCAACTGTCAGTGGTTGTCACACCAAAACTTGTTTACATCTTAGTGAGGACACATCATAGACATAATGCATTCCCTAGCACCTTACCCTAAGCTTAGCCATTATAACTGAGCGCCTTAACCCTTACCCTAACCCTTGACCCAAACCCAAATGTAGCCAAACCCTAAAACCAGGTCTTAACTATGAAAATGTTATGTCCTTTAATGTCAAAATGTCCTCATAAAGATAGGTTTTCTTTCTCCTCACAAAGATATAATTACTTGTACACACACACACACACTGTTGTTCTTCATAAAGAGCCTTGAGACACAATACTGGATCCCTCTGATGCAGCACGGTGCCAACACTGAGAGGCTGCACACTTGAGCAGGAGTGCGTACTGTACCAACACATGATTGGCTCACCGTGGTCATGTGACATGCAGACTGTAGTCCCCTGTGTAAGGCCACAGTAACTGAGGCTTCCATATGGTATAGATCAGATGTAGCCTTCGCCACAGCATTCCTGCAGTTCCCTTAGTTCCACAGTGAAAACTGAGCCGATTTAACAACTTCCACTGGACGACTGTATGATTTATGAGCTCTCTTTTCACATTTAATCTTAATTATCAGACACTGTCGGATTATAATCAGAATAAAAGTCATGCTTTTATGTTTTATACGCAGATTCTCCTTTAAGTATGATACAGTATATTGGAAATATATTCTAATAATATGTAAGGAGAATAGCTGTCTTTTTGATTTAGCGGTACAGAGGAAAATTGTGCAGCTGCTCTTTGTTGCTGTACAAAATGTCCCATTTCTCTATGGTGGATTATGCCAAACAAAACAGAAATCTGCCCACTGTCTATTTGCCCACATACATGGAGGTTCATACAATTAAGTAAGAAGGTCGCTGTAATAAGCTAGATTGTCCTACACCTCCCAGCTGCTTTCAGGATCCTGTGAATCCTGTAATATTATATGATCATTCACTGCATATTTAAGCCCTGCACCACACACTGTGAGGATAATGTGAGCACATTTGATGTTGTGTGCAGAGCTCAAGTAAATATGAGCAATGCACAATAATGGGCTAATGAATTAATCTGCACTGTTATGTGTGCATCATCACTAACTTGGTTTCACAATAATTGCTCTGGGGCTTTTATACAGCCATAATATCTCTGTCTTTTTTCTTTTTTTTTTTTACAAGCAAATAGAAACTGAAATAGAAACTAAACAAAATAAATACATTTGACCAACCTTTTATTGATTAAAGAAGTATTCAACTTTGCACAGAGATCATGGATGGAGATATAGCCACTATTAACATCCTTAACATGATGTTATCTTTAACATTTATCTGGTTACTGTCCACATGGTGAGGAACCACTCTTGCATACATTAATTAATTTTGCCTAACCTCCAGAGCCCCTGCTCACAGGCCTGGACCACAGACATCAATTGACACTATGGAACTGAGGGATTTAGGATCATAGCACTTTAACGGGATGAGATGTGACATAAATGCTTAATGTTTGTTAACGGCATTAATTTCCAGGCAAATGTTATATATTTTGTTTGTGGAACTCATGAAGATAAGGTTTCGACAGTCTCACATTAATACTGATGAGATTTGATTTACTTGTTATTTGCTTACGGCAGTGCTTAGATCCTTTAGTTCAATAAAAGCAGAGACACCTCTATATAAAAGGTCTCAGTTAGTCATGAAATGGAAAATATACAAAAAGAATTGAAGAGAAAATTTCCAAAGTAGAATATTTATATCAAAAGTAGTTTGTATCCACTCAGGTGAAATCTCATGAATTCAAGCAAATAAAATACAATAAGGCTGTTAAATGACAAAGTGACACAAATGGCACAACTCTGAATTGTAGTACAATAGAAGAACAAAGCTAAATGGAAACATACAACTGTAAATTGACCACTAAGCATGTAATTTTCATTATTAGAAACTAACCATCTCTCTGCACCTAGCAATTATTTATTTTTTTTTTTGCATCATCAGCAAGTAATGACGTTGCAAAATTTTGGAAATGCTATTGTAGTTAGCAGAGAATGTTACCGGGATTTTATTTTATTTTTTTAACAAAATATGAAAACAAAAAAAACTTGTGAATTCTCAAGAGGGTGAAGCTAAAGCTTGTTTACATGTACTATTCTTACTTTACAAAAAAATCATACCCCAGAAAATTCTGTCCTGAGTCTTCGCCGTCTTCTTCTTCCAATATTAATAATAAAAATAACACTTTCTGTCAGGCTTGTGTGTCCTCTAATGAGTCCTCATTCTTGTTATCTTTGATCTGAGCGTGATCAATCTTTTCTGCCTTTGATCTGCCCACAAGAGTTGGAGAAACCTTAGATTGTTATTCCAATTAGATTTTTATACCTTTTGAAACATTTCGTTTTTCTGCAACTTTTTCCGCAAGATCAAAGTATAGATAAGACGCACGCAGTGACAGGACTCGGGATTCCCAACTGCACTGTCTGGGGTATGCTATGATGATTTGTGAGGTACGATGAGGAAACATTTTTAAGAACTGCATTACAGGACTATTTAAGAAGAACGATGAACTTAAGAAGAAGTGAATAGCAGAGTTCCTGGATGAGCAAACGTTGTGGAAATTAACTAAAAAAGGTGGGATGACCTGGCAACTGTGGATAATACTATCACTACCACAACTAATAATATAATTATTGTGACTCAGCATTCTCAACTAATTTTGTTAATTTTTGTAAACTAATTGTTGACCCCTCTGACTTATTTTAATACAGGCTTCAGTGTTTATTTCTTCCAAATATAAATGTTCCACTTATGTTGACTGCGTCTCATATACTTTGTGTTGAATGTCCATTTTTAGTTTTGTACCTGTGTTATAATTTATTGTTATGTCTATATATATTAGGTTTAAACTTTCCAGTATGTTAGATAATTAATGGATGGGTTGGCCTTTTGCTTCCTCGCATCATAACAGTCACAACTATGCCTGCAATGATTATTTTCATAATCAATTAATCTGTCGACTATTTTCTCGATTGATCGAGTAATTGTCTGGTCCATAAAAATGTTGATCAGTGCTCATCAGACCTGGAAGTTATGATGTTCTCAAATGTCTTGTTTGGTTCACAAACCAAAATTATATGGTTTTAATTTGATTTCTTTGTTACACGGAGCAAAGGAAACGGAACATTTTCGCATTTAAAAAGCCGCAAAAATCGGAAAATTCTTTGAATTCTTTAAAAAAAAATACTCACACCGATTAATTGATTACCAATTTAATTTAATTTAGTAATTGATTAATAATCAGTTGTCAGAACATTAGCACCACGAAAGTCATGACGTGTCACATGACCTCGGTTTTTTGAATTGTGCCGCCAAAGATGTGGGGGGCGTTGACGCTCGCGGACGTGCTCGGCTGTACTGTCTCTTTAAGAGCTCTCGGCTGCTCCGTTTCGTATCGATCAATCCTCCATTTTCCAACACAGAGCGGCGGCAGTGCGACCAGAGCTCCGGCAGCGAGAGCGACCACAGAGCCACCCCTCTACCTGGAGAGGAAGCCAGGGACCGGGGGCAGACATGGCAGCGAACATGTACCGGGTTGGAGGTAACAGCATTTCAGCAGCTTCTCCTTCATATTTGTAATCTTGTGTCGGAGTGTGCCACGGTTCGCCGCGGGTCTTTTATGAATGTACAGAGCGTGGTCCGTCTTTTCCTCCCCTTCTTTTATTTCCCTAAAGCTCAAACAGCCTTGAGCTTCACCAGTGATGATGATGGTGGCGACTGCGTGAAGAGGAGGATGGCGATGAAGAGTAGAGAGAGTGGTTCGCCCTCGGAACTGCTGCTCGCTTCTCGCGTGGCTTTTATTTTATGAACTTAGCCTAAAAGCCAAACTACTACCTGAGTGTAAAGATGCATCTAAAGTTAATGTGCATTTATGTGCTTGTGTCTGTGCGTGTGTTTGCTTGAAGGCGAACATTTTCTCAAAAGTTTTCCTTGTCGTTCTGCCAGTGCCTGTGTTTCTCTTTTTCGTAAGAACTTAGTAAAATTCACTGAACCTGCACAAAACCTCCTCAGAATCACAAGGAAGCAGCGAAGAGTTGATGCTTTCGCATTAAAATTCCTTGAATAATAAATAATAATAATAAAAAAAAAGTTAAAGGTGACTACTCTTAACAGCTGAGATGAGGAATATTAGAGCACATTTAAAGGAAAAGGCATAACTTAAGATAATTTGGCACATCTTTTCCTTTTTTGTGCAGGCAACTCCAGTTAATACCTAATTAAGATTCCTGTTCTGCCCTCCCACTCATTTCCAGCTTATGGTGCTCTGGTTCAACATAATTTAAACAAAGCACTTGATTCATTAAAAATAAAAAAAATATATAAAATGGGATCATTAAATTTGATTAAAATGCACCCATGTGTGTGTGTGTGTGTGTGTGTGTGTGTGTAGGTCTTGTTCAGACATTTTTTTTTGCTTATTTCTATTTTTTTTTTACACGTCTGCTGTCCTCTGCATGTTTGCTTACTAAAAGTCTGGGCACCGAAAACAAACACACGAACAACACATTGGAGACCGGCTGAAATTTAACTCAATTTAAGTTGAAGTTAAATTAATTTTCTTCAGTTGCGTCTTAGTCTGAATGCTGTGGTTAACTCCGAGTGGATTTCAAATGGCCTGTTGTGCTGCTCCTAATGCAACACACAACGATGATGTTGAAAACCGGTTTGGGAAATGCTGAAGGTGTTCAGGCAATCAAACCTCCGCCCCTCGGAGCACAGCTCAGGTGGCCGTTACGACTGCGCCAAGCATTGCAATGTACAGTTATATGTACATAACTGTACATATAACTGTATGTGTGTGTGTGCAAAACTGCACGAGTCTTTCTTCAAAAAGAATTTTTAACCTCAATTAAACTTTTCTTACCTGGTTAAATATAGGATATACATATATATCAATCACCTCTGTTACACAAGAAAAGTTCACTGACAGAGTTCAAATTGTTTGGAGAGGCTAACGATAGACCTCCAGTTTTTCTGCATCTGTGTTTAAAAGCCATGGCATGAACAAGGCTACATCTACATCTTTATCCCTTATTTTTCCTTTCACCCCAACCGGTCGAGGCACATGCTGCACATCTTTAAATTTTGTTTTTTTTCTTGTTGAAAATGATTCCCCCCCCTCTCTCCAGTGATGCCTATTGCTTGCTCAATGTGTGAACTGTTGGCTTTCATTTCTCTTTTATAGTAATGTAAAGGTTTCTGCCTTGCTGTGATAATGCTGTGATAATGAGATAATGCAATTTGTGATTTGGTGCTATACAAATAAAACTGAATTGTTACCAGAACAACCTGTGTAGATTGGTTATTCTGGTAACAGTGTAGGGCTGCAGCTATCGAATATTTTGGTAATCGAGTATTCTACCGAATATTCCATCGATTTACCGAGTAATTGGATAAAACGTGCATTTATCCTATTCCTCCTATTACTTTCGCTTTGCTGCGTTTGCTCGTTTTCGCTGTATTCACTATTTTCGGTCCCGGCGTCTGCCATTCCGTAACGCTAAACTGACCACACACGTTCCTCAAAGCCCGCTTCCGTCTTCTTCCGCTTTGTAGGGGACGCATAGCCTGTGACGTAAGCACGTTGTATCACACTAAAAAGAATCCGTGCGAAACGTGAGCTTTAAATTTAATTAAACGAGGCTTCGAGGCAGAGGAAATTCCTCGATCATTTTTTGTAATCGAGTTACTCGAGTTACTCGAGGAATCGTTGCAGGCCTATAACAGTGTAGGGAATGTTGATTGTGGTCTATGTGGGGGAAAAAGATCTGATTTGAGAAAACATCAGTCTGAATATAGTCTGAATATACCGGATGCAAGAAAGATAGCGCTGCACATTTTTCACTAATATTAGCTCATTGCCACAAATCGTGGGGTGAAAGTGCATCTCCTACACCATATTACACTTTTCCCTGCACATTACAGGTGCTGCTGATTCACAGGACCCCTCTCTTATCTTTTGTGAGACTGTCATCTTGTTTTTCCACTATCCCCACTTTTTTGTTTACATTTGTTTTTTTCATGATTGCACACTGTTGTTCTCCCTGTGATGGTTGGGTGTCCTTTTCGGAGGGAAAGCGAGAGTGATGTTTTGAAGATATAGTTGCATGCAGCGATTTACAATTGTCGAACAAAATGGGGAATGGGGTGGTTCTCCCTGTACCTGCATCAAAAATAGCCTGTGGCGAACGTCACATCCCTCTTATTTAATCAAATGAAACAAGGCCTACCTGAGTGAGAACAGGATTATGTCCAGAGTAGGGCAGAAAGTTAACACTTCGTCATCCAAATGTTCTTGAATGTGTTCGGCTCTCCACACTCGTACTGAAATACAATTTATGCTCATTTGTCTTATATATAGAAAGTGTAATTAGATGGAGAACAGTCAGAGCCAGTGATTTATGCCATTTCCCTGCCTCATAGCTTCAACATGGTGCTTCACTCTGCAGTTTATTTTGAAATGTAATCATCACAATCAACATTTATTCCGACCATAGCCTTACAAATTTATCTTATTGTTTGTTAAATAATTGTGGAATAAACTTTTGATATTCCACAGTCATAAAAGTCATGAAAAAACACAAAAAAAGAGCACAAGTTGGGCCAAAAGTGAGCCATATAATTGACTGAATCTTCTCTTGAGATCAATTCAGTGCAACATCAAAACAAAGCTGGACCCTTGGAAAGATGGCCGCCACTTTGCAAGACAATGCTGGATCATCTTGGAAAAGCAATGACTTCCCTTGTGAATGAACCCAGGACAAAAGCTGCCTTTGTAAACCTTGATGTCTTTGTTTTCACCGTGCAGGCCACAAGCCACTCTTCCCGTGCCTGCAGCGCTTCTTCCCTGCACTGTATCCCACTCACAGAAAAGTATAGACTGAGCCGTAAGGCTTATCATCTTAATGGTGTAAAGATGTTAACCTAGAGCAATGTGTGATCTGGCTGCAGAAGTTTAGAAGTGTGAACCTGCACGGAGTCACATGGAGTCAATGTGTACGGCTCAAAAAAAAATTAAACCTATGAGGCAATAAGTGGAAAAAATAGACGAGAGCTGAACTTGAACCCTTTTAAATAAAATAGTTTATAATTTTTTTTTTCAGATCAGAACAAAAGTCCATTGAAACAAGTTTTTGCTTGATGCGATCATTCCCCCCTCGTCACACTGGCTTTTGGAGGATCTCATCCTAATGCACTTCCATTGTTAGCGATGAAAGGACAAAATCCACAGTCACTGTTTGTGGGCCGTGTTGTTTGTTGTGAAATATGATTCAGAAATGTCCAGTTTGAGCAACAGAGCTGTGACTTTTAAAGCTCCGCGGATGCCAAGATAGGCTGTGCAGCAATTTATTTTAAAGACAAGATTGTACAAACTATCTTGATGGTTGGCAGTTAGGTGTGCTTTTTGTCTTTTGTCACATTTATTTTTAAGGTAATCAGGAAAAACACCACATTCTTGTTACCATAATCTACCATGAATATATGCTGGTGTTTGATTTGTTTAATGCAGCCCCTTGCAGCATGACGAAAAGTAGTGCTGCATACCAAGTTGTATTCGGTAGGGATGTAGTATTAAAATGATGTCCCATTGGTCAGACGATCAATGGCTTTACTTTTTATTGGGTCAAAACTGCTCGGTAATAAACTGATCCAATATTTCTAACAGTGGGAGAGGGATTGAACCTATATCACATCTTTGAATTGGTTTAACCTAATGGAGACTGTCAGGTCCACAGTGATTAATGTGAACTGAACATTTATTCTGAGTTATAATGAAATCAGCTTAAGAAGAGTTTAACATGAATGAACAGTCAGCATCACGTATAATTTTTGGTCAGATATTGTTTTTTTTTTTAATTTTTTTTATTTATGTTTGTTTATAATTCATTTAGGCTAATGAGGCTAGAGTGCACTCGTTGCCCTGTGACTGATGTAGTTAATTGGGAGATAACATGCACTTTTTTCCTACTATCAGTTGATTAGTTGTGTTTAACAGCGTTTGGCATCTGTTGTGTTGCAATGCTCCTTTCCTCCTTGATTCAACCATCTAATACTTGGTAAATCTTCCTTTTCCCCATTTCTTGGTCTGTTCTTTTTACTCATTCCCTCTTTTACTCTCTTCTATTTTTAGGTGTTGTTTAACATAACCAAGATTGTTTTGGTTGACTATAGATTGAACTTCTTTGTTTGCATGGTGACCCTGCTTTGGCATTTCAGCACAACACAACAATGTTCTGTACTCAAATGAATCCCTGTAGCTCTTCAGATTTATTGTTTTCTTAGCAAAGGTATTCTCTTTTGTTGTGTCGTCTTGTGCTTCCCCAGACAGTGTGTCTATGTTGAGCTGCAGTGGAGGGATCTTTTCAGATAAAGTCTTGGAAGACCCACTTTTTGTGGAACTTTTAAAGCCTGTTATAGCTACAGAAACTCTATATTTTTGCACCGAATGAGCATTGTGGGTTTTTCTTCAGATCACTGTCAGTAAAAGCATTTCTCAACTGCTGCTTTTTAATCCCTCTTTGTATTGTGGTTTTTTGGAGTTTGAAAACTCAGGTGCAGAGTGTGCTTTAACATATCATAATTTACTAAATTAAGAAGCAACAAACTTGATGTCAGTGATGGCATTTCTTTTAGATGGTGAGCGGTGAGGATTGTCTCCGTGCTGCCAATAATGATTCAGAACCTGCTTGGAGGTGTTGCAGTGTTTACTAATCTTCAAACTGACTAGCTCACAAACTTTGACAGTGCCCACACTTTGTTTGGCTGGTGGCTGGTGTTAATTGCCCACGTTGGCAGTCGCTTTTCTCACAAATCTGGTGGGTGTAATTCACAGAGGGAAGATCTGTGGCCTGTCTTGCTGCCACAATCCTCCCAAACACAGGACAGTCAGTTGAACCAATACATGACAGCTATTAGGGACACTATGTTGAATTAATCCATCATTGCATTCCCTTAGAGGCCAAAATGCACAGAGTACATGCTGTTCATCCATCACAATAAACAGGATTTGCTCCAAGCTAGTAGTCTTGTGGCATCTTTGCGGGACCACAGTTATTTGGAATTCAAGATCGTCAAAACTGCTCTGAAATAGTTCTGTGAGAGAAGTTGCTGTGGTTGCTGCAGGACAGAGACATGGAGTTAAGTTTTTTTTTTTATTCATGTCCTTTACTGCTTAAACATTTTTAAGCAGAACATTTTTTAACCTTACCTTCTTTTTTGTGGACTGGAGGTCAGCGTAGAATTGGAGAGCAGTAAGTAAAAGACCTTCATCTGTTGACTGTGAAACGGATGTTCCCTCACCTTATTCAGGAATGATGAGGGGAATCAATAGGTCAGATTGCTAGATGGACAGATAAATGCTTAAATCTCCTGCGCAGATGTGTGCAGCTGGGTATAGGTCTGAGCAGTGAAAGTAAGTTGTATTAAAGTGTGGAAAAAAGGTTCAAGATTGATTCAGACGATTAAATTACCTGCCATTGCCATAGAAACCTCCATTTGACTCATAATCTCCTCTATGGTTGCTGTTCACAATAACAGGCGCACCCCTCAATGCTCTTTCACACTTGGCGTGGTCGAATGTGACATGCTGCAGAAAGACGGACTTGTTTACTGGCAACAGAAACATTTATGGCCTTTTTTACCTGCACGTGTGTGTGTGTGGGGGGGGGGGGGGGGGGAATAGGAGGGGGGGGGGGGGGGGGGGGGGGGGGGGGGGGGGCATTAGATGGGGTGCAGGCTGTGGAGGGGTTATGTGTGTATGTTTACACTCTACGTTTCCTGCTTCTTTATGTCCTCACTTTGCTGTAGCCCTTTTCATCAGCCGTGTGCTTAATGTGGTCGCAGAGTTTTTGTCTGTAAGCCACATGGTTGGTGTAGTGGTTAGCACTCTTGCCTTTGCAGCAAGAAGACCCAAGTTTGCGACCTGGTTGGAACAAGGGCTTTCTGTGTGTGTCGCTGTGGGTTTTCTCCAGGTTCTCTGGCTTCTTCCCACAGTCCAGAAACATGCAGATTAGGCTAATTGGACACTCTAAATGAATAGTTGCTATGTGTGGCCCTGTGATGGACTGGCAACCTGTCCAGGGTGTACCTCCCTTTCGCCCTATGTCATCTGGAATTTGGCACCAGCACCACCCCCAGTGGTGAGTGTCAGCACCTGAAATTGCATTGAATTTTAATTCCACTGTTTTAGTTTTGGCTTTTAGTTTTAGTTTCAGTTTTGGCTTAATTTTCAAATTTCTTTTCTGTCACAGAAAGTGCTTAAACTACCAAAATGACGGATGAAGACACCAGCAGAAACAGTTCTTAGATAATATTGGCAAATGTTATGAAAAATGTACTGCAGATCTGAAATCAACTTCTCTACCATTTATTTTCCAGTTCTAAATTTTTTCTGTGATGTCTTTTTTTTTTTTTTTTTTTTTGGGCAACCAGTATTGCAAACAGCTGTACCTCACATAGAAGTATCTACTATTATAAATTAGAAGTAAAGAAAATCTGCTCTAAAATTAAGTTATAAAAATAGTCACTAGTTGATTTTACTTTTATTTCTTAATCCATAAAACCAATCTTTGTAGCTCGAATAGACTGTGGAAGAACGAATGCACACTGGTTTGTGACAATGACTTCCATAAAACCCTCGTCTCATTTTTAATATTATTAGGTTATGAAGCACTCAAACTACAAAAAGCAGCGCTTTGAGAGAGAATTTCTCCATCATCACTTATGACATTTTAAACACTATGATGATTGTAGGTGGCTAATCGGGTGAATATTGAGCCCAGACCTTGAAAGACTGGGCTGAACTTGAAAGTTTCAGGATAAGTGATACATTTCCCTGATGTCTTGGAACAGCCTTTTTTGTTGTTGTTGTTGTTGTTGTTTGTACATTGCGTACTTGTGTTTCTCAGGTAGGCGCAGATCGCAGTATGTGTCAAAACACATGATTAGTTTTTACTTTGAAGACTTGTTTACAACTCACATTGTCCTAAATTGTTCAGTTTGTCATGCTGTTTCCTGTGTTTAATTCTTAATGTATGAATCCGGTCTGTTTTTTACTGGTAACCCAAATGGCAAAGATTGGAACGAATGAGTTGGGTGTGCGTATGTACCATACCGCTCTGGCCACAACCACAGATTATTTCCTCAATTCATCTTTTTGTCTGTAAAATGTCAGAAAATGGTGAAAAGTGCCTGCTATAATTTCCCTCAACCCTAGAAGATGCACTCAAATTGCTAGCTGTAGTTTGCCAACCCTCCAGAACCACTAAATACTGAGTCTTCATTCATCTTTGACCAAGAAAAGCAGCAAATTATCACATTTGAAAAGCTTAAACTGGCACATTTCTGGAACACTTGCTTGAAAAATGATAAATAAATTATGAAAATAGTTGCAGGTTGGTAATGTACCTTTTTGTAGTGTTTCATCGCAGCTTTTCCCCTTAATTTAGCGGCCTTACTCATTTGCTCAATTATATCCATCACACTGTATGTGTGTGTGTGATGGTCTCCTGTATCTCTCTCTCTCTGCTCAGACCCAGACTCCATCACTTATCTCATGTTTTTCTTTCTCCTGACTGTCTGTCTCTCTCTCTGGCCTGGTTTGAATCAGCCCCGCAGTCTCTCTCTTTTGGGGCTCGGTAACATGCCTTGATTGGCTCGCACTAAGTTCGACTGCACTGTGACATCACAGCCGCCAGAGATAGCTCATTGGCTAATGATGTGAGTGGGGGATGGAGAGCTGTGTTTGGGGGGGGGGGGGTTCTGCGGGTTGAGGCGGCAGGAGGGCTGATGGGAAATGGAGAGAGTGAGTGACGCTGCTCAGTGCCTACAGGCCTTCTCTTTCTGCTGCTCTCATTTTGGGTTCCTCTCCAGCTCGCTCTCCACCAGGCTTCAGCTCCTCACATGGTGGAAACTCCACCACTCAAAGCCGTCCTCTTGACTGTCAATGAACAGCTTTCTTCCGATTTTTTTTTTTTTTTCTGCTAGATGGGACGCAGAACTACTAAAAAGTTACTCCATTTTGGGGAAAATGGGACACAGTGTTCTGTTCCCTTTTAAAAGCGACAAAGAAATTCGCTGTCACCAACACGAAAAGAGTCTTAGTGTGTGGCAGCAATTTGCACCCAACTCCACACCAAAACTGAATGTTCAACATGTGGTGCTGCTTCAGTTTTAAAGTGGTCATGATGCATTTCTGCTTTTAATTAATGGGTGTCAACGGGCAAACAGGCCTCAGTTAAACGGCAACATTTCTCTCCCTTGTTTGCCATGTGACATTTCCCTGCTTTTGAGTTTTTTTTGATCACTGCTCTTTTGGAACAGTGTGATTTTTACCTTCATGTTTTCAGGGAAGCTTTAGAAAGATCATTTTAGTCTCCACAACATTTACAGTCCTATTCATGTTGAATTAAAACCCAAATTGACTTGATTATTTTACTCTGTATTCAATAGAAATATTAACATGAACCTGTCAAATATACCATAGGTCACTGATTATCTTTTATTTTACAACCCTGCAGTGTCCTATTCAAACTTTATTTATAGAGCACGACCAAGGTTGACCAATTTATTGATTATTAATCCTTCCTGATAGAATCACATCCTATAATCACGATTGGCAATACAGGAAAGTAATCAATGACGTTGAGACCACCATTTCACGTGAGTCAATCCTGTAGATCTTAACCTATTTATTACTTATCTTGAACTTAATTAACTTAATTAATGCCAAGTTTTATCTTTTGCTTAAAGACAAATTACATATTATGATAAACGCAGGTGACCAGCTGTCTTGAAAAAAAGTAAGATTTTGCAAGCTTGTATCAAATTGATAATGATCAGGTTTAAAATAAATAATTAATAGCGAAGAAATTGACTTATAAATCAGCAAATGTTTTAATTGTCCCTTGCAACCTTTTTACTTAATTTTAAATTTGAGCCAGTACAGGAAAAAAAAAAAATCTTAAATCACCGGTCAAATATACATATTATTTAATAATTTTAATAAAGATGCACTGAAAAAACAAAGGTGAATGGATGTCTACATGTCTATTTCTGTGAGACCAAAGTCTAACTCTAAACATATTTAGGTTCCAATGAACATATAAAAAGATACGATTTTAACATTTGTGGCAGATTATCAAATTCTTCTACTCCTGTTTTGTTTACAATAAAACAAGGGGGGAAAGTTGCAGATGACTTACTTGCTGTTTACGTTATTTGACTAATTGTTTAGCCCTTTTGCTTGATATTGCCTCAGTTGTGCTCAATAAATAGATTTCGTCAATTTCGTCTAGGCCCCATGCAGTCTGGTTATCTTGACCAGTCACAATCCCTTTCTCTCTGACCTCTGACCTCCAGGCTGCTCTCTGTCCCCAGCATGTTAGAAAATGAGCAAATTGGATATGTTGTCTTAATTTTCTTTCTCAGTGGCGCTCCATTTCAACTTATCCTATTTGATATTCAGCAGTGGGAATGAAGATGTTGCAGTGGCAGTGGAGTCTTGCAACAAGCTGATAGAGCTAGGGTTGAAGAGCAGATCAGCGTGAGGTGACGATCTCTTTCCCGGATGTTCTGTTGAGAAGTGAATGTGTTTCTGTAGCTGCCAGAAGAAGCGGTCATAGAACTGTCCAAAAGTGTAGCAACAAAAAGGCAACTGGACTTAGCTGAATTTCTTGAAGACGTTTCGCCTCTCATCCAAGCCTCTTGGATCTTGAGCCATTGGATACCATGACCTGGATGACTGAGAATCTTCACAGACACGTCATAGAACTGTATTTACATGCTTTTGTTGCTGCCGCTGCAGCTTTGGGTTACCACCAAAGAGGAAATGCTAAGTTCATACATTATTTACTAGATCATTGTTGGAGTAATTTCTCCTGAATTAATTACCTTTTTAGTTACTTGAGTCAGCATGGCCTCTCTCATATTGAAAAGTTAAAGAAACAAACAAACAAACAAAAAAAACATTGAATTCAGTTACATCCAAATAGGGCTGAGTGGTAAAAAATATATATCACAGTATAAATCAAATCAATATCTGCCAAGCTTAAAGGTTCCTTTTTACTCTGAAGTGATATGTAATTTTTGTAGCAAATGAATGTCAAATACACACACATTAACTGTACTAAGTACATATTAACTAAAATCTTGAAATTCAGAATGGTCACTTCTAAATAAAATAGGTATTGATACAAAATAAAATGTCAGAAACTACCTCCATACTGTATCATTCTTTGTAAAAGTCAATATAGGTTGAGACAAACCCACAAAACTTTTGTTCAGATGACTGAATGATAGATTTTCAAAATATTAAATCTGATACTAATATCAGTGTTGTCAACCCACTCTCTGCAGACATGATGGACACCGCAGCAGAACAGCCAAACGACTGTAACACTACAGTCTCAAGGTCACATAATTGACTAGCTATTAGAAATTTAGTCGAACCAAACCATGTCTCTGTTAGTCATCGTTGTGCCTGTTTTATGATCAGCTGCAGACGAGTGTGGATGGATGGAGAGTTACATGTGTCTGATTTGTCCATCTCTGGACTTTTTAAACTAAATAACACTGATGTTCACTGGCAATTTTTTAAATGTGAAAGTAGTTCGGCTACGAAAGTGTATTGTTAAGACTTTGCAATACAGAGTTGGCAATTGCTTTCCATGCAATTACAGAAATTCCAACATCAAAACATCTGGGTTGTTTGTTCCACTGTTATTTGTTGGATCTCTCATACTTTACAAATGTAATCATTTTACAGTTAACAAATTGATTCAGTTTTTTTTTTTTACTAGCGCAAAATTTTTGATGGCATCTGTAAATTTATTTTGCAATGGTGTAAATCTTCCTCTATAAATTTCACAGAAATATAACAAACAAATGCATTGTATAATAGAAAATTTATACAAAGACTGTTTTTAGGTAAGTGAAATGTAAAATGTGATTATTTGGACTATTTGTTGGACTTTGGAGGTTGTTACAGTAAACTCTATTTTCTGACAATTAACTGTCGAACTATGAAATAACAGAACTAATCTGCTGCTTGATTAACAATAAACAGCAATTAAATTGTCACCAGCAACCCTAATTGAGACTGACACCAGACTCGAGAACTGCAGATTTTCAAAATGTTTCAAAACATGAATCTGGCAAGAGATAAATGCAGTTTCATCACTATCCAAGTAGGTTCATTGTTTATAAATGTTCTTAATATAATATGATGCCTTAATGTAATGGCGTCTTTAAATCTGGAGCCAAAAAGGTAACAAACAGTAAAGTATAATGGTCCAAACAAAAGCTGCATGATGGATAGATGTTAAACAGTTTGTAGGTGGATTTTTTCCTTTAACTCTGCCAGGAATAGAAATGCAGGGTAGATTTGGATGTTGGTGCAGATCCTGGGTGTTCTAACGCAATGGATGAATGCCTAAACCAGTTAGTGTTGGATGTACAGCATGCAGGAAATAAAAACAATAGTTAGTGTGTATTATGGTTATGCTGGTGGAATTTTTGGACGATAGTTGGCTTAGTTGGTCAAGAAGATGGGGGGGGGGGGGGCTCTGACTCGGCCTCTGCCTGGAGGAGCATCAGAGGTGGGAGGAGGAGGAGGTTTAGGGTGAAGGGAGGATAGCTCCAGCTCCAGGCAGCCGACCAAGTGTGTGGGGTATAATCTGACAGCACTCAGCCAAGACACATGCAGGGCTAAGACCAGGCACCCTACCAAGACTGGGGCCTGTGGGGATATCCTGGTGTGAGCTAATCCTCCAATGGGCCTGGAGCAGCGCCAGGAACCACACACACACGAACACACACACACACAAGTTGGCGGAGCTATTCTTCTCAGGACCCTGCATTGACTTCCGTTCATTTGGGCAGAATAAACAAAGCATTAACCCTTACCATATATTGCCTAACCCTAACCTTGAAATAACCACAATTCAAATCTTAATCCTTAACTCAACCCATTCCTCAGAAATGAGGTTCTGCCTCATTATGACCATGTTTGACCTTCTGAGGACCAGTAGTCCTTACAAGGTCAGTTTTTATGCCAGATTAGGTCCTGAATAGGCAACACAAAACAAGTACACACACACACACACATAGATACATAAAGCCACACATGTGGTAAAGCTTTTGCAGTCTCTCATTCTCACCTACACAAAAATGAACACACAGTCCATGCAAACACACACACTAATTTCCATGACTTCAGAGGACATTGCACTGACTTGCATTCATTTCCTTGAGACTTACTCTAACCTTAACCATATTACTAGTGCCCTGGCCCTTACCCCAACCTTAGCCTAACTTTAAAACTATCTTCATCTTAAAATGTAGTGATTTTTGTTGTAGTAACTTTATTTATTTATTTAGATGTCCTCATACTGTGACTGTGTAAACAGATTTAGGTCCCCACAACACAGGGCATACCAGGTACACACACATACACAGGATGGTGGATGATCTGGGAAATAGGACAAAGACAGCATGAGCGCTCTGGAAGTACAAGGCTGTAATCTGAAGGGATGGTCTGGAGAGGCTGATTCTGTGTGTGTGTGTAAGAGTGAGTGTACACAAACGTGAGGTTACTGGTCAGACCTCCCAGTCTGACCAGTACGAAATTAGCCCAGTTGAGTTCAAGGCCCAGTGTGTAATAATTAGTGACATCTAATGGCGATTGTAACAAACTACAGGAATCCTCAAGTCATTCCTCCCTCTCCCAAGCATGTCGAGGAACTATGGTGTCCTGCACATACCAAAAGGGATGTTCTTTTTCTTTTGCATAATAAGCTTCAAATGCCCCGACTGGTTTGTCCATTCAGGCTTTCCAGGCCTTTGGAAAGCAAGACCCTGCTTACCTAAAGTACAAGTATAAGTCTTATTCTAAGGCCACAAAACCAAACGACATATATTGAATTTATGCTCATTAACTGTTAATGTTGCACAATGGACCTTTTTGATTTTGGATTTTGATGACGTGTCTCTGTTGCACCTTTCTTGTTGAGTTCATTAATCAGGTTTTCATGTCCAGTGTAACAGAAAATTGTAAATATGAATTTATATACATCCGTGAATTTTTGGTCATAAGCAGCAGTCATGCAATCAAGCCTCTATTCTCTGTTTAATGGAAAGGTTGGGTACTAATTCCAAGAATTGTGCTTTCTCTCCTTGAGTACAGCTCGAGTCATATTTAGGCCATGTGTTTGCTGTACGTCATATGTTATTTGCTTAACCCTTTTTTTTGTTCTCCAGAACATAATTACATTTTCATGTTAGTTTTGAATGTTTTCAAGCACGAAGAAACTTCTTTTTCCCGAATTTTGAGCATTTCAACATCTTTCAGCGTTTCTATGCTCGAACTGAACTGGGAAAAAAACTGGAAATCTACTTGAATAATTGGAACACCTTGCAATGTTGACAGACAATAATGTCCTTTTTTTCCCTGTCTCTTTTCATTCTCCATGATCTCTCTCTTTCTCCTCTCTCCTCCTTTTCCCCCCTCTGCAGATTATGTTTATTTTGAGAACTCGTCCAGTAACCCACTGCTGATCAGGAGGATAGAGGAGTTGAACAAGGTGAGTGTGTCTGAGTTTGAATGGGCCTCATTTCTGACCTTTAAACTCAGCCTTTTTTCACTCGGACTTTTTCTTGAACAGATGAGATGTTTTATTCCTGGAATGTGTATATAACTCTTGCATGTGTTCCTTATTGCGTCTATAAAGCAGACATTTATCTTGTAGTATATTGCAACTGCCCTGTGTGATAATTGGAAGCAAGACTCTAAATGTCACATTTCAACACAACATAATAGTGTTATCTTCAAAATTTCACATCAATATTGGTAGAAAAATGAGAACATTTATCATTTCGAAAGGTGTTCTAATGGATAAGAATTTTAATATAATTGCATTGCTGTGGTAAAAGTGCAAATTCTTGTCTGTGCGTGCTCACACTATGTTGAATTGTGTCTAGTACAGGATTCATTAAGCATTGATTAATTGGTTTATCAAAGCAAAATTAATTCATACCTCTTACTCATATTTCATGTTTATTGCCTTTTGTTGACTGACTTATATTTTAGTTGATTGGTCAGAAAAGAATGAGACACAAGACAGTGGTTCAGGAAATTTGAAACTGTAACAGGATATTTGTTGTTTTTGTTTTTTATCACTTAGTCAGAGAATCGGTCAAAACATTCAGTAAGTTCTATTTAAATATTTTGTGAGACACTGATGATTCACTTCCTCAATGTCATTGTGGAAAAAACAAAATTATCCTTTTTTTTTTTTTTTTGAGACATACATTAAGCTAGAATTGATAACTGTGTTAGTAGACCAATATTATCATATAAGTAGTTTCTGATTATAAAAATAAAAAAAATTGCATTTCATATTTTTAAATAAATTAACTGTTTCTCAAATATTATGTCTTCTTTGCTCTGGTGGCATTAAATAATGTATTGTATCTTTATAAAATGGTGATGTTAAGGTGTCAGGTGAATCCCAGCCTGCACTTTGGTGAATTGTTCAGTCAAAGAAACAGGAAGAGAGTCGTGTCTCTGCAGACTAGTTACTGGTGCTCATGTGTCCCAGGTCTGTGCTGGTTAATGTAGAGGCTGTTTAACGTGATTGACACGGCACTCGGAGTGAGCGCTCTATTCTGTCTGTCACTGTCAGTCTCTCTGCTCCTCTGGGATCTTTGGGTTTCTTTTCCATAAGGTTTTAGATAAATGTCTAGAACAGGGTTGCAGGAAAAATCTTGTTAATCATCAGCTGCTCAAAGCCAATGAGAAATTAGCTTGTTTATGAGCAAATTATAGTCAAGCTTGTATACCAGTAACATCAGAGTCTTAAATTTGTTAACATTAAATGTCCAGTGTGGAAAATTTTGGATATTTAGGTGAAATTCATGACATTTGGCAGAAATTGAAGATTAAATAATTCCACTTAATTTTTATAAGCGTACATACCTGATTGTATAAATTTCTTTTCATTATCCCAGAACGAGCTTATTATATTTATATATCTATATCAGCTGGGGTTCACCATGTTTTTACAGTAGCCCACAATGGACAAACTCCACATCTTTTTTGAGTTTTAATGGTAACTGAAAGCTACATAGCTTCTCCAACAATATTGGAAGGTAAGGGTAAGGTGAGGGATATTCAGCTGCAACGTACGACTTTACCAATATATGTTTGATTTCCCAGACAGTATCTTGTTAAATTAACAAACATTTGAAAATGAAATATGCACAAATTTCATTAAAAAGCCAATGTTCTTTATCGATGACACTGATGATTATTTTGTTGATTGAAATCTTGGTCCATAACAGAGGACGGTGCAAGAGTGAAACAGAAAGCAATATTATATTTTCTTTGGTTATCAAAATAGTTTAATTTCAGTTACATTATCAATGCGACTACTTGTAATTTCCTTGAAAAGTTGTTTTCAGAACATGACAGAAGGCTCATCAACCTCCCTACCTGACTGCCGCTTTCTTATCACAGACTATATCTGCTGTATCTCTGTGATCGCACCAGAGATCCTTCTACCTTTCCAGTGTTTTTCATTCTTTCATCATCTTCCCGCATGTGCCTCCTTCTACACTTTCCAATTTCTCTCCCTCAGTCGTCTTTTCTGTTACTTCAGGACTGCAGAACAAGTTAAGTTCATAGTTCCAACTTGATTGAGCGCATATATCTATATATATCTATATATATATATATAGATATATGTATGGAAATAAAGAAGGCATCAAGAACTTTAATCTGCTTTACATTGTTTTATTAAAATATTAAATAACTTGAAATCATCCTGGTATAGGCAGTAATGGGAAATTGAAAACTGCAAAATATCCTGTGCAATCATGCCACTGCTCCGTCACCACTCCTCATACGCAAAATTTATATCCGGACCTTAAAATAGATTTTTTTTGTAATTGGTTCATCCATCTGTCTGTCCATTTTCTGCTCTCTCCAGATTGAGGTTGTGTTAAATGATTGATTAAATTGCTGGGACACACCGACAGAAATACAATTTCAATGACAATGTTAACTGTAGGCCTTATTACCCCATTGTATTTATTGATTTCATTTAATCTGGTATTAATATTCTTTATTTTTAACCCTGTGGAAATTCCATAGTTGTGTTAAGTTTCCAGTTCTTTATCTTGCTACAAACTTGCATCATTATTATTATTATTATTATTATTATTATTATTATTATTATTATTATTATTATTATTATCAATATACAGTTTTTTGTTGTTTTTTTTTAGGGGGGGGCGTGTTAATATTTTTCCTCTTGTAACTTGCTTTCTGTTCTGCACCACCACATGTACACATAATGTGTAATTCCTCCACATTTCATTAAAGTCATGCTTCATTTGGAGAGAGAAAAGTGTTTATAGTTTGCTCTCAGAAATGATTAATAATGAGATTCTATCCTGAAACCTACTTTCCTCTTTAGATATCACAGTGGAAAATCGAATTGTAATTTTTTTTTTTGATGACTGGCAACGTTGCATGTATGAAATAAATATCTGTTATTAAAATAAGTGTTTTACAGTCTTTTCCCTTCATCATTTCTCCTGCTTTTTACCACACTGAAAGGATTTGTGAGTGGGCTCCTCATCCAGTATGCTCGGCCTGTAATAAGACACAAATATCATCGCCAATACATGTAACACTAAAGACTCACAGGTCTGTCAATACTGTAATTTATACTACAGATGTATATTGTTAGAGAGAGGAAAAAGCTCCAAATCAGTTAATCAGTAAATGAGTCTTGAATGATTTTAAACCTGAAGATGCTTTGTTTTCCTCTTTCAGGTATTCTTTAAGAATACATGCAGTTACTAATTTAAAACCAGCGTTGTATGAAAACGGCTGCACTGACACTCTCCACCACATCTTCCTGTCCTGATAACTGCAATACTTTATCATTTTGGAGAACACTGCTGTTGACTAACATGGTGTTTTTTAGCCAAGGTAAAAAAAAAAAAAAACCTTCAGTAATAGGGTTTTTATGAGTGTGTGCATGCGTGCGTGCATGTGTGGGTGCTCTGTGTGCGGCCCCACTTGTTGCCGTGGTAACGCCGATTGTCTCTGCTTTTCAGACAGCCAATGGGAACGTGGAGGCCAAAGTGGTGTGTTTTTACCGGCGTAGGGACATCTCCAGCACACTCATCGCCCTGGCAGACAAACATGCAAGTGAGTGACCGACCATAACCCAGCTGGCAAACATCAGCCATGAACAAAAAAACAAAGCGCCACATACACACTGACACACTCACCGGCCTGGATTTGTAACGCTTCTGCTCTCTGCAGTTCGCTGCAAACTTCGTAGGAGATTCACCTTAATGTGGAAAATGCAACTCGGTTTGATGAGCAGATGTTTATCAAGCGCTGATACACCGTTCATTTAAGTAGTTTGTGTGCAGATACTGAGCTGAAGAGAAACAGTCCAGACGGCACCACCTTCTCTGATAGATGTCTTTTTTTAGACCACGTTCAATCTGCTCTGTGTATCGACATGACGACACCCAAGTTTCTTTAGCATGTGAGCTCTTTCTGTCGTCATGTGGTTGTATAGTGTGTTTTGCACATGACTGTGTTGCTTTTGTTGGGGCTTGGAAGAATGTCTGCAGTAACAACCAGCTGGCAGACTTTGAATGGACTCGAGCAGCATTGTGTGGCCTTTTTTTTTTTTTTTTCCTCAAATGTTCCAGGTACCAGGATGTTTTTGCAGGGATAAAGACACTGAAACAATGGATTAAAATGCGGGGATTATAAAGAAAGGACATGGAAATGTAAAGACCATGAAAGGCTGAGAAGCTCAGTTTAAAATAATTATTAAAAAGGAGAGGGGTAAAAGGAAGTCCAAAGTACATCACTGAAAGGCCAGAGCTGTCCTTGAATGTCTCCCTAGTGGTCTTTTGGAAATGATGCCCTCAGGGCGCTGCCCTGTAGTGCTTGAATTCAAAGAGAGAAGAAGCAGGAATGTTATCGAAGGAGGTTATGTTTCGTTCCAATGTAGGATGTTCACTTTTTATGAAAAGTGCCCGTTTTGAGCAGAGCTAATTTGGATGCATCATGAACTTTTTCTGACAGCAAGACATTTGGGTTCCTAAATGAAGGAAGTCTCATATGATGGAGGATCGAGGTTGAATTTATTTTTAATGGTATATTTTCCTACTATAATTACAAATGCCCACGACACACATCTGTACCCACTGCATATTTTAAGAAAAAGAGGAGAGAAAAGATTTCAAAGAAAACCCTTTTATGTGTATCCAGTCACCTGTTATCATAATTTCTTCATAATTTCCACTGTTTTTACATTAGGGTCGATACAATTACTTGATTATTAATCAATTACTAAACTAATCAACTATTTTCATAACCCATTTACCAGTGGAAGTTTTTTTTTTTCCATTATTAAAAGTTTTTTGATAATTAAAACAAGCTTTCTGATTTTTAGCTTCCTAAATGTGAATACTTCTATTCACATTTGCTCCATTTGACAAAGAAAATCATTAAAACTGAATCATTTTGGTTTGTGGACAAAACAAGACATTTGAGATCATCATCATTTTCAGGTTTGAAAAACAACGATCAACATTTTTCATTTTAGTATGGACTAAAATGTGATGGAATACCAAAAATATTAATTAAGTAATCAAAATTCAGTTTTAATAAGGATTAGAACAAAAAAATATAAACATTTTTTTTTACCATGTACTTTAAGTAAATTTCTAATAAAAAAAGAATTAAATTTAAGCTGTTGTGATTTGCTAATTGTGTTGTTACTGTTGATACTGAAATTTTGAAACTGAAATACTGAAATTAACAGTCCACCAGTGTATTCCAGCTTTAACAACCTGGGGATGAGACCCAACAACAATTTTTGCAGCATTCTTGTCTATGACAACTTTAATTGTTTCTAAATGTGAGTCATGGTGATCACGTTAGTTGTGCAGGCTGTGTAGAAAATGAACACATTGTTGTGAGTTTACTGTGGACGTGATTGACATCTTGCCTTTAGAAAGTTGTAAGTTGTATATTTTTGAATGCAAAAACTTTATTTGAAAAATGGTGGAGCCTTTTTTTCCTCACAAAATGACCTACTTGTGTGGATTTCCGTCAGAGTTGTATTTACTTACATGTTGAGTGTTGAAAAGGCCACAGCTGTTGGTAAAAGGACTGAAGTTGTTCAGTAAAAACACAGTTTTGGGAGTCCAGTGATACGATCGAGTGGACTGCGTCTGTTCCACATCTGGTCCTGAGGTGACCTATGTGTGTCTGTGTCTCTGTGCTGTGTTGCAGCATGACTAATGTCAACAGTGCGGGCAGACACAGTTTATGGTTATGTGGGCTTAAAGTGCACTTTCGTAGTGTAGTATAAGCAGATTGTCTTACCTGTGCACATACTTTAACAGAGAGACATACGATGTGGTTTAATTTAAGTGGTAAGACACACTTGACACCAAATAAAATCCCATTAATAAATGTTAATAATAACATTAATCAAAAAACAAGTGACTCAAATCACAGTGTGATGTAGCAATCATTCCAGTAGTGTGTTGTCAAACTGAAAGCAGGAACACTGCCATCGTATTGTCTAAGCAGAACCAGCCACTAGACTTTGAATGGGTGTGGCCAGTTTAATGTCAGCTCTGAGACTGTGTGTGTGTGTGCGTGCGTGTGCGTGTGTGTGTGCGTGTGTGTGTCCACACACCGTTTACCTCTTTGGCACATTTTCTGGCATAAACACCGATCTTTTCAGGACCTGTAGTCCTCATGGAGACCAAAACCTGGTCCTACTGAGGCAGAACCTTGTTTCTAAGGTTTGAATTGTGGTTAGGTTAAGATTAAGGTTAAGTATTGACTGGTGATGGGTAAGGTGAGGGATAATGCTTTGTTTAGGCTGTTAAAATGAATGGAAATCAGTGCAGTGTCCTGAGAAAAATAGCTGCACAAACCTGTGTGTGAGTGAGTGAGAAACACGAGTAGCAGAGAAGAAGGGTATTGTTTGTTCTGTTGGGCCGCACAGCATCTGGACCATTGTAATGTAATGTGTGCGTTCCTAAGAAAAGAGTCTTTGACCATTCAATTGATGATTTAATACAAATAAATATCTTAATACCATAGTAGAACATCAGCTGAACATGCTTTGGTGTGTGTCTGGTTTCTTGTTGCGCAGTAAGTGGCAAGTAAATATGAATATTTCAGTGCATCAGGGTTGTTGAACCTAAATCCAGATACAGCATCACATAGTACTAGTCCACCTGGATTTATGTTTGTTTTACTTGTTCCTGTACAGGCCTCCTCAGGTTTGGTTTTGCTGTGCCAGCTGCAGTTTGGTGAAGGGGCTTCCAGACATTTGCAATATGTAAAGGGAAGAAGAGAAAAAAAAAAGCATGGCAGGAATGGCTGTACACCGCATGGGTGTGGGCTGTATCCTGTCTGCATTTCTGTAGCTGCAGCTTCACTGCATGTGTCTTTTCTGTGTGTTTATGCATGTCAGCATGTGTGTGTGTGTGTGCGTGTGTGTGTGTGCGTGTGTGTGTGTGTGTGTTCCTGCGTATGATGATGGACCTGAGTTCCAATCTGTGGGCTCTGCCACAGGAATTGCTTTTGGGGTACATGTAATACAGTTTGGTTATGGATCGCCAGAGAATGGCAGTCGTGTGTGTGTGTTACATGTGTGTCTCAGTGTGTCTGCTGTGACTCATTGACAAAATATTTTGCTTGCAGAGATTCTGAATACTCCCTCATCGGGGCCTCTGTTTCTGCCGTTAGCTCCTCCCCTGCGAGCGTAGCAGCCTCCCGATAGGTCAGCATCTATGAAGGACTTGGCATTTTACCACTCTGACCCCTCCCTTTTTTTTAGACATTTGAATTTGCCATGACTCAAACCTTTTTCTATTTTTGAAATGTGGCTCCTAGCTACCATAAACAATGGACAACAATGAAGTTGGTGAAGTGATGCACATAAGTACAGTCAGTTTGCCTAAAGTCACACTGTTGTGGATTAGGTTGTGTATGTTACAGCCAGTGTTTTGCTCAGTCTCCTGAGTGGATCATGTGTCCACTTTTCTCTTTTCCTTGTTTTTCAGATTATAGTGTCCCTATGTGGGAAATAAAACCTTCACACTGCTGCAGTTGTGCCATGTTGTATCACTTGATTTACACACCCAGTCTCTATGTAACAGTAGATCCACTAGTACCTATAGTAAGTACGTTTCAAACTGACCCCATTATTGAACATAAGAGTTAATGTTTGTGTTAAGCAATTAAATATTTGTGATTTAAACTTTACAGAATTTATTGTGCATAAAACGAGGGGGATGTTGTCAAATATCATCAACCAAGAGGGGTTTTTCTATGACCGATGTCAGTTTTTAAGAAATGAAGAAAGCTGATGGCTGAAAATAAATATAATTTTGCACATATATTTAACCATTTCTCTAGTTTCTCCATCTAATAACAATATAACCATTTAATGATAACAAAGAATACCAAAAAATTACAATAATGGTCTGTCTCTCTCCAACCTACATCTTATGGCTGCACTGTTCTGCAATTAGATGCAGTATTTTCAAGTAAAAATAATGTATAAACTAAATATTACATTGTACGTAATACAAGTACATTGAAATGGGTCACAAATGACTACAGATTAATAATCAATTCTGGCAGGGGTATACTGTATGTTAAATGTTTTTTGTTACTTCCAGTCTTTTAATATCCCCAGTTAAATCAAGTTACCATAGCCTGGAACTGCAGACCTCAAAATGTCAGTGTAATGCCTAAATTACAAAGTGTGGAATTTGAAAGATGCATGTTTTTGTCAGAAATTGAATCTCTGATTTAATTGCACAATAGAGTTTTGTATATTTTTGTATGATTTTAACCATTAAATACGTTCGTCAGTCCCTCAAATTTTATAAACCTATAATATAGCTCTAGTTATCCTGTAGGTGCATGTTAATGATACACAATATACTATACATTAAATGTGCCATTAAGACAGTTGCAACTACAACAAAGGAAAATGAGGAAAAATCTGGAAAAATTACCAAAATCCATATCATGGTGATGATTTTGTTATTGATTACAGTCTGAACACCTAAAACTGTCAAAATTTTGCACAGTAATATAATCTATACAAGTCTAAAACTGGAAAGGAATTCAATTCACTGTGTACCAATATCAAACGCCTAACTCATATAAACATGTGCAACTTGTTCATTAAAGTAATGTTTTTGTGTGTCAGGAGAAGGGTATGCATGGTGAGGCACGGCTTCAGTCTACTTCTCATTAAGATGATTTGTTGTTATGTGACTGGGAAAGCCTGTTTCTGCTTATTTATATTAACTTGAAGAGCCACATTTGATCAGTCAAAAAAAAAACACATTGTCACAAACGGCTTATTATGCTTGTCTTGGTGATTACGCAACAGAAATATTAAAGTTCCTGTACCTGTTTGTCCCATCTGGAGCACACTACCTGCCTCTGAACGTTTGGTTTGAAACCACACTTACACGGTTTTAAGTTCAAGTACAGCTTTGTTTCCACTTTGAGAATTGAACAATAATCCGTGTGGCTCCGCAGTTGTAATTCCAGGACAACACAGCTGAACACAGACCAAACCTGAAGTCACATTGTAGTCGTATATGAGCGAAATGGAAAGGACCACAGCGCATAGTCCTGTAGCACTGTTATTGCTGTGCTACTGACTGTGCTGCTCTTGTTCTTACTCTTGTTTGGAATGTGCTGAGAAAGACGAAGAAAGTTCATGACGCTTCATTGTGTGGCATGGAACAAAGTAAATTTATTTTCTTTTTCAAATCTTGGCCTTGACTGGGCATAATCCATTCTACTCCACAGATCTAAAAGCCATGTAGGGTGATGGCGAGATTGACACGTTTACAAATATGCGTGTCGCCAGTTTATCCGCCTTGAAGCAGATGATCAATAAACAAAGTGAATTCAACCCAAAGGCTTATGTTTGCATGGACATCCATTCATTGAAGCACATTCAAACAGGTCTTTGCCCACTCCCAGTGGAGTGGCTAAAATAGGACTGATTAGTCACCACAAAGCTTTTCTCAGTGTTAACCATGTGGTACGTTTGTTGATGAATATTGGTAATCAGAATGACTTATTCTTAGTAAATATGTTGTTATTCAGGCAGACGGAAGAATAATTAGTCATAGAATGACGCTAGATAAGCACTGATCATGTATCAATTCACCTTGGCTGCAATTAACAATTGTTTTTATCATCAATTAATCTGTTGATTTTTTTTTTTTTCCATCCACTTATGAAGCAAGTAACATCTGTTGGTCTGTTAACCTCACATCTGTCCAACATGTTGCTTAACAGGCATCAAACTTGGCAAGTGATGCACCAGTGTGCGCTGTGCCCACTTTGGCAGTGTTTACATAAGAAATTGCCGATATATTGCCGATATATTGCTAAAGAAGCTGCATTTGTGAAGAAACCAGAGACTGAAATCATAGTACTTGTTTTTGAGAAATCCACTCAAACTGGCAGACTAAAAACAGTTGGTGATTTTAGTAATCATTAATAAAACACAACCACGCGGATCACAGTGTTGAGTCTATATTGATTGAGCTCCTCTCTTAAGGGTTAATTATGTCTTGTTTGTGTTTCGGTGGTTGTTCTGTGGCCGTTTGCCTCTGTCTCCCGTTCCTACACCTCCACAGAAATGCACACTGTGTCATAGACAGGTGTAGTCAGTTTGTTATGGTAATAACCATCCACTCTGCTCTCCTCGCCTCCTCTTCTCGCCCTTGGGCCTGCTCTTTCCACTGCTTACCTTCCTCGCCACTGTCTCTCAGCCCAGTAAGGCGACCCATTCATCAATAATTGATAATTGGCTGGGACAGGTGAGATGGAGAGGCAATTTGTAGAGAGTATGGTGTGGCTGTACCGCTAGGAGATTGGCTCCGGGACGGAAAAGAGGAGGAAGACCGAGGTTGGCTAGTTGACTCGCTACTCCAGGACACACAGCCAGGGGCCAGTTGGAAGGGCCACCACACTGATGGACCACTACATAATCCCGTGTGTGTGTGTGTTGGAGAAAGTGAGTGACTGAGGACAGATTTCAACCTCAAGACTAATGGTTTCTGTTTAGCAAGTCGCTGTATTTGTTAGGGTTAGTTCTGCTCTGCCACAATATTACTTCTTTTGTTAGAGGCTAAAACCTTTTATTCCAGGGAGAGAACCTAGTATCCTTAATCTTATCTGCTTTCATGTATCTTTAATCATCGTGCTTTTTAACAGAGGTCCTTTCTGGGGGTTTATAAAGAATATCCCTCCATTTCTTTAGCCTTCATTTGTCTTACTTCATCACCACAGCACCTGAATCACATGCATGCTTTTAGGGCTTCCACAACCTATTGTTTAGTGGTCCCTGCTTTGCATGAATATTTTTTATGAAATTAAATATTAAGCTTGTTTAACTTCATGTGTAACAAGCAGGGGTGCTTGATCATGCAGCAAAACCACCGCAGGCTTCGGGAAGTTTCAATGGACACGTTAATCCTTTAATAGCTTGAATTAAAGACTAAATGAAATAAGAGTGTTTAGAATGTGTAATATACAGATAATTAGCCGATTAATCATTTGTGCTTTTCTAGTTAATCAGAGCAACATCTTAATGTGTGAGAAAATGTGGGCGGCACATGTAATGGTTTGTGTATTTCTGGGTGTTTTTTTTGGTACATGATGGTTGTGTTTTGTCGTAATCTGTTTGGATTACAACACACCTCCATTACACGACCCTGGATCATGATGGCACAGATATACGTACCCTTTAGGGCTGCAACTAAGGATTATTTTCATTCTGTCGGTTATTTCCTCAGGTAATTTTGTTTTGGATGAAATGTTTATCTGTGTTTCCCCAAAACAAAAATATTCAATTTTAATGATTTCTTTGTTATATGGCATAAATAAACCAGAAGATATTCACATTAAAGAAGCAGGGAAATTTAGAGAGCTTGTTTTGATTTTTAAAAACACCCAAACCGATTCAAGTATCGATTAATAAAATAGCCGTAATCAATCATTTAATAATCTATTTATCTTTTTAACACCCTCTGCAACCAGTTTCCTGTGGGAAACCCTAAATGACTCTTGGTCATTGCTTTACAATTGTACATCTGCTTTGCATTAAGGTTTTTGTTTGGCCTTAACAAAAACGGTCTGGATAATGTCACTAAAGCTTGGTGTGATATGAGGTCAATGTAGATGCATATGTTGTCTTTATGTAGTTTTGGTGTGCAGAAATGCCAGACCTCGTCAGGTTATTTAGAACACGGTGTCACCATTAGTCTGTCCAGCAGATAATACAGTGTACAAAAAATGTTTTGTAACTTATTGGTGAAGTTGCACGTTGTGGTTGAATATTTTTCACCTCACCTTTCCCTTCTTAGTGTGTTGGAGAACCTCTGTAGCTGTCGGTTAACATCAAACCTGCTGTAAAAGCATGGTTGTCTAAAATGGCATGGTTGTCTTGTACAGCTGATCTCGCTCCTGATATAAATATAAAAGTCTCACTTTCAGCTCATGGAAAAACAACAGTTGTACACAGAAATAATTTGTAAATTTATTTCATCATTAATTTCTTTTATCTTTCAATTTTCAAAGCACGCACAAACTTTTAATGTGAGGACTTAAACTCTGTAAATCTCTCTTTCAAACAGAAATAAAAAGAATTTGTGTTATTGTATACATTTATATACACAGTATATTCTTGGATGAAAATACAGTCAGCCAATAAAATTAAATTAATGTTTGTGCCGACCTTTAAAACCGCCGTATTAGTCAGGTTGTTGCCTAGAAAAAGCTTGTCATGTCATTATTATTCTAAGGCTGTTCCTCCAATTCTTCTCCTGCATAACTTGTGCACTGCTGTCATTCATTTTTCATGAAGTTCATTTTCTTTTCGTTTTCTCTTTTTGGTTTCACTTGTTCTGCTGTGAAAACTGTGCAGAAGAGCAGACACGCCAGTTTCAGACGTTGTGCTGTGAATCTTTTCTGTGGCAGACATGTTCTTTTTATTTATCCCCCCCCCTCCGATAATCAAGCATCTTCCTGTGCACTTTAAAGGTGATTCTGTATAGTTATTTATCGTTGTTTTGCTTTTCTTTTTTAAAAAACTCTGGGAACATCCGTGAACACCCTGAAATGTAAAGTTAAAACACGCAGATGTATCAATGAGGTTAACACAAACCATATTTTAGTAATGATACACATGCGTGGTGTATTTGTTGCATTTGTAGCACATGGAGTTGATTTTTGCACACATGTTCACCTTCCGACAACTTTCCTCACTGGTTTATATTCTCTTTAATGTATTTTTTTTCCCCCCCTGTATTAATAATCTCAGTCTGTATTTTGTTTTCGTGTGGCAGAAGATGGAGCGAGGCCCCGCTGTGTGTGTGTGTGTGTTAGTGTGTGTGTGTGTGTGTGTGTGTTAGTGCATGCTTTGCCTGGGCACTGATAGAGCCTCTGCTCGGCGCTGAGTGCCGGGCAGAGTGAGCGAATGAAGGAGTACTTATTGATTTTGGCCACACATCTCTTCTCCTGAAAATCCCTTGATTGCTTTTGTTCTGCTCCCCGTCTCCCTCTTTCTGTCTCACTTCCTCTAATGAAACTCCAAATGAATTGGCGCACGTACCGACTGCTCTCTCTCTCTCTCTCTCTCTCTCTCTCTCTCTCTCTCTCTCCACCCGTTTAACTTCTGTTCTCATTGTCCTTTTTACTCTCTCTCCCAGGTTTTCCTCTCTCTCTCTCTCTCTCTCTCTCTCTCTCTCTCTCGCTCTCTCTCTCTCGCTGCCTGTCTTTGTCTCTCTCTCCCTGCTGATTTCTCTATCGCTCCCCTCCCTCGTCTCCCCCTCTTTCCACTCGACGTCTTTGCGTCCTTCTGTCTTCATCTCATGCTCCCTTGCTCTTTATCACTCTTGTCACACTTTTTCCCCCTCTGTCCTCTTTTTTGCCAATTTTATCTGTCCATCTCACACTCTCTCCCCTTGTTTCTCACCTTAATTCCTTCCTTATCCACAGATGAGGAAGAGTACGTGGTGATATTGCTCACCAGCAGCTGCTAAATCTCTCCTTATAGAATGATTCTGGCTCAAATGGGCTGATCTTCAGGGATCGCTCTGTTCATTCATTCTTAAGCTGGTTTTCACCAAGTGCCTCTTTTTTTCTTTTTTCTTTTTTTCTTCAAAACTTCAAAACTCTGTGCATGTGTGTTTGGCTAAGCCTTCAATGATTAATCAGTTATTAATCAATTTCTTGATTTATTGCACATGATTTTGATAATTGATTTAATTGGTTTCAGTATTTTGTTTTTTCAGCCTCTTCAATGCGAATATGTTCTGGTTTCTGTGCTCCATATTTTCATCATTTATTCATCTATTTTATTTATTTTTGTTAAACAATTAATCAAGTAATTAATTAATCAAGTAATCATCTGGTCCATAAAATGTCAGAAAATGTTGATTGCCGTTTCTCAAACCTGGAAATGATGATGATCTCAAATGTCTTGTTTTGTCCACAAACCACAATGATTGAGTTTTAATAATTTCTTTGTTATATGGAGCAAAGAAACCAGAAAGTATTCACATTTAAGAAGCTGGGAAATCAGAGAAATAATGGAATAATTGTTTTAATAATGGAACAATTACTCAAACCAATTAATCGATTATCAAAGTAGTTGATGGTTAATTATTAATCAGTTAATAATCAATTAATTGAGATAATAATAACAAAAAATTGTTGAAATTAAATCATTTTAGTTTGTGAACACAAGACATTTTGGGGAGGTTGTCATTTTGAGGTTTGGAAAATTAAAATCAATATTTTCTGACATTTCACGGACCGAATAACTAATCAAGAAAATGATCAGATTACACAGGACACAAGGATTCTCTAAAATGTCAAGGCCCCAAGTTTAGATCTTAGATTTAAAGAAAAATTTCAACCTGTGTCACTCCAAGACAAATTGTTACTCCAGCAGATTCTGATCTGAGAAATAATGGCTCAGTCAACAACACAAACCTTAGAAGAAACTCGGGCGGTTTTACACATAAGAGGTCATTTTACCAGTCATGTGTTTTTCTGCTCGGCCCATGAAAACACTTGTGTAAAGTCTCATGTGGTTCTCGAGGCTCTTTTTCAAATCGGAGAACGTAACATTTTCACAGGACGAGGCCTGAGTTCCTGCAGTGTTTCAGAGGTTGTTGGTCATTGGTTGTGTAATGAGAAACAAGGTAACTTGACTTTTGACTTGTTAAAGTCAAAATATTGGATATTTACGTTGTTATGCGATCAGTTTATTAAGTCCTCTATTTTTACTTGGTCAGTTTCTGTTTCTTTGTCTTTATTTATTAATTAAACAGCTGTTATCCATGTGATGAAATGCCTCACTTTTCTAAACTAAGTTGGTTTTCTCTACTCCATCATGAATGCATTGTGAGAATTGTGAGTAAATTTTGTAAAATTGTTGCTGTCATTACTGTATTTCTTTAAATCAACTTAAATATTTGTTTCTTTTTTAAAGCTAAATTGATAAGAGTTGATAGTCAAAGCATGTTTGCCTCTACCTGCTCTTTATTGTTGGTTGAACTGCAGACTTGTGTTTGCTATTTAAACATGGGCAAAGGGGCAAACATGATTGATTAATTGTCAAAATAGTTCCAAAATTGATTACCAATAAATCGACTTGCCGTGTACTTTTATCAAGTTTCTTGTCTGAAAGTACAGCAGATTTCCCAGGAGTCGAGGTTGAAATTCAGAATTAGGTGGAAAGCACAGGCTGGTGTGGAAGCACCGATGGTGCATGGCTCCTGAGGACATAATCAGTGAGATTTTATGTAAAATACTGGTTTATATACTATAAACACAAGTCTCCTCTTCCTTGGGGACTTCATTGTTCTGGCTCATCAACTGTGCATCCTCATGCTGTTACTCCTGAGTGTGTGTTTGTGGCTGCTGCCAACAACATTTGCCAGTTTTCCCTGTGGACGCCATTGTTCAGCCTCATCTGATGCACGTGTGTTTGACCTTTGCCCCCCCTTTTTTCCCTCCACCCAGGGGAGCTGGAGGAGGAGATGGAGAATCCAGAGATGGCGGACCTCCCCGAGAAACAGAAACACCAGCTCCGACACAGAGAGCTTTTCTTGTCTCGCCAGCTGGAGTCTTTACCTGCCACACACATCAGGTACGCCGCTGCCACTGCCTCCACCAACGCACACCACACTGGTGTCCAACCACTAAATGATGTCTCTTAGTTTTTTGTCTTTTTTGTACTCTTTCTACAAAGAACATTTTTCTTACACAAAATCTCTGGCTGTGAATTAAATGTCATGCGGTTCTTTTAAAACCACCGTTGAGTCTAAAAATCACAATTTCCTCAGCCAGTATCCTTAACCTTTTTCTTTTGCTTCAACCTGAGTCTTTTATGTTTGGTATCTTCCGTTAATGAGTTCAATCCTGTATTGCTTAAATGTTGGTTAAAAGGCTTGTGTATGTGACTGTACCCTAGTTAATCTCACACTCAGTTGATTTTTATGTGCTGCTTACTTTAAATACTGAAAGACATGGTTTAATTTACTTCCCACGTACATGCAACAAATATATAATGTTATAATCTCCCCCGAATGCAATGTAGTCCAGTACAACACCATCTATCCTGACCTCAGTGCTTAAAAACAATTCATCTCAATCAATCAATCAATTCAAATAAATCAAACGTGGTTTACAGGCGATGGACACAAACATGGGATGTTAAAATTAAGATAAATGTAGCTTCACCTTCAGCCACAGTCAAAAGAAAACAATAAAAGGTCAAAATAGTAGAATAAAATATTCACAAATCACAAAATTACAATCAATAGAAATACATTTTTAAGTTTTATTTTCTCACATGCCAACTAGAACAGAGAAAAAACATATACTTTATCATTTAAAAAAAATGTTTATAATTAAATTATGGCAGAACTACTGCTGTAAGACTGCATTCCTAATAAAGTGGGCACATAGTGTATAGCTTTCATGGGTAAACTAGGTTGATGAATAGTTTATTGCCACTGAATTGACAGTATTTCATAATTGTAATTTTGTTATTTTTTACCAAAATCAAGTAAATTTCTAACAGTTGGATTCTGTGCGTTTGGATGTCAATGCTAGTTTTCAAATTTGATAAATTCTTCGATCACACACTCTGCTGTGGTGGTATGAAGCCGCCATCTTACAGGAACCAGGACTAATTTTGCCTTAAACACACCGTGACACAAAATAATCCAGTTTTATTCTGTGTGCATGTTGAACGGTAAATGTCAACCGAAACCCGTTTCTACTTATAGGACTATGGTTGCTCATTAGTAAGCTCCAGGCAATCCCACGTAATCATCACCACATTATTACCTGACATTTCTGAGGAGCAAACTGGTGTATGCCAACAAAAATAACTCAAGATTTTTTGATTTTTGTGCAAATTCATACTTTTCAGACACCAGTGTGCAGTGAGAGTTACAGCAGGTCTTTTGAGTTCATCGCCCTGCCAAACTCTATTGGAGAGTTTTGAGTAAATATCTGGTATATCAATAGTTTGTACCCAGACAGTAGCAGTTAAGACAATGACTGGAGCATGATATTTCAGATTATAGTCTGTGTGAATTGGAACAAAATTCATACGATCGTTGCGCTCAGTTTCTCTGGCTGAGAGGAGTTTGATCCACACTTAGAGCTTTAATCTTGCACTTATGCAACCAGTTATCCTTTGGATTAAAACTGTAGTGCATATTTTATTACATACTTTTCATTACATACTTTATTACTTCAAATATAAATGTTGTAATATTGGTAACATTAGTAAAATGTTACCAATATTTACCCTCAAAAGGTTTCAGAGGTGAATTCTCCTGCTTTTTGTCCCCGCCCACTCCTGCGCTGCCAGGGCATACAAACAAAAGCTCCTTTAACATAATGGATACAGCATATAAATTATGTTTTATTGTTTACAAAGTCCAAAGAGAGGCAGAATGATAACATCAACAAAAAAAGTCACCAGAAAGTCCATACTGCAGCTTTAGGTCTCTTATTCTGTATTAAACAATAAATATTAACTTTTTTTTTCTCACTTCCTCTCCCTCCTACCTGTCCTCGTTTTGACTTCTTCTCAAAAACTATTCAACCCTTTTGACCTTTCGGCCTCTTCACTCTTTGCCTTTTCCTTATTCCTCCTCCTCTGTTTTCTCCTGGACTTCAGGGGAAAATGCTGTGTGACACTGCTGAACGAGACAGAAGCTCTGAAATCTTATCTGGACAGAGAGGTAAGTAGGCGAGCTTTTAATCAGGGATGGTTAGAGCTGCATGATATGCGATTAGGATATGATTATTCACGATTATTATGATGGATCAATTTTGCATTTAAATGTCATTTTCCTAAAAAGAATTACCTCAAAATTGTGAAGATTTGACATTTTTTGGAGTCAAACAAACAAAACATATTTTTTCATCTGAAGAGCAAGATTTCGGGGGGGTGTTGACTTCCTGCAGCCCTGCATAATTGCATCACAATGCTGTTTTGCCACACATTTCATTATTGCCATATAATTGCAGTGTTTCTCAGTTTGGTTTATCGCTAATTTGATAATTTTGCCATTAAGCAGCACTGGGGTTGACTTTATATCTCTCTTGTTTTCGTATAAATAAGAAACACACATCTCACATTTTCACAGTCTGTGCTCAGGGAAGCGTTTATGTGAAATGTAGGGCTTTTTTGGGTTGCGTCATATTTTGCATTTTTCTTTTAACAATATTCGATTTAGTGACTGATTGACAATAAAAAACCATAAAAAGTGAGTTTGGGAATTCCCATTTCCATATTCCATGTGATCACCAAAAATGTTCTTTTCACTCACAGTAATGATGAGAAAAGAAACTAGTAGAGGGGAAGTGCACAAAGAATCACTCCTCTTTTGTCTCTCCTTTTCCCCCATCTTACTCCCCATTCCCTTCACTGCATTCTCATGCCTTTCTGCCCTCTGTATTTCCCAGGATGCCTTCTTCTACTCGCTGGTGTACGACCCTCAGCAGAAGACGCTGCTGGCCGATAAGGGGGAGATCCGCGTCGGGAACAAGTACCAGGCCGACATCACCGACCTCCTGACAGAAGGTACACTTTATTTTGATTGACACAGATTTTCCAAGAGAGAGGTTTCCTCTCCGAGAAGCACATTCACATTTTCCTTCAGGGGAATTTTCACCCTGCTGAGCACTGAGATTTATTCTTCTTTCAAGCAAATTCTTCAGCATTAATAGGGCAAGCTGAGATCTAGACAGATTATTTAACTCTTCATGTTTGTGTAAATGCTCAATTCTCTGAAACACTGACAAAACTGTAAGCAGCAGTTTTGTGCCTGAAGCCAGTGCTTACTTTTGTTTTCTACAAATAAAACTACAAGGGGGGAAAAAAAACCTAACCCAAGTTTCCATGGCAATCACAGTGTGGCAGCATGATTATACATAATCAGGGCATTTAAAATAACAGATCACTGTGTATGTTCTGCACAATTAATTTGCTTTTACAGTCAACAAGAGAACATTGAAAATATGAAGCGCATAGGCGGAAATTTATGGAGACGAATTTCATATCACGTGTGGTAAAGTAATGTAAACATGTACATTCACACTGTACATAATAAAAACCCTCCAGTGAACATACAGAATAATGGTCGTGTAGTATGTGTCCTAATTTTAAACATGCAACTACTTAGTGCTTTATGTTTTAAAGCTGATTCAATAGGATTAAACCAGAGTTTTTCATTTTGTATCATCATCTGTCAACATTTACTTTTAACTTTTAAGTTTTACCATTACTTTTCTACCTTTTCTGTGCGTCTCACTGCCAAACCCATTTGTTCCATATGAAGATAAACCTTAAAAGAAAAGACCCCTTTCCTTAAATTAACAGAGCAAAATAGTGTATTTGTTGAAAGGTACATTTCACAATCAATTAATCAGTCAATTATTTTGTCTATTAATTGATTAGTTGTGAGGTCCATAAAATGTCAGAAGTTGAAAAGTGACAGTTGCTGTTTTCCAACACTTAAAATGATGATCTTGTTTTGTCCTCAAGCCACAATTATTCAGTTTATAAATTACTTTGTTATATAGAGCAAATAAACCAGGAAATATTCACATCTAAGAAGCTAAAACAAATCTGTGAGATTGTTTTAATTATTAAAAAAAAAACACACACAAACTGATTAATTGATGATAAAAAATAGTTGACAATTAATCTAGCATTCAGTTAACAATTGCTTAATCGTTGCAGCCCTTTATGAAATGTCTCCAAATTCTAAAAATGTTAGACAAAAAACATAATCCATAAATAATTACTTTTGAGTGCTCTGAATGATATTTTACACGTATTGTATGTATTCATTCAGTGTTCACTGCAGATGTGAAGCCTCCTCTGACACATTTAGGGTTTTGATGACAAAACCTGTTAAATTCCAGTGAGGGAACTGTTAGGACACTGAGCTCTGTAATTAACGCCATGAAATCCTTTTATGTGTTAGATGTTAAAGCAGACTGTCTGGTTGGTTGCAGGCAGGCAAACTGCAACTTTTCTCATCAAAGCTTCTCACAAGGGAGTAATTGGGGAGGGAAAAAAGGATGAGTGAGGATGTGTTGGAAAACTGCAGAAAATGAAACTGTGTTTCCTGTTCCGTGTAGGTGAGAGTGATGGCAGAGACTTGGAGAAACTAGAGGAGAAGATCTGGGACCCCAACAGCTCACTGACGGAGAAACAGATCGACCAGTTCTTAGTAGTCGCTCGGTAAGTCAGCGCAGAATAAAAAGAAGTGTACAAATATAAATAATAGTAATAATAATAAAACACTTCCATGTACCTTGACACAAACAAAGCAGCCTCTAAAGCCCAGTCATGTACAAACTCTAAAAAGTTTGATACCTACAATCCAGAAGCCGTGACTTCCTTTTGTTTATGTGGAAGCCTTGTGACGATGACGATTCCCCAGAATGCAATTGTGTTCGACAGTGAAACCTCCAGTTTTCCTCCAGTAAAGCTTGCTTTTATGCTTCTTATAGTATGTACACAAACACTCACACTCGCCTCGGATATGTATTAATACCAAAGCAAACAGGAATGTGTTCAGGAGAGATGGAAAGCACAGACGCTCTTCCTAAAAACTCAAGGAAGCACGGATTGTATTTAACAAAGAAATAAGTGCTGCTTAGTGAGCATTAGTATTAGTGGGCCGGTTAGCTCTTTCTCTTGTTTACCACTGACAATTTTTAAGACATAAATGTGGCCGCTAAGCTTTTAGGAGCCAATTAGCTAGAGGTTCAGCAACAGAAATATTTCAATGCCGGGTAGAACTGCACCAAATGTAAATCTTGAATATTAAACCCAAAGTTGGTTTCCTGGTTATGTCTTGTTCTGTGTCCTGTAGGTCAGTAGGTACATTTGCCAGAGCTCTGGACTGCAGTAGTTCTGTGCGACAGCCCAGCCTTCACATGAGCGCTGCTGCAGCCTCCAGGGACATCACCTTGGTGAGTGAAACACGCATGACATGTGCACACACACATCAAAGTGGCCCTGGGATAAAGTGGCATCACACCACAGCTGGGAGAGAAATGGGGCAACTAACCAAATAAAGTACCTGCAGTGCACGTGTGTTTGTGTGTATAATGTCAATGTGTTTGAGGCCTTTGTGTGTGGTTATCCTTAACAAGCATTTGGCCATAGAGTCCTGCTGTTGGATCTATTCTGCCCTAGATCCTCATATATAAAACATAGGTGAGAGGCCTTCTAGCTCCACACACACACAGACCAACTGAGTCCAGAGCCTTACACGAGAGGCTGCGCATAAACACTGTGTGCTCGGCTATAAAATTCAGCAGAATATCACAGAACATCTTCACATAATTGATTCAAACCACACGGCAAACTCCCGAGATAGTATTTCTACTCTGTGCTCAGTTTCACGCCATGGACACCCTTCACGCCACGGGCTATGACATGACCCGAGCCATCGCGGCACTGGTGCCTCAGGGCGGGCCCGTCCTCTGCAGGGATGAAATGGAGGAGTGGAGCGCCTCGGAGGCGAACCTGTTCGAGGAGGCGCTGGAGAAGTACGGCAAAGATTTCACCGACATCCAGCAGGATTTTGTGAGTAATAAACCAGTAAAAAAATATATATATATATATATATTTTCAGTGTGTCAGCCAAAGGCCAAGTTAGTTTATCATAAATATTAAACTGTCTGGTTGGTAGAAATACCTGCTTTAAAAAAAATGCCTCTGAACCTTGCATTTTTGTACTTTTATTCAAACAAATCAAATAATTTAAAGAGCTATAAATGTATTGCTATATATATATTTCCAGGTCGACTTGTACTGGTTCAAGGATCTGTCATAAAATCTCATAAATAATTTAAGGAGCTCATACCACAACAGCCCTTTTAATGAATGAGTTAACATAGATGAGAGGCGTTAAGGCTTAATCTGATGGGGAAAATATTAATTTTGACCTTTTTTTTTTTTGGGGTCTATGAATTTTAATTTTATCATGTAAAATGTCTATTTATGTCAAGAAAACGAGCAGTGAAAACAGATGTTAGTGGTAGAGATTTTAAAGACAGATTTATTAAGTTGTGGTGAGGCGTCACAGCCTATATTCTATACCATAATGTATCTCATGTGGTCAGGGTTCCCTTTTTTTCCAAAGGCATTTCTGCTTAATCAAATATTATAGAATAGCCATGCGTGGAACACGTATTGAGCTCTTGCGATGATCCAGAAATGAAGTCCAGAAACTACAGAATTAGAGCTGCATCTCTGCAGCTTTTACTTAATTTGGCTCATTTAGCTTTTATACAGTGAAAAAATGTTGTCTGATAGTCATGTTTTATCCCTAAAAATATTCCAACGAGGAAGTTTTGAGGAAAAACAAGTGTTGGCATCATGTGAAAGCAACTTTCCTTGTCGTCGTCGTCGTCGTCGTCGTCGTCGTCGTCGTCGTCGTCGTCGTCCTCTGAGCCTCAGCTGGAGAAAGAGGATGCTGCTGCTGCCTTTTGTGAACCTTCTCTACCTCATGTCAGATCTCAATGTGTGCGTCACTCCACCACCTGGTGGCTGCCTGCCGTTGGTGCTGCTCACTCTCTGCTCTCAAACAACAGGACTACACCACCATTATGGGTGGGGCCACTTCTTGACAGCTCATTTTTGCCTTCAAACTTCTCAGTGGGACTTTTCTGAAGATTGTGTCACTCATACTTGTGTACTTGCTTCCAGTGGACTTGTTCTTGTTTATGATTTCCTCTCTGTTGTCGACATCCGTCAGAGTCTGACAGAGTCTGCTGTTATTATGGTTTTGTATTTAGTATTGAGTGCTGAGTCAGCATTTCCAAGTGTAATATTCCCCAGCTCGTTCGGGACATTCTCATTTTAATCTCTTCTTTTGTGATTGTATGAGTAGCCTTGCTCATGATATTTCATTTTCATGTTGCTAATGTGATTTTTAACATTTATTGACTGAAATTGTGAGTTAATGCCCATGTTTCTTTACCTGCTCCTGCCACTTAAATAAGAAGCTTTCCAAATTAATAATGATTATTTTGTCCTTCTCCTCCTGTAGTTGCCCTGGAAGTCCCTGACAAGTATTATTGAGTATTACTACATGTGGAAGACCACAGACAGATATGTACAGCAGGTAAAACATACATTTAATTTAATTTTTAATCAAAGCCTGGTCTTATTTAATGTAAACCCTGATTTCAAATAAAGAAATTTTATTTATCTTTGATTTATTTACACTTAAAATTTAAAAAGATTATTTTCTCACTGATGAACTCGCATCAACCCCCAAAATTGTGTGTCATATAGAAATAATTTATATACATGATTTTTCAAACTTTGCTATGGTTAACATTTTTAAAAGAAGGCATGTTTATTTATTTTCTTTTTTTTTCATTCATTCAGTGACCATTTTTAAATTCAAGTACTTTCAGTGTCCTAAATTCAAAGTGGATAACTTTTACTTCCTCCTCTTCTTGTGTTTTTTGCTCCAGAAACGATTAAAAGCAGCCGAGGCTGAAAGCAAGTTGAAGCAGGTCTACATCCCTAACTAGTGAGTCGTTTGATGCTGAAGTCTCTGTGTTGGTTCTCGCTACCTGACTACTGAGAATAAAAGAAATATTTTAAGCAGCATTTCTAATATTTCAAAGTCAGTGAAAGTTTTCGTGGCATTTCTCGGTACAGCTTCACTGTCTGTACCTTTTTATTCTCTTATTCTGACTGTTTCTGAGAAGGTCGGTCCGATCTGAGCCAGTCTGACTCAATCTGTACCTCCACAGTAACAAGCCAAACCCTAACCAACTGAGTAACAATGTAAAGCCAGCTCTGGTGAACGGAGCAGCGGGTACGGTAGTCCCAGGACCTCCAGGCTCAGGACAGACCCCCGTCCTGGGCAGAGCCTGTGAAAGCTGCTACAGTAAGTCATTAGTTTACTTGTCACGTATCTTTCATCTAACAGAGGCTGCATCCATTCTAATTGACAATATGGACTGAAACAAAAGTCCTGTACTGAATGCAAAGGGACAAGTATGTGCACTTTTATTTTTGGGATGAGAAAACCATCAGCTTTCATGTTAAAATGCTGAAACATAGAGGAAAGCGAATATAATATTGACTTTATTAATGTGATGCTGTTAGCTTTTCTTTTCTTTTTTTGATTTATTAAACCATTTTTGCAGTTGTTTGGGTTGAATTTCCAGCTAAAATCTCAGACAAAACAGACAAGTCAACGCTGAATTTATCATCCAGTGTTTGGTCTTTAATGTACAATGCTCAGTGTAGTATATTCTGTGTAATGGGTTGGAGGACAGAAGTCTCATATCTAGCGCTGTCTCTATTTAACTTGAATGTTTCGAAGCTCAGTAACCTATGATAGCTTATTATAATGTGTTGCGTGTTTTGTATGATATTGCTGTAATTTTATGTATGATTATGCTTTTTTTTTTTTATCTTGCCTTTGTTCTGTATCACATTTTATTAATTGATCCTGCATTGCATTTTATTTTGTACTTATTTGTTATCTATTATTGTCCACTTGTTCTTGTATTGTTCTTCTGCTGCTGTGACACTTTGGGGGATCAATAAGCTGATATTATTCTATTCTACTCTATTAAAACTAGAGTCTTCCTCGTCCTCCTGCTGTGTTTTCTTCGACACGTCGCTGAAAAAAGACCACTGAGTTACTTCAGGAGTTCAAATTAAGTCCAGTGTATCTGTATGTGATTCACATTTTAATTGCATGTTTAAGGTGGAGAGGAGAGCGAATAGCGTTACATGCACCGGCAGCATTGTATCGACTGACTCATTTTTGTGAGTGTAGTTAATGCAGTGATGGAAGATTAAAGGTCGCGCTACATGACAACATCTTCATGGTTATACGTGGGTCATGAATCACCACACGCATGTTTTGTAACATCTGAGTCCCTGTTTGTGTGACGCTCACTTTGTTCTGCCTCCTCCTCCTCCTCCTCCTCCTCTCTCTCTCTCCGTGTGTGTGTGTGTGTAGCGAGCAGCTCCTACCAGTGGTACTCATGGGGACCTCCCAATATGCAGTGTCGCTTGTGCGCCTCCTGCTGGACCTACTGGAAGAAGTATGGAGGGCTGAAGATGCCCACAAGACTGGATGGAGAGCGGCCTGGACCCAACCGCAGCAGCATGGTAAAAAATAAATTCAGTGTTGTGAATTCTGTTGACAACAGCTTTTTATACCCACAGAATGTTGAAGTTGATGCCACATTTAAAAGGGTATGACGTCCACCGAGTCTCTCACAAAATCCCTAACTTATTGTGAGTAGTGTATACAGTGCATAAAATCTGCGCGAGATACTTTTGTAATGGGTTAATCTACTGTATATATTGTTTTCTTTTATCTATCAGCATTTAAATTTATCCGAAATCCAAAATGTGTAGTATAATTTTGCAGAGACTGAAGTGACGTCCTGAAAACCGAGCACAATTTTTTTCTGTTTACTTTTATATGCTGTTTGACAAAATAATCCTCACAGCTAGGAATCTCAGTGTGTCATTTCGGCTAATAAATGTTGATATAATAATTAGTTGATAGTCAAAGATTCATATATTTTTTTCCCACTATTCACTTATTTGAAGACTCATTTTAACTTTGTTCATAAAATGTCTGGTTAGTTCGATAATCATGACTGACATTAAAACCTTAAATGGGAAATTTTGCTTTGTTGACTTGTGTTTTTAAAAATGTGATATAAAGAAAATTCTGTGTACTAACCCCATTAAGAAAGTATGATGTTCCTTAAATTTATTCAGCTAAGTTTGTGGCTACTTGGTTGTCTGCATTAGTTGATGTGTTAAATTTTGCTTTTGTTCCAATTAGCTGAGTTTTTCTAGTCACTACCTGTGAATCCCAGTGGTTTTACTGACGTACTCCAGATGCGGTAACTTGTCTGTAGAGCACCGCAGTTCACCAGCATTACCCGCCTCTTCGTTCACATCACGCTGAGTAACGTCGTGCCGTTTGTGTCTCCAGAGCCCCCACGGTTTGCCCCTTCGTCACAGCGGCAGCCCCAAGTTTGCAGTGAAGACGCGACAGGCTTTTTACCTTCAGACCACCACGATGACGCGCATGACCCGCCGCCTCTGCCAGGACATCATCAGACCGCGACATCTGGCCAGGCATCCATACCTCCCTGTCAACACAGCAGCCATCAAGGCAGAATGTAAGGAGCTAATTCGCCACCACATCAACTGAGGGAAAAAATCTTTTTTAAGGTGCAGTGTGTAAGAATTGGCGACATCTATTCTACTGTGATTTGTAACAAATGGAGGACTGATTTTTTCGAAGTGATTTTTTCCACAAAAATCAACAAACCTTTTCGTTGTATCTTCATTTTTTGCTAATAAACCCTGAACCTGAAGGACCTTTTTATGGCAGAGTACCACAAAATGTACAAGTTCTGTGAAAGTGAAGCAGCAACATGACAGATGAGCACATGTTTCCTTTCCCCCCTCCCTGACATCTCTACTCTTTTATCGATTGAACATGTGTGATGATTTCTCCTCAGGTGCTCTGCGGGTGCCAGATCGGCCAAAAAAGCCTTTGCCACTGAAACCTGTGGAACGTAAACCTCTGGAGTCTGTGGTTCAGTATTTAGGTGAGAAGGAGCTGCTCACACAGACCGTGTGCATCTGGAACTGGGATAATTTATTATTTGTATTGATCTTTGAGTGTATTTTGAGAGTTGCCAGTGCTTCTTATGTAGAGATCCTCAGTGGTGACCATGACATGTTTTATAAATGTTGTTTGCTCACAAATAGCAGATAAATTTGAGATCACGCAGGAGCTTCTGCTAATCCATGGTTATAAATATGGCTTTTTATTTAATCAGTAAAAATAACCCATAAAATTAAATGTAAAAACTGCCACTGCTGTGTTACAGATTTATTAAGCCTTGTGTTTCCAGCTCACCTCTTGAAATTAATGAGTCACTCACGTTGATTTAATTCTGTTTTCCTGTATCCCTCGTTTGCTGTGTGTTATCCTCGCTGCTTAACAGCCGGTCTTCCACCGCTTGTCTTCTCTCCCTTCATTCTCTCTCTCTGTCTCTCATGTTGTAGAAGCTCATCCCTGTCCAGTCAAGCCCGACCCTCCCACACGAGGAGGCTCCATCTCTACAGGCAGCCTGACGCCCATTAAATCCTCTCCCATCCTCAACAATGGCTCACCCACCATCTTAGGAAAGCGCACCTATGAACAGCACAATGGACTGGATAGTGAGTAGAAAACCAGTGCAGTGTGTGTGTTTTTGTTTATGCATCTTTATGAGGACCACGGTGAGGGCGTTTGATCTGGGCATTTTGGGAGTTAGTTGGTTTAAGGGTTAGAATTTGGTTAAGGTTTAGGGTTAGTAGGCTTTTAGTTATGATAGTTGAGGTTAAGGGGCAAGAGTTTATTATGTCTGTGTTCTGACTAAGATTGCTGTACCAGAACGGGTGTCTTTGCTTTTTCAGCTTCAAATGTTGCCCGTAAACTCTTTGTCCACCAATTTTTAAGATGGAGTTAAGAGAGCTGGGCACTCTTTTGTGTCTGATTTCTCAACCTTTGAATTCCTACTGGTACCTTATATGTCTTATACCAAGTTTACAATAACTTAGCTGTTAATAAAGCTTCAGCCATTTTTTTTAAAAAATAATTCTCCAATAGCGTTTTCACGATTTAGTCACACGATGTTGTTGGCTGACATCTCTATTTTTACAGTTGTTGTCTGTGTTTAGTGAAGCATTTAGTTTTAAAATATCAGATTTTATGTTTCTCTTTTGCCAAATGTGTTTGTTCAGGCTGCTTTAGAAAGAACATCGTACAAAATGGCTTCTTCTTAAAGCAAGACCCTTGCCTGAAATGGATATAAAAGGCTGTAAAAGAACAAAACAAATTTTAAAGTGGTTATATATTCAAACAAACCTACTTTTGGGTAGTATATTAAAATTCTGCCAATAATAAAAGCTCCCAAATGTTCAGCTCTGGGCCCTTTTAAAGTGCTTTTCACCATTTTATGAAATTCTTCTCACTTTATCAGCATTAACAACAAGAAAATGCACCAACATGTTTTAAAAAGCTTTAAAAATCACTGATGAACCTGAGGAATGAGGATATTTAAGGAGAGAGCACAGGCCCATCTGAGCTCCTCTGCCGGAGGGTTAAGAGTTTGGCGGGGGGGGGGGGGGGGGGGGTTCTTATTTTTTTGGGTTGTGTCCCATTTTTCTCTTTTCCCTGTGATTCGAGAGGGAGGAAGAGACAGACCGAGAGATCAAGTGAGTGAGAGTATGCCAGAGAAAGATTGAGAGAAAGACGGAGAGAGAGAACGGGGATTGGGCCGGTTTTGCTGCTTTAGCTGGAGGCTACAGTCTATGTTGTCATGGTAACTGCAGAGAGGAGGAGGAGGAGGAGGAGGAAGAGGGCTTGGTAAGTGTATCCTGAGGGGAAAGCATCTCCACTGGTCTGTGAGTCCACCTCAGGCTGAAGCAGGGAAAACACACCATGACGAGATTAGGTTTGGGACTGAGGCAGGATCCAGGATTAGGGATTTCTTCTTCTTCTTCTTCTTTTAATTTAAGCACAAACTTATCATCTTAGTCACTCACATTGTGGTAATTTGGGGATGAAAATGTTGCTAGAAGTAAGGATTTATTCATTAAAGAAATGACAATAAAGTCTAAAACCTGACACTCTTACATCAGAGTGTGAGGCTGCTACTCTTTATTTGATTTTATGACCATTTGAAATCCAAGTACTTGAGGGCTGTAATGTTTAATCAAAGACTAATCAATTACTAAATTAATTGTCATTTATTTAAATAAATTATTAATTGGTTAGAGTGTTTTTTTTTTTGAATTAAAATAAATTCTCTGATTCTTTAGCTTCTTAAATGTAAACATTTTCTGGTTTCTTTGCTACATGTATGAAAGAAATTATTAAAATTCTCAATTGTTCACAAACCAAAATGATTTATTTTGTTTTGTGAACAAAGACAAGACAACTTACTGATGGACTGAGAAAATAATCGACACATTAACTGATAGTGGAACTCGTGAGTCGCAGCAAAATTGAACTGTAATTAAAATAGTTGCTGATTCCTTTTATATTGGTCTCAAAATTCATTCACGTGTCATTTTGATTTTGAAATACTTTTTCATAGAAACTGCAGGACATTTTTCAAATATATTAAAGCTAAATTCGATCAAATAAAGCAGCTCTGTGGGTGATTAAAAACAAAGCATCTAATGCAGCCACTAGAGGGCAGAGGTTTCATCCTTCACACACGAAGCAGAGCCAGTGGACTCAGACTCTCCCTCGTCTGCAGGCTCTAAATCCAAAGTCCTGGCTCCGCAGTGGGACATCATGGCCAAACGGATGAGCGAGGTGGGGAGACCATCGGCCTCGCTGCAGGACGAGATCCACGAGCTGGACTGAGGCGTCTGTGGGAGACCAGCAAGACCACAGAGGTGAGACGAGCACTGTGCTGCTGCTGCTGCTGCTGCTGCTGCTGCTGCTGCTGCTGCTTCATGATAATAATATACATATAATAATAAACACCATTTCTATATAGCTCTAATGTTACATTTGATAATCGATTATTTGGTTTAAGAGGCTTTTTTAAATGATTAAAACAAGCTTTCTGACTTTTTTTTATCATTCTCAGCTCAGTTTGGGAAACACCTGTCAAAATTGTTCATGGATCAAACAAATACTCAGTTCATCTGAAAATAATCCTTAGTTGCAGCTCTACACATGGTGCCAGTTTTTTCGTTTTTATGTCTGTTTTTAAAATTTGCCTGGAAATGCCAAACAGGAAGTAGAAAGAAGAGGAGAATCTCTGCTTGCTCACCAGTCAATTCCTCATAATCGGTTTCTTCTATGTATTCTTATTTTTTTCGCAGCAGAGGAGGGCGGAGCCACGGAGTAGGGCGGAGCCACAGACGAGGGCAGCTGGGAGGCGACGACAACATCGGCCACTTTTCTTCAGCCGACGCTCGCGCGTTTGTCCGACGGCTGAAAATCCAGTCAATAATCGATCACTTTGGCTGTGATCAATCAGAAGACTGACTGTACAGGACTGTGTTTATTACTTACATTTCTTGTTATTACTGTCATTGTAATTATTGTTATTGTTATTATAATTTTTTTTTTTTTTTTTTTTTTTTTTTTACCAACTATAACTCAGTTTGTTTGTCGATCAAACGATGGAACTTTTAATGTTTCATTAAAAAAAAAAATGCTTGCAAAAACCCTGTGGAAAAAGGGTGGAAGGACTGTAACATAACGCCACTCGCATCCTCTGTGTTCGTTTGTTTGTTTTCTTTAACAATTTGAGAATTCAACAAGGAGACGCACTTTCATTTCAGTGATTCATGTCAAGTCCTTGTCTTTGGTTTCATGAAATTTAAACGCTTTACGGGAAAATCTTAGGTTTTGTGAGCCGGCCGCGCCCTTCGGCCAGAGAGGTTTAAATTATTGAGAAAGACTCGCTGTTTTTTCTACCTTTTTCACAAGTAATGCATCTATGCTTCGGTGATGTAATTAAAAAAGACAATTGATTTTCCCTCTTCTTTTGGTGTCTGTGCACGAAAAGTCAAATTATTGCACTGGTTTCTTTCTCGGGCGGGTGTTCACTCATTTCTCTGGCTCGCAGCAGAACATGAGCGCAGTGTCCATCAAAATGATTTTGTACCCGAGAACCTCAGTATGAGAAACAATTTAAAGCACAAACGGGAAAAATGTCTTGGAAGCAAAAAAAAAATCAACAGCTCTGTCTTCACGTTTCCTCGACTGATACGTTGACGCCATCAGTCTCCTTTCAGGAAAACGTGACCACGTCCATCGCGTCACAGCTCGCAATGATACTGACACTCGATAATAATCGCAATGATTTTTTTTTTTTTTTTAACTAAATGGTTTCAAAACCCTTCACATCAAAGGTGTCAAACGTGTGACCCGCGGGCCACTTGCGGTCCACCACTAAATATCAAGTTATGTTTATGTTTTGTTTACAACAATTTTTCCAGGTCATTGGAGTTCAAGACCACTCATTTGCACTATTAAATCTAGAAAACAATAAACATGTTAAGATAAATGCTTGAAATACAATCAAAAAAATATAGCACTGTTTTTGTCTATCGCTGAAAATTGACTAAAAAATAAAAGATCAGAACTAAGAAAGGTTACATTAAATGTTTGTAGTGAGTAATAAATGTTAAAACATGAACACAAACTCTGCATATTATGCACATTTTACTGAAAGAAATTACAAAAATGGTGCAATTTAACATTTTACAAACCATTTTATTTCTTTTGTCAGAAAATTCATTTAACACCTCACCTTTTTAAGAAATTTGGATTTTACTGAGACACGGTTTGAGGTTGTTTTTAACTGAGATAATTACCCGCTTTAATTAATGTTGCAGTGTTTGGATTAACCAATGAACTTCTGTTTTCTTCAAATGTTCCATTTTTAAAAGTCCAAGTCAAATCAGACTTTATTCAGTGCAGCCCTTTAAACACACACACTCTCATGAACTCATACGAACACGTCCGACTCAAACAAAGGCAGGAATTGAAAACCATTAAGAACAAAAAGGAGCTGAGGAAACACCAGAGGTAGATAATTATAAAATAAATACTAATCAAATAATAGGTAGAATGACAATATATTGGATTAAATAATATATTAAACAAAATTAAAATCAAAAGAAAAATGATGCATAATAAAAACTGAATGAAAATGGAATTGAGAGGCAAAAAATCCAATAAAATTCTAAATAAAAGTAACAGACTAAAATAGAAATGAAGCAGTAGGTAGGCAGATACTCAAGTTAAAGACAGGATGTAAACTAACTTCCCATTAAGCCTCTAATCCAGATTATCGTCCACTTTTCGTGGTCAGTGTTTTCTTCACCCGTCGTCTGCTCTCGTCGTCGTATCACAGAAAATCAATATTAATCTTATCTGCAATTTCAGCTCGTGCTTATCTGGAGACAAACGGTCCGTCCCGGTTCCTGTCCTCTGGTCCTCCGGTCAGTGGGACGACGTCGCTCTTGTTCCTGTTGTCCCACATGTCAACTCAAACTTTTTTATATCAAGTTCCACCCAAGTAACACCATTATCGCCAACGTTAAAATACAGTGGTGTAAATATGTCGAGCAAAGTCGGCTACAGACTTTTCACAGGATTCAGATTTATTCCCAGTAAGATAATCTGCTTAAGCCACCGGTATAGTGGAATTAGATTAAGATGAATTGAGAGATCATGTGACTCCAATTATTATTTGATTGATTATTACCCTGATCACACACCCTGCAGTAGATCACACCAGATTACAGTACACGTACCACAGTTTGAGAACCACGGCTCCGTACGACAGGAAACGCTCTGGGGTCACTATTGTAGGAACTTATCAAGGGGCCCTTTGTTTCCCGAGTGCGACTCAGAACCGTGTTTTCCCGCCTGTAAAGGTCACAGGTCAGGGTTCCAACAGATAATATTTATGTTTTGATTTAAAACAGGTTGACCCCAAAACAGTCGGAGGTTTAATGGAGTGAGATTATACTGTATAATCCTGGGAAATTAGATTTTAAGATCTTATATGACAACAGGCTACTTTTTCTGAGCTCCATATTAAAGGAAGCGGCCAACTCTTCACGTTGAAACGTCCTCAAATGAACTCAAATGACCTCCTTTATGTCCCCGTGAACACCGTGTGTTTACAGCGTCATGTTAAGGGACATCGTCGCGTCTTGTTTGCTCCATATTATCTTCCCTTATCTCTGCTGCACTTAAACATTAACTTATACCGACCTGTTTACATCCTGTGGGTGGACACAGTGGACACAGTGGACGGTCCACTCCACTGACTCTGCTCACGTGGACCGTTCAGCCAGATTAGGATAATAGTCTGAATAGGACACTGTCATGGAAACAGTGTTTTCTGTTCACCTCGACCTTAAATGAAGTGTCTCAATTCTGATTTATTCTGTCGGATTACAATGTCCTGTCAAAGTTTTGCAGCAGTTCTGGAATTCTCTTCCAGCAGCTCGTGTACACGTCACATTCTGAACATGTTTACGCTCATAAACAGTAATCGGACTAAGAAATGAGGACTAACGCAATCTCGTGTGGCCATGCAGTGTCTTAATCAGATTATATTGGAGTTTTCTCCCCTCTGTTTCATGAATCAAAAATGTTCTTTTAGCAACTCATGATCTGAACAAGGCTGTACTTGAAATAAGCAATAATCTGATTAGAAATGATTTTAGTCACATAATATAGACATGTGGACATTTAATCAGATTATATACTATTGTCCTATTGCATTAGTAGATTTAAATTCTGTTATATATGTTATTTATAATATTGTTTCAAGAAAACATCATCTGAATAGGATTACACTCAGATGAGAAATAATTAGATTAAAATTTGGACTGTTCTGATTTTACAGTCACACTGTGTGGACATGTGGACACGTCAATCAGATTATAATGTCCTCTTCTCGCAGCGGCGAATGTAGGAGTGATGGTCAGACAATAGGAATGGAATTTAATCTCTGAACAATCGGATTAAAATTCTTATGAGTATTCAGCCATGTTACAGGGATGTTTTCACAACAGTGGGCGTGATATCATTCCTTCAGAGTCACATTACATGTAGAGGTTTTAATCAGATTATCATGTTCTAGTGGAGATTTCGCAGCAGTGGATTTCTGTAATTCTGATCTATGGAATAGAATATTCTGTTTGCTTCTTAAGACTTTCAAGGAAAATCTTTCCCTGATTGTAAAATATGTGCAGTTCTAATTGAGAATTGGTATTAAGTTGACATTTTAATTTAACTTTAACACTAAAAAATGTGACTCCGTTTCAAATTAAATGACATTTTTAGTGTTACTTTAAAAGCAAAACAGTAAAATATCATAGTCCTAATCAGAGCTGGTGTTAAATTGACGTTTTTACTGTTATTTTATTGTTTGTTTGTTTTTTACAGTGTCAAAGATATTGTAGTTTCACAGCAGATTATTGTATAATTTAACTTCACTGTCACTTCACTGTTTTAACTGGGTTTAACCCGCATTGTTCCTTTAATCTGTTTGTTTTAAAACTCACAAGTAAAATGTAAAGTTCTCCACGAACAAAGTTACTAATTACTTGCATTGATTTTAGTCAACAACCCATGTGCATAACCTGGCTGACATTAATCGGATTACATGTGACCACAGTGTGATCAGTGGGGGTGGTCAGTCCTGAGCTGCGGTCAACAAACGGTTAAAGAGAAGATGCAGGAGCTGCGTGAGTGTTTCTGAGCATGTGCTGCTGCTGCTGCTGCTGCTGCTGCTGCTGCTGCTGCAGTGAAGTAACATGGTCAAATCTCATCTATGAGCAGAGTCTGTGGTGAAGGAGGAGGAAGAGGAGGAGGAGGAGGAGGAGAAGCCGGGCACAGTGAGCAGAGGAGCAGCAGGAAAACAGCAGGGGAATCCAGGACATCCAGAGCCGGTGTGGAGCGTGATCATCCGGGCTGTGAGCTGAGGGAAACACCGCAGAGCCTCGCCATCTGAAGGTAAACACACACGAAAACCTGCTGCACCGTGTGGGTGATTCATGCGCGCGCGCGTGTGTGTGTGTGTGTGTGTGCCAGTTTTACTGAGGCGCAGAATTTACGCAGCCTTTCACGGGATGTGCGCTCGCAGAATCGCAGCCGCGCAAGCGCGTCTTTAAACTGTGCGTCGCTTTTAATGCATTTAAACCACAGCTCCGTCAACAGTCGCGTGCCTCGCGCACATTCTGGGCGAACTGTCTTCCATTCGGCGTGCTTTTTATGCTCAGTCACACTTGTTAAAATATGGATAAGTTGCGCTGTGAGCTGTGATGAGGACACTGTCCTCTGCAGCCGGTGTCTCACGGACTCGTGTGGAAAACGGGGAGGTTTTATTATGGGATGTTTAATTGTACCTTCATGTCAGAGGTGGAGGAGGTGGTTCCTTACTGTCAGTTTGGGGGAATAAAACGTAAATCACCCCGGCTGCGTAATGATGCTGCTGCTGCTGCTGCCGCTTCTGCGTCCCAGCAGCCGCGCATGCGTAATTTGCGCGCCGACCGGTCCGTGAGTTTGAGCATATAATTATTACATGGAGTGAAAATTATCTACGGAACATAATGATTACAGTCGTTACTTCAATATAGTTACATCTGTTGATGCATTTTCTGCTGGAGACGAATAAGACTGTATTTTATGTGCTATAATTTAGTAAATTAGATTCACATTAATTCACATCAGGTCCAAATACACTCTAGAATAGTGTTTTGTTAAAAACACCCTGACAAGGTTACGTTTAACTTTTTTTAGTGTCACATTAAAACTTAATTTGGAAGATATATTTGGCCATAGCTGGAGCTGGTGCTAAAATCAGTCTTTTTAGTGTTACTTTAAAAATAAAACGGTAGAATATATGTGGTCCTAACCACAGCTGGTGTCAAATAGACGTTACTTTAACACAGCAAATGTGAAACATGAATTGAATTCTGATTAAATTGAATGTTGTAGTGCTACTGTAAAGTTGAAGTAAAACATATGTTGTTCAAATTGAGAATTGGTATTAAATTGACATTTTTCATTTTACTTTAACACTAAAAACGTGACTCTGATTCAGATTAAATGAAACGTTTAGTGTTACTATAAAAGCTAAACAGTAAAATATCCGAATCCTAATCAGAGCTGGTGTTAAATTGACGTTTTTACTGTTATTTTATTGTTTTGTTTTTTTTTACAGTGTCAAAGATATTGTAGTTTCACAGCAGATTATTATATCATTTAACTTTACTGTTCGCTGTAACTTTCGTGTTATTCAGAACATCACTGAGTTTCCTGTAATCACCACAATAAAACACAATGATGCTGAATTATATTGTGAATTATCACAGTTAAGGCCTGTGTAATCCTGGAAATAATCTACACAGTGTGGCTGCTGGTGGCTGGATTTCCAAAACAAATCCCTCGTTGATTTATTCCATATAACAATTACAGTTCACTATCATCTGGGGTGAGATAATCCCTGCTACTGTTCTATTGACAGTTTAGACCTATTTTTAAAAAAGCCAGAGCAGTCAGTGTGGAATCCCAGGATGACCTTCGACAGAAACACTCGTCGTTTGAAAATCTCTTCATTCCAAAGAATGCAGAGCTATAAACTCAAAAAAATAAATTAAACTAATCATGTGTCAATGGAAAAATTAATTATAACACACGCAAAAGTAAATAGTAAAGAAAAATCCCATTGTTTTTACAAATCTATATTTACATACACGCATAGTTCATTCATATTTATATATTTTACATGTAAATAAATATGTCAATAGAAATAAAAAGAACATAGCCTTCTCATTATTCAACTGTAATTATTTAGTCATTTATTTATGTATAAAAGGCTGAGTCTTGTTTATTTTTAAGTTTGCCCATTTCAGTCCTCGGGACATTTTAATTTGGGTCAACACACTAAACAGAAATATTAAGATGAGACAGTTTTGCTCTTTTGTTTTTTTTTTTTCTCTGTGGCCCCAAAAAACCTTTTGCACATTACCCAGCATCAATTATGCATCACGAAGGATTGATTTGTCTGAACAGATGAACATGCACATACAGCACAGGCCTCCATTAGAGGCTTTTCTCTCCGTGGCACCGCCATGTCCAGTAAATCTCCAGTTTTCTCTGCAGCTGTGCCAAGATTTCTGATCTGCAGGTCATGACCCACATCTTAATCTGGACAGAGAGCTTAGCCTTCGCGTATGTGGGGGTCTTTCTTTGAATGTGCAAATAGCTCAGCAGCTGTAATCTGAGGGATGAGGGGTGAAGGAGGGAGAGAGGACGATTCGTGACAAGTGTAAAGATCGTGTAGTGCATGAGCTAAAGCCGGAGTCTGAAAGTGAAATGACACGAGGACACTGTCTTCGTCGTCTTCTTCCTGTGTTTGGAGGAAGTTCACAGTAGAGCTGAAACAATTACTTGATTAATTGATGACCAAATTAATCGTCAGCTGTTCTGATAGTCGATTAATCTTTTTTTTCCCTTCATTATTAAAAGAAGTTTTATGATTTTTCTGCTTCTTAAATGTGCACATTTTCTGGTTTGTAACAAAAAAAAGGTCATTAAAAATGAATCATTTTGGTTTGTGGACAAAACGGCACTCGAGAGAACGTAAGAATTCCCAGGTTTGAAAAACACCGATCAACATTTTCTGACATTTTATGGACCAAACGATTACTTGATTAAATGGTAGCTGCGGCTCTTGTAAACAGCACACATGCTCCACGCCTTCTCCACTTCTGGTGTATAACTGTGGCACCATCACAGTCCACACACAGGTCAGGCATTTACACTACAGTGTTCAGAGTCACTTTTATGTTTATGGAGGCCTTCCTTGAAACAAAAAGTACAGAAAAATACTATCGAGAAAGGGCCTACGAATGCAAACTGCTAATTTTGGAACTTGTAAATAAACATTATATACTTATGTCCATGAATGTGCATTGCCCTATAATAAATTAATAATAATAATAATAAAATAAGGCATTAAACACCTGGAAAAAATGACTTTTAATATGTCTTGGTTAAATTCAGGACATTTTTATCTCACTCACTCACTTACTCACTCACTCCCACTTTATCCTCCACATGAGGGTCGTGGAGGTTAATCCCAATCCCATCTGACGTAGGACAAAAGACGGGGGACACCCTGGACAGGTCACCAGTCCATCACAGGACCAGCAGACAGAGACAAACAACCATTCACTCTCACACCTACGGTCAGTTTAGAGTGTCCACTTCTCTGCATGTTCTCCAGAGAAAACCCACGCACACACGGGGAGGACATGTAAACTCCATGCAGAAAAGTCGGACCGGATCGTGAAACTGGGTCTTTTTTTTTTTTACTCCAAGAAAACAGTTCTAGCCACTCCACCACTGTGTGGCCCTGCTGCTTTATATATATATATATTTTTTTTTTTTTAATTTAAAAAGTAGAACTGATATCTGCTGTGTTTGCCCTTTCACCTCAGGTTTTTATTTTCCTCTTGGAAATGAACGTGCCGACAGAGTCCCTCCTTGTCTCCTTGTCTCCTTGTCTCCTTGTCTCCTTGTCTCCTTGTCTCCTTGTCTCCTCCCTCTCCACTCTGTTTTCACCCTGCGGATGTAGAAATGATGCCTAAGTTATACGAGCTTTTATTTGCTCTGCTGCGTCTGGGCTTTTAGTCTCAGCCGTCGCGGCGTCTCTTCTGCCTGATCAGGAGCCAAACGTGTTTGTGATTCTCAGATACTTTATACGTCTCCAAGGGAATCTCAAGACTTTGGAAGAGATAGTGAAAATGGGGGGGGGATGTGCTGCACGAGCTAAGAATGTTGTTATATAAAAGAAATATGTGTAATATGTAAATGTTGAGAGGTTTTCATTATCTTACTTTTATTGAATCTTTTCCCCTCTACATTATTCCAGTGGCACCCAAACTTCTCTCTGTCTCTCCCTGTCTCTCTAATGCACTTTCTTCTTTTCCAGTGAAACCTCTTAAGTTGTTGAATGTTGCTCTTTCAATTTTATTGAAAGTCTGAAAATCTGAAAATCTGGATTTTCTGAAACCATTAGTCACTTAATCAATTAACTGGAAGAAATAGTTGGCACACATTCTTTTTGTGCTTGATTATGAATCAAGCATCTTATTTATTAGACAGAACATTTGTAGACTGGGGATTACTGTACTGTACTTGTAAAAAAACTTAAATTATTCAATTTGCCACTGTATAATTCTGCAAACCAGTAAAGTGTGTCATCTCACGTGTCTGAACCAAAATGACATTACTTTGTTACATCTCCACAGACATGTTGATAATGCTTTCTGTGAGATGTTTAGGTTAGTGGTTCAGGCATTTTTTTCCTGTGCAAAATGTAAAAATCACAGGTTAGGCTGAAGGTGAGACTGTCATCATCAGAAATGTGACCGAAATTAAATGAAAAACATCAGTTTAACCTGAGTAGTTTTAACCTAAAAGGTACACTTTTACATGAATTATTGACACTTTCTTTCAAATTGATGATTAGGTTTTGCTGATTTATGTTGCTCCATGTTTCCAAATTAAAAATATACTAAACAATTACTGGATGCAGCAACCATTAAGCTAATTTTACCTCATTGGGATTAGAAATGCAGCATGTAACAGCAAATGCAAACAATCATTGTCAAACAGTGCAGCGCTACACAACACTGTCTCTGCGTTTTTCAGTATAATGATGTTTAGATCTTGTGCTACCTGGCAACATTCCAACGCTGCACACAGGAAGTGATTTGTTTGTTGTTAGTAAAGTGAGACAACTGCACACAGGTTGGAGTTTGACTGAAAACACAAAGAAACGACCACCAAAGTTTGCAGAGGTGAATTCTAAATTCTGTCATTCAGCAGTTTGACATGATGAACCCTTTTCATCCCCGCCCGCCCCTGCGCTCCTGCTGTATTATGACAAACGCTCCCTCAGTCAGGTCGAACAGTGCTGCTTGACAGAGGCTGTTTTCTTGATGAAGCTGCAGGATGCAAGTAGCATTATATTACATGGTTTCTGTTCACAGAGACATGCAGAATAATCATCAGTAACAAAGATCACCAAATGTGACGCACTGCACCTTTAAATGTACTGTATTGTCATGACAACAGAGAGGAGGACATCGATGATGGAGCAGGCTTTAGGTCACCTTGCTCGCTAACTGAAGCAGACGGTGGTGCTGGTTTCTATACGCTACACCGCAGTGTAGTGACCTTCCAAAATAAAAGTCTGCATTGGCCCTGGTGAGCGACGCTACATGAACATGAACAGGGATAATATAGAGACGTGAGGTCAGTGATGCGTCCTCAGAGGTCAGTGATGCGTCCTCAGAGGTCAGTGATGCGTCCTCAGAGGTCAGCGACGCGTCCTCGAAGGTCAGCGATGCGTCCTCGAAGGTCAGCGATGCGTCCTCGAAGGTCAGCGACGCATCCTCAGAGGTCAGTGACACGTTCTCAGAGGACAGCGACGCGACCTCAGGTCAGCGATGCGTCCTCGGAAGTCAGCGATGCGTCCTCAGAGGTCAGCGATGCATCCTCAGAGATCACAGCTGACACAACGCCACAGTGAAGTCGTCACTTTGTTTTTGTCACAATCGACCTGACCTGACTTTCATGACTGAGGTGTTTCCATGCTGCTGTCAAAGGAGTGGCCAGTTAACAAACCTGACCAACCAGATTTTTGTTGTTGCGCTCTCTCGTCCTCAGTCTCACTGCCTCCCCTTTCTCTGTAACGGTGCTGTCACTTTCACAATATTGTGAGAGCGAAAGTGTTGTTTCGTTGAGGAGCTGTGATGTCGTCTATCTTTGTTTCGGCAGCAGCAGAGCAGAGCAGAGGGAAGTGAGAACTACTCAGACCCTCTTCCAGTGCATTCCCATGATTCTTTGCACCCATCGCTCGCTGCCTCTACACATCTCTTTACAAACAGTGGATATGGGACAAAAGAGAGGAAGAATTTGAAATAGTGGACGTGCCAGTTCTGCAGCTTTTAAATCCGACGTGTGGAAACACTCCAGTTTCCATGTGTCAAGAAATTAGAATGGAGAAACGGCGAGAGATGACCAAAAATACAGCATTATGCAGAGATGTCTTCAGGAGTTTAGCTTCAGCTTCTTCATTTCTGAATAAGTGATGGACAAATCCAGGTTTTTAGCCACTGTGGACTGGTTTCATGTCTAAAAGGTCCTTATGTGAAACAATGCAGGTCATTCAGCCTCTGACCCATTTTCAGGTTGTTAGTTTCAGCTGAGTCAAGGTGTGAAAGAGGGTTGTTAAGGTCACCTGCTGTTGTGTGAGTGTGTTGTTCTGTGTGTAAGTAGGCAGACATCGCAACGGTGATAGACTGACCTCATGAATGTCTTACCTTCGGGGTAGTTTATAAGTATTTTGAGTATTTTTTTCCTCCTTCCCCAATTCTTATTTTTTTTCTTTTTAAATCTCATTAAATATCGTACCGTGGACTTGTGATCGAGGTATTATGATGTCTCGAGATTCTGATATTGTTGCATTTGCTGTTTCAAAGCGAACAGAGACAGTCGCTGCCTGTGTCAAACCCCCAGTGTTGCACAATTACACTGCCCTCACTTTGTGCTCACACAGCAGCCCACCCATCACAAAGCAGGCAGCTCCGTCACATCTGTCCTTCCCGTCACCATCGCACTAGGCTGTGTCTGTTCAATAGAGGGCAGCGGCAGAACAGAACCGGCCGCCACAGCAGGAGCCAGCAGGAATGTGACCGATCAATACATTGGGCCGGTGAAAGAGCCGGTGGGACGATGGTGAGATGTTACACGAGAGCTGCAACAACAGCAGCAGTGGAATCAAATAGCACCCAGGTTAACCCAGGGTGCTATTAACCCAGGTTAACCTTAACCTTATCACAACCAGATGCCTAACCCTAATCCTAAAACCAGGTTTTAACCCTGAAAAAGCCCTTTTAAGGGGTGAAAAAAGTGAGGACCAGACAAAATGTCCTCACTCTGTAGGGTTTATACTCTGCAGCAAGTACAAGAACACACACACACACACACACAGGTTTCCATGACTTCAGAGGACATTGCATTGACTTACATTAATTTTCTGGAGACTCTAACCTTAACCATAATTACTAGTGCCCTAACTCTAATCCTGACCCTAACTTTAACCTAATCCTAATCTCAGCCTAACTTTAAAACATGTCTTCACCTTAAAATGTAGTAATTTACTTGATGGAGACTTGATTTTTGTCCCCGTAAGGAACACAGGTCCCCATAATGTGACTGTGTAAACAGACTTAGGTCCCCACAGCATAAGGGATACCAGATAAACACACACGCGTTTGCAGAGCATATGTAGTGAAGACCCTCATAGACAATGCATTCTCTAGCCCCTGACCCTAAAACCAGGTCTTAACCCTGAAAAAGTACTTCAAAGTTGTGAGGACCAGCCAAAATGTCCTCACTCCCTATGGTTTACTGGTCCTCAGCCCAAACTAAGCATTACCTCCAACCTTAACCATAACCAGTATAATGCCTAACCCTTAACCTTAATCTCAATCCAACCACAACTATTTATCCCTTACTTATCCCTTCACTTAACCAGAGCCTTAGAGATGAGGTTCTGCCTCAGTAGGACCAGATTTTGGTCTCCATGAGGACTACAGGTCCAGACAAGGTCAGTGTCTGTGCCAGAAAATGTCCTAAAGAGGCAACAAATAAATTGTAAACTAAATATAATAAAAAAATAAGTAATAAACAAGTACACACACACACACACATACAGAGAGAGAGTGAGAGTATAAGCAAGTGTGTGTTTAAGATGCTGACCATGGAACCAGAGCAGCCACAGTATAATAGTCTGCTCCCTAAAAGAAAAAAAAAGTTAAAAAAAAAAAAATCCTGTCACCTGGTGGCACAAGTTCAAAGGTCACATGGCACATGAACAGATTTGACATTTTAACAATGTAGTCTCTATCATCTGACGTTTGCTGCCTTTCATCCACATAGTAACAGGAACCTTTGATGAACAGGAACATTTTTTCGGAACTAAATGGTTCCTGCAGACAGTTGTTGCCTTTGTTGTGGAGTAAACAAAGGTCCTGTTGTTTGAGTATGAAAACTGATAAAGGTTTGCAAATTTAGTGCATTTTCCTTAACCGTCAGTTGAACTGGTTAATAAATAGTTGTGCTTCTATCAAACAAGTCTTTGTGTTTGTTTAAAATGTAAACATTGTACATTATTAGCACATCAGTTGTGCAAACATCTCGTCTAACATTTGCTCGTGTCGCCCTGTTGTTCAGTCTGGCTGCAGTTTTATGTGTTGTATCTTTAAGGCTGTTATCTAATCATCGGTCTATAGAGCTATTTATTGTCTTTATTGCTGTCACACCTAACAACCGGTCTGGCCCAACAGTGATTTGGCCTGTGTACAGACAAAAGGAACTGCGAACATTAAGGTGTTTATGCGTTGTAATAGTTTTTTAAAGCTGCACTGTGCAACTTTGGGTGATTTTTGCCTCTGTTTGGTTTCTATAAACAGAAATATTAAATATTCAGGATTTGTATGCAGCGTCCTTACTGTGAAAACAGGCTCCGTCAAGCAAAACTACCAGACCTGACTGAGGGAGCGTTTGTGTGTATACAGCAGCAGTGCAGGGGTGGGCGGGGCAAGAGCAACTTTCTGCGTCTTTCTTCCTAATGTTTTCAGTCACAAATGACGTCGGGCAGCACGAGACCAAAACACCCCAAACACAAAGTCGTGTGGAGCCGAAAGGATTAATCAGCTTTGGTTTGAAGCAGAGCTGCAACTAACGATTATCCTCATTATCGCTTAATCTGTTGGTTATTGTAATGTAAGAAAATGTTGATTGGTGTTTCCAAACCTGGAAATGATGTTTTCAACTGTCTTTTTTTTGTCAACTAACCAAAATGAGTCACCTTTAATGATATTTTGTAAAGAAAAAAGCCGAAAAATCAGAAAGCTTGTCACTAAAACTGATTAACCGGTTATCAAAATAGTTGACAATTTATTTATTAAGTTATCTAATTATTGTTCCAGCCCTGGTTTGAATCTAAAATTCATTTGTTTGTATTTGAAAGTTTGACGCTACAGCTTAATCTCCCTGAAACGGCTCTTCACTGTGCACGTGTGTGCGAATCATCCAGAGAGAGAGAGAGACAGATTAAATGTGGATTTCTTTTAAATACAGTGAATGAGTCTTTGCCTCTTGAATCTCGCCTCCCACCTTCGTGAGTATATTTAGGCCGTTTGGCAGGACGTTGATTGTTGCACGGCTGAATATCGCATTCAGAAATTTTCATCATTAGCGGCTTAGTGGGCATGTGATTTGCTGAACAACTGGTGTGTATGTGCAGGCGGTGGGGAGAGAGGGAGAGAGGTGAACGGGAAGAGAGCCGGGGGATCTGGGGTGTGCAAGATGGAGAGAGAGAAAGAGTGTGTGTGTGCGTGTGGGAGAATGAAGTCATGTGATCTTTAGGGTGAGCGATGAGAGGGTAAAATGTAAACAGTGGCAAAGTAGTAGAAAGACAGACTTTGTTGATCCCAAAAGTGGAAAATGTTTGAGGAGCTGCGTCTGTGTTCCATTCCACATATCCTGGACGATGCCAGTCGATAACAACCTCTACAGCAGCGGTCGCCGACCTTTATTCTTCTGAGAGCTACTTCGACCAAATGAAAATGGCTTGCAATGTTAAAGGAAGTTAAAAATAATTCCTGTATCCACCGCCTTAATCGGACCCGCTCCAAAAATTGGATGTGCTCTTCCTTGACTCATTCCTCATCCTCCCACTTAGTTTTGAGAAAATCATTTGTGAAGGTTTTGTGTGCTGAATGGCAAAGATAACTTCCCACCGGAGAGAGATGACAAGCCACTGACCAACAATAATGCAAAATGGCAGCATGATCAGAACGAAGACACCATTATCCGTCTTTTCTGCAGCGCAGTCTTTACATTGTACATAACAACACAATTTAATTCATGACTAAAAATGTTTGTGGAAATTGTAAATTATATATTGAATACACGTTTTTTTTTTTTTTTTCAACATTAAGGTCATATGGTAAACTAAGTTAAGGGTGTTTTACGATGACTGGCATTTTATCCTATTGGTCTGAGGTGATACGTTCAGTATTGTACGTGTATTTCGCTTAATAAAGAGAAACATCTTTCGTACAGTTTACTGGAAGCTACAGTTTGACCCAGATGTGCTTGGATAGATGACAGGAGGAAGGCAGCGTTTCCCAGGCAGGCCGTGAAAAGATGCTATGAGGGTTAAAGGAGGTCAGTCGGTCCGTCGCTGTGGCCCAGTTCCTCACATGAAACCCTTGTTCCTTGTTTGGGAGAAATGTGCTAATCCCCATGGGCCCACTCTGGGCCCCAGCCAACCTTTGAACACAAAAAGAGCCCCAAAAAAATGGGCTTTTGTTCTTCGGTCAAGCTTTTGTACTGCTAACTTCACTCTGAGCTTGTATTTTCCAAAGCGGTTGTGATAATAGTGTGTATAATAGTTGCAGTTTCCCCTGGAGACATGATCTGGTCGAGCGTGTACTCTCAGTGTGGCCTTCTCCGCTCGGTGGCGTTTGAAATCCTCTGTCTTCAGTATTTTTATGTTACTGGACATGTTGTGTGATAAACAGACAGGAGGAAGGATCCAGCGCTGCATGGGCCTCCTGATACCGGAGACTGTGTAGGATTTGGAACAAGAGCACCTGATGTAGGCAGTCAGATGATATATGAAGCTATATGTTACACAAGAAACCCTTTCAGTCAGTCAGCAGGAAACAGCGTCAGCTGAGGGAAAAGCTCAGCTTCTCTGTAGCCTCGCAGTCTCTAATTTAATCATTCTGACGTCACTCACTCGACTGTTTCCTCGCATTGTCCTTAATTAAACTTTGTCTTGACACCATGTGGAATATCAGTTGGCAGTGCAGCCAAACACTCAAATCTTGATTTAATTAATAAGTCACACAATAATCTGTTTAATTTTTCTTCATTAAGACATGAGTGCCTCGATGATTACGTGCTGTGTGCAGCTCATGTACTGTAGTTTTCCACACAGAATTCTTCATCGTCATCATCACGTTGCCAAAACAGAAAACCTCTTGCCTTAATAATTTGTCATTATGATGCTCAAAACTGACTGCCCAGTGACTGAAAAACAAACCGAATTGGCAGTGTACGTTGGTCCGCTATGAGCCTTGATTTCGACTTGATCTACAGCACACAGGAAGTGCTTCTTATTGTGTCTCCATAACAATGCAGACAATGGCGTTCACTCTGTTTCCTCTCGAAAACGAGATGACACTTTGTGCCTGCGTAAATAACTTTCACTCACACAGAACAACAGCCACTTTGAGGAAAAGTGTCTCTGTTTGTACCGACACCTTCTCACTACATACTGCAGCATCGTATAAGAATGATAATAATAATAATAATAATAATGATACACCTAAAACCACTAGGGATGTGGAAATTGCTACTTTGTCTTTTCTTAATTCATTCATTCTTTATGAATATGTGTGTGAATGGGTGAATGAATGGCTGCATGGTCATCAAGACTAGTACAAAAGCGATACAATATGTAATTACAGACATTCTGCCGTTTACCATTATAGTTCAACATAAAACCATCAGTGGCGAAGTGGTGCAGTGGGTAGCACTGGTTTCCAGTTTGGATCCTTTTCTATGTGGAGTTTGTACTGCATGTTCTCATGCAGAGCGGGTTTAGGTTCATTTGAGACTCGGATTTGACCGTAGTGTGTTAATGTGAGTGTGAAGGAATGTTTGTCTCTATATAGCCCAGCGTAAGCCGACACTGGTTCCAGCTCCCTCTGGCAGTCTCACATGATAAACTGTGTAAAAAATAGATGGATGGAAAATGCAAATGGAAAATCTTTGATGACAGTTAACAGTTTATTGTGAATCAATAACAGCAGCAGTCATTTAACACAGGTTTGGCTGTTGAAAACTGAGGTTTCTGTTTGTGAAAATGAATTCTTGCCCCGGTGACAGTTCAGACTGGAGGCTTTACTTGCTGTGGTTTTCCATCTCTTAATCCCTTTCTTCTGAACGCGATATCTCAAGAATGTTTAGAAGTAATGCTTTCTAATTTGGTACAGATTTTGCCTTGGACTCAAGGGTGAACCAGTTACAATTTGAATGCCCAAAGTTCAAGGATGCTGTGGTCTCCCAAACCTTTGTTGCCTTGAGAATCCCTTCAAATCTGACACAAATGTTCACACTTTGACTCTTGATGTTTTAACTAAAGTCCTTTAGGGCAGCAACACACAATTATTTTCATAATCAGTCCATCTGTTTATTATTTTATTGTTTATAATCATCCAAAAAAAAATGTCAGAAAATGATTTCTTTGTTATATGGAGCAAAGAAAAATATTCACATTTAAGAAGCTGAAACTTGTTTTAATTCTTAAAAAAATATCAATGCATCGATTATCAAAATAGATGAAGATAATTTTAATACCAATAATAATTTAGTAATCAATTAATCGGGTAATTGTTTCAGCCCTAAAGTTCTTGTGGGCACGTTATGAGTGAAACAGTGGGGCTTTACTTCTCGTTTCTTTAATTCTAGTCAATGAAAGTTCATTTTCATTGACTCAATCGAAATATGGTGTTGCCATCAAGTCACCTACTCACACATTTTCCCTCCCCCCCCTCTTTCTCCCACAGACCTGCAGCTCATTAACACAGGACAGGGACATTTGAAGGATGGTGACCTTGGAAACCCCGGAGTCCCCTGTGCCTCTGACGGCACTGTCACGCTGGTACCTCTACGCCATCCATGGCTACTTCTGTGAGGTCATGTTCACCGCTGCCTGGGAGTTTGTGGTCAACTGCAACTGGAAATTTCCCGGCGTGACCAGCGTGTGGGCGCTCTTCATCTACGGCACCTGCATCCTCATTGTGGAGCGCATGTACCTGAAGCTGCGTGGCTGCTGCCCCGTGCTGCTGCGCTGCGTCATCTACACCTTATGGACGTACCTGTGGGAGTTTGGCACGGGGCTGCTGCTGCGCCAGTTCAACGCCTGCCCCTGGGACTACTCGGAGTTCCGGTACAACTTCATGGGATTGATCACGGCTGAGTATGCTGTCCCTTGGTTCTGTGCTTCATTCATTGTGGAGCGCCTGGTGATCCGCAAGACACTGCGTCTGCGCTTCCATGAGGGGCCTGAGGACGGCTGGTCAAACCACCGGTTAGATGCCGGCGGCAGAGGAGGGGCAGCAGGCACTTTGGGCAGCGGGAGGAGGAGAGAGAGGAGCAGAGGGATGGGAAATGATGCTAACGGCTACCTTAAAGGAGAGTGAGCCGAAAAATAGAAGGAAAATCCCAGTGTGAGACCAGCTCAGTCACTCTGCTACACCTCTTCTGCCCTCTGCAGCCTCACCGATAAATTGTCCTTCCATAAACTGTGTGAGGAAAATACAATACAATACAAACAGGATGGGCTGGTGTGCAGAGGTGTGCAGACTATCAGAACAGCCAGAAAACAATACCTAAGTGGGGCTTTAAATGCCCATATCACTCACTGCTGTCCTCTGCTGCCAACAGAGGCAAAATACCTCCATGCTGCTGTGTTTGCTGCATCTCATAACATAACACGACTGTCACATCACCATGTGGGACTGACCTGAAGGAGATCAGGGTCTCAGATGAGCTGGACTTCTCAGCCTCCACTGTCCCACAGGCTGCAAAGAACTCCAGATATTCACAAACGAGCGTTGCGGTGACTTGCGTTATCGCCTCGCTGCAGAAATAGGAGAACGCATACGCTCACTGGCCACTTTATTAGGTACACGGGACATTTAATAAAGTGGCAGTGGAGTGTTGTCCAGTGCGGTCTTCTGCTGCTGTAGTTCATCTGCTTCAAGGTTCAACTTGTTGTGCGTTAAGTGATGATCCTCTGCTTATCTTGATTGTAACAAGTGGTTGTCTGAGTTACAGTTGCCTTTCTATCATTTACAACCAGTCTGGTCTTTCTCCTCCGATCATAGGCATTTTTACACAGGGAACTGCTGCTCACTGGGCATTTTCTCTTTTTTGCGCCATCCTCTGTAAACCATAGAGCTGGTTGTCCATGGGAATTGCCAGTAGATCAGCAGATTCTGAAATACTCATGCCACATTCAAAGTCACTTAAAACACCTTTCTTCTCTGTTCTGATGCTGTGTTTAAACCTCAACAGGTTGTCCTTATCATGTCCTTTTTCCCGTGATTGGCTGATAAGATATTTGTGTTACAGAGCAGCTCAACAGGTGTACCTATTAAGGTGGTGGCTGGGTGTTTTTGTGTCTCAAGGACACATCATTCTGAAAGCATAGAAAAAAAACAAAGTAGCTACAATTATAATGTGTCCCTTTTAGAAATGTACATACTGTCCTTTAGTATTACTCAAAGTATCCATAATGTCCACCCTGAAGCTTTTCTGCAGTTGCTAATGCCTGGGGGGGGGGGGGAAATGCATGAAAATATATCGTCTTCCACTATAATGAACATTTTTACAGAGCTCATTCAGCAGCAGTCACACTGTATGTCACTGTGCTGCTTGCGTGCTGGGAGGTAGAGCCGGTCGTCAAGCTGTCATGACTTTTCTCCTCTTGACAGCTTGTCAGAGTGTCCTTGAGCAAGACACCGAAGCCCAAACTCCTCCAGGTGAACAGGCCATGGCCATGCACGGCAGCTTCCCCACACTGAACGGTCATTTCATCATAACAGCAGGGACGCGGTTATGCCGACGGTAATAATTATGACTCATCAGCATAAATCACCAAACCTCCTGCTATTTAACTTTTTTACTGTTTTCACAAAGCTTGTTTTTTTTGTTGTTTTTTTTTTTTACATGACTCACCCTGTGCATCCATTTTATGCACTTTGATGTTTGTGTCAGATCTGCCATTCAACCCGAACACCTTAATTCTCCTTCACTTAACGGTCATTCCTTTTAAACCCCTCAGTTCACCTGTCAGAGCGGTTTGTTTTTCTTGCGCTCTGTCAGAAAACTCTCACACACAAGACAAAAGAATTTATTTACTGATAAAATACTGCTGAGTTTCCTTTCCACACTGGAAGTACAACAGCAATATGAGTATAGTAGTATCTGAGTATGTGTGATTTTAGGTTTACAGAGTTGTTTTAAGGCCAAACCTTAATATGTACAGTTCCGCCTGTCTTCATTAATTTGGATGACAGTATTTTTTAGATAGCAAGACAGCAAGAAATATGCAGCAATTGCTAAGGAAACCTCATGTTACACCTGAAATAACAAGTACAAGAACATACTGCTTAGTTCTTTCCCCACATAGATGATTTGTGAGGCCAAATGTGTTCAGTTTCCTTAGTGACTAATCACCCTTTGTGATGTTTTACTTGGACTTTGACCCAGTGCGAACCAGTCTGAGAAAAGCTGCATGTACGATGTTGCGTAGGCTGTTTTCAGGATGCAAGAGTCCATAGCAAGTGTTTAACCACAACATTATCTTTGCAGCACCAATATACAGCAGAAACATTCAGAGATTATGTACTTCATGCAAGCAAAAAATGCACAGAATATCAGTAATCCTCTGGTGTTGTTACCTTCAATGTAGACTCTCAAAATTTGAGACCTGTACGTGTATTTCCATGCACACAAGTGTACATAGTAGTGTTGTCATGTATTGTAGCCTCAGTTTGCAGATCTGGTGCTACTGCTTCAAGTATAAAACCAACCAAACACTTGGCTCTTCACAGTGTTTCCAGTGTACCAGGAGATGAGAAATAGGTGAACATGAATCTTTCAGCATTACACAATTTTAACTCTTAGTAGAAGAAGCCGATTGGAAACAAAAACCAACAAATAAAACGTCCGACTTCACATTTTTCAAGGTGTGACCTTCATCGGTGTGACTGCAAAGCCATGCAGTGTTTGTGTCTGGAGGCCCAGAGGTGGAAAGGCAGGACTATTAAAGATTAAGTGCTGCCATCCAGTGGACAATTCCTAAAACTGCAACTGGAAACCTGTTGGAAATAAGAAGCACATCAAGGTCAAAAAAACTGTATTAAGTTCAAGAAAAAAAAAAGGGGTTGTTCATTTCGTTACCTCATCTGTTGAAATGATTGTACATGTTTAATTTTGATACATATTCATGACCAAACAGGCTTAAAAGCAATAGAGGTTTCAGACCCAACAATTAAACCACAGCTCAAGGCATTAACTTTTCCTCTTAAAATTCTATACTATGAGAAATGATATGCAGCTAATATCTTAATCCAATTCTACTGCTCTTAAAGTAAAAACATGCAGAATGAAGTGCATTTGTTCTCTGCAATAGTGAATGGAGGAGTATTAAATGATTGTGTGTGTTGTGTGTTGCACAGAGACATGTCTGTGTATGTGCATGTAGAGTATGCTGAAACTGAAATGAACCAATAAGGCTGCATGTCCAAGTTTTCAATTTTCCCCATCCAAACTCTGACTTTACCCAAGTGGTCATTCTCCCCCCACATAGTAATGATCACTTATTTTTAAATAAAAATGTACAAGTTTTTAGTGAAACCACTGTACTGTATATCACTCACGTTGATTATGCCCATGTATGATTTATCAGACTTTGGAATTAAATGTATTTATTTGAACATAAAACCTGTGTTTTGGAGACATTTCTGTTGTATTGTTAGCTGCAAATTGATTGAACCAATACAAATTCCAAATTGCAGTGTTAACATTTTAACACTACGTGACAAGTTTTTCCTACAAATTAAGGGAAAAAATAAAATAAATAGGGCAAGAATTCCAAAAATAAATAAATAAATAAATAAATCACTTCAGTTTTTAGTTTCCAAAAGAAATTTCACATGTGACCCTAATCCTCTTTCACACCACACAGATAACCAATAGATAAAAAAAATAACAATCAAAAGCTTTAATCTAATTGAGATTAAAGTCAGAATTCAGATTAAAGTCTGAATTTTGAGATTCTGAGAAAAAAAAGGTCAGAATTCTGAGAAAAAAATAATTCTGAGATTACAGTCAGACAACTGAGATTGAGTGCTCATGTGGCACAGATCAGCCACACCCTTGGTAAATTGCAGTGGGAATATCAGGTTTGTTTGTCTTCTTATGTGTTGTTGAGTCACAGTTATTAATAATTTTATACAGCATATTAAAAAAAACTGGAGTAGCAATAATTGTGCAGAAGTCACAAAATAGACACTTTTTCTTTTTTTTCCATAAACACGAGTCAAGTGAACTTTAAGCTGTGACGTATTACCAAATTTCACAAATTAAATCCAATTTTTTTAAATTTTTTGTATTTTTTGCTCAGGTGTGTTACTAGGTGAAAAAGGAAAAAAAGATAATTATTTCATCAGATTGTTTATGTTGTGCTGAAAAATATATAACAAAAATAGCAGCCTAAATGCTTTGTGTTCTAAGGGTTAAAGTAAGAATTGTGAGACTAAAGTCAGAATTCTGAGATTAAATTCTGAGATTTAAGTTAGTATTCTGAGAAAGGGGTCTCTGAGAAGAAAGTTAGATTTTTATTTTTTGTTTTGTTCCCAAAAACATTTTCACAAATGGCCCTAATCCTCTTCCATACCAACAGATAAAAGAAAAATACAATCAATGATCAATCATAAACTATGGCTGTGGTCAGTTTGAGTAACTTCACCCTAAAACAGAGGAAGCAAAATGGAACCCAGCCATCATTTCACCCATTTCACCCACCCACCATTTAATCATTTACACCTGTGCTTCTTCCTGTGAGTGACCTGTCAAAATGGCTGCCATGAAAAAAGGCCCATACAATAGATTTGTACTTCAGGCTGTGAACAAATCCAGACAAACCTGGCTGTTGCTGTTGCTGACAAGCAGGAAAATGTACTTTGGACCCCGACAATAGCTTCTACACAGTGGTAAGTAGGTATTTAAAAATTACCTTGCAGTTTGCTCATAAATCAAAGAAAGTGTAGCTAAATTAGCTAGCTTACTAGCTGGCAGTGGCTAGCTTTTTTGGGTTTGGGCTTTAGCTGGTGTGACATTTGGAATTGTCATGTTTTAACTCAATGAAACAAGAGTGAACTTTTATGGCTACAGTCATGCAAAGCGGAAAGACGTGTCGTTCAAACTACTGATGGGACCTGGATGTATTTTATCCTCTAAGGACCATGAAACCATTCATTCAACCGCAGGTATAATAAAGCAAAGTGTGTATTTAAGGGTTGGACATCATGCACTTTTGTTGTTATAATTATCCAGCTTAGCTGTCACAGTGCCTGCAGGCCGTTTTGTGGGAACATGCCGTCTCTCCTGTCATTCTCACGGCGCGCTCGCAGCCTTGCTTAGTCTGGTTGAACTAAACTCTGGGGCATTAATAACAGTAATTATTACTGCCTCTGCTGCGGTTTGTTTGTGTTGTATAAACCAGTCCAAAACCTCTGATTCATTCCAAACCAAAGAACGACTCTAGTACTCTTGAAAAGGGTGGTGTTGGCTGCTTGTAAGTGAAATCTGGAGGTAGCCATTAGTGGTGTGAACTCAGTCTGCAACCAGCAATCGAAGTGTAGCATTCTAGCAGCGTTTTAAGAATGGACGCGTACCAGTGAAGGAATAAACCATAACATATAAACATGAAATGGGCTGTGTTTTGCTCTTACAACTTTTCCCCTTTGTTTTTCACAGATCATGGTTAGGAAACTAGTTAGCGTTCATTGCATACACGTCCCGACAGTTCTGCTTTGCTGCTCAGGCTTCCACACAAAAACCAGCATGTATTTTACCTTCTGATGCCCCATTATGTGTAAAACGGTGGTTGTCAAACTTTTTTTTATACCAAATACCACCTGAGAAAATATTGATCTCCTGATTACCGCCAACATTAAAATACAGTGGTGTAAATAGGCCGAGCAAAGTCAGCTACAGACTTTTCACAGCAGGCAGATTTATTCCCAATAAGATCATTTGCTCTCTCATCCTCCTCCTCTTCTTCACACATAATTCAGACACTAGTATAGCAGAATTAGATTAATTTATTCTACGTTTGTCAGTCAAGGTCCGCTGGTACATACAATAGAACAGTATTTCTGATTTTACCACCACAGGAAACTAGGGTACCACTGGTGGTACATGGGGGATTTTCCTTTATTGCCTGCCTAAATGTTTGACCAGTTACAGAATAGAATTTCCATAACTTTTGTTTGCAAATCATAGTCCATTCGAGGTTAGCCTTTGTAAACTTAAACTGAACCAACGTATTATTAGGTACATAGTAATCAGATGATTACATAGTCATCAGATGACAACAATAATGCCAAAGCAGCATCTCTAGCTGCGTCTTCCTTCTCTGCCCTTCCACTGTGTCAGCCTCAGAGCCTGTCCAAAGCTGCAGTAAATACTTTGGCCACATGATGGCGCATTTTCATCAAAATAAAAAAAGGAGCAAACCTGCTGCGTTCACATAGCTTGAAGACACAGGTGGACCTGAGTCATAAGTCTGCCTTGAGAGGTTAGTTTTGTGGAGGAAGCTGCTTTTATGACTGGAATTTCCAGGGGGTGTGAGAGGGATTGACTTAAAAATTAACTGTTATGGACAGAGGAGAGACCCCCCCCACACACACACACACATACACATGTTTGCGCTTCTATCAGAGTGAGGATGTAACCCTAACCCTAACCAAAACCCAATTCTAAGCCTAACCCTAAAACCAAGTCTTAACCCTGTAAAAGCCCTATTAAAGAAGTGAGGACCAGACAAAATGTCCTCACTTTTAATACGATTTTTGGTCCTCGCTCTGCAGCAAGTACAAGAACACACACACACACACACACACACACACTTCAGTCAACATGAAGAGTTCACTCTTTGACACTGCATCATTGTGTCAGACCTGCACTCCACATGAGCTGCAGGACATTTTCCACCCAGACTGCGCAGAACGGACAGTATCAGCACACACAAAGCAAGATTCTATCACGGCTTCCTTCCAGTCACAGCCTGACTGATGCTAAAAGACACAGTGTTTGTACCCAGTATCCGTGTAACATCCAAAGTGTATCATTTTCACAACATTTTTTCTCTCTGTTTTTATGTATCTGTCAAACAGAGACTGGTTACGTGCAAAATGAGCAATATTCTCATGAAAACAATAGCCTTTAAGTGCACAATTTTCCAATTTTTTTTTAATAGTGTTTAATTGCGTGTACAGTGTTATTTAAAAAGAGCACCAAAAATTCCCGTGCACCCGTGCTGTCTGTGCATGTACAAATACTTAAATATGAGGCTGTGTGTTTGTAAAACACAATAGGAATCGGGTAATAAAAAAGTTTGTATGAGTAATGTTGCCGTGACAGATTTCTGATAGCTTATAATAGAGGCCTCAAGCAAAAAAATTTAAACTCCTCCATGTGCTGCTGCTACTGCTGCTGCTGCTGCCACACCTTGAGTGAGAGGTAGTGAGAATCTGGGTCATTAACATGTCTTAGCAAATCCTTTAATTGGCTGCAGGTCCCCTGGGGCTCTCCACTAAAGCAGTGCCTGCCTGCCCAGTGAGGGTGTGTCCACCCACAGCACATTCTGTGGCAGGATGAACCTGCTGTGGGCTCGGCCTCTCCAGCACTGTCACGTCTCCTCCAATCCAGTCCCTCGCACTCCAAATATGGTGCTTCACAACCTGCAATCAGAGCGGAGCAGGTGACGAGTGTCCTGCCTCAGGCTGATTTCAGGGCCCTTCTATGAGAGTGTGTTTTGTGTTCCCATGTGCGCCTACTGTAACGTGTGCTACGTTTCACTGTTTAGGTTTCACCGAGCTGTTCTTTTGTGACTTCATTGTTCTCGGTGTCACTTGTCAGAAACAAAAATTGAGCAAAAAGGGCAGGAAGTAATGTCGTTTCACATACTGTACTCGCAACTGGTTCAGGTGATACAGTTAACAGGTTATATAAGGCGAAACTGAGAGATGACAATATTTTTGGTCTGCTAATTATGTAAACAAATTTAACGAGGTATATAATAAACTTAAATTAATATGTTAATAATATTAAACAACAGTTTATTCTTTGTATTGACTGTGGAATATTTCAGTTGTTTATTTCTGCAATGTCGAAATATTACCAAAAAAAGCCCGATTAAACAGAACAACAAATGCATTCCTGTGCAGTTTATCCTGTCCTGACAGGATCTATTTTTAAAGTACATAAAGTAAGTAAATGCACCCGGTTTTAAAATAACCCATCACAAATTTCATTGTCTTGTACAAAGACAGTAAAAACTTTCTATTCTTTTCTGTTCCTCTGCTTTATGCCATTATACACTAAATATTTTTTTTTTTTTTTTTACGTTCTGTACTGACACTTAGGATTAACTTTCTGTATTTTTTTCATTGGCCATAGACAAAACAATAAATACCCTAATCCCTAATACAAAATTATTCTGTAGCTGCCAAGAGGTAAATCCTTCAGGGTAGTTAAGATAATTTACATGACGCCATGACCTCAAATATGTTTGAACTATATTAAACTGGAACCTGACCAGAATAATGCACAGGTGAAAGAAAAGATAGTTGGCAGGTGTCAAGTCTTCATTCAGTGTGTAGATGACTGTTGTACAGTGTTGACTCTGTTGGAAAGCAGCCAGGTCAATTTCAGTTTGAACATGTAGCATTATCTTACATTTATTTTACACATTTATTCAACATCTGGCTGTAGATGTTTTGCCTAAATGCACTTCAATTGATTTTATGGAAAAATTGCTGATTAATTTATATCCTGCACTCTGTATATTCTAAGTATACACCGTTTATTTACAGTTATAATTTTGACATTGTAGTGAGCATGCTGTGTAATTGAATGGTTGTATCTTACACTCTTGCAAAAGAGATTTTTAATCTCAGTGAGATGAAAACAATATTCTGTAGTGTATCAGATTATGTGCTGGGGGGGGGGCAGACAGCTGACTTTCAGGGTGGCAATGGTGAGTGGTGAGGCGTGTGACAACGTCATGGTACTTTGACAAAATGAATCGTTCCATCTAATCAGACTTTAACATTTGCATTTCCACTGAATCGGAGCCGGCGAAGAAAGAGCCCTCCACTAAAGGGAAACTTGTTTGACGTGTGAATGCGCGAGTGCGTCAGGCGTTTGCCGAAGCACATTCATGCCTTCACAGTTTTGGACAGAGTCTGGCTCCTTCTTTTAGATCCTACTGGAAAACTCAAACTCATATTTTTAGTCACTTTTTCCCCCTTATGTTGGCTGCGCCGCAGTCAGGCCTTCATGTTGGACACAGGCAGCAGAGGGAAATTGGCTCGTTGGTCTTCCACCTCTTGACCTCACTATACTGTAGGTCTTCACACTGCTCTGGACAGGCCAAACAAATCCACTGAGGTGGTTTGTTGAAGTTAGTTCGCTCATTAGCCGGACCTTTGCAATCCATGCCGGGCCTTCACATTCAACTCAAACCTCTCCTTGTCAAATTTTAATGTGACGTCTAAATGGGCCCATATGAGAAAACAGCAGGTAATAGATAATTCACAGTGAACAAACACGGATGTGGATGTTTGTGAAAACATCCAGAGTTCTCTGGAGTTCCTGTGTGTGTGAATTAGTGACGTCTTATAGTGAGACTGTGTTAGGGAACTATGGTGGCTTTCACATCCCCGAAATGATATTGTTCCCTGTTTTTGTTGTAAACACACACTCTGGCAGGTTTGTCTATTTAGGCTGCTGTAGAAACATGGTGACCTGAATGAAAACAAAGCACAAAGCAAAGTCCTCAACTATAAAACTTCTAATTCTAAGGCCAAAAAAACCCAAACCACTTTTTTAAAAATAATTTTAAAGTGACTATACACTGTAGAAACAAATGTATTCAATTTCTGCCAATATTCCTCCTACCTGTTGCACACTGGGAAGAAAAAATTTGGTGCTGCAGTTGAACTGTGTTGTGTTTTGTTGGCAAGTGCTTCTGTTATTTAGTTCATCCTGTTCAAGTCAACAAGCACAGGATAAACAAACTGTATGTACTGTGTTGTTTCAACACAGAACACTATGTAATATCCTTCATAAAATGGGAAGTTTATTACACAGCTGACAGGTTTAGTCAGTTGAGCACGGCTCTGAGAACAGCGAGATCTTTCAGTGAGTCAGGAGTAGATTAGAGTATGTTTATACATCCTAAAACGTGTCTTTAAATTCTTGTTTATTATTTAATTCACTGTAATTTCCTGATAATGACTTGTAATTTTAGATTTTAGTAATATCTATTTGGCTTTGTCTTTATTTGACAGTCACAACACAAGAGTAAGAAAATATATATATATATATATATTCATGTAACTTTCAGTAGGCTGTGAAAACAAAGTTCCTCCAGGAGACAATAAAGGTTATCTCTCCATTTTGGAGCAACTATAAATAAACAAAATGTCATTCTTTTTTAATGACACTTTCTTCTTATAAGCTTCTTTCAAGACAAACGATGTGTCAGGTTTTTTTTTTTTTTTTGTTGGCAACTTTAGAAAGCCTTTCTTCTTCCCAGGTGTCTTCTGCAAGTGAACTTTTCAAACACGGCTACTCACTATCCACTTCCTATCTTGAGGCGTGTGAAATGTGACACTTTGAGCCCTGGAAGTGAGCAGTAAAGTGCTATGAGATGACAGATCCTGCATGGAAAACTGTCCATGTTTAGGATCCACCGGTCTTGTCTCTCAACCCGCCAGTCAGTAAATTTACTCTCCACATCTGGCCGTGCTCCTGTCTAAAGCCACAACGGACAGGCGGCAGGTTTGTGCAAATTTGCTGTTGACAGTTTGAACCCGTGGCCAGCTGTGGTGCAGTAGAAACCTGCCGTTTTGTTAACGGTCACAGCTTATCTCCTGTGAGGCTTTGCATAACAAGAAGGAACCACACTTTCCCACGCTGCTGTAAATGGATTTAATTTCAGAGGAAATTCATTGTGTTGAAGGAGGAGCTATTGTTGCTGCTTCTAAAGTGTAATAAGTGCAGATTTAATTGCTGAATATACAGGTTTGTTTGGGTGATACTGAATAATTTGGTGAATTCTGATTCGGGGCGTAAGAACAACATGTACAACCTCCGAGCTGCAAAGGCTTTTGTTAAACATGTTGCAGTCAATTCAGCTGATGTCATATCATAATATCATCATAATAATAAGTGGTGAAAACTAAGTGCTTTAATAACCAGGCAATAACACATCTGTGTCCGAGGTCAACAGAGAATCTGCCAAGAGTAGGAAAATGTTCCACTGCTCTGCCTACATTTGTGCTCACTGTTTCATATTCACATTGTTTTTAATGTAAAAAAAATAAATCTCATATTCTGGATTTCAGTCAGATAAATGGCAAATGCTATACTTTACTAGTGGAAACTGTTTTTTTCTACTTTGTGATATTTTAGGGGGGATCGTTGCCTGGTTTCCACATGGTTTCTATAGATCAATCTCTCTTTTTCCTGAATGATTGAGTTGCACAAATGTTTATTAACCACAATTATTAATACATTGTTTTGTTTCTTAATACATTGTCTTTGTTTCTTTGCTCCTTTTGAGCAAAGGTTTGAGAAACACCCGTTTACATTTTTCATTAGTTTTGACATTTTGTGGACCAAACAAATAAAAAACAGAAAGTAACGATAAATAAATCAACATATTAATCAATAATAAAACAATAAAAATGCAGCCATGTATTTTATATTTGTATAAAAAATAGTAAATGGATGTGCACATTTTCTGACAATTTTGGAGAAATGTATTGAGTGCATCACTGTATTTTAACACTGTTTACTCACATTACTGGAATAAAGGATCTGAATACTTCCGTCACCATAGGTTGGGAACAGCCAAACCAAACAACCAAGCTGAATAGAAAGTAGTTAAAAATGTAGCTCCACCTCAACCTGGAGCAACAATAAAATTCTGCTTACACACATCTGTTGCATTCATATTAACACGCTATTATAAACATGAATCACTGGAAAAACATTTCAGACAATGCATACCTTTATTTGTATAGAATTTTCTTTTTACACTGCTGTATTGTCATATTTATTTGAGTTAAAAAAAAAAAACTTCTTCCACCAGTGATTATCCTCACTGTCCGCCTCTAGTGTTCCTCCATTCGAGCTGTCTAGGACTATTAATGGCAGCGCTGCTCTCCAGGTATGTGGCAGAGCATGATTTATGTTAATAGCTGCTGGCAGGAGAGAAAATAAGAGCAGTTATAAAAATTAATGTGCTGCTGCACCTCCTGCAGTACGGCAGCAGGCAGAGCTTGACCTGGGGTTTGGCCGCACTGGGCCCATTCAGCATCTATCCTTCCTCGGCCTCAGAGGGCTTCAGTGTGCATACATGTATGTCTTTAATTTGCATGTGTCATCGCTGCTTAATTTCAAGGCCAGCTTCCTTTCCATTTGCGCTTTTCAAATGCAAGTTTTTGGGCACCGATCAGGGTGCCTTATTTGTCCACCTCAGCCTATGCCAGCTCCCTTTCAGTCCAGAAGGCTGAAGGACCCCAGTCTGCTTTGTGTCCTAACATGGTCCGCTAAGCTTCAAACAGACGCCACACTGTGCCGGAGCCCAGGCCCGTCCTGGTTCCCCACTTTGAAGTGGGAATCCTTGCACTTAGCGCATTCTAACGTCATTATAGTTTGGTTTTGATGGGATCCAAATGCAGAGGCTGGCTCTGTCATGTTGGCTCTGTCTGAACTACACATTTTATTCCCACTGGTTCTTCCCATAAACATGACCTTAGACACTCATTTGGCCACCAAAGCTGCAGGAAGTGGTTGGGGATGCTACCGTCCAATGTCGCTTCATGATTGTAAACATTTATGAAGTGAGCATTTTGTGCCATCTAATTCTCCACTGGCCAGTGCAATAAACCTTTTAATAGTATAAAGTCCTTTCAGCAGCACTTGTGAGGAAGTTTTAAATGGTTGCTTAAAGTACCAACACACTTTTTCCCCTATTTTCTGGCGCAATGCATTGTGGGAGGACAGTGAACGTAAATTGAAAATGTCCAGACTTAATTTTCTGGAGTTTGTTTGTAGGCAGTGTGTAAGAGTTCATGATATTGAATAGTGAGGCTGCAGATTGGAACAAACACCTAATTTCCCAAGTGCTTAAGGGAACTATGGTGGCCTTCACATATCAGAAATGATAATGTTTCTGGTTTCTTTGGTTGGTTTGTTCATCTGGGTTGGCCTGTGCGAAGCCTAATGTACAACTGTACATATAAAATTCTTATTTTAAGTCTAGAAAAGAAATGATTAGATGATTAATTGATTACACGATTCACTTCAACTATAAATGTCCACACATTTTTTTTAAACATTTAATTTAATAGGACATGATGATGATGATGTTTGCATGCAACCCTTCTCCACTTTCGCCTTCACAATTCTTTAAATGTTTGAATTTTTTTCTGCTACCACCTAGATAAGACATTCATATGTTATGTTCATATGTGCTATGTCTCGAATTGTGTTTGTGCAAACATTACATTGTTACATACTGCTGTTGAATTATAGCCTTACCTTATCACTATCAATAATTTCAGTAGTATTTTTAAGCAAAATACATGAAAAATCTCAGTTATTAGTCTACATATTGACTGTTTTGATTATGTGGTCATTTCAGTTCAGAGTTTCAGCTTTAATTTCGAGATATTTACATTTAAACCTGTTAAACAATGGCACCTTTTGTTTGGACACACCCAGATGATTGATGATTGACAGGTGGTTTTGGTCACACAGGTGTTGCCTTTTAGATCCGTCATGTTGAGATTAAATGGCTCTAAAAGGTGAGACAAATTGTTTAAGCCTTTTTGAATTTCCCTGTTAAAAAAAACCCAGCAGGACCAGAGCGCTGCCTAAGAGAGAGAAGAGTGAGCTTGTTATTAAAGTTGGACAATTGATCAAAGTCACTGAACAAACATTGGACAGAGCCAATATTTAGCCAATAGAACAATTAGGAATGCCAGGCAAAACAAAGAAGCTACTGTTTTACTCTGCAACAGGCATTAAACAGGTCAGTCGAGGACAGCAGGAACAGTGAAGCCCTGACATGATTAGGTTTAAACATGCGCTTCGAGTTATTCAGTCACAAGTGGGCAGCTCCAAGTACGTCAGTTCACACCTGGCGTCTCCAGTGACAACTTGTGACTGAGTAGACGGTCCATCATCGATGCTGAAGCCAAACTTGCTCTTACAGTCAAAAGGATGTGGTCATATGATCACCTCTAACTGTAATCTGGGCGATTGGTTCTCAAACATGTCTTGCATGCGTTCACATCAATGTTCTGATCACTCAGGACAGATATTACAGATATACAATACACCACCCTGGTGTTTGGCCTCTGTACAACCAGTACTCAGCTGTGGGAAAAACGATGATGTCATAGCTCCATCTCTCTAACCCTTAACTCAGCTAGACATTATTCCTCTTCTTGTCTTCATAATTCACACAACATGTGCAAGCTTTATGCCCATGCATGTATGCTACAGCTTTTAGAGGGGTTTTGGGAGAGTGTATGAAGACATTTCTTAAAACAATGCCATGCTTAAGGAAAAAAAAATGTAAGAACAAAAAAGAAAAGGATTGTATTGGGACAAGCAGCTGCACTGATTCTTTTTATTTTTACTTTATTTCTAATCATCTAAAACTGCTTCCCTTATGTAAACTCCTAAATCATCATTAACACCTGGAGGCTTGTTCAGGTCACAGATGAGTCGTTGACCTTTCAGGCTCACACTGGAGTGAAACATACTTAAAAATACTTAAACTGCGCTAAGGGTTAAATATCTGATACTTCACACTCCACTTAGGCCCCATTGTAAAATAGATGAGGTGTAAGAAGTCTTCAGGAGTCTGAGGCTACATCCAAAACCGGAAGCTTTTTGTTCACGGCCGATGGTTGAGTCGCAACTGAAACGTAACTGCTTCATCATTTTCAAAGGTCTCTAAAATGGAGTTCCAGAGTTTCCAAAATTAAAACTGAGCCAACAGTGCTTTGAAACAGTTCCAATCCAACATCTTTCATTTCAAGGCTCTAAAACACCACACACACGTGATGTGTTTTAAAACAAAGTAGTGGAGGGAGCCTAAAGCGAATCGGCTTACCTTTTTGTGTTGCACATAAAGTTTCATCTGAAGGTTTTTCAAACATTCAGAAACCGTTGTCTCACAACACAATTCTGCGTTATGACTTAACAGGTTTTAACGGTAGTACCGCCACATCACCTGCCTGTTTACACTAATGACAGCTGCAGCTGTTAAACACTCGCGTGTGCATCCGCACACATAATATTTCTTAATTCAAATGAGCAAAGATAAGAATCTTAACAGTCTGAGCTGAGCTGCAGGGGCTTCATGTTGCATAACACTGCCTGGTCCTCACCTGCTCGTCATGTTTTCTGCCAGTGGGAGAATGAGTTGCCTGGAAAGGGAAATGTTTGTGTTTTTCCATGTGGGGCTTCCAAGCTGCCATCAGTGGTGATGGCAGTGTGGCCGAGTCTGACACAGGCTTCCTGAGGAATTCATGGATGCTCTTAGGTTGAGTGACTGTCTGTGTGTGTGATTGTGTACATGTTTTTGTCTTCGTTTGCTCCTACTGCCATGACCTCATTTTTTGTGTAGCCGATACTGATTAAAATCACTGGATTGGATACATGTACAGCTCTGGAAAAAAATTAAGAGACCACTACAAAATTATCAGTTGCTCTGATTTTAGTATGTGTTTGAGAAAAAATAACACTTTTGTTTTCTTCTATAAACTAATGACATCATTTCTCCCAACTTCTAAATAAAACATATTGTCATTTTGTGCATTTATTTGCAGAAAATGGCAAATAGTCAAAATAACAAAAGAAAACAAGTTCATACTCATTTTTAAACAACACAATACTAATGTTTTAACTTGTGTTCAGAAATGAATATTTAGAGGAAAACCTAGCTTTCACATATCTTGGCGCACCAGTTTAACCAAATGAGCTTTGGTTACCTCATTAAGTAGATGGCATGAGGTGAGCTGTTTATTTTGTCTTTATGGAAGAAGAATGTTTGTCATATTGTTGGTAGATACTCACATTTGTTGTGAGTATCTACCAATATTTAAGTTCTGCAGCAGTAAATTGACTACTCGATGAATTTAACTGTTTTTAACATTATCATGACTTAAATGTAAATATTTTATCACTCCTTTGCTCCAAATACCAAAGAAATCAAAATTAAATCATTTTGGTTTGTAGATAGAAGATATTTGAGAACATTATCATTTCAAGGTTTGGGAAGTGCCAATCAAAATGTTTTTAATATTTTATTTTGCCATTTTATGGACCAAATTGCTAGATGAATTGATTATAAAAATAATTCTTCTTTGCCCTATAGCTACAGTACACCCCAGCTGGAACACTACAAATATGGTTGCATTTCAATCGCCTTATGTAAGTTAAAACAGTTTTTACATCCATTTATTTACCTACAGGAAAGGTGTTTTCTGCATAAATACTCTAAAATCAACAACAATACGCATGTACTTTACTCCAACAAGTGTTTCTTTTCCTGTCATATTGAATATGTCTTTCATCACTAAGCAGGAACAACAGTGTTTTAAAACAACTCCTTCGACCACACTACTTCTGCCATCTCAGCTAACACCTTTATCTACGTGGGTGAGCGCCGCTGCTTTCAGCGATTTCAACCACTTCTTATGGTTTTCATTTTTTTAATGGAAACTTCAGTTTTAAATGCAAACCTACGTGATGGGGGCCCGCTATATGAACCGCCAAGAGGCCTGTTGCCGTGTGCGTGTGAGCTGCTCTTCAGGAGGCTACAGTGCCGCTTCTGTTTGTGCAGGTGTTTCTGCAGCATGACGTGTGATTATGAAACATGCTGGGCATTCATAGCCCTTGTTTTTTCAACCATTTGCTCTGTTCCAAAAAGCCCCCATTCGAGAGTCAAGGAAAACAGTGGGATTTCCGGGCCAGGTCAGTTCTGTGGTGAAGTCCACCCTCCCCTAAAACCACCCCGACGCCCCTCACCCTCTCATGCTGGTGATGCTGAAAGCACAAGTCAGGTACAGTCAGCGTTTATTTATAGAGCCATAAGGATTGTGTGGACAGAGAGCTGCTATTTCCACGGCGTCACGTTAAATGTAATCTGCATAGAGCCACCTGTGAGCCGCTGCCCGGGTCTTCCTCCTCCCATCCCGATGAAGAAGTGGAGAGGGAGTTTGTATGGATGCTGGCATCAGGCCAGTCAGTCTGAACATTCATCACAGAAGGAGACATCTTCATTAGGAAGCCATTTTATAACACTGCAGGGTGAAAAGCATTGTTAAATTACTTCCCTACAGGTATTTTTCAACCAGTAGCAGCAGGAAACTTGGTTTGCACTGATTCTGAATTGTAAAACAAAGTAACACCCAAACATTAGCAACTTAATTCAACTTCTTACTTTAGCATTTATATTAAAAAAAAACAAACAAACATGTTTTTGTGAATGAAATACTTAAACTCTTCAGTTGTTCTGTTCAATACTGAATAACACAACATGGTATAAAATATCTTTGGGTTGATCCAGCTGTGATCTGATTATGCTTGGTCACGCGATTTTATTTCTTGTGTAAATGCACCAGGGGGCGACTTCACAAAAGTCTGTTTGAATTGAAGTCTATGTGAAATGAGCCTCTACTTCTCACTTGATTTGAAGTTAATGGTCTCAATCACTTGACTCGGATCTTCTTGAATAAAAGATGTCACTTTTGAAAGTTATTTTCCTATTAAGAGGGAAACATGCTACATATGAGTCTTTCTGATATTCTGTAAAGAAAGGAAGCAACAATGGAGAAAATAACTAATAGAATAATAAGTTGTGAACATATTTGGAAATTGTATCTCTAAAAAAGGGTTATTTATTTATTTGTCCTTTATTTAATCAGGAATGTCCCATTGAGATACCCTTCTTCCATGGAGTCCTGATCAAGATAGATTTAATAATATTTGTAATTACATGATTTTTAAGTGTAATTAAATCCATGTTAGACTATTACTCAAACATAATTTATATAATAGCTTAATTGTTAGACTGTGAACGCACTAATTGAACTTAAAATTATCTGGCTATAAATATATTATAATGTGTTGTATAAAACAGGCCGGGGATTGTTTATTGAGGAAATGAAGTGAAATGTTTCCAAGATCCACAACTTAAAGGTCCAGTGGGTAAAATTTAGATTACATAATTTTTATTTGCCAGAAATAACATAAATTTGTAAGTGTACAATCACCAGTGGTTTTATGAATTGTTTTCATTAGCTCTGAATCAGCCTTTTATATTTAAATCAGGAGCTGGCCCATGTTTTGGACCACCATGTTTTTACATTAACCCATAATGGACAAACTAAGCTAAAATCGTAAGAATTTTGATACATGGGTTCTATACAAAAATAAATGTGACAGCAACACAAGCAGCGTTTTGCAGCGTTCTTTGTTTTGCTCATGCAGACGGTCGCATCAAGCTCAGTGTGGGTTTGTGGTCCTCAGCTCTCCAGGAGTTTCTCTCACTCGTGACCGCCCCCCCCCCCCCCCCCCCCCCCCCCCCCCCCCCCCCCCCCCCCCCCCCCCCCACACACACACACACATCTTGCACTTTATGAAGCAGTTAAGTTATTTTACATCATGTCTGCTCCCCACAACAATCCTCCTCTCCTCTACAAATCTCTCATGTCATTACAAAAATAGTGCCCAGCTGCAACTTTGCACGCCAGCGTCTGGTGATAGAATGGCTCCTCTGTGGTTGTGAGGTTGGGTGCACGCTGGTGTGTGTCTGAAAGTGTGTCCTTTATGCAACAGGAGACGGGAGATGAGTGATTGCTTGCAGGTGACTGCAGGGCCAGTCGTTTGATAGGCGCTGGTTTGAGCGTGGCAGGAGAAATTTCCAAAGTCAGGTGTAATTATGACAAATGGTTGGGGTCACAGCTCAGGTGTCCCTGTGAAAGCACTGCAATCAGGACTGTTCAGCACTGGGACACATCTATAAAGCTGCCCCTCTCTCTTTATATATACACTATATATAATGTACCTCATGGAAGTTGTCTTGTTCAGTTCCCCTGTGCCTTTACAGGGAGAACATGTAGCGAAAAAACGAGTAATCGTGACCCCTTCGTGGCAATAACACACAATAAAATGAAAAAAACAAATGATGACATGCTGGCTAAATACCAAATATTTCCCTTGACACTCTGGTTTAGAGTGTTGAGAACGTTTTGGCTGATGCCAGTACACTACACAACAAACTATATAACAGTACTTATCGTTTTTCATATGTAAATGCAGACATGTTGCATATTATATTTTTAATACCACTATCAAATCGGCCAATCATGTGTTGGATACATCAGAATGGGAGACAAGTGATTCAAGTGTTGCTTGGCTGTTGGTGACAGTATTTCAGAAAGTGCTGATCTGCTGGGATTTTCACACACAACCAGGGTCAGAAGAACAGAAAATGTCTAGAGATTGACAATTTTCTGAGACAAAATGCTTTATTGATGTCAGAGGAGAAAGGCCATACTGGTTTAAATTGATTGACAGGCATCAGTGACAGCAAATAATCAGTTTGTACAACCAAAGTATCAAGAAGAGCATCTCTGAACACATACAGAACTACAATAAAGTAGCTACAGAACTGGAAGATCATACTGTGTGCCACACCTGACAGTTTATAAAGTTTCCTGTGTACCTAATAAAGTGGCTGCTGGGTGTATACCCTATTTATATCAACTATATTTTCCAGTTGGGAATCAAAAATCATGACTTGAGGATTGCTATGGAAATTGGCGGATTTCTTTTTTCCTTTTTTTAAGGTTAAAGGTCAAAGGTTAAGGTTGGTGCAACCTTACAAATCATGTCTGATATTGTGAATTCATTATAATAGGAACATCTTGATATGATTTCTTAAAATTGGGCACAAACATTTAGACTCATGGATTTATTAAATGTGTTTTTGTTATTGTTACCTTTCTGAAATGAGTAACAAGTAGGTGATATGTGAGCTTGGGAAAAAACTTGTGTAGATTGAAATTGCATCAGTCAGCTAAAGCATACAACTACTGGGCAGTGATTGTAGTTTTTTTTTACCGTTATTTATTTGGACACAGGTGTGCTGGGAAAAGAGAGGTGTGTAACCAGGAACGATCTCCCTGTTGCTTTTTGTTCCTTCTTTATACAACTATTAATGTCAATTTCACGTGAACAAACAAGTGAAATTCTATGAATCATTTAAAAATTGAAGAATGAAACAATGGCCCTACTAGTGCTGTAGCCAGGAAATCAGTGAAAGCCTAAAATGCTTCAAAAGGCTCTGACAGAAATAGCTGAGGCATGATCTGACCTGCTGGGTTTTCTTTAACGTTTTTTTATTTTTATTAAATCAGTGATCTCAATAGTCTTTGATTCTCATCCATCACCTTGGCAGGCCCTCCTCTCTTCAGTTCTCTGATTGGCTGTGAGCCAGCGGCCAGACGGTACATGGAGTTCGCAGCCATTGTGATGTAACAGAGGAAACTCTACCTGAGGGCTCCTCTTTTGTCTCTGCTGAGCTGCTTTTGACCTCTGTTAGTCAACACCTGTTACGCGAGCAACCAACATCGTCCGCAAGCAAACACACACCCTTAAACCTTTCATTAGCACTCGCAGGGATCCATCTAATGTTTGCTCTGGCTGCTCTGACACATCAATCACGCCACAGGTAAAGTACACACAGAGAAATGACACACAAACACACACACACACAGAGAGAGAAAGAAAGACTTTGTCAAGTGACAGACTTGAAAAATAGGTTGCACAAACTGGAATTGCAGGATTTGGCCTTTCATCTGAGGCAGTGTGTTCCCTGAACGGCTGTGGAAGGGGTTGTATGAGTAAGCAGGTCTGTCTCATTGTCTGTGAGTTCATCACTGACCTCATTCTTCAATTTCTCTGGAAAACAACTTGGTCAGGCTCACGTGGAGCCTGTGTTAGCAGGTCTAGACGGTGAGTGTGAGACCAGCATGGCCGAGCGGGAATGCTGATCGCAGGGAATCTTGTTCTCGCGTCAACTACAAGTTTTGGTCCAAAAAAAAATACAGTGAAACCTCAATGCAAAACAAACTTCAAAAGCAGTGACTCAGATCCACTAATAATTATCTGTCATGATCAAAAGATGATTTTCCTCATCTATAAATTCTGATGGTAACATCTTTTATGTTCATCCAAAATGATCTAACTTGTTTTAAAACATCCCAACAAGTGCTTTTTTATGGCCAGACAAAGTCAAACTCGACACTATGGTAATATTTTATCCTTGAATACAGCAATAACAATCCAGCTTGACTTAATTTACAATTTTCAGATAAAAGCATCTACATTCCGATGAGACTTTCAGCTCTGTATCGAATAGTGTCTACTCACAACTGTGCGTTGACATCGTACATAAACCTGATGCCCAAACTATTCGCATCACATTCTGTGTGATCACAGCATAAATTATTTGTTTTCAGACTAAAAGAGAGACGGCAGCGTTGTCAAACGTGTCAATTTTTTTGTGGGCTCTAAAGTGTTGGGTCAGTGACGTATTTAGAGCAGAATATACGCGCCTTTATACAAAAACTGGAAAAGAAATGGCTTTGAAAATGCTCTCTTTTACTTTGAAAGCTGTGTTGTAGTCTAGACAGAAATAGAAACCTCTGAAAAACAACCTGCATTCACGAGTGAAACTATCAGCTGCCAAAGGAAAAAACGCTTTATCTCATTATTGGGATGAAAAAGTCGTCTATGGCCTTGAATTATTTGCTTTATATAGTACTTGGACTGGAGGACAGCATGGTTGGTCCTTTGCAACTGTTAAAGAACAAAGTCATGTTCCTAAGGTCACTGGGTTAGGGGTTCAAACACACCCGGGAGTGAGGGAGTGTGTTTCTCCCTCCCATTATTGTCCAACAGGTGCCACAGTGTGACCTTGACTGGGAATCGGTGATGTCGGGAATGTGAGCATACGATCACTCGTCCTCTGGGACGATGTGAGCCGGATCTGTGACATTGCGGCTGTGATCTTGGCAGTCCGGGGATGCTGAGGGTGACAGACTGGGCCAGCCCGGACTGCGGGTCACTTTCCCCCGGATGCCTGACGCCTTTGATGTCTGCTCCTCACAGCTCTCCGGCAGTTGGTGCTTCTCAGTGTCCTCGTCTGTCCCACGCGACACACTCCCAGACCACCCGTATCTGAAAATATGTCCCACCAGGTTTAAGTTTTCTCAGGAATGCAGCCATCTGAGCGTCCCCCAGCCCATCTGGACCCCTCTTTAACCTGGGACACTGCGGTGATTTCAGTCAGTATCTGTGTTTAGTGTGTGGCTTGCTCTGAGTGTGTGGCCTCATCATTGGGGACAATTAAGAGCCTCTGTAAGTTAATTCCAAAGTGTCAGTATCATCTAAAGAAATTCACATGTGCTCACTTGTGCCGAGCTGTATGAAGTCAATAACGCTCTGGAGATCAATTACACTTGAGTCGAGTAAAAAAAAAAAAAAAAAAAAAAATCTTGGAACCCAAGAAACCTGCTTGGTTGAAAGATGAGATCGAGGATTTATTTTCCTCCTTTCAGATTCCATGCACACATCCCATCTAAACAGCATAGACTGAGTAAATTGTAGTTGTGTATTAGTTTCTGGGTTAAAGATACTTCCCTCTTTATTTTACTTTCCTGCTTGAAGTACTTTAACCCCAACTCGTTCGTACTCATTTTGGCCAAAGGATTCTTGGACCGCTGTTTATTCAGATCAACGGCAAGTGATTGGCTTTGATAGCGAAAGCGTTTGATAATGTTTATAGGAGTTTGTCGGAGCAGATGTGAAATGTTGAGGGCTGTTAGAGACGCAGATAAAATGTGAAGTGCCTGTTTGAGAAGATAAGGCAGTGAGGGGGAGGAAAGACGGTTGTTTGACACAACTAACCTGATTGTTTGGGTTGTGAGATTGAAGCTGCACCTGTCCATGTCAGTGTGCTGTGTGTGTTTGGTGAGGTCAATGACCAGAATTAAGTTCTTGGTAATACATGAACATGACCTTTAATATCAACAGCCATGTTGTTTGTTCATTTCTGTGTTCTGTGTTCATTTCTTTGTCAGAAGAGAGAACAATAAAGGGTTACCTGGTTTAATAATAACGCTGTGGGTGAAAGGGTTGACTCCATTGTTTCCAATTGCAGTACATCACGGAGTAAATTGTTGAATATTATGTTAAATGTGGCTCAAGTCTTCTGAGGTCTTTAAGTCATGCCTTTGCTGTTTCATTTGACAAAGCAATTCCTCCCTCACGTTGACCTCAGTATTGACCCCATGTATGGAAACGGTTAGTGATATGTGTTGTCTCGCAGTGTACTGATCAGTAATATGCTTCACAATCCTTCGCACATTCACCCTCTGAATGGGGTTCAGCTGCTTCATCTTTAGCGTCACATGCAGCGAGGTTTCTGAAACATGTATTCTCATGATTGGCTGTCCTTGGCGAAAAGTAGAACTATGTTTGTCAGTGCATTCACTGTTTTAAGTTTTCATTACAGCATGATGTCCCATTTTGTACAGTATGGTTCCATTTAGAGTCACATAGACAACAAAGCTTACATATGCTGGGACATGGACACCATATGAAGGACTGTTAGGCTTAATCAGAGACAATACTATCAGCCTATAAAATATTACCTAAGAGATAAGATGTCTTACTTAAATAAGATCAACCTCTAAGTCTGGGCTTGTTCTTAAAATTGGCTTTAAACTGTTGTGTAAAGCAGCAGTAAATGACTGATAAATAATAATAAAATTCTTCAGCATCACGATACAAAACATGACATACTCTAGTTTAATTATTAGACAGGTTGTTATAGGCAATCTTAAAGAACTACTACCTAATTACTCTTTTTATTTCGTTTTATACAGCAATCGAGGATTTTACTGCGTTTGCAACTTTTCCATCGTCAGAAAATAAAACGTGTCCCAGAGCAGATATTTTACATGTAAAATAAAGCACAATGGAATATCCATGTTGTATGGATGCCCATATATTGAAAGAACCTCACTCCGTCTGACGACTGGCCCTCACACCTAAAGTATATAATGAAGCATGTAGGAACGTTTGTCTTCATTATGCTTTTCAAAATCTCCTTATAAGACACACATACATAGAAACCTTGTCAATAAATACTCTGTTAATGAGTCTCATGTCCAAATATGTTGACTTTACTGTGAGGTCAAGCCCTCTTGCCAAACACAGCAACAGCAATTGTGGTAAGAACAACAAATGGGTGCACTATCTCAGTCACATTATCTATAAGACACACTCATGCCTTTATGAGTGTGTGATGATATGAGTCATGGATCATTTACCCAGAATGCTCGGGAAAGGCCTATAATACTCTGAGCTTAGTGTCTGTCACTGTTGTTTTGTTGTGGCTGTGTGTTTGAGTCATCATGGACTGTCTGGCAATGGCTGTCATATCATGTTCCTTGCCTCACGCTCACACACCTAACACTAACCTTAATCTAACCGCAGTTCAACTCTTAGTCAGACACTCAAGCTAATTTTGAGTTTTGATCCAAGAAGTCCAGTTTCTTCTTTCTTTGAAACACTAAACAAGAGAACACACAGAGAAAGTATACTTATATTTAAAACAAAGACTGATGACTTTCAAGTCTTACTGGACGCCCACTAAGCAGTGACAAAAACCGGACGGTTCTTATAGTGGACCATCGTCGTATCTGTCCTCAGTGATTGTCAGTTAAACTGCAGTAACAGGGATTTGTCTGTTTTATTGCTCGGTGTGGCTTTTTGCCTCATGATGTTGCAACATGTTGCAGTAAAAGCTGAGCCGAGGTAAACGTTTTTGCCAGATGGATCACTGCTGTGTAAATTATTACACAGCGAGGATACAGTTTGAGGTTATAGGCGCTGTTAAGGCTGAAACTGGACGGTTTTTGGAATGGGTGGATGTTATAATGTTCAAATCTCAGGCTGCAACGGTCGCACGAGCAGCCTGTCTGCATTGCCGAATATTTCAGTTTTCATTCAGTTATCAGATGAGAGCAGCCATACTGCCACGCTGCTCTTCTTGAAATTTGAGCCCTCGTCTGTTTTCTCTGTAAGCTGTGCGCAGTTTGTAGCAAAATAGATGGTGGAAATTATCTTTGACCACAGTTTCAGTGTCCGTATCTGTCGCACACAGTGCAGTACATCGCAAACGGTGTCTTGTCACTCCTACATCAGACCCAACAGGCACACGCAATTCTTCTACTCTCTCTTTAAATGAATCATAAGGCTCAAAGCTGCAGTGTGTAACTTTGTTGTCGTTCGCAACAGAGACAGTGTACCATGTTCTGCATGCTGCATTCAATACCATCAGATCTGATTTGGGGAGTGTTTGAATGGATGGGCACAAGAAGCATTTGTCGTGTTAGTTGAACTGTGGAATTATTTTTCAGTAGTAGAATTAACTTCTGATGGCTTCCTTTATATTTTCAGTCACACTCCAACCTGTCTGCAGCCGTCTCGATCATGTCACCGGGTGACATAAGAGCTGGTTGCTGCTATAGTAGAATAAAGAGCTGAGACAGATTCGACTTGATTTAGTTGTATTAGACAAATGTTATGTGACTGTTATTAGATGTTATTAAATGTTATTAGACTGCAGGGCTTCTAAATTAGAGATGTTGTGGGAAGTCTGCTAAATTATTATTCTGCCTAATGACCAAATGTGTATTTTCTCTCATGTCCCAAACCCAGATTAGCATTTTTAAGAGAGCACCTAGTTCTCTGCGCTTGGTTCACTGGGTGTGGTGTACCCATGTAATAACTCTAATCAGCTATAATGTAACTACATTAAGGTGTAGTTAAGAACACTTAATTGATATATAGACTTGCATTAATTATAACAATACTAAACCACACCTATATTTTTTTGTGATTACCTATGCAGTAAATTACAGGTTTTATACATTTGATTTGCAATTCGGTCACAAAAAAAAAAAAATTCTTCATACTTTTAATCAACTACACACACCTAAACCCACATATCATAAGGAGCGAGTTTTTAACTGACCCCTACATTTCTCTGTGGGTTACATCAGCCCGAAGCAGTCATGAACACTGTGATTCAGGATTTCTTTTTCCATTAAGCCTGCCAGCGAAACTGCTCCTTTGTCCTATTTAATACTCCTACAATAACTGAAATCCTTTCCAGTGTTTGTTCTGAGAAGAGGTGTAAAAAAAAAAAAACACCTCCCTCTTAACACTCCTCCTCCACCTCACACTCATACACACACCCACGCCTTTACATACATGTGTAGTGTAATTTAATAGTGGTGTTAAAAGTCTTTTTACAATAATGCTCACTCTGCAGCTCGCTCACAAAGCCTGGCAGGTCAGAGCTTGTGACTGAGTCAATGAGACCATTATGCTTCCCACTGCTGCAGCCAGAGTCCATAACCTGCTTCACTGCAGGCCGAGGAAAAGAACCCATGCTGCTTCTGGCCTCATACTGTAGGTAAAGCAGCGGACATGCACACGTTACTATACCACTACTGGCACGTGTACTTGCTGTACATTTAGCTACAAATAAACAGTGACAAAAAAAACCCCAAAAAAACACCATCTCGTTTCACGGTTTTGTGGGTTTTATGTGAAAGAATATGTAGACGTTTTGAAGGCCCAGGAATGAAGCATTTACTCGTATCGGTCACTTTAACCCCACGCTCTTACATATGAGTAAAACGATTAACGGCCAGCAGCGCAGTGTCTAACGTTTCAGCAGGAGCTGCTAATGTTGCTAAAATGATGGGGTTTTAATATTCATCCATTATTGGGTGTCGCCAAGAGGAGTGTCACACCAGAAAGCCGCTTTGTTCCATGCATGTTCGAAGTTAGTTCCTGTCAAAAGTTATATTTCATCTTAATGTTACATTTTGTTGTAGTAGTTATTTCTATTAAATAAATAGGCCTTAGGGGTCAAGGTTAGGGTCATTTTATGACAGGTGGGAACCACACTTGTTGTCAAACAGTAGTGGTTACGAGAAGTAGCTGTGTAGAATAAATCATGTTTCTGGTATAGATCGGGTAGTGACATGGAGAACAACATTGTATGAGAGCTCTGTTTGGGCTGTGTAGTGTTTGAGCTTAATATGTTTAAATGTGATTTGATTGATTAGCTCCAGTGCTGGAATATTTGCATAGGGTGATTTGATTGGCTGGCACTTGCGCTGCTGCTCGGAAAGTTGACAAACTCCTTTTGTTTCTCACCTGTTTTTACCATGAGCTGTATGCGTTTGACCACAAACTAGACAGCGAAAAGAAAAATGGTTTTTCATCACATTTTAAACATCTTCCTCTGTCAAAAGCATCACAGACAAAACAATTTTTTTTTTTAAATAAAAGCACCAGAGCAGTTTGCTTTCTTGCATCTAAGTATTGCATTAATTCTGAAATATTTTATATTTGAAATTATCCCTGATAACCTGGTCCTGATATAGTTTTTCCACCCACTTAAAAATTCCGTTGGCTTCTCCCACAGGCAAATCACTTGCGTGAGCCACAAATACGACAAGACTTCAGTAAAATCTAGTTCAAAAATTTTATTTTAATAACAACTCGCCTCTCAGAAATCTTCAAGTGTCTTCAAGTGGAAACATTAGAAGGAATAAAACCTTTTTACAATTTGTTTAGAAGTCTTTTTTCAACTCAAACACTCACAATACAGTGTGTTACTGTGTGTGCAATACAGTAAACACACCCATGGCACAATGACAGGCCCCAGGGTGGGGGAACAGTCTCAGGTAGATTGGATGTCTTTCTTTTTTGCCTCCACATTCATTACATCTATAATCAGGTCATAACCCACTTGACGCCTTTTATGAAATAATCTGCTGCACTGCAGGTGAGTACATGTGAAGAGTATAGAGTGGCAGGGTGTGGAGGCCTGTCGTCACACAGGGACACTGCAGCTGTGTGGACTCGAACCTGAGCGTGGGCATGTTGGCTTTCTATGTGGAGTAGATACACATTAGGGTCTATGTAATTACAGAAGGCGTGTGGTGTATAATTTGAGTCATCACAGGGAGAGTGAATGAACTGTGCACGGTGGCAAGGTGTTTTGTGGAGGAAAAAGAGGTTTGTGTGTATATGTGTGTGTTCCTGTGTGTTTGTAATGTATATGATGTAAATGTTGTAGTTTACACCACTGGGGGGCAGTAGAAGAGTTCCCACAGGAACTGGGGGCCTCCACTTTCAGGATGCAGGTCACACTATCTCCTCTGTTTTGTCTATCTTTGCTTTTCTTCCTCTCCCTGCACTTTCTCTAGGCCTATACTCAAACCTCTCTCCCGGCTTCAGTCTCAAAGCAAGCACAAACAATTTGCATGCTCAGCTGAGCTATTTTCAGTACAGACACCTCCAGGTTCTTCACCACTAACCAAATTACTGTACGTGCTTTTGGCCCACTCACTGAGAGGTGAAAGGTCGACATGCTTCGGAAGTGGGGTGGAAGAAGTGAGTATGAAGGCAGGACAAATCAAAAACGAGGGGGCGAAAGATGCACCAGAGGGGACATGCTGTTCATGCGAAGAGAGGCCGTGTGGGTTGCAGGTGAAGCGTAGTTCTCTTCACATTACTTTGAAGCATACGGTTATGTGCTGAAGAGAAATGATGGAGGCTTTTCTTCTTATCCAGAAGAAAAGCCTCCATCATGAAAATGTTTTTATCATGATGACAAACAGTTTCACTGCCAGTTAATACTTATCACAGTGAAATTAAATAATTGAATAATTAACTTGAATAATTAAGATTAACTTTAACTTGAGTCAAAGTTGAAGAAAGAGTTGAAGAAATATAGCAAACACCTGTGACAGATTTGAGGCAAAACATTCATAGCAATTGAGTGTTGTCTCTCACAGTGTGTTTGCTCAATGCATAATATACATATTACTCAGCCCTGATGTTAAAATACAACTTACAGACAGCCGAAATGTGACATGGCTTTGTCAGTATTAAAATATTAATATACTAAGTGTATGTCAAATACAAAATTCCATTTGAAATGTAGTATAAGTATTTAAAAAGTAAACCTAAATTGTTTATTAGTGCAGTACTTTAATAAATGTACTGTATGTAGTTCTTCTTCCACCACTGGGTGTCAGTCTGTTTATGTAGGCACGTACCACAGGGCCGATGAGCTTTAGAGAGCAATCGCTCAAAAGCGAGTGGTGGTGTGTTTGTGTCTGTGGGTGGGTGCGGGTGGGTTTTTTTTTTTTTTGGTGGGGGGGGTCTGTCCATTCCCGTGTGGATGGTGAAAAGTGCAGCACAGCAGAAATGCATTCCAAGGTGGGGGGAGAGCTCCATGGGTTCCACGACTATCAGGTTCTTTGGCTGGGCTGCGGGTTTGGCTCCATCGTAGCTTAATGGCAAGAAAAGAGGGGAGAGTATATAGATGATTAGCAGTGAAGGGGCCAAACCAGAGAAAAATGTTTTAGCCTTAACCTTTTATTGTTTATAGATAAAAACCTTTGCCAGAGCCATTAAAGGCGAGCAAAGGGGAGAAAAATCACAGCTTTGGACCATTAAGAACAAAAACGGATTCATTAAAGGAAGAAAAAGCTGCTTGTTATGTGATGGTCAGCGTGTCTGTGCGCGCCGATACATGTATGTGTGAGACGTGTAGCTCGGAGAATCCTGCAGAAGGCCCTGTAGCCATTCTGACTGCTAATGAACTTGGATCGGAGTCCATGAGCGTTGGAGCTGAAAGGGCCCTTTCTCCGGCTCAGTCAAGCCACTCAGCTGTCACTAGCTGGACCTACAGTTCTCTGATTATGTCACTGTCGCTGAGAAGACCACGCTTTCGTCCATCATTATACGACAAGTCTGGACGCCCCAATCAAATGCTGTATTAAAACCTTTAATGGTCTCTTTCAGTTTGTTCCCAAGATTGCAGCTGTTGCTCTCAACCAAGGAAACCAGGGCGTCAACAGTATTCCCGTTTCATCTCTTTTTCTCTTTAGGGATCTATCAAACAAAGACACATAAAGCCAAAACACACACACACACACACACACACACACACACACATATATATATATATATATATATATATATATATATATATATATATATAAAACCTTCAAATGTCAGGCTTTTGTAGTCAGACTAAGGATGAGTAAACTGTAAGTCTGCAAGCAGAGGAATGGAAAAAATAAAATGAAACAAATATTAATTATAACAAACAACAATATAATTAGATTAAAAGAAATGACTGTATTGTTGACAGTTCACAAGTTAAAGCTGAATGTATGAAGCAAATCTTGTTTCTAGTCATAGCAGCCAGTGTTTCAGTAAAAACACTGTACACTTTATTATTCAGCACCGACGTGTCCAGTTTTCTTCTTAATAGCATCTTGGGAGGCATTGGCACCAAAAAAGATACATTTTTCATTTTATGAAACTAACACGCTTTTTATATAGAAGCTGACAACTGTGTGGTTGTTCCTTCAGTCCAGAGATGACATCTTCATATTGTTCAAAATCCAAAACAGTTTGATTTAAAATGGTACAAAACAAATCATGAAATTGTTTCCCAACCCCTCTTATTTACCTGGTGACCATTTGGAAGGTCTGCTAGTGATGCACTGGAATAAACAGTATTTATGCTGTTGCTGAACTTCAGCACTGAATCTTGGATCCCTGGAGCTACTTCCACCAATGCAACCTGTGTGTTTGTGTGCCTCTTGGATCTGGAGGAATCCATTAAACACCAGTCGCCAGGGGCAACAGGCCTTTGGGAGGAGGAGGAGGAGGAGGAGGAGGGGTTTGGTGTCCACCCGTCCACACTTCCCTCCCTCTCTTTTTGCCATCCTCTTCTCACATGGGCTTTGCCTTTGGCTGAACGCTGGGATTCTTTCACGGAGGCTGCCGGTTGCCAAGAGAGAGTGAGCCCCAGAAAAGCTGGGCAAATGTATTTGGGTCACTGGGAGTCAGAAGGGGGCTTTTCATTCTCCTCTTCCCTCCTTTTTCTCGCTACCTTTTTGTTCCTTTGTTAATTTTGGCTCTTTGGTTCGCTCCATCCACCGTTGTGAGTGAAAAGATAACACTGATTTGTGTCAGTCCCGTTTATTATTCCATTGGATGAACTGCTAAAACAAGGCCCAGTAAGACATAGATCTGTATGGTATTAACTTATTAACTTCTCCCTCTGAGTGTACACATCTCTGAGCTTGTGTGTGTGTGTGTATGTGTGTTAGTGATTTTCTGTTTGGCTTGTGCTTCTGACCCATGGACAAACAAAATGCTCTATGAAAAGGGGACAGGCTCCACTAAAAAGGATCTAGAGCAGATGTTTCGTTGGCCTCAGTCTCACTTCCTTTCACCAGTTCTTGACTTCTTCTTTCCCTTCCTCTTTTTTTTCTGATGGATGCTGAGTGTTTCTTGTTGTTTTTATGGAAGCCCGTTGGTCTGGCTGACTGCGTGGACACGGGAAAGTAATTCAGGCTGTTGACACTGTGGGGACAGATCAGGAGACAGCTTGTGCTGTTGGCCTGGGCTTCGTTTTATATGTTTGTCTCTGCCTGCCATATGTGTCTGTCTTGCTCTCTTCTGTTATTTATCTCTTTAATGGTTATCAACAGAAGAGCAGAAAAACCACTCCCAGGTCGAGCAGCATTTGGGCCTATAACCATCAGCGCAATCGTAGTTAGACCTTTGAAATCTCTATCTGTGATCGTTACAACAGAAGTCTCAAGTCTCAAGTTCAGGGGATTTTTGTATTATTTTTCTCTTGTCATCTCCTTTCGAGGCAGTGAAAGTGAGCTTAACTACAAGAGTTCAACCTCTTCGTACCTATATATCCCTCCCAAGGTCAAGAAACCTTTGACAATGGGGTATTAGACTAGATATCCCAGATAGCCACATCAACCCGATATCATTAGATTGATATCGGGTTGTCTGACACCACCCTCTTTCTCCCTCGTTCGCCCTTCTGTGGCAGAGTTTCTCATTTCAGCAAAGACAATGGCCTGTCTATCCTGTGGTACTAAGTAAATGTCAGGTACTGTCTACTCTCCTCCCCATTCATTCACTGAAATGCTCAAGGGGCTGAGGGGTAGATATCCATCTAGCAAAGTCTATATACATGTATGCTACAAAGTACAGCTCCAGTCAAGTCACCGGATCGAGTTTCCAACATGTATACTTTACAAGATCTTACACAAGCTCAAGACCAAATTCCAGACATCTTATCTTCTCACAGGAATTATGAACGCTTCTCTGTCCAAAACATATTAATTTATTGGTGGATTATCAGACAAATCCCTGATTGGAATCATGACTTTGATGCTTTGACCTGACTGCAACTTTTGGCTGCAAACTCTCAATGGGAGTTTTGTGTCTGGGGAGGATTTTGTTTCAGTCAGGAAATGTTTATCTCTTCATCTTTAAATGTGTATGTCTGTTTGCCAAACACTTTCCGATGAACCTACCTACTGTAACTACCTGTCTGCCTGTTTACCTACCTACAGACCCAATTATCTACCTACATAATTGCCTACCTCCCATCTACTACCTACCTTACTTATCTACTACATGTCTATCAACTAACCAACCTCCCTACCTACGTTCCTGCCTGTCTACCTACCTAATTACTTCCCTGCATTCTTGCCTACCTACTTTACCATCCAACCTGTTAATCTATAAGTTTATTAAAATTCTACTTTGTATACAGAAAAATACTACTGTACTGTCAGGTTCAGAGTGAAGGCAGTTTAGTCCTGGAAAGATTCTTGTCACCCTGCTCCTTCTGCTTTTCTAAAAGGTCAGCTAAATGAAAGGGACATGGCTCCAATATAGACCAGGGTGGTTGTTACTGCTGGAGGGACTGACGGCATGTGTTATGTTATATCATTAGGATGATAATTCCTCCGATATAAGACACCCCTGGCAGTCCTCCTCTCTTTCATACCTCCCCACTCTTTGCTTTGGACATCTGGCAGACATAAGCTTCAGGCTCAATGGTGAAGAAGGGAGGATGTGGGGGCAGGGATCGATTCCATAACTCTATGCACTGAGAACTTGAGTATTTTCACTGAAGGATATATGGCTCCTTCAGGTGTGAGCATATTTCTGTGCCTTTTTTGGCACTAATGAACAATTTCTAAACCAGAATCAGTTTGTATTGTAACTCTGTGAGGAAGGAAGAAAAAAAAAAAAACATTAAAAAAATCTACAGTCACCTGATTTCCTGTCTCATCTGAGCACTTCCTGCATGGCTGGTTTCCACCAGATATTTCTGATGATGACAACAACATCTGTGCTGCAAACTTGTTTTAGACTGCAGTGTGATGTGAACAATAGGCCATACAGTATGTGTTGTGACTGACTTGTTTATAAAGTCCTCTGAAGCTTAATTGCCATCAGATGTTATCATTAACTAGGAGTTATTTACAAGAAGTAAATAAAGGGGGAGTGTGGGCGTTATGAAAGAGATATGGGTCGTGAAATTCCAGCATGAATTTATAAGATGTGATAAATGTCAGGAGGAAACCTGGATTGCCACATTTCATGCAAAACACAGAAAAATAAAAGACTTGGCTACGAGACGGATTGCTTGCTTTGTGGCTTTAGTGAATAACAGGAAAGACAAAACATTATCACAATTTTGCCTCATCTTAACCTCAATCTCAGCATCCCTCTGTGGCTCTCGAAGGAAGCCTGTCCACCTCCAGTGGAGCTCAAGCCATCTCCTCATTTATTTTCTTTCCACTTCGCGTGTCCAGGGAGACTTTTGCCAGTGACCTAGTTTTCATCAGGACTCAATAGGGAGTGTTGTGCCAAACGCTCCTCATGCCAGACAGGTCGGAGGACAGGCCGCACCAGATAGCGTGAGAGTGGAGAATCTAGCAGGAGGAAGATTCCAGTTTTACTTAAGTAAGACTAACACAGTACAAATACGGGTGAAAGTCTTGCTTTCTCACAGAGTGAAGAAGAGCAGATATGGGGATAACACCACCACACATTTTCACTCTCTGCTGGAAGGCATTCTCACTATTTTGCATGATTTTTCACTTAAATGTACAGTAGACACATTTTTTTTGTTATTGATAAATAATTTGATCTGTGCAGGTTGTGACGCTGCCTCCCGCCCCTATGTCAGCTGGTATTGGCACCAGCAGCCCTGTGACCCTCATGTGGGGGATACAGCGGTAGACAGTGGATGGATGATCGAACTTCTGCACCCCTTCTGGACTTGGTTTACACCCTGTGTAAACCAAGTCAAAACTGTAGCATCACAGGAGACTTTTGGCCAATTATAGGACAGTTCTCATAGGTGGAGTTATTGATATTTCAGCACTGGCAACAACTTCTTAAACTACAAATAAACTTCAAGGAGAAAGTTTAGGGTCTGAAAGGAAGTTGGCCAATAAAAGCAATAAAGCATGTTTCAAAATTGAAAGAGAGTTGCAGAGATAAAGAGATTGCCTCCAATCATACTGTGCATGAAACAAGTGTGTCCGTTCTTATTAATCTGATTAGAGGATCTTAAAAACAGAGAGCTGCGATCCCAAAACAAGTATTTTTTAAAAACTTGTGGATCTGAGTCAATACTTAATTATATTTCCAGTCTATTGCAGCTTTAAAGGATGCCAGTGAATCATATTTTAAATGTTCATATCCAAAACTGTACTGCAATGGAGTTGGTAGGCTTAATTTGAAGTTGGTACACTTTAAAAGGAAAGTCTGTGTCTGAATGCTTTAACTAGCATTTCTCTAAAAATGTCTCCACTCTGCTTCTTGTTCTTTGTTAGTTAAATTAAAAACGAATGATTCACAGAAACTGAGGGTGGGAAAAATAAGATCTGCTGAGTCTATTTTGGTCGGTGGGTAATTTAATGTTGTGATTCTCATCAGTTAAGTTCAGCTGGCTGCTCTGGGCTCTCATGCTGGAGGTTCACATCTAGCTACCTCATGGAAAATGTGCATCATTACCACACTTGGCGCACAACAAACATCAACGCACAAGGAAACACATTCAAGCATGTACGCACACACAAGACCCGATGTCAGCGAGCCCAGACGGAACATAAAGTAACTCTGTCCGATGAGTGAATTCAATTTTTCAAATGTCTGATCCATCGCTTCCTGTTCCAGTTTGGAATAGAAGCACTGGTAGAAGTGTGTGGGGGGGTGTTTTCCTGGGCAGCTCCGACTAATGAGCAACTCTTTCACTGAACCAGACAGTTTATGGGATGGCTGCCAGCCTCATTAAGAACTACTCTTAATTGCCCTTTTCTAGCCAAAACCCAAAAGCTGAAACATCTGCAGGTCCATGAGCACTGTTCCTCCACCCGCTATACCCTGTCGCTCCACTCTGGCACCGACTGATCGCTCACTACCCAACGTAACCGACTGCTACAACGGCACAATTCAAGCAGCTCACTCTCTACAGCTGAACACAACACATACTGAATTTTACAGCATGTCATGTTACATTATATTAACAGGAGGTTAGCACTTTTACAGAAAACAGTGAGTCAGTGGATTCAAGATATCCAATCGAGAAATGAGGAGTTTAGAAGCTAATAAAAATACTGTAGTAGTTTTCATATTAATGTGATTTTGAGGTTCACTGTAACATGTGTGTGTGTGTGTGTTAATATATATTCTGTGAGGAAACACAGCACACATTCATGCTTCAACACAACCAGGAACAGTGCAATGGAATACTGCCCAACAGGCCGGTCATGTCGTCTGTCTTGCTGCTCTCTGTCCTGAGTTCCTCATCAGATGAGCATGGACAGACACACACTTGACAGACGACTCAAGGAAGTCTTCCTTTCTCTGATAGACTCAGCTGATAATGAAACATTTATTGTCCAACTCTCTTTTTGAAGTCTTGAATGTTTTAGCTATCTGTACCACACTGGCATTTGTTTCCTTGCTGGAATAGTAATCTCTGCACCACAGGGCCTGTATGCAGAGCAGTTGTTGTAGAACAGCCAATAGGAGGCACTCTCTCTCTCTCTCTCTCTCTCTCTCTCTCTCTCTCTCTCTCTCTCCTTGTGTATTTGTGTGTGTGATTGGTCAGAGTCTCCCTTGATGGGCTAGATTACCTCAAGGCATGTTAACAGAATCAGAAGGAGGTAGTGAAATCTTGCTTTATTTGCCTAAAGGTTATGAGGAAATTATTGATCAATTATGCCACAAATATGCTTCCTATCAGCACGCTTGCCCGGGTTTGAACAAAGGTCTTTCTGCATGCAGTTTGAATGTTCTCCTCGTGTGTGTGTGGGGGTTTTCTCCAGGTTCTCCAGTTTCCTCCCACAGTCTGCCCTTCGTCACCCCCCAACCCTCATATGCAGGAAAAAGTGGTAGAAGATGAGTGAGTGATATTCCTACTATCATACCTTTTTGAGGGTCACTATATATTTAGTAACATTATTTAAAATAATGTGTAAATTCTGTCATGCTTAATAGACTGTATCACCTGTTTGTAGTTATTGGATCTTTCTCATTAAATACTTAAAGTGAAAAAAACCTACAACAAAAATGCTCATAGTTGCATAATTGCATTTGTTAAAACTCCTACAAAGAATGTCAACAAAAACGGAAAATCATTGGCCTTTAAACAGTGAACTTTATTGTAGAACAAATGTGCTGGATTACATTAGACTGCAGCAACTAAAAAAATGGAAATTGCATATCCTGGAGGCCTGATAAAGTTTCTGAACACATGGTCTTCCTCATTAAACCTCCACTTGTTTACATCCATGTTTACATCAGCAGGCAGTCTTTTTGCCAGCAAGTTGCCACATTTCTTGACATGCCTCACAGTCACAGTCATTTTATAGCATTTACATCTATCGGTTGATGCAAAAGTGACTCCCTATAAATGATAATTTAGCACTGTATCCCCTGGATGTGCAACTTTTTCGTCTTGTTATATAATTCAACTACTGACTTCTAGGTGCCAAAAAGTCAGTGAATGCAGGTTTACACTCAGCACGCATGTCCTGCCTCACTGAAATGTTTATTTTGAAGGAAAGTACAGGCTGTTCTCAGCAAGCCTAAAAACACTGTCTGCATGTACAGGGAGAAAAAAAAAAAACATGACCAAATTACATACAGGTGTCACTTTAAGTAACTGTTAAGTAAAAATAGTCTCCTTCTAATGTGGAAAGTGAAGCAAGGTGAATAGAGTAACACAAAAATGTGACCATCTAGTGTAGTGGGAAAAATAGCAAAGTCATTTCTCTGACACCACATTGGCCCTCAGAACCGAGAAGAGTCGCAGGAGGCTGTGGGAGAGTTCTGCTTGAGAAGGTCTGTTGATAAGTGTCCTAGATACAGACTGACTGCCAGAGGAGACTGATAAGACCAGCAGTTTAGACAACCACTCATTGTCCGGTGCTCAAGGTTATACTAATTCCCTGTGTGTGACAGAGGCTTCGATAATGAGTCACTGTGCGGTCGGAGTGGCCTTCCTTCCTTTTGTGGAGATATGGAGAGGAGAAAAGAGTGGTAATGTGTGCTAGCCTTTCAGAGACAACTCTTTACCTCCAAATGAACTGTAACCTCATACTGTGAACTGTAACGTTGTAGATTATGCTTTGCTGTCCTCGGTGTGCTGCATACAACAACAGTTTTAAAATGCTGCAATGATATAACAACAACATGGCATGACAACTTCTCTAGCATCGGTGTCCCTTCGTGACCTTTAATAATCTGAGAAAAACAGTCACGTTGTCTGCTTAGTGGCAAGGTTTGTTCCAGATGGTTTTATGTAGTTTTTATGAAGTTTATTCAGCCTTAAAAGCAGAAGAATTTCCTCAACTGATGAAGGAACTTCATCCTGTCATTTAACTGTAAAATAAATATATACTGGTGCTAGTAACTGTGTGTTCATGTTTAGGATTTTTGGATTTAAAAGATTAGGACATCAGGTAAATATTCTCCTGTTCCACCTATCTTCATCCTTTTCCAGTTGACATTTTTGTAAATTAAATATTTTTAAATTCTGAGAGATGAAACAAGAATTCTTATGTAAAATTCCCCCAGTAACTAGTGTTAAAACAGCATACACCTTGACACATTCCTTTAAAAATACCAATTCTGCTAAATTTAATTGCATACAGTACATGTAATGTTCCTTTCAACTATGCTTTAGATCACACGTACAACTGCATAACACGAGTAGTTTCTTCCAGGCCATGCTTATCGAAACATGACCTACATTTAAAAGTGCCGTATTTACTGTGTTGGACACCAGATGTGACCGAGTATTACCTGAAACTTGGATTTAGAAGCTGCTCGCGAGCAGAGCCTTACTAACCTTAGGCGCACGAGTGTGTCCTCAAATATGAGGAAAGTTCAGAAGCCGCAACAACAAACGGCTGCGCCTCAAGTTAAGAGTCCTTAAGATCCTGTAGCAGGAAAGTCCTAAAAGACAGTAGTGTTTGGAAAGATTTGACCCTGTTATTTGTTTTATGTAGCTACAGTGAGAACATGTAAAGAAACATAAAACATCCAACTGCAAACATGGTCACGCAGCCGAGTGACAGATTTGTTTGTAGGGCCTACATGTCGCAGCAGCGCAGCCTGATCCCTCTCACAGCCGTGTTATGTTTGGGTGTGTGTTTCCCATTGATTACCTGGCTGGGAGAGATGAGGGAAAGGGTGGGAGAGTAGGTCTGGGAGAACGTGTGCGGTTGAGGTTTTCTCAGCTCTGGCAGGCTGTGGACAGCTGGACCACCGTTTCGAGTTTCTCCTCACAGCGAGGCTGAAATTTCAGCCCCTGAAAATCGAGGGTAATAAACGATTGGGGCTCTCAAAACAACCTCTTGGTGTGGTTCTTTTTCCCGCCCTTTCCTTATTTTTTCTGTCCCAGTTCCTTCGCGCCAGCCTCTGCTCAGCTCCGGCAGGCGCTGGTATGATAGCAAATGTGATTACTGCATGTCAAAATATTTTACTCAAACGTGGTCAAATGGTGGAAAAAAAAAATCCCTCCGCAGCGTTAGTATTTTGTTGACTCAGCATGGCTCACAGCTGTTCTAAGCACAGCGTGGTTCACGTGGTTGGGATTATTCCTTGACCGCACTGTGTGTTCTTCCTGATCCGTAGTCAGCCATCCAGTCATGTTTTTTTGGGCCTTAAAGGTTTTGAGGAAGTGAGAAGTGCTGATGAGACAGTTGTTAAGCAGCGCTGGTGCAACTCCTGTGACTCACAACAGGATGGAGCAAGGCTCTGGTGTGGCCTCGGACATGACTGGGGAAGTGGGAGCAGAGTGGAGCTGTAGCTCACTTTGAATCACGGTGACAGTAAAGATACAGTCAGTCGAGGTTTAGCATTAACACGCCACCAGAGTTTAGTCATCTCAACTTGTTTTCATTTCATTTCAGCTCATGCTAGAATGTTTTTCTTTAGCCCTATGGCAACGTGCATATTTGGTAAGTTCTGCTTTCAACAGACCGTAACATACTATGATTACTTAGTGATGATAACAGCTGTTAGAGGAGAGTGTAGAAAACGACATGTTCCCATAAGTACCCAGATGGTTCGTGTATGTCTTCACATTAGTGTGACTCCATGGCCAAACATTACTCAGGCCTCACAAGTGTCTTTGGCTATCCAGTCTGTCCAGAGAACATTTGCTTCATTACATAAACTTTATGTGTGGGTTTTGAATAACAAAACTCTCCTTTACTTCATAACAGAGGTTGATCGTTTCGGGAAACAGATTCATACATTGTTACTGAAACTAAGTTGAGAAGGTCAAACCCCTCTAAAGATGAGATGGTGAGGTTTTGGCCACTTTTAGCATTATTGAGCGATCTACTGGCTTCACATTGTTCTAAGAAGTATGGATGGGTGGGACCTCAAGACAGTCTGAAACAGATCTTAGTGGTTTGCAAATCTTTTATGGAAATTCATGAGGAAAGGCATTCAACACAAAATGTGTTAGGTGATCAGCAGCTTTGTTTAGGTTTTCATTTTTTTGGCAGCATCTCTGTAAAGGCAAGACTTAAGACAGTCGCCGCACCCGAAAGCATCAACCACAAATTATGGATTAAATTATGATCAAGGTCATTAACTATGACTACACTATAAGGGGGTTTAAATGTTGTCTATCGACAAATATTTGATATGGTATTCAAAACTATGCTTTCATTAATTTTGTTTTCGCCCCAAAATTAAGAAATGTTGTGTTTTCAAAAACCAGGAGCTGGTTCTCTTACATGGAGTCCACCATGTTTGTTTGAAAAAAGGCATTAACTGTTCCTTTTGAAAGCATTTTTATGACCATACTGTCCAAACTTTGAGCTTAGTCAGGTCGCCTTCTTTCTCTCTGCTTCCTGTCTTTATGCTAAGCTAGGCTAATCACTTCCAATCACTTCCAGCTGTGTGCTTAATACATTCAGTTGGTCTCCATGCAGAATGAAGTTGAGCTATAATTGCAGCTTGACTGCACCGTTTAAATGGACCTGAAAAGCACCAGCGGGAATTTGATTTATTGAACAAAGTGTGTCCATGTCTGCTATGCTAGGTGGCAACATGCCCATTTTCAGCTGCTCAGTGTTGAGGCCTATTTATCCTCTATGCAAAAGACGAGCGTAGCGTTTCGTCGGTTCATTTCGTCCATTATTGTGCACATCACAGGAGAGCTTATGATGATGGATGAAGTGGAGCAATACCACTTGAATTCGAGGGGGCAGTATAGAGTCAACAGTCCAATCAGCTAGAAAAATGACAAAGAAGAGTCTATAGATGCGTTAATTCGAGTTCACGGCGGACATATTGAAAATGGCACTCGTCAACAGTCTACCTCATCGACAACATTCTCCATTAATGGAACGACTCACATTCTGTGGTCTTACATTCCACCACCACAAAATCCACTTTGGTTTCTGCCTGTTTTAGATCGATCACCATAAAATAAGCTCTTCAAGTGTCACCATGTTTGTTGATGCCTAAAATTTGGCACTCGGCACTGCACTGCCCCCCCCCAAAGGAAGTACTGTGTACGACTGCATTTGGGATGGATGTATGTAGAGTAAATGAATTTCTTTCTTGGCTGTCAAAAACACAACAAATGTGGGTTGTAGCTAGTTGGTAGTTCATTCATCTAGGTCATCGTCATCCCAAACCCATTGAGTCAGTAGCAACTGGACCTGAAGTTTTTAACTTCTGTGTACTTCTGTTATTTCTGGGTCCAAGCTTGGCTGCAGCAAAGATTTTGGGTCAAGTTGAACACACATTGTGCATGCACTCCCATCTGCATTGTCTTGGTGTGATGGTCCAACTATGAAAACACTGATTTTGTACAATTTCACTCAGATTAGCCCGTTCACGTGTATTTCAAAAGTCTGGACAATGATTCAACTTTTTCTGGAGAAACATGTGAAAACACCCAATCACACACAAAAGAGGCCTTGATGAAAAAAAAAAAAAAATGTTGTCTGTCTTTGTTTGTTATAAGTTGAAACAAAACTGTTGTTGCCTGCACAAAAGGAAGTGAATAGTTTTCTAAAAATAAAGGAAAAAAAAAATCAGAACGACAGATCTTCTCTGAGAGCCGACAACTGAAATGACTTGAAACCAGACGGCTGCAAATCTGTGGTGACTCGTACACATGAATGCGGCGTGAGCAGTCAATCAGCGGAGCGGAGGTTTCACAGCCCAGCTGTCAGAAAGTGGAGCTCGCCCTCTCTCCTTACTCAGCAGAGCAGAAAAAAAGCACACACTCTTGTCTCCTCATTTCCTCGCTCGCTCTTTTACCTTCCTCCTTCCTCCTGCGTCCCTCTCCTCTGTGATGAATGGAAGGTATGAATTCTCTGTGGCCTCCCTGGGTTTCTCTCTGAGGCCCTCGGCAGCTGAACAAACAACACGCTCTCGACTTAAAGGCACAATCAGGAATTTATTTGAACTATGTACGTTTTGGGTATATTTGTGTATGGTCATGAAGAGGGAACATGGAAAATATTTTTTTTTTTTTTTTTTTTGCAGAGCTGTTATAACATAAAACCTTGACTTTCTTTTCTTTTTACAAACCTCGGCAATTGTAAACAAACCTTTTACGAGCTCAGACTAAGTACGCTCGTTTATCAAAAGCTCAGGTAATAAATTTTAATGATTAAAAAAAAAAAACCATCTATGCCCAAATAAATCTTTATGTAAACAAAGCCAGTAACTGGGTAAAGTCTCTCAGCTCTGCCTTCAGAACATCTGGACTTGCAGAGACGGCAGTGGTGGCGGCGGCGTTTGTGGTGGTGGTCACAGGGAGAGAGAGGGAGTGTTGTTGGTCAAGTCTGGAGGGGTGGTCCTGGTCAGGACTCAGACCCAGCTGTTGTGGCCTATTTATCCATGCCACAGCTCCAGAGGTTGTGGCGCTGGAGGGGATGGATGAGTTTGTGTGGCAGAGCATGAAACAGAGCGAGAGAGAGAGAGAGAAGGAGTCTGTTTGACAGGGAAGGGGGTGGAAGAAGAGATGGATGGGAATGATGAGAAGCAGATGGAGGGCGTGTTTTCATTTTGTCTTTCAGAAACTATCTGCCTGTGACGCAGGTTGAGCTCTCCAGGTGCATTGTGGGTAGCCTGGAGGAGTGTATGCTCAGCCTCTTGTGGTTCCAAATTGATCGCTGTGGACTGGCTGTGGTGATGCAGCTGTCTGTAGCGGTGGAGGAAGTATTCAGATCATTCACTTCAGTAAAAGCACCAAACCAACAACTTGAAGCTAAGTACAGATGTGCTTAAGAAAATGAACTTAAAGTACTAAAAGTAAAATGCACATGCATAGTATGATTATATGATTAATACCACTTTTTTACTCCCCCCTCTGAAAGATTTGTTTATGATCTTTAAGATTTTCCATAATCTTGATATATTTTTTTGTGGAATTCTTGATAAATTCTCTCTTTAGGAATCAAACATTCAATCGTTATCAAAGTGTTTGAAAGTTTTAGTCTTAATCTAAAGGTCACAAGCTAAAAAAATGGGGAAGTATATAATGTGAATTAACATAAAATGAAAAATTTCTTGTACCAAAATCTGTCATACTGTATTAATATGGTGACGTATCAAGACACACTGAAACATTTGTGACTGATCAGACCTCATGGAGGCACCGCACATAAATGCAAGGATCCCTGAAGTGATTACCGTTCATTCTTAAGGGGTTAAAGTCAAATATAATGGCAATCACTTATGTTGTTATTTAGACCTTTTTACTATTAAAAAATAAACTATGAAGGTCAACTTGCTGGTGATGCTATAGTAAAAGTCAAGGCTTTATCAAATTGAAGAGGATTCGTCATCTGAAAACCATTAATGTGAATGGTGACTTTTTCACGTTGGATTAAAATGGAAGACTCCGCGCTGTCCACATTCACTCGTACTGCTAGAACTGCAAAAAAAAAAATTATATTTCCCTCTTAAATTGAGTTCAATCTAAGGTGTTAGAAAATAAAAGTCAAGTATATGTTCCTGTGAATTGTATTTAAGTACAATACCTGAGGAAATGCTTAAGTTTCCAGCTCTGTCAGGCAGAAAGGTGAGCCTGAAGCTGCTCAGTGAGATGATGTGAAACACACAGTAGAGCGCTGGAGGCTTGACAGCTCTTTAACGATCTGCAGGCTGTGTAATTCGACTGGTCTTCACTCCCCTCCACCCACCTCTCTGCTCGGTACACTGCAGCAGCCAGAACATTCCTCACACATCTGGCCCCCGAGTCTTTCCCAAACGCTCCTTCTCCCACCACCCTGTGCCGTAATTACCCACAAGCCCTGTGTTCTCCTTTTCTCTTTTTCTTTTTATGATCCTCGGCCCCCTCCTCGGCCCAAATCATAAAAGCATGGAGCGCACAAACGTCATTTATAGTCGTGATTTAGAAGGAAACACACATTTCTCATGTCTATAGAGATGTGCCATCCAGAAATGTGCTTTTCGCTCAGCAGAGCATGTGTTGCCAGAACTTATGAAAGACAAACATAGTGAATCAGTTATCCAGTTTGACTCGTGATTTCTTCTCAACATAGTTGTTTGCCCCTTGAGATGTTTGTGCTGTTTTGAAGCAGCCGAGTAAGGAGTGGGAGTGGGAAAGAGGAGAGTCTCTGATGATAAACGTGACTTATGGGACTATGTCTGAGTGTGTTTTCCAGAGCTGGAGAATAACTAACTACTTTTAATAGAAGGTACTGTACTGAAGTGCACATCTGAATCAGTTTCATTGAGTATTTTCATTTTTGCTTGCTTGAATCTTCTACTCCAGTTCATTTTAGAGGGAAAATCCTGTGCATTGTATTCCACAGTTACACATAGTTTACTAACAAAACATTTGTTAAATATCTAAGAAGCTTATTGTGGACCTTTTAGCGATATTCACCATACATTGTTAACAATTAAACCACTGATTCTAAAAGGGAAGCACCAAGTCAACTTTCAGATGTTCAAAGATGTGTTTCCATTCAACTCCTCTGAAGTCTAGATAACATTTTAAAGCCCCCAAAAGACCATATTATCTATTATTTTTCCAAAAAGAAATAAGAAAACAGGAAAACAACTTTGTCTAATGTTTTCTTTTTTCCTTCCGTACCCTTTTTTTTAAAAAAAAACCCTCATATTTTGCAGGCTGTGAACTATTGCACTACCCAACGAAATTACATAGAAAATAATTCATACAGTTCATACTAAAATGCTGCTAAAACATTGATGCATCTTTGTTAATAATCTGTGAATGTCATGTAAAATGAACCCAGCTTTTCTGAAATTATGAACCACTCTTTCTATTCACAAAGGGATTGTGTTGCTTAAAAAAGATGAGACTATGTGTGCAAATCTTGGTTTACAAACTAGACAGAGATTGGTCATCATCATTGGTAAAACTTTTTAATCTTTTACTCTTCTATGTCCTTAAAGTTAAAGGTTCAGTATTTAATTTCCATGAGGTAGAAATTATGGTAGAATAGAAACTTCCTCAATAATTGATGCTAAATTTTACACATTGTACCTTTTAATAACAATATAATAAATATATATAATATATTTAACCAGCAGAAGATTAAAAAATGCTGGAAGCATCGTCGCTGAGGTTCCAAAAACACAGACTACATGTTAATGAACATAAAAATCTTGTGAGTACATTGCTGTTTTCTAGGATTATGGTGAGATTTAACCCCGAGTTTTTGTGCACGACTGTATTGCTCTGCAGATTTCTTCCACTCTCTCTGCGTGTGAGAGAAAAGCATCAGGGTCAGAGGTTGACGGTACGTGGGGTCACTCAGTGCTGATGAGAATGCGGCGAGCCACATGTCTAAGCATCCACAGGAAGTGAGGGCGCATGCAAGAGGGCGCAAATACAGGAAGGCGCTTTGTTGTGGCTCCCTGCCAGGAAAGAACCATTGTTAAAAGTACCCGTCCGTGTTTTTTATCTGAAGGCACTGTTTACTCCTGCTTTGTCTGTAATCTCAGGCCTCTCGCTCCTGTACCTCCCACTGCTGGATCTTCGCCACACATTTGTCTTGCAGCTCTTGTGTTTTTCAGATAGTGGCTTACTTTCACACTGTGGGAACAATTGTTGCGACACTTGAGCGCCTGCTATCTGAATTGGATTAAAGGTTTGTATGGAGGTGAATAACACCCACTAGAGCTGACGATGGGAATGTATATGACTAAGAGCAGCCTGTGATAAAAACCTCACAATACCTGTAAATTAAAAAGGTGGACACAGAAGAGGAAGGCTTGTAGTGAGGGGAAGAAAGGAAAGCAATAGTTTTTTATAGGACAACTTCTCAGATCCTTAAAAGCACAGTGAAGTTATACTTTTTTGTTTTGATCGACCACATCGTCCCACAAGGAAAGAAATCAGACACTTTTCATTGCCCTTTACCAAGAAAAACAACCTCTACTCTAGGAAAACAAAGGTCTTTCTGCTAACTGGTGTGAAACGGATTTATGACCATTAACTGAGGCACTGGTTCAACACCTACAAGGATCATTTGTTTTATTTGAGGAACATTTCTTTGTTCCATGTGGCTCCTGTTGGTTTGATCTTTGGTTTTCACTACCAAAAGACTTGTCACACTTTGGTGTAGGTGTGATCCAATGAAACGGTCCACGCCAGTCCTGTATGTGACAAAGCAATGTTACTATGCAAACTATACTTTACTGCAAAAACAGCATCTTTCCATGGAGCATTTATTTATTTCAGGTTGATCCTCTATTTTGATGTTCTTCATATGTACTTCCAGTTTCCAAAATGTGATATCTTTTCACAAATTGTTTTGTTGGATAAATTTAGCACATTTTAAGGCCAAAAACATCAACATCTGTGCCAGCTCCATTTCCAAAGACATTTCTTACTAGCATGTTTCCCCTCTCCTGTTCCTGTAATCTGTTTTCTAACATTTGAAGGATTTCTCCCATAGATTGTTCCTGATTTATTAACATTTGTATCTGTGTTTCAGTCTAAAATGCCAATAACTGAATAAATATGGATTCTGTTTGCTAAAGAAAACTGGGCTATTGTACAAAATATCTTTGTTTCAAGTGTGTTTTACCCCTGAGATCTTCCTTTATGATATTCATCTACTGTATATACAGTAGATTAAACCATTTGACATATTTACTCTGTTTCTAATTCAGCAATATGTCAATGTTTTTAGACAAAAAACAAACCCCTTCAACTTAATTGATTATGGCGTCCATCTATGATGTTAAAGCTCCTTTTCAAAGAACATTTGTCGCTAGTAGAGCATTTCTCCCCCCGAGATCCCTGACATTCCGTCTCTTTACTGTCTGACTGAGCGTTCAGCGGTCCCGCAGCCCTGTGCTCCCTCATCAAATCCCCTCGGTCTGCCTTCAATAGAAATGGAAATTTGAGGCCCTCCTCTCCCGCGGCTCTTCGTCTCCTTGCTCCACTCCCCCAAAATGAGCCAGGATGTTTTGAGAAGTGGGATATTGCTCCTAATGGATTCCAAACATCACAAAAGTTTATTAGGAAGCAGGGCATTGTAAAAGTAGGAGGTGGGGGTGGAGCATTTTTAGGATAGGGGAGGTCATGGGGGAGATGTGGAGGTGTGTAGATGGTTTTGTCTTTGCAGATTTTAGATTTTAATCATGTCTGCCATTTAATCAACATGTTTCACATTGATGTTATTACTGGGGCTGTACTTTTAGTTTAACCATGGCACTTGTTACCTCTCTTTTTCAAGCCTTCTCCTTCACAAGTTTTATTTTGTGTGACAAATGCAAATCAAATGACATTTGCTTGGCCTAACACAGATGTGACCTTTGGCAGCTTCTCAGACATTTGTGCAGAGGTAAATGTTGCTTCAGGGAGCATGTACTCCGTACTTTTGCATGCACAGCGAAGTAACGCTATGGTTATATATATATATATATATATATATACATATATATATATATATATATATATATATATATATATATATATATGTATATATATATATATATATAGTGAAATATTGCAATATTTTGTATGATGATACTGTAACGCTTTGGTGGATTAGCATAAAAAAATCTAATGCCACTTCAGTCCAGTAGATGGTGCCAAGTGCTCACTCTCACAAGAGCTGTTGTGCGATTATATCGCAATATATATGATTTCAAAATTACTCAGTATTTTGCAATATCATAATAGTATCATACCATGATTACTGTAAATATCATGATAATGCGGTATCATAGTGTCTCTGGTGATTCCCATCCCTAATGTCCAGCACCATTATGAGTCTTCCTACCATCCATGAACTTAAAAATATCTAATTCTTTTAGCTGATCGTGTCCTCATCAGTCCAAAAAAAAAAAAAAGCAGCCACAATTTCACCATTGTTTTTGTTTTCTTATTCTTCTGACTTCTGCTATTTTCAGGAATTAGTCAGGGGTGGGAACATGCAGGCACATGCAGCAAGTGCCCAGTCAATTCGATTTAATGCAGCTTCGGTCAGACTAACATGTTTACATGTATTTGAAAAGCCCGGTTTTAGTTGGTTCTGTTTGTGGCCTGATGTTTAAGATCTGTAGTAAAAAAAAAAATTTTTGGGAGTGACACAGACATGGTAAAGAAATCAGAAAGTATTGAGAGGAGGACTGAAGCGTTGTTGGTTTTGGCCTTCTCATAGGTGGCAGTAAAAGTATAGGAACAGTCAAAGTCAGTGAACTCTCTACAAATAATTAGACAGGAAAGCACCAATCTTATCCTTAAGTACTGTCTACTTTTCTCTCCAGTGTTGACTGATACTGAGTAAAAAGTTTGTGTACCATTGTTTTAAGTCATAAATATTCAAAATTAACTTTCTGAACCAAAATTTAGAATTTTGGTTAATTAAGGTTTTTTTAAAAAAAAAAAAAAAAAAATCTAAATTTAAAAACTGCTCTTCATTGTCCTGCACACATGCAAACATTACCTTCAAGGAATAATACGTAGTCATCAAAACAGACAGAATATAAAACAGAGGGAGAGTTAAATGAAAGAAAACATGGACAGAAGAGGGCAAAGAAGTACTTTGACGTTTTGATGAGACTGTGAGCTTAGCCTAAGACTGCAGACCTGGCTTTGTCTCAACTTATTTGTGCTGAGGAAAAATGTGTTCATTAATGAGGTTTAGAGGATTCAGTCAATGTATAGCTCCTGACCAAGAAAAAGTTCCAGGATATCGCCCGCATGAGTGCAATCAATCTTCTCGTCTAACTCTTGGCAAGAAAACAAATAGGCCTATCCCTCAAATGTCAAACATTCCCTCTCTGAGAGTGATTTATGCCTCTTACACCCATCTTTTTGATAGCCTGTATGAAAACAAGCTTCAAACAGAGCATTGGTGTGTTTTGAGTGCAGTTGAATGCTTGTGCACATGTGTCTTTGCATAGTTCTGTGTGTGGACATCCAGTTGAAGCAAACGGAAAATAGAGAGTCATATTGAATGCCTTTGCAGTGTGTTGGCTTGTGTGCTGAAGCACATTTCCTTTGTGTGTGTGTGCATGCGCGCGCGCGTGTGTGTGCTCATGGCCTCCACTTGGCTGGGTCCATCCCTGCGTCAGAGCCTATAATCTGGTCCCCTCCTCACAAAGCCTCTCTTTGATGTGCCTCTGCTGCTGCTGCTGCTGCTGCTGCTGCTGCTTCCTGCCATGTTCAAATAACGCTGCACAATCAAATTGCCTCCAGTGAATGCGTTTGTGTTTAATAGTGTTATTGATCAGGCTTGAATAATTCTGCAAGTGCCTCTCAATTCTTTTCCATGCCTCGGGCTAAACCCCCACCTGGCCTCACTATCGTCACTTTAGAAGTGAAGCACTGAGTTGAGGAGTTCTGGAAGGACTAAATATCCTTCAATGATTTGGCCTCCCATTGGGTGATAAGAGCTTTTTTTAAAGAAGAGGAGGTGCTTCTGATGTGAATTACTCCTAGATCCTTTAATCCTTTAGTCCTTTCTGAGACATGAACACATGGAGGCATTCTTATTTTTTTTTTTTTTTCACTTGTTGATTACCTGATATTTAAAGGAAAATGTTTACATAAAAGGCTGGAAATAAAGCCTAGGGGAGGCTCAAATCATTTCCATTACATGGTTTTTATGCCAAAAATATCCTGCCTTCTGTAGCCTCAAATACATACATGAAAAACTGACAGAAACTGCATAGCTCTTTTCAAAACTTTGGTTTGACAAAACAAGTGCAGACCTGGATGAGAATCTGAGAGAATATAAAGTATTTTCAGTCATTTAAATCCATCTTTCACAAAATCCAGGACGTGTAGAGATTCAGTGAGGAAATCATAGATGCATACGTGTGTATTCCAACTCTTAGTGATGATAATTTCACAAGACAAAAAAACAAACACATGAGTCATGTTGGGAGGTTTTTTTCAGTTTAAGATAGGCCTTTAATTAACACACTGCCCCAATCCAAAATAAGATTTTTTTTATAAATATGAAATAAAAAATGTATAATGTTTATAAAAAGGTATAATGCTGTTAAAAAGCTAAATCATAGTGCAATACATGTAAGAAATTAGGTAGACAGATTAAAATCAGGGGAAAAAAATCCACATTTGGCCCTAATCCTATCCATTAGACTAATTAGTTTTCAAAAATATTGACTGAATCCTCTTTAATTAATTCAGTTTAACTTAATCAAGTGGCATCTAAATCTCCTATCCATGATTTCACCGGTTTCGTTTTTGTTTTGTTTTATTTTTTGCGAATTTCCGGTTTTATTTTGTAGCTTTTTTCCGTGGATTTCCTGCCCTGCACCGGAAGCGAATTCACGCAGGACCACTGCACACAGGCTATCTTTTAATAATTTCAATGTCCACGGAAGATTCGCCACACGTCGCTCTCTGTCCCATGCAAGGTAACACTGTCTCAAAGGAAACGTTCGCTAACAGTCACGAAGGTCAGTTTGTCCAGCAGCGGTGAAATGAAACACTAAAGGCGTGCATCCAACAGTTAGCATGCTAGTCAGTCAGCTAACATTAGCTCACGAGCTAGCTATACCCTCGACTGTACATCACAAAGCACAGAACAGGAGAGTTTGGTGTCAGTGCTACTGTTTGGGTTTCATACTGTCTTTGATTCACTCTCTCTCCCTTCCCATCCCCTCACTCTCATTATGTAGCAACAAAATGAAAACAAAATATGGCATGTAAAAATAGAATAGACAATTTAAATATACATTGCTCGACATTTATTAGATCACTACCCAATGTGAGGTTTATGCCACAGCTGCCCTAAATTAACAGCATAAGTGATTATCAAAATAATTGAGATGTTTCTGTAATGGTTATGACACCAGTATGTAAAGGTTCTTTAATAACCAACATATTATTTTTAATGCTAAAATATAATTATTATATATATATATATATGACAGGTGATCTATTAAATTTGTTAAGCACTGTAGATACGGAGAACAATTAAATAATATATGAAAAATGATGACAAAATAAAAATGCTGCTGTTTTTAAAGAGAAATGCATATATAGTCATGTAGGACTATTGTTATACAGAATAATTGTACTTGAACTATAAAAAACTGCGTATAAAATGGAATATAGTTGCACCGAGAAAGATCCTATTGAATGACGCTGAATTTACATTAATTACTAACTTAATTAACTTAATATAATATAATTCAGTATATTGATGATCATCAATTTTTCATTATTGAAAACAAGTTGTTGTTTTTTTTTTTTAGATTTTTTTCAGCATTTTATATGTGAATATTTTATGGTTTCTTTGCTCCATAAAACAAAATAAAACTCAATCATTTTGGTTTGTGTACAAAACAAGACATCCGAGAACATCGTCATTTCCAGGTCTGAAAAACACTGATCAACATTTCCTGACATTTTGTGGACAGAGAGTAATCCAGAGAATCAATTATGAAAATAATTGTTAGTTGCAGCCCTAGTTTTCACACTGTTATACTTCACCCAGGAGGTATGGAAGTTTGTTGTAATTGGTCAGGTTTTCAAATCAGGTTCTCTCTGTCTGTCCTTCTATCTGTTTGTCTCTCTTTCTCTGTGTGTCTCTCCCTCTCCTTGTGTGTCTGTTTGTATGTATATTACGGCTGCAAGTAATGATGAACACTGTTAAATGCAAACTTGCAAATGGCAACATCCTCAAATGTTTTGTTTTGTTCACAAATATCCAGTTTACCATCAGAGGAGCAAATAAAAAATACTAACATGAAAATCTGAAATTATAAACTTACTCAAACATGAGTTGATTATCAAATAGTCAATTCATTTAGTACTTGACTGTCAATTTATTATTGCAGCCCCAGTTTACAGTATGTTTGCAAACATGTAACAGTGTATATTCTGAGGACCATATTACTAGTGATTAATCAACAAATAAAAGCGTGTGTTTTGAATATGTATTGTTGTCCTACTGAACAGTTCATTTTGTCTGTGTGTGTGTGTGTTGGATGTGACTGTCGAGTTAGGATTGGACAGCAAACTAAATCTCTCCTAATGTTCAACCCCAAGGACTCCATTTGAAAAATGCAGCGGAGTCTATGATGCAGTCAGGCAGCAAGCCTGTGGAACCAGGGGAATCAGAGAAAGCATCCGACAGTGAGGATGGGGAAGAGGATGATGAAGGCTCAGCCGATGTACCTGACCACCAGCTGGAATCAGATTTTTCCTCAGATTCATCAGAGTCTGAGAATGAGGACGTCACAGAGGAGGATGGATGGATATCTAAGAGTGGGAACATTGTATGGTCTCCCACTCAAAATCAGACATTCCACTACAAACCAGACACTGGTTTGAAACCAGGACCAACTCATTGGGCCATATCCGGTATGCAATCTCTGGAGTCAACCTTTGATTTATTTATTACGGAGGACATCATCAATGTTATTGTGGAAATGACCAACCTTCAGGGGAGACGCAAGGTTTCAGATTGGCGGGATATTGATGCCACTGAACTGCGTGCCTTCATTGGGCTGCTGATGCTGACCGGCGTGTATAAGTCAACCAATGAATCCATGTGCAGTCTCTGGAGTGCAGAGACCGGACGCTCGATCTTTCGGGCCACAATGTCCCTTAGGAGATACAATAAAATTAACTCTACCCTGAGGTTTAGTGATAGTCTGAACAAACATTCACGTCATACAGATGACAAACTGGCCAAATTCAGGTGCATATGGGATAAATGGACACATCGCCTCAGCATGCTTTTCAACCCTGGCCAGGATGTCTGTGTGGGTGAGCACCTTGTGCCCTTCAGAGGCAGCTGTGCATTCCGGCAGTACATAAAGAATAAACCTGCCAGGTACGGCATCAAAATCTGGGTCACATGTGACGTTGAGACATCTTATGCTTGGCGTATGCAGATAGATACTGGGAAACAAGCTGACGGTCCTACAGAGGTCAACCAGGGAAATAGGGTTGTTCTAGAGATGACGGAAGGGCTCCGAGGCAACACGGTCACATGTGACAAGCTGTTGACCTCCTACGAGCTGGCAGAAGAGCTGCTGAATAGGAAAATGTCATTAGTCGGAACCATTCGCAAAAGCAAGCCCGAAATTCCCCCACAACTGCTCCTGTCCAAGGCGAGACAGCCTTTCTCCTCTCTCTTTGCGTTCACCAGAACACACACCGCTGTGTCTTACATACCCAAACGTGGGAGGAATGTGCTGCTTCTCAGTACAAAGCATCATGAGCGAGCTGTCAGCAGAAAGGAGAAGATGAAGCCAGTCATGATGAGGGACTACAACCATTGCATACGATGTGTTGACAACCTGGATAAGGTATGAGCCATTGTCATCAGCTCTTATTTATTCATACAGCATTTTAGGGCTGCAACTAACTAACAATTGTTTTCATTGTCAATTTGTTGTTAAATTTTAAACGAGTCGAGAAAATGTTGAGAAATCTGTTTTCCAAACCTCAAAATAATGATGCTCTCAAATGTGTTTATAATTCATTAATAACTGGTAGATCACTAGTTGGAGCACTACGACATTTATGTGCTTGTCTGAGATATATCTAAGAATGATTGAATATAGTATATTGTATAAGATGTGTTCAGTCATTCATGTTTAGTTTGATTTATTTATTTATTTGCAGGTTATTGGCACCTACAGTTGCAGGAAGAGAAGCGGTCGGTGGCCATTGGTGCTGTTTTACGATATTCTCGACGTGTCGGCCTACAATGCCTTTGTGCTGTGGACAGCAATGGATCCCACATGGGAAAAGGCCAAGACTTACAAGAGGCGGGCTTTCATCGAGGAGCTGGGAAAGACATTGGTAGCACCTCATATGGCAGGGAGACCACGTCTTCCCCGCGAACCAAGTGCTGTTGCCATGATAAAAGACCTCCAAGACAGAGAACCAATCTCAGACAATGACAGCCCCAGAAGGAGGGGCAAATGTTACTTTTGTCCTGGCAAAAGAAAATTATGCACCATGAGCTGTTTTAGGTGTGGTAAATTTGTGTGTAAGATGCACAACACATGTATTTGCAACTCATGTCGCTTTTGAACTCTCACTTCACACACACTCTCTTTTGTCCAAATGAGAATGGATTTGCACTTAATTTTTGTTACCAGCACAATGGTAATAGGCTGTATATGTATATATATATATACATATTATTGAAGGGCACAGGCAATAGTGCATATTAAAAAAAACAAGAATGAACATTTTATGGCCTTTATTGACATGTGTTCCAAAAAAAAAGAAAAATCTCCACACAGGAGACTGGTGTCAACAGCAATGAGTGATAGTTCATGCAAGTGCAAGAGACAGATGGGACATCATCATTTTAACAAAGTAGAGGACTGGTTGTCTACAAGGTAGGGTTTTGAGATTCCCCTCCTCTAGGAAACTGTTGTTTTCAAAAACTACAGTTTCTGGGCCAGAAAATCTGTTGATAAGAAGAAAAGTTTAGCTGATCACATAGAGTCATTCACCGAGACTCATTTTCATTTGGACATCTCTTTAGTAATAAGGTTGCAGATATGAACCAATCCACCCCAACCCACATATGTGTTAATCAGGCACCTTTCAGTTATTAACAACTTATACATACATTCATATTTGCTTACTCTCTACTTTACCCTAGTGTTTTAGGGGCCACAAAATGGAGAAGTAAAAAAATGCTGCTGTTTTTGTGGCTCTGTTTTTGTTTGAAAACTCTGGGGCTGCAACAAGGGCCTTATCCCAAGAGAAACAGAACTTCCCCTATAGAGTTGATCCTTAAATTGATTCAACTGGTGAAATTAAAAAAAAAAATCTTGATGCTGTCCCGACTTGTACAAACAGACTTGTACAGTCATGGCTAACGGGTATGCTAGTGGCCAGAAGATGAATGCATGTCATTGTGTTGCACTGGAAGTGACGCACGGGAATTTGTACCACTGTCAACGATTAAATGAGTGAAGAAGGAATAATCATTTTAGGTTCTTCCGTTCTCAATCGATGCCAGTTTGAGCTGAAGCCGAATTAAAACAAAAAAACACATGCACCGCAGTCATTTGACCTAGGAGTGAATGCCAATATGCATTCCCAGCAGTTAAAACCTGTTTAAGCCTGGGTTTTTAAGCCTTCTACCTCAGCCTTTCCCAAAGGTTTTTAGCTGATCATATTAAACCAAAATGTAACATGTTAAATAAACTGGCGTGCAGGGTTAAGCTATGTTTCTCCTAGCTGTAGCTTCATATTTAACTATATTGATCCCAAAGGTGTTGTTGAAGTGAAGTTGTGTTGAATGTTTCCATCGAACTCTTTGTGAAAAGATCACAAACTGTAAACAGTTTGAAGCAGACACCGTTGAAACTGTGCTTAAAACATGAATGCATACAGCAGTCAGCTGCTCCTCTGTTTGAACCCCTCCAAATCATCCCATAATACAAGAGGAGACGTTTTCTCACTGTCACTCAGTGGAAACAGGAGTGTGCGTAGTGAAGGTACAGAGGAGGGGTAGGAGGGTCAGGAGAAGACAGGAATTTTCTTGGCGTGCTCGCCCCCCACCTCCTTCAACAGACCAAGTTAACCGTTAAATCCCCCTTTCTATTCACTGGTGACCCATGACTGATGTAGGGGAGGGGTCACGGGGTCAGTGCATAGTGCGGGGAGAAAGGAGAGCTGAAAGATGATTACGATGATGATAGTGATGATGAAGTTGGAACCAGAGGGAGGGAAGGAGCTAAAATAATAATGGGGTAAAGTCAGGCGAAGAGGCACATTTGTCTTTCCACTCGTGTAATCCCTTTAATTAGGATTATTAACTCAAAAACTGTCCTCCCGATTCATCCGAGGCCACGTTGCTTACAGATTACTCCCAGGTGTGTTGAGGACATTGCCTCGCATGGAGATGAGAACATGGCTCTTCTTATGGATGCATCACACTGTTTTACAGCCTGAAAACTTAGTAGTTACTTATGAATAATGAGAATCAAATGAAACTTTCCTTCCCTTCACTTTTAATTTGCTTCCCCACACATGTAGGTGAGCTGAGGTTGTGAAATAGATGAACTTACAAACAAGGTAGTTATACCCCATTCTCTCTAATGAAAAACCTGTTTAATCCTGGATTTAAATGTGTTTTTCATTAGGTGATCAGTCGGCAGACACTCTTGGGTCAAATGACCCAAGGTTTTTGTAGGCTTTGTCTCGGATCGGCATCAGTTGGAACATAAGACCCGGGTGAACAGGCTAGTTTTGCCTTTGCTCTATTTTTGCCAGAGATGTGTCTTTTACAGTGCAACATGATGATGTACACTTATCTTCTAACGTTTGTAGCGCGCCTTACATTTTAAAACTTAGGACAGCTACGTGACCATAAGTCAAATCAGTTTTATTTATACAGCCCATCACAAACACAATTTGCTTCGAGGGCTTTACAGTCTGTACAGCAAGTGACACCCTCTATCCATAGATCCTCATGTCGAGTGAGGGGAAAAACTCCACAAAGAACTTTTTTGCTGCGTCAACCGGGTTTACAATTTCAGGTAAACCTGCTAATTTTAGCATAAAAGAGGCTTTATATAAACTTGTGGATGTGTGATTCAGCTGTGAAGCAGCTGATACCAAGTCTTCTTTGTTTATCGCCTGAAAAGGTGAGAACATATCTCACTGGGCACAATGGGTTCTAATTTGAGGTCATGTTTGTGTTAAGATGTCTTACAAAAGTGGGAAATGAGAAGAGGACAAAGCTAATGTGAGAGATGAGTGGGAGTATATTTAAAAACATGGCTTCATAGGGTTTTTCGGTGTCTTCGAGCTTATAATGTCCATGATTTAGCCACTTCATGTCTTTTTGATGTTGCACAGTTGTTTCTCATTGTAAAACCACAGAGTAAACGTTGCTATAAGACAAGGAATCTTGAAGTGAGGGGATCTGCTTTCTTCACTGCATATACAATACATGATATGAAAACATTGATGATGGCAGGTTTAAACCTTAAACATTATACAAAACACAAAATGTTATAAAACTATAGTACTGTTTTGGTGTATGTCCAATGTCTAACATGGTGGTTGAGTGTATCATGGCTATCCTTACCAGCATATTTCTACTGCTGCATCTTTGAAACAGTGACCAAACAGGAAGGTGAGGCATTTTAAACAATCAACTGAAACTACATAATGACTACACATTACATTTCAAGCTGTGTTTTCGGAATAATATATTACAAATTCAAGTTCACCTATTGCTGTGACAGCTCAATAACCACAAGCACTAAAACTCACATCATTATATTCACATTATTTTAGAGAAACAATAAATATATGGCATGTGTGGTGAATTGTGGGAGGAGTAAATTAGACTTTGACCTCATTTGGACATGGTATTAACATCCTTCCTCAGTGATCCAATCATGACCAGATCAGTCCAGTAAATACAGATCTGAACAGACTTGATGTGTCCTGAGTTTGTCCTCAAATATAATCACAGAAACCACATTTGGAGGTGGTTTGAGGAGGAATTTATCCACATTTCTGAGCTGCTTGAACACAATCTGACCTCAGGATGGATTAGAGACCGCCTCCTCAGCCAGTGGTGGTTTGACAGTTTTTATTTGCTCTGATCAGTGCTCATACGTTAATTTACCAGCAGCCACTACTGCAATATAAACTCTGATCACCATATGATTTCTTTTTACCAATGGTTAAGTTCTATTCTGTGCTTGGAGAGCTGCGATTCACTCAATTCTCTTTTCTTTACACAACAACACAGTCGCAAACAGGCTGACAGCAGACACATTTGTACAATCAAGCTTTTAGCACAATGTGGCCATGATTTAATCATGGAGAACAGATATTATTTCCAGTCTTGATCTGCCTCTGTTCAGGTTTGCATGATCCACAAGACAGGCTCATCTAAGCCATTAGAGTCATTGCCAAGGTGTAATGTGGCACACCGATGTTTTCATCTAATGCTTATTAAGACTAGTACCAATTCTTAGAACTTCTTGCTGTTTAAATGTTGTCTCCATTTTTCTACAAATGTTCTCGTTTCCTCATCTGGTTCACATAGCTTGAAACGATCCATCATTCATTTCCATTTTGCTCAACTCTTTCCCAAATAAAATGCATGTGGCTCTATTTTTAAAAGGGTACAATTTGTGTTTTTGGCCGTGGTTTTGATGAGGTAGTAAACAAAAGCTTTGAGACTTGAGTTACAAAGGCTTTTGGTCGATCCAAGTGTTAGCAAACCATCTTTTTTCCCTGTTGGTAAAACCTTACTTGAGTTCTTTTATCAATAATGCTGTGATTATTGTTGTTGTGGTAAATAAAAACGATGCCAATGGATGAGTCATGATGCCATGATCAGAAGGCAGTTTAACAACAATGCAGCTGGTTTTATTGAAGACACCAGACTTCCGTGTAATTTCTAGCCTCTGTCACGGTTGTTGTGGCGTACAGCTCTGGTAGAAACCGAAACACAAAAAGGGGAAAAAACAGTACTTGAGCTAATTTGGGAGCTAATAACAATAACCGTAACTAACAGGAATTAAATCAGTGCCAAAGTAGGACTACACCTTGATACACCCTCCTGCAGTTGAAATGATGTCAAGCAGCAAACATTCCATGAGCAGTGGCTGAGGAGTGAAAATAGAATGAAGACAGAGAAAAGACAAGGCAGCAAGAGAAGTCACTGTGTTTCCATGCACAGTAAAGTCTTGCTGTGGTTCTAGCCCCCTTTCAGCTTGATCATTTCTGGTGGTTTATGGTTTAAGTGGCGACTAGTTGTTTGCATGTCGAGCACCATTTTGAGTCTTTCTACATGAGCACGGTTTCCCTGTTGGTCAAAAAAATTTACCGCCTGGATTTTATCATGTTTTTTTCTTCTTTCTCTTCTGTTGGCTTCTATTTTTTCATGGTCTAAACTTGGGATGGCAACCATGTGCAGAGCGTCTTGGGCCAGCTTGAGTCCAACTGAATGTGTAGACCCTTTTTACACCTGGCATTGAAATTCTTTTTCTGTGATCAGATTGCAATCAGATAGCGCCTGACCTTCGGGACGCATTGTGACCATAAATGTGATGAGTCTCCAATGCATCTCTGATTCAACTACGTGAGTGGAAATACGTTAGTGGCTCCGAGCACAGCTGAAATGAAAGCGATGACAAAACTGCAACGTCTCCTCTGCTTTCATTGGTTTTCCATTTGTCAAAGACGACTTCTTCCCCTCCTTTGAAAAGCAAAAAAGGAGTCCATACGATAGTGCGACTTAACGTGCAGCTAACGTTGTTGTTATGGCAGTACACAGAGGGGTCATAGCACAAGGGGCCATACGCGCTGTGATAATTTAGCTTCCACTCACATTATACAGGTGTGTTTGTCCAAATTTAGGGGATTTCATTCACTACAGTTTCAGTCCAGCTAACATGTTTACCTGTAGTTTCCAGTTTGGAGATGTCAGTGGGGTGTTTCATATTTTAAGGTCCAGTGTCAAGCACTGCCTGGGGTCAACATGTTTCTGTTCTTGGACCAGTGTTTTCTCATCACTCAAATCCTGCCTTTGTCCAAACAGTGTGGTTGTTCTAAGGTAGTTTCACAGTGTGTTCCTGAGATTTTCAAGGGATGGAGCGGGAGATTCGAGCTGATTTAGGTGTAAAAGTAATGCTGTGTCCGTGATAACTTCCCTTGTGGGAATAGATACAATTTGCATTTGTTCTCGAGTCAGAGTACTTTGCAGTAGATGTGAGATTTTCATGACTCCGTCTCTGATTGGCAGTAATGTAAACATGACGCCTGAATGAAGGCGGCATTTTCATCATCTGCTACTTTGTTTTGGCAGTCTGGACCTAACGTCTGGACCTCTTCCAGTGTGACATGATGGGCACTGTTTAGGCAGCAATCTAAAAGTGTTCAGTTGATGTAGAGTTTGAAAGAGGCAGTCAAGTGAAGCCACCGCGACACTGTCAGTGTTCTCCATGGTGCGTTCTTTTGTAATTTGTATTTGTAAAGACAAACTCCTACTGGCAGTGGGAACGGGGTTAAACAACTTTTTTTAACACAACTAGGTATTTGTGGAGATATAATGTCATTAGTTAGTAGAAGCTAGAGGGTAGTTTTACACCTAAGAGTACATTAAAAGGCCTGTTAATTTAATACTATTTATCAAATTTAGACTCTCCATGTAGCCTAACCCATACTTACATAGTATCTTTGTACTTTGGGATGAATCTGGATTCTTTTGAGAAAACTAATGCAGACACTGAGAGAACATGCAAACTCCAAACAGAAAGTTCTCTAAGTGTGATTTAAATCAATATCCTGATGAACTTGATGAAACATGTTGTGACAAGTTTGGTGTTTTTAATTTATATATATATTTTTTATTCATGGTGCCAGCCAAATCTCTTTTCTTAATTTAGTCTGTCAACCAAACCACACACAGGATTGGATGTCTAGTACAATGTTCTCTCGAGCACAGCGGTTCTCAAACTTTAAAACATTGAGCTCAGTGTAGCAGTTGAGCTCAATGGTGTTACTTTTCATTGATAAAAGTAACACCATTATCATCGACGCTAAAATACAGTGCTGTAAATAGACTTTTCACAGGAGGTAGATTTATTCCCAAGGTCATTTTCTCTCTCATAACACTGCTCTTCCTCACATATACTTCAGACACTGGTTTAGTGAAATTAGATTACGATGGAGTGAGAGATAAGATGACTCTAATTATTATTATTATTTTTTAAATATATAATTTTAGTTATTTATTTTATTTTCTACATACTCCAGTCAAAATTCCTCAGCTCCACTCTGATCACATACTCTGGTTTATACAGTAGAACAGTATTTCTGATTTTCCTCCAAGTACCACCAGAGGAAGCTCATGTACCACTGGGGGTACACACACCACAGTTTGAGAACCATGATTCAAGGTCAAATGATGCAACAAAAACAACAAAGCATTGTCGTCTAACCACAAATTGTACTGGCTGATTTCAGACCCACATGTGTGCATACCATGTTAAGTACCTGGCACATTAGATTCATGCCACTCACCATTACACAACTTGCTTGTGTTACAGTGGAGCACTGAGTCACTGAATCATTTTGTCACTGGTGAATTAAAACTGCAGCAAAGTGACAATTGCCATTAAAAGGACCCATTTAATCTGGTAATTGCTTGTTCTTGTTTGCTCTGCTCCAGCTGTACATTTACGTCCACAGAGCATCTTGTGCATGCCCGTCACTGTGTTATTGCCAGAATCATGCCACTTTATCTGATAATTGTGTAATTTTCCCACAAAATGCCAATCAAAACCCACACCCACTGACAAGATGACTGAGTTTTTGGCTCTCACCTTGTAGTGGGTGTTGCTCTTGATTGACATATTTACCTCTGCCAAGGAAGTTATGTTTTCATCAGTATTGGTTTGTCTGACTGTAAGCAAAATAACTCAAAAAAAAGTTATGGACGGATTTTGATCAAGAAAGGTGTGTAATGGGACAAGGAACATATGTTTAGATTTTGGTGGTGATCCTGATCCAGGTATCTTTGAAGGACTCTTTATCATTGCTTGGCAGAGGTCTGTGCTCTGAGTGCTACTAGTTTCAGGAAGTAACTCAGACTGGTTGCAGTAAACAATAATTATCAGTTGGGGGATTGACAAATGGCTGTGTTGATGGAGCTGAATTTACAATAAGCATATTTATTTATTTTTCAGATAAATAACACACCCATTTGCAGGTAAGGTACCCGACTTTTTCTATCAAAGTGTGAGCTGAAATTCATATTTAACCTAACAAATTGCAAAAACCTTATTTTTAGACACAAGATTAAATTTATTTTGCCACATTTATTACACAGGGCCAACCTTGTCCTGTGGCAGGGGTTTGCATGTACAGCATGATTATTTTACTAAAAAAGAAGCCATCAGTTTGCTCATACCCCTACCAAACCTTATGGCCTGGGTCAAAATTTCTGCGTTTATGTGTCCACATATGAAAATCACGTTTTCACATGATGAAAATCACGTCATCCACCCAGTTCCGCTCTGTTCTGTTCAGACTCGTATCACAACACTTTCAAATCCAGTTGGTGGCGCTCTTATTTTGGTCAGGAGAGACGAGGTGAAGAGAAGGCAGTCGCGATGGAAAGTTGCCTGAGGTTATTGGGGGAGGTTAGCCTGTATCCACACGTCCAGGACATAAAGCTAAGGGCTAACGCCTGGTGAGAAATCACAGCAAGTGGATGGACTGAGAGATCGAGTGCACATGTGCAGAATGTTGCATATTAGTATGAATGGGAAAGCGGTCGTGTAGACACATGCAGAAAAGTAAAGCAACTCTGTACTGACAAAAGACATGGATAACTGGACCCACAATTTATTTTTATGATGTAATCTGACAGCACAGACAAAAGAGTGATGCCTATGTGTCATGAATGATTTCAGCAGGAGAGAACTTGTAGGGCTTCATCCATCATGTTTGTATGAAACCTGCTTCTTGGCTAGTTTGACCTTATTCTCACAGTAAACTGTGGTTTCAAAGTTTATTTCGCTTAGAATCATCATGTCTCTTCTGTCTCTCCCCTTTCTGTATTTAATCTGTAGCACTTTCTTCTCTGCCTTCTGTCATGTCATGTCCTGTGTGACTTTTTTCCGACCACATCACACACTCTGGCCACAGCGTGCAAGTGCATCACGGTTAGTCTCGTACTATTCTAAGTTTTCCAAAGAAAGTTCTTTAAATGTCCAGCTCACCAGCGGTAGGTATGGAAACCTAGGCTTTTTGGCCACTTCCTTTTGTCCCACAAAGATTCTCTTTCGGTGGTTTAACCATTGTAAGTGCGCTGACACATCTTCCTCACCCACAGGCAATACTAGACCTGGACTGGAAACTGGTGATGTGTAGGAGGCCCGTTATGTTGAGAGACAAAGATAATGAAATATACCATGCCAACAACATTAATGCAATAAATTATATGAAATGGCTAAACAAGTTTGCTACAAACACAAGTACATCTTGTCCCTTTTTGGGTCATTGTACGTCACTTGTAGGCCACTGTATGGGGTGAATTTGAGATTGTTCTCAGGGCCTCTTGACCCAGATATTGATCAAAAAAACCACCGCATGCAACTAAACCCCATGAAAAATGTTGGCATTGCACAGTTGACAGTGGAACAAAATGTCAACACACACCCGCAGAAACCACTGCATCAAAACAAACATGCATAAAAATAAGGATACTCTCCAACAGAAATCAAATAAATGTTTAATTTGCTAGAAAGTAAGCAAACATAATTTTAAAGCTTTTTTTTAAATCCACAATGCACACAAATTATTGATTAAACTAAAGTCAGGTAAATTTTATCTTAATACAGTATATACAATGACATTCTATCCACCTGTACAGAGGACTGTGTATATATATATATATATACATACATATATATATATATATATATATATATATTTATAGCTGCCTGGGACTGTTGCTCTACTGTTCTGTAGCTGAACTTGACCTTAGACTTCACCAGAGCGTGAAGGCCAAAAAGTAAACCTCCTCATTAACATTTCTACAAAAGAGAACCTTTCAACGGGGATTAATAAAGCATTCTGTTTATTTCTAGATCAATGTGGTTTTGTATTCAGATCACACTACACTGATCTTAGTGGTGGATGAGTCAACACATATGCCTGAGTATGGTGTCAGAGGAGGCGGAGGTGGGGGTAGATGCGGGGGCACGCGGTCTGGTCAGGGTTACAGTGGTAGGGTAATGCGCGTGGATGACAATGGTCCTGCTGTGTGAGTGGAGGAGAAAGGTGTGGGTGGGATGGGAGGGTGGTTGGTGGTTGGCCGAGAGGTTTGGGAGGATGAAGACGGTGGGGGGTGGGGGGGGGGGGGGGGAAGTTAAGTTGAGGTGGGGGAGGGGGAGGGGGGCAGGGTCGGGAGGAGGCCATGGAAATGCAGATTGCGTCTTTGAATTCTATTGCCAGGCTCTGCTTTGATGTGAAGTGAAAAAAGGAGAGGGATTTCATACGGACTAACTTTCACCATGCCTCCCTCCCCTCCTGCCTGCTCCCGCCTTTAGTCCCCCACTGACTCTCTCTCTCTTCTCTGTCTCTCCTCAACTGACAAAACAGACCCTCGGGTACATTGAGCCGCCTCCTTCAAACTTATCCAGCTCCTTCTGCTCCTCATTGTTTTTGCTCTGCTCTGCAGTTTTCTCCTTCATCCCCTCTGATCTCAGCGACAATTCATTTTGTTGTGAGTTCTCCTCTTGGCACTTTACACAGGCTTTACTAACCACAAGAACTAAATTTGATTTTTTTAAAAAAATCCTGACAAGTGCCCTCTTCTGCTGTAACCATGCAAGTAAAATATTTAAAAAAATGATTGAAAAATGCTTGAAGCAATAAAATTATGAAGATCCAGAAAGCCCAGTCTTTATATTCTTGCAAAAATTGTCTTGAGGGACTGTGGGAAGTAGAATTGGGCATCTGGTGTGAGGCCAAAATGATACTACTCTATACTACCTCTACTTTCTCTACTCTAATTACAGATCTCAAGCACGATGCAGTGTGATCATCACAATCTGATTCAACTCGTGCAAATTGAATCCACTGACTCTCTACCAATGCACTCACATCTTGCCTGAGCATGTTCTGGCAACAATACAAATTGGCTTGTCTTCCCATTTTTTGAGAGGCAACAAACGTTGGTCTGGAACTGCCAAATCCCGAGTCATATTTCTTGGTAATGTCCGATTTAACCTAATGCAAGAACATGGCAGAAGTAGCTTCATAAAATTCTCAGCTAGAACATGAGTGAATGTCCTGTCGTCCGCATGCTCAAGCCTGGCGTCACCCCTTACCCACATTTTCCTGACATCTGCTGCTGCCTTTGTGTATGGCAAGTGTCTGGACCAAAATTTACAGACTTTTTTTTTTAGTTTTCTAGTAGTCAAATGGATTAAAAGACTCAAACATTTGATCCAACTCTGAATAATGGCTGATAACTAATAGGAAATCCCTCATAGACAGCGTATTGCCAGTTGTCATACTGACTTTAAGCTGAAATACTATGAAATGTCCATATTAGAAAGTAATCAGCCAAGGATGTGCATTTACTCAGTGTTTATTTTAACTATGACCACAGTCTTTCCCAAACTTTAAACAAACAGCTTTAGTTGGTTAAACTTAACGGCTCCCTGTGGACTTCTAAAACCTCGAGTAGTGCTATGCAGCTGGTTTCTCTGAGTGGGTCACTATTTTTTTTTTGTATCTTACCCGCCCATGTGCATGTGGGTAATATGGTAAACAGTCTTTCCAATGGTATTGCATTTCCATTGATCAGGAGAGGGCGGTACGTTGCCAAAATGTGCTGAGTTGTGTCAGCAGTGACGTAAAAAAAAGGCAATGTGTGGTTGTATAAGCAGGAGATGCCTATTTTTGTTTCCGGTGACAGTTGTAGGATGTGGCAGAAAAACATTAGGTACCATCAACCATAAACTTTACCCCGAAAACACTAGCTTTCACCTGATGATTAGTCTGAATTATGAACTGATTGATTTTGTTGTTTTGATTCCACAACAATATTGATTCTAAAATTGATTGCCCAAATGTTTTATAAAATAAGAAATGGAAATATTTCAGAAAACTTTCAGACTTGGAAATGCTCCCACTGTAATCCAGGTTGGTTAGCAGTTGTGCTAAACTTGTGGTCCTGCCACACTGGACACTATACCTTGGCTGACATGTATTGGTGTATTTGCAGCATTTTACTACCAGAAAATGTATATTGCAATGCTTAAATAAACATAGTACTTAAATTCTAGATTTCTTTGTGGGTCTAACTGACAGTGGTGATGCATTTGGTGCAACTAAAATGTTGATGTTTGCTTGCTTTTTTTTAATGTTATACTTTCACTGCTCTTTAGCATTTTCATGTCGAAGCTGAACCAGCAACCACAAAAACAGTTTGTCTGGACACATCATCAGCATCAGTAGGCCAGTAATGCATTTTCGAATGTTCAGCATAAACGTGAGTGTGTCCCTAATCCCTCATCCCTAATTTCAACCTTACCCAGTAAATGCCTAACCTTACCCTGACCACAATTTTAAATCTTTGCGTTAAATTAACCTGGACCAGTTCTGCTTCATTAGGACCAGGTTTTGTCTCCATAAGGACGAGTATTCCTGACAAGGTTAGAGTTTATGGCAGAAAAGGTCCTGAAGATGGAAGAAATATAAAATACACAAAAGCTCTCATGTGGGTCTTCACGCTCTCAAGACCTGTTGATTAGGTGCTTAATCCCAGCTGAATATAAAACCCTGTGTTGTTTTTTTTGTTTTTTTTTTTCATGGACAATATACAGTAACACCCATCACCCCTACTGCCAATTCCAAACACTTTCCCTCTTCAGCCGCCTCATTCTTCAGCCCGTCCTTTGACCACAAACCTGCATTTCTTATTAGGGAAAAGAAAAGAGTGAACGCACACAGACAAAGAAAGAGAGAAGAGCAATGGATTTTGAGGTGGTCTGGAAAATGCAGAGTGTGCATATTGAAATACAGATAAAAGGTAAAAAAAAAAAAAAAAAGAGGGCGAATGTAGGCCATTCAGAAAGGTTTGCTAATTAAATCTTTGCATTTCTCATGAGAGGCTAATCTGGTGGGTGGAAGCTGTCCTGTCCTGAGTTTTGAAAAAACTTTTCTTGTTTCATGCACTTTATTTCTCAGCCCACCCTTGGTTTTCTTTACCCATAATGAAATATACTTTTTCCCCCTGTGTTGGAAAGAAGATTGAGAGTGAGGTGGACAATGCAACGAGAGCCTCATTACTGGAATGAGGTCTGAGCAGAGATGCGGGGAGAAAGGGAAAGGAATGAAAGTAAATCACACAGCAAGGAGGAGGATTAAGGGCGGAGAGAAATGCGAGGAGTTTTATCTTACATTTGAATGTATGAATACAGTGGGTGGTGGGTGTGGGGGAGGCGGGTGAGGGGGTGGAATAACAAAAAAAAGGGAGAGGAAGTGTGCTGTAAAAGAAGCAGTCAGTGGCCAGTTTCATGTAAGGAGGACACACTGAGACTAAACTTTTGTCTTCATCCTAAGGAGGAGGGAGCTGATGATCTGCAATCAGATGTTTCCTCCTGATAACAAGCAGCTGTGACAATCATTTCCAGGCATACACCTTTATTTTATTAAGCAGGGAGGCCAGAGGTGGACGTCCACATGCCCTGACCCCGGCCTCCAGATCCCTTTTCTTTGATTCTTTTGTTCAGCCTTCCCAACAGGCCCGTCTGACCCTGAAAGCCAAGTCAGGAGACTTGCAGACCCAAATGTTATTTGCTAAATTAGATAATGGAAGCTTTCTACAATATGCAATGGCACTCGGCTTGGCGATCAATGCTGTGGCTTTCCTGGGGGCTGCAGCCGACATTACTTCTCAGCCTATATTTTTGGCTATTTTAAGTGGGCTGCACACATGCAGTGACCAAAAACGTGCAGAAGAAGCCAGAGGTGTTTCTAACCAAGGCGCTTTGTGGCTTCTGTCACATCCATCATTACAGAGCAACAGAAACCTGGGAGCTGCTGAGATGAGCCTCATAGAATTAATGATGTTGATGGATGATCAGCTCAGCATTTGCCTCACTGCAGCTTCGCTGCTCAATATGCTGCTCATGTGTGGAGGGAAAACAACAATCTGGAGTCTTGTCTGTATGACGGAGGTTCAAATGTTATCTATCTGTCTGTCTGTCTGTCTGTCTGTCTGTCTGTCTGTCTGTCTGTCTGTCTGTCTGTCTGTCTGTCTGTCTGTCTGTCTGTCTGTCTGTCTGTCTGTCTGTCTGTCTGTCTGTCTGTCTGTCTGTCTGTCTGTCTGTCTGTCTGTCTGTCTGTCTGTCTAATTTTGCTTTGCAAAATAAATCACCTCTGCAAATAGATAGTAGTGGTGTCTTGAGGACAGAGTGACATCATACTTGTATGTCTGTATGTCGTTATTTTGGTAGGTTGTCCGGCTGCTGCACGTGAGAACCGTGCAGACCACTTGGACCCATTCGCTCCTTTCCACTGAGTTATTTACTGTTTTGCTGTGTTCAGGAGACAAGCACATCTGGGCCCCCCTTTATATTTAACGACCTGATGATGCTAGTTTTTCTGCAAAGTTCGATTTCAGGGTGTCCTTTGCACAGCTTCCAGTGTCGAAACTACGAGTTCAACGGTTCCACTTGAACACAGCAAATAGAGCCAACGATTAACGAGCTGCTCTGTAGAAGCAGAATGTAGTTCAAAGCCTCCATCTGAAGACGACCCTCTGGTTTTACTTCCAGGGAAAGCTCTCCTCCTCCTGGATGCATAAATAAATAATAAACCTGACTGTTTTTGTTTTTATTACGGTTTGTTTTCCTGTCAACATGGCAGACACATGCTCTTACATGCTTGAGATGATGATCACATTTCTTTTGGTCTGACATGCTGGTGCTCAGTTTTGCATTTTGTACTTTTAAAGCTGCACTACCCCATAATTTATAATGCTTTTTTTCAGCTCATTAACAGCATGCACCTTTAATGCTTTTGTCCAGTTAACATTCATACACTGGTTTCAGTAGAAAGGGTTTGATTAGCTCAGTCTACCTACTGCATACCAAAACAAAATCACCTTTCTTTCACAGCCCGTCCAGCCTTTTCTGGTTAAACAAACCTTTACGGTAAGGGACTGAAATGGCAGCGGAGGAGGCGGGTTGACCTGAGGTTGACAAAATCACCTTTTATGTATCCTATCCATGACGGAAATGTTCCACTTTTATTCTGCTTGGCTGCTCTCTGCAAAAAGGTGTGAAGAGAGACTGGAGGGATTTTTTTGTTCCAAATGTGCACTGGCATCAAAGGTTGTCACAGAGCTGTCAACCGTGTGAAAGAGTCAGCCACTGCCGCAGAACAGGTGTGTTGTGTCACATATCACGCCACTGATTCCTTCATGCTATCTATCACACATTGGGTGTGGCGTTGTGGCGACTTGTTTGGTGCAGTGGAAACAAGCAAAGCTGCAAATATAATAAAGATATAAAAGATCTCAGTATAAAAGAGGTCAAGCTTCCAGACGCTGAACACAGGGTGGGGGTTAGTAGCCGAAGAGCCAGATATTGAACCAACATTCATTAAGTGGATGGACTTGGATTCATCATCCATCTTCACTGAAATGTAACATGAAGTTAGGCGAGTTTCAACGTTTGACTTTAACTGCGTTGGTAATGGTTGGCCCACATTATGGGGCAGCGCGCACACAAAATGAAGTGAGCTCACTAAAGGGCCGCTCATGCTGCGTACAATTTAAGATGACGCGGTTCCACAGAGCTCATTAAAACAGTGAAGGAAATGCAGCGAGAAGGAAAACAGACACAGGTAGCGAGTATGAGGGAATGCAAGGAGGGGAAAGAGTTAAGTCCATTTCCTGAGTATAAATTAAAAGCGTCTTGTAATCACATTGCAGGAATGCAGTCAGTGTACACTGTTAAACACTCCCTAAGCCCTGGCTCGACTTCACTCTCTCAGTACTGCACACAAAGGAGCTTTTGTTCTCTCTTCTCTTGAAAAGTAATGCTCAGTCACTCCCTCCTCCTCCTCCTCCTCCTCCTCTGCTCTCCCCACTCTTGTGCTGTATCTGTCATTCTCTCTTCTCTCATTCCTCTTCTCTTTCTTTCATTCACAGACTTGCTTTTGGCCTTCCAGCTCTCCTCCCACTCTTATCTCTCCATCTCCTCTCTGCTGTCTCTCTCTCTCGCTCTCTCACACACACTCACGCATACATAAGATTGACCTCTAGCTGTTGAGGTTGAATGTAAACCTAGAAATGTAATTGAAAGGCAAAATGCATGTTTTACCCCCCCCCCCCCCCCCACCCCACCCCCCCCCACCCCCCCCCCCCCCCCCCCCCCCCCCCCCAACACAAAAGCACAAACTCCAATCACAATAATCATCACATCAGTGGGTAAGTCAGGGGCTTGGCTCACACAAATCCACAATACCCCACCACCAAAACAAAAAGCAAAAAAACCCAGGATTTCTCCAAGTGCACTTCCCTCAAGATTTGCTCTGCCCCCACCAACAGCTTTTTCTGGTTAACCACACATTTACGGTAAGGAACTGAAATGGGCTGTGGGGAAGGGGAGGGGGTCTCCTGGTGTCTTTCTCCTCTGAAAGCCCCTCCATCCTGACTGAAAATATTTAGACATCAGATTGACACACACACACACACACACACACCTCATGCAGTGGGTGTGGAAACCGTTATATTTTTCAGCAATCAGTTCATGTGGCATGCTTTTAATATCTTCCAGCCTGAACGTGTTTTTTTACGGAGAAACCCTCGCACGCTCCTCCTCCTCTTCCTCCTCCTCCTCCTCCCCCCTCTCTCTAAATACCTGGCGGCCTTCACCTGTTGATTGACTTTTCTTTTATGTCAGAATAAAGGAAGCAAACAAAGGCATGTTTCTGAACTAAAACATCTTTGTAGTTTATGGAGTTAGCTCTCTCAGTAAAGTTGGCAGCCTTTCAGAAATCAAATGAAATCTATCGGAGAGGCAACTGCTAATATATTCATATATTTTCTATCACTTATCCTTTGTGGGTCATAATGAAAACTGGGTAAAAGGCACCAGCCCATTGGTCTATTTATACTTTTACAGTAAAATGTCTCAGTTAAGTGAATCACATGCGCTTACTACTTCAGATGATCTCTATGTTTTTGTGTTCCCATTAGGAATGGTACCAAAACAGTACCAGCTCCTATTGTTCCATTTTTTGGCACCCTTCCCTTGGGGTACCACAGTAAAATGGTACAGTAAGGTCGGGGTGGAGCTAGACTGGCTCTACCCACGACAGTCAGCTGACTGGGCGACAGAAGACCTTCCCATTAAAGTCGAGCCAATTTTGACTAACGCTGTACCACTGTGTCACACTACATATCTCGCTGACGCGGTCTTCGGGCACAGACCACATTCCTCCTACCAAGTAAAGGTTATGATCTCAGTGGAAACGCAAGCCTGACTCAGGGCTTTAGCATTCCAAACTGACCCTAACTGGACCAGACTGTACCATACCATGATGGAAACACAGCTTGTTAGTCCATCAATTGGAGTCTTTTGAATTGAGTAATGTTTGTAAAAACACAGAGGAAAATATTTTCCTATAAATTCACTTAATTTCTCCATCCAACAATCTTGACAGAAATATCTACCTTCCATCCATCCATCCATTTAAAATATATATGTACTAGCCTAACCCCAATCTGCATGTCTTAAGCCCCGTTTCCACAAAAATGGTACATTTCAATTATTCCATTGTCAAAAGTTGAAAAGGCTAACAGAGTGCCAGTCCATACATTTCCAGTTTTTGGCACCCTTCTGTCAGGCTACCAAGCAACACGGTCCAGCTCCAGTCTGTCTGACTGGTCATCAGAAAGTCATTACTTCGTTTTTGATATAAAAAGAGAAAAAAATTCATGGTGTTTTTGAATAGAGCATTCGTCTCGCAAACAAAACTTTTCCTCTTCTTGCGATAAACAGCCACACGCCACAGAAGATAAAACACAAAATAATGGATGTCATCCATTGTTACCCTTTGTTTACTAGGTCAGATTCTTCTTGCCAAGATATACTTTGTTGCACTGGTATGATGTCACTCTATTTACATAGTGTAGATGAAGCAGCTGCGTCAGTTACATATCTGGCCCGCACACCAGATCAGGGTGAACCGCTCCAAACTGCGCCGTGGAGTGTTGCACTTGGTGGAAACAAGGCTTTACAGTGAAGGTCCAGTGTGTAACATTAGGAAGGCTTTATCAGCTGAAGAGGCTGCTTCATCACCGCTTAATTTCAGTTTTACCTCATCGTCCACCCCATGACAACGATTGTTGTTTCTCATTAGCTGTATACTTTCTGCAACTAAGCAAACAACTACAGAGAGAAAAATCAGCATCATGTTTACACCAGCGCGCACATGTCCGGTGCACGAGAGCGGTCATGTGATTTATGCTTATGGTAGCTTATGGTAGGCGTGTTAGTATGTGTCCCTGGGCAGGACACATGTGCCCTCAACATGTGTCAGTTGTAAGTGGCTGTGGATAAAAGCATCTGCCAAATGACGTAAATGCGAAGAAAACAACGTTTTCATATAAAAACAAAGCAGTATGATGTAGTCGGGGTTACTGGGTCTGTGAAGCTCCGGGAAGGTGTTGACGACTCTCTGTGGGCCTGCGTTTTGTAATAGTTCACATTTACCAACTGCTGATCATGTGCCGATTTGTAACAATTGCAAAATGTCAACAAGATGTTGGTAAAACGGCTGCATGTGCAAAACTGTTTCACTGACAAAGATCTGATAAACGGATAAATTGTGATTTATTTTATCTTTACGGTTAAAGTTTACAGCTGGTAAAACAAGCTGGGTTTTGTTACAAGTGATGACTTCAGGGGGTGAAGACAGTCAGTAACTGCTTAACTTGCTTGAGTATTCTTTAAGACATTTCACCAAGAGGCTGTTTTCTGACTGACGGCTGGGAAGCTCCAATCATTTAACCTCTGTGGGTCGTTTAGCTGTGTCAGGAGATGTCGTGTTAATAATGTAGGTTGACACTCATCACTCAGCGTGCCCCGATCATTTCTATCCACTTTGATTTTTACACTTCATTGAAGCTTGGCTGTGACTTTTGACGGTGCACGTCTCACTGCTGAGCTCCGCGCCACAGAAGAGTGTCACAAACTTGGCAACAGAAGCAGACATGTGCAACTTGATCATTTCTCTGATTGTTGAAAAAAAAAAAAAAAAAAAGGAGACGCAACACAAACCTGCCTGCACATTAATTTCTATCTAAACATCACAGGAGTAAAAGGTAAAGCACCTGAGGCAAGTTTGTCAGTCTCTCCTGTTGTGAAATAAAATGACAGCTGCAGTGTTATTAACCCTCTACATTCGAAAAAGCTGTATGGTATACGTGTGTGCGTGTGCTTGTAAATACATCTTTGTGAGGACCAGATAACTTATAAACCACAGGAGGTTGGGACATTTTATCAAGGTGAGCACAATTTGGCAGGACCTCATGTTCTGTTGCACCTTAAAAAGGCTGTTTATGGGTGAAGATTTGGTTTTAGGGTTGATTGATTGATTTCAGGATTAGGATTAGGGTTAGGATTAGGTGCAGGGTTATTTTATTATTTATGGGTGTCCTCATAAGGATTCTCTACAAGACTGTGTGAGTGTGTACCTGGTATTCCTTGTGTTGCAAGGACCTAAATCCATCTACACAGTCACATTATGGGGACTTGTCTTCCTTATGGGGACAAAAGTCCCCATAACATAAATTACTTCCTTTTAAGGTGAAGACATGTTTATTGTTAGTCTGAGGTTAGGGTTAGGTTAAGGTTAGGGTTAGGACACTGTGTGTGTGTGTGTTTGTGTATAGTACACACAAGTATTTATATCTTTGTGAGGTCCAAAACACATACAAACCTATTAATGTGAGGACATCTTGACCTTGTGGGGACATTTTGTCTGGGTCCTACATCAGTAAAAGGCTTTTTGAGGATTTTAAGACCTTGTGTTAAGGTTAGGATTATAATTGGGGTAGGGTAAGGCACATAATTGGATGGTTAAGGTTAGGGTAAAGGGTTAGGGAATGCATTATCACTATGACGTGTCCTCACTAAGATATAAAAAGCTTGTGTGTGTATCCTGGTATTTATTACTTCTTTATGATCTTTTCCTAGAAGACCCTCGTTCTGAGAATCTTGTTAAATTTGGGGGTTAAGATTTGGATTGTCGTTAGGTTCAGGTTAGGGTTAGACATTAACTGGTTATGATTAAGGTTGTGGTTATGGTTAGAGTTCGTTTAGACTGTCCAAATTAAAGTTAATCAATAAAGTGTGTGTGTGTGTGTATGCGTGTATAATGGCCAATAAAGTAATCACAGTGTTCTTTCTGCTTCAGCGTGTCTTGTCCTGCCCGATTGTAAAACCTGCCACTCTGAGACGACCTAAGGCATGAAACGCAATCACTTCATCGTCTCTCATCAAACATGTCACAGGTTGTCTGATGCAAGGCTACCTTGTGCAATCGCCTCCTGACAGACGTGTACAGGCTTTGTTAGAGAGCATTAACTCCTGACAGCAATATTATTTACTTTATAAAGATTATTATCTGTGGCTTTCGATCACTTTCTTCCATTATTACTATATCATAAAAAGCCAGGGTTAATCTCTAGACCAGTCATCCCCAGAGTGAAACATTTATGTATTAAAAGACTAAAAATGATGAGACCAGCGGTATATGTTTTGTTGTGTTGGATACTGACAGAAGGCAAAAGGTTTACAAACCAAAAGGCCTAAATCTGTTCAAGGTAATGGACCATTTCATGTTGGTCAACTTGTATTGAGGAAGTATTGTGTACTATTAGTGATTTTATTTAATTTGTGTAGTTGTGGGTCAGCATGTTCACCTGACATCGATTGATTATTGTGTCGATGTGATTTAAAACGGTAATTTTTGATCTATCAAGGTTGGACCGACACACCAAGTTAATTTGATTGAGTTGTGCAGTGACGTCAACGGTGAAAACGGCATAGTTAAATTCAGGCTGGTACAGTTTTTGGACTGACAAGAAGTTATGCTGTGTCACCTCGGAGAGTGGAGCGACTCGGAATGATGCTCGACATGCTAATGACTAGCTGTCAGCGAAACCGCGAACAGCGTTCGCGAAACGCACTTTGAAAATGCAGTAAAGTTGTGTGCAGATGCTATTTTTAGTTGGCAACTCTACAAGTTCTTCTCCCTCTCATTAGCGAGAGGTTACACTGTGTCAGAACAGTGAGTTACAGCCTAATATGAATTATTAAGATGCATACAAGAAGGCTACACACGCCCATATTACTTTTGGATTTTTGACCCATCGTCCCCACTGTAAATCATCTTTGACAGCTGAAATTTACTGTTAGAGCCAGAAATTCAGGCTGGTACAGTTTTTGGACTGACAAGAAGTTATGCTGTGTCACCTCGGAGAGTGGAGCGACTCGGAATGATGCTCGACATGCTAATGACTAGCTGTCAGCGAAACCGCGAACAGCGTTCGCGAAACGCACTTTGAAAATGCAGTAAAGTTGTGTGCAGATGCTATTTTTAGTTGGCAACTCTACAAGTTCTTCTCCCTCTCGTTAGCGAGAGGTTACACTGTGTCAGAACAGTGAGTTACAGCCTAATATGAATTATTAAGATGCATACAAGAAGGCTACACACGCCCATATTACTTATGGATTTTTGACCCATCGTCCCCACTGTAAATCATCTTTGACAGCTGAAATTTACTGTTAGAGCCAGTAAGACTGGAAAAAAAAAACATCTGTCTTAACAGAGAAACATTTGCCACTTTCATTCTGTCTCACTTTTCGCACATTGTACCCTTGACAATAAATTATTTTTAATGACACCTAAAAATTCTTATCACTTTTAACGCTTTATTCAGTATGTCTTACTTTGTATGAGCTGAGGACTTCACTGCACTCCAGCGTTTTTAAACCACAAAATATAGCTGCAAAATTATTTAGCGGTAATTTGTGGCAAAAATCAGTTCAGTCAACCACCACAATTAGTCGTCAACAGCCTGGTACTATGATAACTCACTCCAGAAATCTGTCCTGACTGAGGAATGTTAGCCTGAGAGTGAGATTGCTGCACCTACAAGCCCTGCAAGTATCCGCTACACTCGTTAATATTTTTGAACAGAGTTTTGTATTTCACTTGTGTGTTTTGTTTTGTTTTTTTTTGGCTTTTCCTGGTTTATCTTGATGCATTTGTGATGCATAGTTCTGCTTAAAAAATGTATTATATCAGGATTGTTTTACAGTATAACACACAGGGCAGAATGCGGCAGCATGCACTAACCCGTCTGCTCTTCCGAGCAAATCTGTTTTACGCTCTGCAAACACACAATGACACTCATACACACACACACACAGATGCAGGAGTGTCTCCCTGTCTCCTTGCCCTGATCCCAGATGCAGGCCTGTAACAGCCTGTCAGAAACCAAACCACCTTTACATGGCAGGAGCCATAGCTCAAGGTGCCGATGCACTGCAGGCAGGGCTGGGCCCAAGTCAGCTTCAGCCAAAGCAGCCCATGCTGTCTTTGATGGCAGCTACAAAAAAGCACAAGAGTGAAAGGAGACACGGATCAAAGGTGCTGTTGTGGAGAACAGCCCACAGGCAGGTTCAGCCCCTTTCACTCACTTCCTTTTAGACCTTATTCTCACACAAACAGAACTTTCCACATACATTAGTTTTCTTGTTTTTTTTTTTTTGTTCTGAAAAAAGTTTTATGTAAACATGGTTATGTTGCAAGTAATGTCTTCATACACACAAAACCCTGCAAAATGACTCACTTGTAATATATACTCTATGCCAGGTCTGTATGTGGCGCTGTAATGGGGAAGAAGATGTGGAAGATGAGCATAGAGCTTGACCGGTGTTGCTATGACATCACCGAGTGTCAATGCAAGGGTCACATTTTGAGATATTTTTCGCAATGGGACTCATTTTTCAAAAATAGCATTTCCCAAAATATTGATTCAGTGTGGATAAAAAGCCCAAACAAGAGTTTAACAGATTCTCCTCAACTCGTTCTCATGTGTACGAGCCCTTATACTCTGTATTCACAAAATACACAGACATTTTGTGAAAATGTTCAACTTTGGCGAACAATTCACATTGACGTGATGACGTCACATACTTGCAAGTGGCAAGTATGTGACTCTGCTCAAAATGAAGAAGCTTAGATCTGCATGACTTAAATTTTGCCATTTGCCAGTTTCTGCATTGGTACGCGCTAACCCTGTGAGGAAGAGTCCACATACAGCTCCAGCTGATAGATGCTACGGATCACTTCCCAGTCCATTTAGTGGCATGCTCTTCTTTTGGCCAAAAGAGACAATGACGAAGACAGTAACCATGGAAACTTGATTATTGATTATAGAAGACATTAGACACGTGTACCAGTCAGTGCTCAAAGAATTTTCTGACAATTTTCTGCTACTCATGCCCTCATTCAAGTTTGATGGTAACCATGCGCTTGTATGCACATGCAGAAAACTGAAGCAGCTCTCCATGGATGATGGCTGTGATTTAAAAAAAGACCCAGCCCTTAAACTTCAGGGATCCTCGAATTCTCCCTTAGTTCAGTATTCTTGGTCTCAAGTGCAGCTCTTATATTGAGAAGACACAGTATGAGACACACATTCATGTAGGAATGGACACAAGAACATGAGAAAGAGATGGGTTCCTATATCCACCACCAAATATTATCAAAGCTGTGGATGTGTTGGTGAGTGTGGGTGTTTATGGGAATGTTAGTCTGACCCATTCATTTCCTATGGTGGTCATTTTTGACCAGGAACACCCAAGGTGGGACTTAGCTAAATAAATCCCTCCAAATTTCAATGAAAGAGGTGGTTCGTTTGTTCAAATGCTTAGTGTGGAGGATGTTGAGGCAGTAAGATGAAAAACACAATATTATAATATGCCTTAGGAAAGTAAAATCAGTCAGATTAGACTGAAACACAGGAGGAGGAAGGTTAAATTAAGAGCAGCTGCAGCTGTTGATACACAGTGGTATTTTGTTGCTGCTGCTCATCTATTATTGTAGTATCATTTGCTTCTTGCAGAATGTTGTGGTTTCTTAATCAGGTCACACATACTCCCACTCGTTTCCACAATTTCTCTCGTGCAGAGAGTGACATTTCATTCAAACACCACCCCTTTATCCATTTTCATTTGCACCCATTCCCGTTTTCCTTTCATCAATTCGACAACTTTTCCACATACTTCAAGCATGTAACGTTTTAACCATTATTTCAAGGACTATTTGGAATTGTGTGCGTTTGCGCGCACGTCTGTTTGTGCACAAATCGAAAGTGCCTATAAAACAGGCTGATGGAGACGCACTTGTGGAAATCTGTGTAGGAAACATGTGAGAGTCAAGGTTTGAAAACAAAAGCACCTCTCGCTTTCCCTCTCACACGCACATAAACTTGTTTTTACATCTTTGTGAGGACACATCAAAGACATAATGCATCCCCTCGCCCCTTACTCGAACCTTAACCGTCACAAATATGTGCCTAACCTAAACCCTAACCCTAAAACCAAGTATTAACCCTGAAAAAGCCCTTTAAAGTTGTGGGGCCCCCCCAAAAAAATGTAAAGTACACACACAAAAGGTTGCACAGCTATTCTATTTGGACAGCCTCAGCAAATTGTTGTGCCCAGCCTTAACCCTAACCGGTTAACAGCTAACCCTAACCAAACATATCCGTTTCCTCCAAAATTAGGCCCAGGGTTTGGTTTCCATTAAGACTACTGGTCCTGACAAGGTCAGCGTTTATGCCAGAAAAGGTCCTTATGAGGTAATAAACACAAGAACACACACACACACACACACAGAAGGCAGCCTTGACAGAAAGCTGTGTGCATAATGTTCTACTTAGCAGCGTAAACACACATGTTGAAATATTCAGACACACACTCGTCCATCTTCAGCAGAAGGCGTTCACACCTTGATCCCTCTCTCCCTCTGTGTGTGTGTGTGTGTGTGTGTGTGTGTGCTGGTCAGTCTCATGTTGTTTGCATCTTCATGTTTACTCCTCCCACTGCACAAGTACAGATGTCAAATTGAATTGCATTTGTTTATCTCTCCTGGCGTCCTTTCCTTTTCACTTCACCCGTTACTTTTGCTTTGCTTACATTCGACTCAGAGGTTTTGTTTTGAGGCTGGAGGGGGGTTTAACGGCAGGAGGAGCAGATGAGCAAAACATCTGTAGCAGTGAGGGAACATTTTCAGAGCTGTACTTATTCAGTTATCATTAATTTCGAAGTCTCCCAGCCAGAGTGTAGACTTGCTTTCAAATGAGAATTTACATGTGAAGGAGTGCTGACTTAGTAAACTCAGTAACAGTAAAAACAGAATGGTTGCACCAGGTACACCTGGCTAAAACTGCAGCCTGCCTTCTTTTAAAACACCATCGCTGTCAGTTTATCTTATCTCCTTCTCTACTTTTGTGTTAGTGTATCCTTTCTTATGATCCACATGTCAAAAACTATATTCTAGTGCAGTGGTTCTCAAACTTTTAATATCAAGTACCACCTGAGAAAATAGCTCTCAAAGTAACATCATTATCACCAACGTTAAAGGTCACATAGAATGGTCTTTTTGAACCAAAAATCCAGTTTACTGATGTCTACTTAAATAATTAAATAACATTTATGGTCAAAAACCTCAAAGTCTCTTCAGATTAAGCCAGTTTATTGCTGCTCTCTGCCAGTCTCTGAACAGGCACTGTTTCTGAGCTAATGCCCGCCCCCAGAACACTGAGTCGCCTGTGATTGGCCAGCTACCAGCTGACTGACTGCTCCGCGGTGCTTCATCTTCTTCTTCTTCTTCAGGTTGAATGTTCATGCCCATGACTGGGAGTAGCTGTTGGGGGAGGGTTAGTTGCACGGCAAATGTGCTAGTTACGTAACTAAACTCGACTTTTCAAAACCGCTTGCTCGAGCACAGGTAAACAGAGAAGCCCTTCTTTCTCAGAAGTGGCTCAAGTGTTTATTGTGACACTTTAGTGACACGGCACGAACACACACAAAAAACATCAGAAATTCGATTTTCTCTTTAAAATACAGTGGTGTAAACAGACCAAGCAAAGTTAGATATAGACTTTTCGCATGAGGCAGATTTATTCCCAATGAGATCATTTGCTCTCATCATCATCCTCTTTCCTCACATATACTTCAGACACTGGTATAGTGAAATTAGATTAAGATGGAGCCAGAGGTAAGGTGACTCAAATTATTATGATTTTATTTACTTGTTATATGTTTTGTTTTCTACACACTCTGGTCAAAATTCCTCAACTCCACTGTTCTATAGAGTAGAACGGTATTTCTGATTTTCCTCCAAGTACCACCAGAGGAAGCTTGTGCACCACTGGTGGTACACGCACCACTGTTTGAGAACCTTGGCTGTAATGTCTGTACTAACAAAAATACCCATCTTTCTTCTTTCTGTAAAACTACTTAAACTGTTTTTATGACCAGAACCAAATGGCTCCAAACTGTTTGTTGGCTTTAAAGTAAGACAGTAAAAGTTAATTATTAAACATTTACATCAAAAACTTCATTAAGGCCATCTATTAAGAGGAAAAATGGAAACTTGACTGAAGCCGTTTTTGTCGGAGCATACACTAAGCATGTTGTCATGCGACATTTAGTGTCAAGTAACAGAGTATAAATCAAGTTGTACACCCGCCTGTATATTAACATACTTTCATTTTAGCTTGGTGTTCCTGGTCAACTGGTAATTTATTACTTATAACATTGTTGTCACAGCAAAGTGCTTAGTCCACTGTCAAAGATATGACGTTTATTATGACCCTGTCATTGTTTTGTCATTTGCCTTTGACTGGCTGCGATGCACTCGCAGGTGTGATTTATTTATTTATGCTGTGTTCACTTGAGTTGGGAATTTTTGACACGTTAAACTGTGGCTCAGCAGGTCGAGCAGGTCGCTGACTAATTGCCGGGTTGGTGGTTCGATAGCATCTCCTCACAACCGCATGTCGAAATGTCTTGGAGAAAGACACTGAAGTCAAAATTAACCCCTGTGCTCTAGGCCTCGACTGCATGGTGCCCTTTCTGACAGTCTTTGTTTGCAAATCACATTATGTCTTGACACAAACCTTCTTCATTCTCTCCCATAGTTTGTGCATTTCTTTCTGTTTTCATTCTGCAGGCCTCTGTGGCTCCAGAGCTGCAGGATCCAGATCCAGACCTGATACTACTACTGGTTCAATTATACTACTAATAATAATAGCTACGCAACTGGAACTGGATTCTGCAGCCTTGGAGCCACTGAGAACAGAGGGATGATTGTTATGATTATTATTATTTTTATTATCGATTTACAGTGTCCTGAATCTAGGGCTACAGGATCCAATTAACTTACACTATATTTATGAATGTATTTCAAAATGCATATAAAAACTGTAATAATAATAAGGTCACAATAAAGTTAGCCTACATTTTCTACCTGGTTATTACCCCATTACTTTCAGTAGAAACTGTCTCGATGATTTTTCCAGGAACTGCTCTTGCCAAGTAATATGACATATGCCGTGGTTAATCATAAATCATCTCTCAGCATTCAGTAACTGGTTTGATTCACTCACTCACTGTCAGTTATCACTCCTCGATTTCTTTCCCCCTTTGTTGCCAGTTCACGTCTGCCCTCATCCCACACACTCCACACCCTGCTTCTCTGCGTTATGAATCACGTTTTACTGCTGCATCAGAGTAATCAAAAACATCCTCTGGGGTTTGAGTCCTTTTATGCACCTTTTATGTCACCACAGCGCTGGGATCTGTTTTGTATCTGGACGCAGTGAAACGAAGGGTGACAAATCTTCAGCAATGCTCTGCTCTGCTTGTTATGATCCTTTTATTGGCCAATCACTGAGTGACCTCTGCCCCTGTCTTCACACTGTGAGCCTCTTGGTTGATGGCTTGCCCTGTTGTGACCACATGTGGCTGATGGATGAGGGGCCCCACTGTTGCACCTATGGAACCACACGGTGTTGAATGGGGATAAATGTGCTTGTTTTTGTTTTTCTGCTTATCACAACATTGTGGGAGTTTTAGGCACAAAGAAATGCAAAGTCTTTTCATATTTACATTTCTTATTCCTTGGGTCCTGACTTTCAGAGAAACATTTTCATCATCCAGAGGTTCTGGTCCAAAGGCCCCCTAACCACTCCTGTCCTGACCCAATTGCTAAGCTTAGTAAAATCCAAGCAAAATAAATTTTCATTGGGTAAAAATTGAAGATAAATTGGTTATGCATAAATATTTGTAAGTGTACAATCGCATGATTGTATGAATTGTTGTTTTTCAGTAAATGAGTCTTATTTATATATTTGAATTAACTGAAGGCTACATGGTTCCTTCAGCACTGTCTTGTGTGAGCACACATTCACTATTTGAAAAGGAGACACGCACAACTGTAGAGTGATGCCATTGCTAAGTGCATCTTTTGCGGCACATCTCTTTTTCTAGGCATAGTTGGGATGCCAAAAAGTTTTTTGACCGCAGCCGGGGTTTGACAGCTTGTCTTTTGATATCTGGGCCAAAGAACTAGCTTTTTTAAATTTTTTTCACACATGTGAGAGAAATGTGTTTCTGATCACCTGTTTTCTGTTTTTGTTTTATATTATTTTTAGTTGAATGCATTAATGTCATCAGTGAGACTGCAGCCACTTCAGTCGTCTCAGCAGCTCTGGTTTCGGATGCTTAGTTATAACAGCATCTTGGCTTAAAATACTTCTGCTTCTTCTTCTTTCACACATTTTTAAATGCTACACATGAATGTCCTCTTAATCTACCTCACCCCCGGGTCTAACTTTGCCCTCTACCATCAAAGTTGTACAGTTCTAGCATGACTCAACTTGACTCTACACACTTTGGTATCAGACATGTCATTTTCTATCACTATAGTTCCTCCTCAACGTGGGCAGGTTGTCATGGCGCAGCTGTGCAAAACTGAAATGATGTTTTCCATGCAACAAAAAGAAACAAGCTAGTGTATCGGTCAAAGCGGTTCCTTTCAGTGTATTGAGTCATTAGAATCAGTACTTCCTACAAGACTGAAGCACAGACTCTGAACTGAAAACACATGTAAGTGGTTATGATTCAGCTCATGATCACAGGCTTGCAGCAGTGCTGTCGCTAAATACACCAGACTCCTCTGTTAAAAATTGAGATTTTAGAAATGTTTTTCTGGGTTTTTAAGTATTGTCAACTGATCTACAGTTCAGCATTGTTCGGTTTCGTTCTGGTGTCAGACATCGCGCTCATGACTCTTTCTTTCTCCCAATCTCTGTCTGTTGATGTCACATTTTAGTATCAACTCAGCTTGCTTGAGCTGATCTGACAGAGCAGGTACTAGAAAAAGTACCAGGTGAACAGCAAATAAAACGAGTAGAGTCGGGTCGGACCGATTAGTGTTGGAACTGTGAAATTGAAGAGTGCCATAAGAGAGAGGATTTGTATGAAGTAGGACATTCTATTAGTCAAAAATAATTACAAAAAGCAAATCTATAAATCAAATCATTAAATCAATGCACTCACGTGTTACATTCACTCATACATACTCCCCGCAGGTCTGTAAACACATGTTAAAATCAACCTACATGTGGCCATTTGCATGTTGAAATGGATGCACAAATGCAGAATAGTGGAACTCAAGATTTTCCAGGAAGTTTGGGGTGAAGAGGTGCATGAGCACAGTCCTATGTAAAAGCTTGTGTGCCCCTCTGGACATCATTGACTCTCAGCAAGTCCAATCATCCCCCAGGATAAAGGGTTAAAGGTCATAGGTGATAGAGGTTATGACTGATCCTCCCAGTCTTCCCCTGGAGGAAAAGGCAAAACGTGACACTTCTCTTTTTATAACTATTTATAACGCTCCCTTTGCTGAATTCCTGGGCTGCGTCTGCTTGACTCAAAATGCACACATTTGTACATTTTAAAGCTGAAGAAAATGAAGAGAATAAAATGGCAAAGTTTGAAAATGCTGCTGGCTCTGATTTCTGTAAACTGTCAGTACATTTACATGACAAAAAAAAAACAAAACAAAAAACAAATGCATGTGTTAGACTGACCAGACTAATGCATGAATCGCATGTTGCAATTGAATCGTACTAAATTAAATTTGACAAAGTCAGACTCACACATAAATAATGTGAGTGGAAATTGCCTAAAACTGGATGGACAACTTAACTGTGCCCATAAAGTCCTTGAACGCACCTGATTGGTTCTTATCAGGCACAATTTCACTGTTCACTTTCAGTTTCACCCGTAAAAGAAATCCTTGTTCTTACTTTTACCACTGTTGTTTCTTGTTTGTACTGCTTTATGAAGCAAAGCAAGCAAAGGCAGAGGATCTGCTTCCTGTTACCAGCACACATGTACCCAGTGTACTTGAATAATCGTGATATACATATATGTGCATGTACTTCTGATACAGAACTGAAATACTCTTCTGTTCTCCTTTTTTTTTTCCTCCTGAAAATACTGTTTCCAAATGAAAATGTAGTAGTGTGTATTTAGCCTCATTCATGACACACATCACTGGAGCTTGTTGGCTTTTGAACCGACTGTGTTTATGGTGAATGTGAGGCTGCAAAATGTGTTTTTCTGACATTGTGTGTTTCCCTAATGACAGATAATAGCAGTTTTGAGTTTGGCAGTGTGTTTATGAGTGATTACACCCTTGTGTATTTGTTTAATTGTGCGTCTGCATGTGTGTCCGTGTGCATGTGTGTATCTGAGGGAGGGGGAAAAAGTGATGGAAAGGGAGACGTTTGTAGTGTGATAAAGTGACTGTCTAATTGCAGAGAGCCTCGCTGTGTGGCATGTCAGATTATTCTTCCCCTGTAGCCTGAGGTCTCCAGCAGTGAGAATGTGAAAGCATGTGTGACTGCATGTGTGTGTGTGTGTGTGTGTGTGATGAATTTCAACTGCCTCCTTCATGTCTTGGCAGGCTGCCTGAACACCACAGTCCCAGTCAACCATATTTCATGCTCATTCAGAAACCCACCATACATTTTTACCTTAATGTGGTTCACCTAACACTCCAGTCCATTACAGTGCATGTGTGTGTGTGTTGAATGAGAACATTTGAAAGAGATGATGGAGAAAACTGTTGAGACTCTACGCTCACTGCGCCACAATGGCTCACATTGTTCTCCCACTATAATCAGAGCGGACATGGAACTTGGCCTGGAGACCAAGAGGTCTCTGCAGTCCTGGTCACAGCTGCCGTAACTCAGATTCACACCAAATCCTGGACTGGAGAGCTGACACCGGGGTGTCGGTGGAGCAGGGATACAAACTGGAGCTTTTTGTCAAGGATTTATTGGTCTAAACCCAAATCACAAACCAAAATATTCCTCAATCAATGATCATACTGTGTATGCTGAAAAGACTCGTTTTCAGAATTGCCATTCCTTCATCCTGATATGTGTTGTGTTTTTTTGGTGTTTATAGTCATTAAAACGAAGCATTTTAATGTCATTTAATTGTACCTGTGTGTTCAATTAGTAAACTGAACACACAGGTACAATCAAGTAGTACTGCTGTCGGTTTAAATAATCTGAAGGTCTTCTTTTCCACTGTCAAAATGAGTTACATTTGCATGGACCTTATACTTATAGTCTATTGACCTTTTTCTGAATATGACATATAGATTTGCTTCAGGAACATCCCATTTATGTGACTATATCTGCATAACATTCACTGGTGCAAACCAAAAATGTGACATATACTTGTTTACAAAATGTGACTAAGATCAGAATACTGATAATTTCATGTAATTGGGTTACATTAATTAAAAAAAAAAATGCTGTTTACATGGCAAGGTCTTATTCGGACTATTTAAATCTGGTTCCAACCAGAATATTGAATATTAACATATGTACATGAAAATTTGGATGGATTAAATTCAGTGTGGTAATCAGTTTTAGAGGTGTCAGGTTAGTACCTACAGTAGAAACCTCTGTCTACTGAATTCTCCTCCTACCATTTTCTATGCAAATTTTGACTAATATTTCTTTGGCTATAGCTCTGTATTGACACGAGGGGTTTTATTATTTTCAGCTGAAAACAAAAATGCATCTCTGTGATCCTGTAAAAATCCTCTTCTACAATTCCTGCCTTAGAGAATCTAAAAGCCTCTTTGGCAAACAAACAGTTAAACTCACATTTTCTGAGCTGCCTCTTTCACCACAACTATTGTCGCCGTTGCTGCTGCCGTCGTTGTTATTCTCTGACTTCCTTCATCACTGTTGTTTCCTGTTTCATCGTGTTAGTCCAAAATTGGTTCATCAAGACTAATTATGTTTGAGTGATTCGTTCCTCTTTTGTGGTCCAATGTAAAAAAAGTAAAAATAAATAAATAAATAAATAAAAAATTCCTGGTTAAAATAAAAACCCAGCTTTGCTGTTGGTCCACCACACTGGAGCTAAAGTGACCTCAGAGACCGCAGAAACATAAATACACAAATGAAGTCACACTGCAGAATTGACACAAAGATGTGTACATTGTGAACCCATGTAAATCAATTTCTGCTTTCGGCAGTTTTGCTCGGAGTGCGTCGGAGTGCCGTGGTTTGCCCGAAGGCCCCGGCCTGGTGCAAGGTTTAAGTAAGATTGGGCTGATGAAAGATTCAGCTTTCAGCAACAGCACGGAACAGTCTGAAAAATAAATAATAATGTGTGTCACTTGAACACCTTTAACACCTTTTCTGCCATAACTCAGACTGAGCTCTGTCAAAGCAGCTTTATTCAAAAACGTCATTCTGTCACAGAACAGAACTAAAGGAGAGCCGTAAAATAAGAGGCTAATGTTGGGACGACAGTCTACTCGGGGTCTGACCATGTTCGTGATAAGCGATAGTGTTGGTTGTAAGTGGTAGCCATAAAGGTGTTTTTGAAATAAAAACAGGCAGCTGTGAGGAGGCAGAGCTGAGTTAAGGCCCCTGGATGGTGACTCAGTGTTTCCACAGAGCTGTTGCTGGCCCTTCTGGTTCTAAGTGGACCTGGCCACGAGCCCCTCGTGTACACTAGCCAGGCTGAGCCAGCACCAGAGCCTCTGTAAACTGTGAGTGTACGTGTGTATGTGTGTCCTAATTAAAGACAGACTTTGACATTTTGGAAAATATGCTTGTTTGCTTGTGCAAACAGTTAGATGAGATGACTGATGCCATTTTCATTAGGCTACAGCCAGCGGCCATTTAGCTTAGCATGGCTTAGCATAAAGTCTCAAAACAGGGAAGAGCAGCTTTGCCGATTTCCATAATCAACAGCAAATCAAAACATTAATATGACGTTCTATCCTCTTTGATTACTCTGTACACGTACAGAAATGTCAAATGGGCAAGTTTTCTTTCTTTCTTTTTTTCCATTGTGAGTTTTTGCTAAACAAAACTCCAGGATGTCACTTTACCTGGCAGAAATGAGCCTCATCACGGCTACAAAAACCACAAACAAACAGTCAGTTTCACTCGATAAATTTAACAAATGAGATCTAACTTTTTTAGAGCTCAAGCCTGTAATTCTGGAAAGTCTAGCATGGCTCAGCTCTAGCTTTTTTTTGCTTTTCCATTAGTGATAGTACTTGGTACCTGTTGCTTTTTTTAGTACCTGTTCTGGTGAGGTTCCAAGTGAGTGGAGCCAATAATAAAATGAGATGTTAAATGACTGCCGGCCACTGAGGCATTAATCTCCAACATTTAGCAGGGAAATTTCTAAAATCGACATATTTAACAGAGGAGTCTGGTGTATACAGTGATAGCACTGCCATTGTTCTGAGTCAGTGCTCCGGTCATGCAGGAAGTACGAAATTAATCTTTCTAATGAACTGATGATTCACTACACATAAAAGAATCTGCTTTGACTCTCAGTAGTTTGTGTGCATGTGTGTGTAGCACGTATAAAAAAAACCGTCAAGGCATGCTTGATACCAAACCGAGTAAAGTAGAGTCAAGCCGAGTCAGACCGTGCTAGAACTGTATAGTCAAAAAGCGCCATTGGCAATCAATACATCCAATAATCTTTGACCCAAAACATTTGAAGTTGTTGTCTGTAGTGGAATTGGGAAATTTGACCACACTTTCTCTTTTTTCCATGACTTGTTAGCTAACGTGTGACACTCATTTCTTGCTTTAGCATGTATGACACAGGTATGCCCGGTATAAAAAGTGTTTAAAAAATAAATTACAGACGTTAGCTTTAATTAATCAGCTTTTAAGGTGTTCAGAGTCTTCCAGTCTGTGTGCTAACATACACATACAAGAATGGTTTTGATCGCTGAATTGATTTAACTCTGGGTCATAATTATTGCTTGTTGCAATAAAGCAAAACCCATGGACGATTACAAAAGAGAAGTATTTGGACATTTCTCTTCTTGAGCATTAGAAAACATAGGAAAAGACTCTGTAATGACTCGGCATAAAAGGTCTGCGTCACAGTGCGCTTGACTTCACGGCGCAACGTCCAAGAAATTATCAACAGGATTACTAATGTATGTTATATAAGATGCGTGATGAAGGATTTTGTCCATCTTTAAGCCTGGTTGTGTCCCTTGTGTGTCGGATCAGTTATGTTGCAGACGTAACAACCTTTCACTCTTCACACGCACATGAGGGCGGACTGTGTCGTGTAGATTGTCAGCGGCGCGTTAAGCTGTAATAGCTGCACCATGACTTCTCAAAAATTGATTTGAGTCCGGACTGTGTTTTTCTTGGCCCGGGTCTGTCTTTGCGGTCGTGTTCTCAGAGTGGAAAGCAGAGGGCAAGTGGGGAAGTGGGGAGGGGACGTTGGAAAGACGAGGACGCGAGAAGGAGAAGAAGAAGAAGAAGAGGGTGGTATTTGGAGCATTATGTAAGACTTCAAACAGGTCCAGTCTGGCAAGGAGTGTTGATGTGAGAGTTGTGGGCCCCTTGGGTTAGGTAACCTCTCATATAGCCTCCCATATGGTCTGCATATCCCCTCATTACCTCCGCCCTTCATCTAATTGGCAGGTAATGCATCGTTGCTCTGGCCTATCTCCCCTCTCCGTTATTAGTGGACGGCACAGCAGTGTGTTGGTGATGGAGGTGTAGGTCATAGTGGCTCTCGGGTTGGCACAGTGCCACAGAGAGGCCCAGTGCTGACACTTTATACAGCGGCAGGTTTTACCAAGGTGTTCATTTCAGGAGCATCTTCCCTGCTTCATCTGCTTCTCTTTCTTCTCCCTTCAGCTGCGGAAGGTAAATCAAAGCTGGGATGATACTGGAGACCTCGTTCAATCTGATTGTGTTACAACCAACACCCATTCCACAGTTGGCCCATACATATGGACACACAAGCATCGTGGAGTGCGGTCCTGGCTGCAGTTTTCTGTTCAAAACCCTCTGAAACCTGACAGGCATTCTGTTTAATATATGTCCAAACCCAAACTAAAACTGAGAGGGTTCACATAAAACCCGTCAGACAGTCTGAACCAGATCTGAGCCTCATGCAGTTCATCAAAACTTTGTGCAAAGTTTGTGTTGCCCTGCGAGCATTACCATGGTTAGTACTTGGCTATTGTTACACCGAAAGTCCGACAAATGTGACCACGCCCAATATGAACCTGAATATAATTTTGTAATATTTGTCCAAACCTGGCTTGGTCCATTGGACAACGACAGGCTCAAGTTGGATCTACACTGCTATACTGAGGATTATATTTGTTTGTTATGTGTCAGATTAAGCAATCACAGAGCCATAAATCTGTGTCGTGACTTGACTGAAGACATGGTGAAACCCAGTCTGACCAATCCAGATAGATGAGCTGGATCTAGACCACACGCAGAAGAAATGAAGAACTTGTTGTGTTCTTCAAACTTTTTCTAGTCAAGTTCCATCTTGCAGCCCCCAACCTCTCGTTTTTCGCGATTGTTCGTTAATGGTTGATACTTGGTTAATGTCACAGACTTGCCTTACTTGTCGTTCACTATGACACACTGCACAGGATAAAGTTGATAGATCTCCACCAATGACCCTACGTCAGACAGTGTGGACGAAAATTGTCCTCATAATGTGTAGTTTGAGCTCAGAATTTCGAGTGTTTCCTACTCATTGTCTCTGTCTGTGTCGGTCTGGTGGTCATGTTTACCTGATCTCACATTCTACTCCTTTTACATTTTGGGCTGCATGTGTAAGTCTGCATAGAGTCCACGTGTACCTTCATAGACATGGGTGGATAACATCATCCATGTTCAGTGGACTTCAGTGGACACACAGTCTTAGAAAACCAAGGTTTGGCTTCACTGCATACCCCCGTGTTTGCATCCACTCCTTTATTGTACTTGCATGTTTTCTGTCATTTAAACCCTCTACCTCTCACCATGTAATCCTGCCGTGCAGGTCTTTCTTCCCCTCTCCCACTCATAACCAGCCAGGCAGCTTATTTTACAGCCTCTCTGCTCAAGTCCCTGCTAAACATAACAAAACACCAGCAGACATGTGTTTGTCATAAACTGGAAGGCTCAAAATTACATTACAATCGTTTACACTTTGAACAATGTTCAAACAAAATCACTGTACACCACATTTAATCATGTGCTGTACTTAATGTTCATAATTCCCCAGTGATTTTCCACTGCTGCTGGACAGTGGAAGACTAACTGCAGCAAAACAACACAGCCCAATCAAACTAAGGAGGTCTTTTAGAATCAGGGAATGTCAAAGCCTTTTTTGTTACGCCTCCCCGGCCCAGTTTCTGACTGAAGTCATTCCATGTATGAGCACTGAGCTTTAGTATATCCGGATTCTGCTGCTGACATGACAGTAGCAACGTGAGCATGACTGAGTTTGACGGCCTACGTGAGGAACATAAATGTCTGAAGGGTTTTTGTTAACATCCTGTGCTGCGGGATCAAGCCAACGTTGCTGTGCGGTGCACATGGAAGAGCTCAATTACATAACTTAAGACTTTCATTAGCCTCTCTGCTCTATTGGGTTCTTTGGGAAAGGTCCAGATGTGACTTCATGAAGGGCCCTCTCTATGCAGAGCCTGTTCACTCTGTGCTGCTTTAACCCCCACCTTTAGCTTTCCCTGCAGCTGTAAGCACTCAGAGGAAAAGCAGGGAGAGAGCAGAGCGAGGCTGAGTGCTTTATTAAAAAAAAGGGAATAAAAAAATCAGACACCCTCTAGACCCCCAAATCTCCCTTCAAAACAGTCCCAGCCCCACCCAGAGCAGGCCCCTAGTCCGCTTTCTCTCCCATAGGTCCTCTAAAGTAGGCCAATAAGTCTTTTAGCATGTGGTCTGCCTGTCAGCCCTAGGTGGCTGACTAGACAGGCTGCTGCTCCAGGCGCAAGGGCAGGAAGTGGGAGCCGGCCAGGAAACACTCTCTGAGAGGCTGCCCAAGTAAACAACCCTCCCCCTTCAGTACACATGCTCATACACATATGTGTTTGTATGCCTATACGCTTTTGGATGTGTTTACATATGCTGCTGACTTGTACATACTGTATATACACAACTGTTCGCCGGGAAGTACAATAAACCTGAATGTCACTGTCTTACATTAGATAGTTTATGGATGACGTTAATGCATTTCAGGGCTTTGACTTGGATGAAACCACAGTACACTTTAAAGATTAAAAATTGGAAATCGTTAAAAGCATTGTAATCGAATTAATAGCTGTGTTATTTGATCGCTGGTGTGCAAAGTATTAATTTATACAGCTGTGACCGTGCGTGTCACAAAAAACTCTGCCAATGCAACAAATCCCCCTTCAAAATTGTAGTTCGTTCTACGTATTGCCGGCCTTTGAAACTCAAAACTCTTGACTGTGTGACTTCGTGTCTGATTATCATCAAAGTGATGGTTTTCCAGAGCAGGGCAGCTGTTTGTGTGACTCTGTGGTTCTGGGAAGACAACGGACACAGGTGGGGAATCAGTTAGGCCTGTGATTTATGGAGATCTCCTTTGCCTTGCATTGTGCTGCGGCCTTCCTCTGGGCCTCAGCCTGCCCTCACACTTCATACCCCCTCCTCTTGCCTGTTATTCCATGTCCCCTATAACAATGATGCCTGATTTTCAGAGTGGAAAAGCCAGATGAGTTCCCCTTAGAGAACAAAGTAATTGTTTCCCGCATAGCGCTATTGTGTAGGTGGTTCAGGCCTTTTCTCGAGTACAAGCAGACACAAGGGGAGTTGTTTTTAAGTCTTTGGAGCTGATCCAAGTCTGATGTTTTGTCATAGCAAGTCTTAAGTTTCAGATCTTTGAAGGCAAGTTCAAATCGTCTTATAATCAACATTTTTCAGGTGGAAATACAGGCTGTAGCAAGAAGAGCAAAGGTGTTTCATAACTTCTCAATCTTAGCTGTTACTGAACTGTGCTATTAATATCAGCACTTGGACTAATGATAAAGAACACGGGGCCCCAAGCTGACAGTGATGTGTTATGTGTTGTTTTTACGTTCATATATTTAATTCATAAATTGTCCTTCAGACTTTCCCAAGCATTAGTCTCAGTTTAAGTTTCGAGAAAGGTGATATTTTTTGAGTCACATGTCTTGAGCCTTCACTGTTATGGTTTATGTCTTACTCAAATCGAACCTTAATATTCAGACCTGATAAAACCAACTTTTATTTAAAAAAAAAAAAAAAAAAAAATCATCTCATTTTGAGTCAACTGACCATCGCCTTCTGATAAACTTTACAAGAAGTCACAGACAGAAAGCGTAGACCGCAGGCACAGCGGGTTTGTGATTGTTGATTTAGTTATATCCTGACACCACCATTACTCAAGGCTTTTGTGTGCAGTTACGCTCTAATCCTTTTTTCCTGCCTACCTGTGTGAGCGCATGTTGTGACAAGTTTGCAGGTGAGCCTCGAGGGCGAGCGCAAGACGACAGGAGTGAGCTTGACATGTTTCAAGCCCGGGCCTTATCTCAACAGAGGACTTTTCTTGGGAAATCTGAACGGCGGTCAGACACATCCAAACAATCTTTGTTGTGCTTTTACAACTAAATTCCTCAAATATGCCGTGTGCTGCACACGTCCTCGGGGGACAACTGCTAACCGTGCCTCTCCTGAGGGTGCTGTTTTGAGTGTTTGGACCTACGTACAGCATGTACCGGAGGATGCATGCATGCATGCAGGCCTTGGCTGCGCCTGTGTGTGTACGTGCAGGTTCCTGTACATGCTTTCAGTGTGCACGCCTGGGTGTTTCTGTGTGCTCTTTCCGAGTGAGTGGGTGTGAGATCTGCGGTTTCTCACAGTCAGTTCTTATCTTTGTCTCTCGCAGCCTCAGCCAGCAGATCATTGTGTAATACAGAGCGAGAGCGCGAGAGCTCACTTTTAACTGTTCCCTCACCTCCCAAGGCCGCATATCAAGGGCTTGTTTACAACTCAAACACCAAAATGATACAGTCATGATAACGTTAGCAGGAGGGTGACTTCAGTCCACTCTCCCTCTGTGTCTAAATCTTTACTTTTTTGTCTTTTTTTTTTTTAATGGCCCTGAAGAAGTTTGTTAGTAGCATTTTATTTCCCACTGTCATGTGAGTGAGTTGAACATTAGACCATAGATAAGAGATGATCATCTAACCATAGCACACACTTGGCCCACATAAAAGATGGAGCAAGGACTTCCTGTAACACTATCACTGATGTCATCTTTGTCTCTAAGACCTGAGTGACTCAGAGCGGCTGGTTAGTCAATAATACGGGCCTGTCACGGTCCACAGCGTACCTGTAGGTGGGTGTGAGTGTGTTTGAGTGGGTTTTATCACCGTGAGTGTGATGTTTGTGTTAGTGTCTGCTGACTGAGGTTATATAAATGAGCACTGAGTGGGTGAGAAACTGAAAACTGCATTTAAGAAGTGAGAAGGAGGTTTGTTTTCCAGTGCCACAGCCGCTGGAGGAAACAGATGCTGAGAAACAAAACCGAGAATCATGTGTAAGGAAACGTGCTGCTTTTAGCTTTAGTGTGGTTCAGTGGCTCCGAGCTAACCTCATTCACTGTCATGCGTCTCACATACAAGCACAGGAGGAAATGTGAGCAGAGTTGGCAAACACTGGATGTGCAGTAATGAATTTTGTATTTATTTATTTATTTTTCCTGCCATTGTATTAGCTATTAAGTATGTTTTATATACAGAATCTGGGAACATGCCACATTGCAACAAGGAAAGTAAAAGCATGTGAGCAAGCATGAACTCAGAGAGGTTTCAAGCCCCATGTTAACCAAATTTGGATGTTTTTGGATGAAAAACATGAAGCAGATTATAAAATTATAACACAGACACCCGTAATGCTTAACAGACCAACTTCTTAGACCATATTTTTCTTACCACACTTCCTGTAATTACACACATTGTTTTCTTATTACATGGATTTTTAAGTCTGGTCACTTTTGGTTTTAATTTCAGATTAAGTGTTTTTGATAAGTGCTTTCCATTTGTAGGGGTCTGAAATCCGGCAAGTGGTTACAAGATGATCACTTGGGTGGAAATTGAGAAAGGCTTGTAAAATTGGTTAAAAAAAAAAAAAAAAAAAAGGAAGCTGAATCATTAAATTGCAGCGATCGTGACTCAAACAGGAGGTAAACCCAAGTATGGGTTTCATTCTGTTAAAGCTGCTGTAGAGAAGGAAATCTTTGGCACTTTTAATCAAAAATTCCATTAGTGGTGTAAATCATTTGCTCAACTCTTGCGCCTCTTTAAGACTGCGTTTACAAAATGTAAATATGCACATATCTGACCTGTGATGAGAGACTTTGGCTAAACCTCAGGCAGCTCTCACTGGATGTTGATACTCTAGTGTAGTGGAAAAATTGCTACATCTCAGGCAATAAAATAAATCAACAGAGGCAGAAACGTTGAGAGATGGAGAGATCGCCTGGTGTTGACTGTCTCCCTGCTCTCAAGACTCCATCCTGAAATTAGTAAGTTTCAACTGACCTGGGGAGGACACGCCACAGTCAAACCTGAGGTTTGATGTATGTTTTTTGCAAAGTGGGCTGTATTTTAATGCTGTATCCAGAACATCAGTATCTGTTGGGCATAGTTTCATTATAACCCTATATTATTTTTAATCAAATTTATCCTGCAAATCAGTTGAAATTCCAAGCAGGTGCTGCTCTGCTAATGGAGGCCTTTTTTCCCTCCCATCAGGCCGAGCTGGTGGGAGTCATGAGACAGGAAGAGCTACACAGCCCGACACTCAGGGGAGCCTGAAGGAGTGACTCACTTGGCCCAGTGGACCAGAAAACCAAAGCAAAACAGTGTCAGGTTTGGGCCGCGCTCTTCCATTGGTCAGTTCGCATCTCCTGTTTCCAGCGGGCTGGCTGGTCTCGTTAGGAAAAAGTCATTGCTTGTCCATTAGCACGGGGCTCAGTGAGAGTGTAGTGGCTCTGTGTTTGTTTTTCTGTCACACTAAGGAGTGGAAGGGTGTGTTTCCACAACCTGTCAGGCGGCCGTCACGCTGAAGCCTCCTCAGCTCTCTGCTCCTCCGCTCAAAACATATGTGTTTTTTTTCTTCCTTTCTTTCATAGGTCAAGGGTTGCTACTTAGCCCGAGGGAAGTGAAGCACATGTGACATTGGATCCTCGCGGGGCTAATGTCATTTACTCGGCAAGCGGTGTGTCATAGTGTCAGTCGTCTAGATGACAGAGCCGCAGAGCGCCTAGTTTGGCTCTGAGGATCAGGGAGTGGTTGTGGCTGTTGTCTCTGTTGATCTGCAGTCAGTCTCATGACGACACCTATAGCCATAGGCCTACATAGATAAGACCTGACATTTGTTGCAGGCAGCAGAGAACACTTCATGACTGCAGAAGGCTAACTGCGGGTATGTGGAAAGTGTGACACTGAAAATGGGACAACGGCGATGTTGCTGATAGCGAGTAGATGACAGTGTAACAGCTGCCACTGAGGAGATTTACTGAGCATGTTTAAAACTGTAGTGTGTAACTTCGAAATATAAACAAATGTCTTTACCCTTCAAACTATGTTGAATAATGGCAAGTGGTTTGTTTTATGTCAAGACAATGCACTAGAAAAGTGAGACAGTTTGGAGTATCTCTGAAAACACAAAAAAAGCGCCCATGAAAACTTTCTATGGCAGACAAATATGGTCGTTGAGCAGTTTGGTAAACAGCTAAATGCTTCTTGTCCCCAACCGTCCCTGCGTCGTATACCTACAAACGCTCGCTCAGTCAGGTCTGACAGTATTGCATATTAATAATGCTACATTGTTTCTGTTCATGAAGTACAAACAGGCAGAATAATAACCAAAAAGGTGCAGCTCTAGTTGTAGTCTGAGCGGAGAGTGAATGAAAGTGGGCACAAAGGTAAACTTCCCCTGTGAAATATACTGTGTACCATACAGGCTGATAATAGTCAGGAAGGGATTTGAGGTGGGATGAAAAGGCGTCTTGTTCGCACAAATTATAAAACACATCCCCATAATTAAGAAGAATTTCAGTATTTGTAAAAACAACACACTAACTTCCCACAATGCCACCTGTGAAGTCGGAGGCAAATCAACCACAGGGCACCACAGTTACACGGAAAGAAGTGATAAAAGACTGCTCTCACCACATGTAAGCAAGAAGCGATCTTCAGCAGCAGCGGCAGGGTTATGAGTGTCTGTAACAGTGAGGTCAAAGGTTTGATCAGCACGTGACAGACGCATCTCACTCAGCTTTGTTTTCAGTCACCCAGCTAGTTTCTGTGTAGTCATTGTGGAGGTTTTTGTAATTTAGAAAACCATACGCAAGGAAATGTGACGTCATTCCTAACTGGACTTAACAGGCGTCTCGGCTGGGGAACCGGGGAAGGGTCTCATTTGGATCATATCAATACTGATACTGATACTGCTCATTGATAACAGGGCAGAATGACACTCTTGCTCTCTGTAACGTGGTGCAACGAAATATTGAAGTGACATGGAAAGTATATTTAGTTAGTCGCTACACGTTAAACCATTATGAGTATTATCTTCAGTCACTGGGTGGCCACACTGCAGGTTCATTTATGACAGAAGAAATGTCAAACAAGATGGAGGCAGTTTTATCTGGATGTGTGGTACCTTTACATATGATACCTGTTTGTAATTTAGCTGTAAAAACTCCAAACTTCTGAGTCTGCCATAATGACTGGACATTGCACATCATAGTGCAATGTTAAATGTAATCGTCTGATGTCATCACCTGAGTAAGGGAATCAGAAAATTAGAATAAACATAACCTTGACATCAACAGCAGCACCAATGGTCCAGATGCTGAACAATATTTTCGTTTTGACCAGCAAGGGACGAATACCAATTTAAAATCTATTATTTATTCCCATCACAAATCCCAACATGCTAAAAAAAAATGCCATTATAACTCCCTGAATTGGCAACATTTTGTGAAAGTTGAATCTTTTGAATATGAAACTCTTTTGTTTAACTTTAGCATCATGTCTTCTCGCTCCTCTCGTAGAAGATTGTTGTCCCTCTGTTTTGTAAATATGAGGGCGTAACTAGCAGTTGATGAGCTTAGCCTATCATATAGACAGGAAAAGAGAGAACAGCTAGTTTCGCTCAGTCCAAAGGCAACAAAATCCACTTCCAGTAACTATAATTTCCACAAAATCCCGAGTGTAAAAATGACAATTTGCTGTTTTATAGGGAACTACTTCTTGGCCAGGACCAACTGCCAGTGGAAACTGCCTGCCATTAAATAGTCCAGCACTAAACCAAAAGTAAAAATGTCAAATTGCAGTTTATATAGGTTACATAAAGCATGAGCCAGGGTAGAGGTTTCCACGCAAAGCAGGTGGTTTCTTGAGCTTCATTAAAGACTAGTATGAATCTTCATGTGGGATTCTCAGGTAGAAACCAAATATGTCCTAAAAACGTCCGAATATTCTTTAAAGCTCGAGCAGTGTTCACTTTTGCTCCGTGTGGGATTATGATCTCAAGGGTCAGTATTTATCACTCGTCAGAGGAACACTTAATCCTTCCTCTGACGTCAAAAATGCAGATTTTATTTGGGTGGATGTTTCAAAAGCAGGTTTCTGAGCTCTGGTATGTGTGTGTGTCTGAAGGAGGTTAATCGTGCATCTCGGTTTTCTCCACAGACAAAGCAGCCTCTAAACACACTCTGGCCTAACCCCATTACTCATTGTTGACCTCAGTCCTTGTACGGTGATGAATTATCCCTCCCACATCACCTGTCACACTGCGGCGACGCAGACACCGGCATTCGCACTGCAGCGACGCTGCTCTCAGCTGTGAGTGCAGATAAGGAAAATGGCACAGTTAGCACATCCAGCTTTATTTGTTCACCTCTTTCTCAAACAAAGAGGTAAACCTGCCTCTGATAACATGCTTACAAAGTGTACACGCCGCCGCTGCGTCTTGCTCAACACTACAGGTTAAAGGTGAGTCAAGTATGAGAGTGTCAAACTACACAACTGCTTTATCCTGTTTTGAACAGGAAGCAGCAAATGAACCAGCTTGATCTATGTCCCTGGTTTACACCGTTTCCATATAGTAAAGTAACACACTGTAAAGAGTGATGAAGTAATGGAAGCTTTTCTTTTATTTCTGTTTCCTTGCCACATATCAAAGAGTGGGCGACCCCCCTCCTTTCCGCCACCCTCGACCTGCTACTCGAGGCTCAGAAACCCACTTCCTGGTGCTTCATCTCAAGGTGCTTCTATTCACATGCGACAAAAACAGGAAACAATCCTCTCTCCTATGTCCCTCACTTCGTGTTGCTCTAAAAGCTGCAGCAAAGAAAGAAAAGTGCATGTGATTTGTGATCACTTTTTAATTCATAAATTAGATTAAGGAAACATTAGTTTCTGGACTTTCCTTCTTCTCTAATTGTTAAAAATGTGGCACAAATCACACACAGGCCATGTGGAGTTAGTTCTTACAGAGACATACCATGTATATTATTTTGATGTATGTTAGCTCGTGTTATCCTTAGGAACACATTTATTCACTGTATAGACACCCATATTATTTAACCAGCTGGGACTCCATGCAAAAATCGAGCTTATATAAAAAAAAAAGTGTTAAAGGTAGGAAGTACTGAGCTGTGTTATGACAATTTTAGTATTAAAAGGGGGACTGTGGTCTCCAGGATCCCACAAAGGAACATCCAGGAAAAAAAACTGCAGTGGTTTTATTTGTAGTATATCCTGAATATTGGTTTTGGTTCTCTGCCCACATGTGGGATTTTTAATTCAACCTCCTTTTAAAGTACGTGTGACACAGAATGAAACAATATGAGGTGGTGAGTAATCGTCCAAAAACCAGTCATAACCACCTGTGACCGTTAACAAAAGCAGTATTTTTAGGGCCGTTTCCCTCAAACTTATATTGGTACTTAAAGTTAGACTAGGCCCGGCAGTAAAGCCAGACACTCAGCAGGTCGGCAGCTTGTTCAGAGATGGGACCGGAGGGTTGGGGAGGGTGGTGCTGGTGGTGCTGGTGTGGGGGGAGCAAAAGGAAGAAGACAAGAAACTACCATCCCAGGTTCTCTGAAATGAAGCAGCAAGGGGGCCTCCATGGGTCAGCTGTGACGGGTCAGCACCCACCATTGTACGAAGGAAAGGGAGTTCCTGTCCTGGATCTTTTTTGCAATCTGAGAGAACATAAACACGGACAGACGGAAGTGTCCAGAGAGCAAGGAAACACAGAAGCAGTGTGGATGTTGAGTGGAGGGTATAAAAGGGGGGGGGGGGGGCTTCATCTGTTGTGTTAGCGAAATCAATTACCACTACTTCTTGTGCAAAGGTCAAAAAAGATTATCTCTAATTTAATGTAAAGCTAAAAATTACAGTACACAAATAAGACTGTTAAGCCATTTCGTACCAGGAATGTCCTCACACGTGTATTGATCTGCTCTCTTCAGGATCAGTGATCAGGTCATAACCTCAGCATATCAGAACTTTTTTTATTCTTGGAAACATTACGGTTGCAGCCCCCTTCACTCATGCCAGGTCAATAGTTCTGCTGAAACCAGGAGCTGCTCATCAAATTTGAGTTTGAGCATCTCCAGGTCAGTGGCCCCGAAGCTCAGCACCAATCAACTTCCACCACAGTGAAACTCCCTCCACTCCTGCATCGTGCAATGAAACACAGCAATAGGACTCTTGTAGTTGACGTTATTTTTACTCTTTGTTTTTGATATGATATGTGCAATCATATTTTGTCAGAGAATTAATGATATAGTTGCCATAAAGTCACCTGTTTACTGAGGCCAGATATTCTTTAAGCTCTGGTATTGTTGAAAATGTGCCAAATTAGCTTGTACAATATGTACAACTTTCACTGAATGACTTTGATTTTGAAGATTTTCTACAAACATGACAATTCTCGGGTAAGTTCTGGGGAAATAAAAAGGTCTAGTTTGTAAAATGTAGAAATGGAAGACAAAATGATTATTTTTATGAGTGGATTAATACAGAATGAGCCTATTATAGTTATATCAGGAGTCACATCAGTTCTACACAGGTCACAATTTGTTTTTATATTAGCCCACAATGGACAAACTAAACACCTTTTAAGTTTTGATGAAACATGCAACTTCACCAGTAAATGTTGCTGGATTTTACATACTGTACCTTTAAGAGTATGCTGGATGGATGAATGATGACTCAACCTGATAAAAAGCTTTGGAACAGCTGAAATATCTTTAATCCCTTGATGTCTATAAAATAGCCTTTTATTCTAATATACCATGGGTATCCAGCTTGATGCTATAAAAGCCTCTTTAACTTGTTGATTTTTATAATTTTATGTTCACAAACTATGGATTTAACTTTGATTTTGCTACGTCAGGCATCATAAATGTGTTTTAATATCTGAATCAGCCTTAATTCCCCTCAACCCTTGTACACAAGTCACAACTCAGTTTAACTTTTCCAAAAATATGGGGTTTATTGACTTAACTGCAATCAATACTTACAAAAGAGGAGAAAAAAAACAGGTTTTCATATAAACTCAGAAATTACTGTAGTGAAAAAAAAAAAAAAACATGGCTGAAACAAAATACATTCAACAGTTTTACTTTCTTTGTGTCAAAATCTGTTCACCCCTTCCAAACACGTGAAGGCAACATGGAACAAGTGACTTAAAAAGATTCATTGTCCTCCATTATCAAATATATAAAAGGCTCGAGAAGCCTTAGCTACCTGGAATGTATTCAGTGAGGCACTTCCAATGGTCGAGCGAGGGGGGGGGGGGCAAGCAAGTGCATCAAGCATCCAATCAAATTAAAAAGGAAAATGAAACGTAGTCCTCAACCCTTTTGGTCACAGCTATTGCTTGTAATAAACAGACTGGGTGTTAAGAACTTTACCAACATTTCAACATTAACTAGTCTGAGTTGGAGACTCTCTTAAACCAGTGCCACGAGAGGTTCTTTAGCACCCCGTTACTTCTACCATCAACCCAAGTACTGTGAAAATACTTCTCTTTACAGTCGGGACAAAAGCAAAAAAAAAAAAATCAACGTAATAACAGTTCGCTACTGTTACTGTCAAGATTAATGTAATGGTGTGGAGGGGGAAAACACCAGGAATGAATACAAGCAAATCTAGTTTACGTGGAATTGCAGTCCAATGAGAAGGAGTAAAGAAAAAAAAAAAGTACAATAAATAATCAAAACGCAAAACATCTTTTTTTGCATTTTTTTTTGCTTTAAATTAAGTTTCATTTTGACAAAAGTGTAGTTGCAGAACAAGTCATTGAAGTACAATATATTAAACTGTGAAAAAAGGAAAACTGACAAAAACGTCTTCACAATCTTTAGATTAATATGGAAGATCATAATTTAACATAAAAGAAAATATATTCTATTGTTCATTATCCAGATAAATACAAAACAAAATTAACAAAAAAATGCATATGATCACCAATAAATATGTTCTGATAAGTTAAATAAGCAGTGACAAGAAAACCCTCTGTCTGGAAAGGTTTTCAAATAATAATAACCGTAATAATAACATTAATAAAAAATAATTATCAAATAAAGAAAGCGAAAAAAAAAAAAAAGAAAAAAAAAAGAAAAAAAGGGGGATGTAATGAGTACAGAGTGCTCCTGGGAGCAGGCCTTTAAGTGTGTGTGGGGGGGGAAGTAAAATAAGTAAAATAGCTTGGAGATCCGATCGCATCAAGTTGCAGGATGTACAACTGCACCATGGGAATGCTGGAATTCCCCAGATCGGTGGAGATGAAGGGAGGGAGGCAGGATTGAGAAGTGGGACAAAGTCCTACAGGTTTAATGATCAGTTTGATAAAGACTCCCCCCCCCCCCCAAAAAAAAAAAAAAAAAAAAAGAGCAAGCCAGTGACCAGCATCGGGAGGAGAAAACTCAGGGGGAACATAACCAACTTCCAGTTCAAAGTCCTTCCTGCAGACTCACCCTGTCCACAATTACATAAGACTGGGCTTGAGAAGAACCGTGACGGGGGGGTGGGGTGGGCGGGGCAAATGAGAAACAACCAGAAACAAACAGTAGTCCATTCACCCTAAACATGCAAAAACCGCCCCAGGCACTTTTTTTTCTTCCTTTTTTTTTTTTTTGTTTTTCCTTTCTTAAAAACTATTCATATCTTTTCAGGGTCTGTTGTTTTATATATCTATTTTTTTTTCTTTTTTAATTCTTTTGTCGTTACTCAGTCTGTAAAAACGGCTGCGACAGATCTACAGTTATGTTAGTGAGCACCCTCTAGCTAGCTCAGGGGAAGTGGTATTGTCAGGGGAGGGAGGGAGAGGGAGGGGGAGGGGGCTAGTGCAATGCACCCCCCTATCCCAGGCCACTTGTGCTGCTACACATTCAAGAACAAATGAAGAAGAAAGAGGGGAAAGAAAAAAAAAACAAAACACACAAGTGGCACCTGGAAAAACAGTCAATTTTTGTTCGTGATTTTCATTGTTCAAATTCCACTCCTTTTTTTGGCACTATGACACATGGCAGGCTACTTTTTTTGTGTTTAAAAACTTGCTGTGCAGATTAACAAGGATGAAATGATAATTTGAGTTCCCTTGATTGACTACATCCTTATAATGCTAACTAGCAACTAACACGGTGCACTGTGTAGGGGGAAGACAGGGAGGCAGAGGTAGAGGGGAGTGCCGTGTTCTCTTTGTGTCAAACTCAAAAGTCATTGACGGGTGCGTGCGGTTTAGTCGTCAGAGATGGAGAGGCGGCTGAAGATGGGGAGACGGCGGGTGGTGTCCAGCGTTGGGGACTCGGAGCCGCTCAGGCTGCCTCCAGAGCTGCTCTGGTAGCCCTCTTGGTCTGACAGGGAGTCAGGAGGGCTGGATGGAGACTCAAACATCTGAGGGGACTCCAACATGGGTCTGAAATAGTAAGGTGTGCTTGTTGGAGAGGGAGGTGCGGGATGGTTGGGCTCTGTGCCTACAGGACCGGCACTGAGGCTGGGCCCAAACAGGTTGGCCAGCTCCTGGCTGGAGTAGGTGAAGGGGTTACTGCTGGGCCAGTCAGAGACTTCATCAGGGAAGAACATGGGTGGAGGGGTGACTGAGGTGGGGCTGTCTCTCAGCCCAGCTGAGCTGGAGAAGCCTGCGAAGCTGTAGCTGTGCTGCAGCCGAGGCCTCTCAATCTTGTTGGAAGAGTTTAGAGGGGAGGTCTGCTGAGGAGGTCCGCGGCGTTCCTCGGCGTTGTGGATGAAATGGCAGCGAGGCCCGTATGGGCAGAAACCAATGGTGTGGAAGGTGCGGCACAGCTCAGTTTTGTATTTGGGATGGCGGCTCAGGCTGCGAAGTTCGTGGATTCCATGAGCAAACTGGCATTTGTCGCCATATTTGCAGGAGCCGTTCTCCTCAAAGGGCCTGCAAAGCTCTGTCTTGTATCTGCTGGAGTTTACTTGGCTGCCACTGCTGGTGGGACTGGCAGGGCCCAGGCACTTGTTGATGAGCCTCTCACCCGTCTCAGAGAAGGAGCGGTCTCGCGGGCGGTTCTCCTTGTTGCTGACATTGCCAACCCCTGAGATGAGTGAGGAGTGGTCCATTGCCTTCAGGCTGTTCAGGAACTGGTTCTGGCTGAACTTTGTGCTGCTGACCGAGTGCCTCCGCTGGTACACGCCTCCTACCGAGGGAGATCCCACCGCTTTCCTGTCCAGCAGGGCTCCGGTGGGGCTGGAGATGGGCACATTGGTGCCAGTGCAAGGGACAGACATGGGATGGGGGGCACCCAGGTTGTTGTTGTAGCTGAGCAGTTTGTTGTTCTGCAAAGAGTCAGAGAAAACATAGTATGAGAACACACTGAATGACCAAACCCACAATTAACAGAGACGGTGGGCTGCAGAGGAGAAAACCCCCCACAGCCTCGTCTCGCACGACTGTTCTCTTTGGCTCCGACAACATGAGCGGATACAGGCCTATAGACCAGCAGCTGGTTTGGCAAGTTGCCCTGGTGAGGAATGTGTGCCTGTTTAGTAAATGGAGCAGCAGCACATGAGAGAGAGAGAGAGAGAGAGAGAAGAGGCCAGTGGGCCGTGAGTGGCCACACAGAGGCTGCATCATTTGAAAGATAATGAAAGTGGCCAAACACCGTGCTACACTACAAGAGAATATTCATCTGCTTCACAATACTACTGTAAACAGTGAGGGAAATAACCAGTTAGTCAGTGATCAGGAGTTTTGAAAGCTTGCGCAGATTTAAATCTAGTGCTGAAACACTTTCTTGACTGTTAGAATGTAAAAAAAAAAAAAAAAAAAAAAAGACAACAAACAGCCACAATGCAATGTATTATTTCCAACAAGATTTGTTTTAAGTCAGACAGACTTGAAAATTTGAGTTAATGCAGCTCTAACATTATGTGTTGTTTCCTTTATGGTAATAACTGTATAAACAGTCTTTTAGGAGGTAAAATAGACCAAGAAAGACAAACGTGAAAAGGTAAGTAACACTGCACCGAGGTGATGTGTTGTTTTCTCACAGATATTTAAGTGGAAAGATAGTTATTATGTAAACAGGTCATTTTTGAGCTAGTGAAGGACAAAGCTACACAAACCTGAACTTTTAAGTAAAACAGGACAGAGGTGGTGTGTTATTTCCTAACAGATAGGAAGACTGAAGGCAGTTACTGTATAAGCAGTTTTATAGGAGCTAGAGTAGATTAAATCCAGACAAATCTGGTCAATGATTAGCGAGCATGTGGCTGCTTTGTGAGGAGCATTAAAAGTGGCGCAAAAACTGCACCCATTCAGCGCAGGATGACACGAGTCAACACTCAAAACACCATAACTCGGAGGCAAAAAACGCGGATTTGAAACTTGGCTGATGTGGCACAGTTTGAAAAAAAAAAAGTGCGCAGAAAAAAAGTTCACCACATCAACACTTGTATAAGTTGCCGCCACACTTCGGCTACCATAAATGAAGGCTAAAGCGAAAAGAACGGACGGTGAGTGACAAACAAATGGAGCAGAAATACAAATCAAAACAGCCTAACAGAGACAGAGAGGGCCGCGGGCCGTGTGCAGAGCTGCGGCTGCGGCTGCAGCAGCGCCTTCATTCCTCCACAACACCGCGGCTAACTCCCTGCAGCTAACAGGCCAGCAGCACTTCACACTGCTGGGGGAGAAACGACACACACCCAGTGAGAGAAGGGAGAGGAGGAAAAAAGTTTTCAAGCTACCTTGTTCATTACTTCGAAGTCGAAGAAAGGCGACACCACGGCTGTGGTCATCTCTGCTGCGACCAGAATCAAGTCAAGGTAGGAAAAAGTGGGGCGGAAGGACCTCTGGTTTGTTAGAAAGTTGCGCAGGTCTGCTGAGTTTTGTGTTGGTGTGCAGCTCCTGAGTATGTTTGACCCTGCAGAACTCCCCCTCTGCCCTGCACCAGCCCCGACATTTGCTTTTTAATCCTTTGCAGGAGGAGCCTGAAGGCGCTGGGCGTTAACTTTCAGTCAACTTTTTCTTCTTCATCTTTCTCTTTTCTCTTCTCCCCTCCCCCCTCTCTTTCCACTGTGCTGAACAAACTTGCATTGGTTTGACAATTTGTTTGCGATTACTACAGTGCAACGCACAGGTGGAGAGCTGAAGAGCTTCATTCTGGAACATGCAGTGAAAATCAATCAGTTTGGATCTTTGTCTGTGTACTGTGACAGTGTGTTAGTTTCTATGAAGTCATTCATTCAAGTCAGTAACACTGTTTCGTTACATTTTTCTCTGTTAAAAGAGTATACTTTGACACTTTTGTATTAAACTTTATAATTAAAAGTATTTCAAACCATAGTGGCCAAACAGTAGGCGGTGTCATTTAATTTGTAGGAAAAATAGTGTGAAACTTATATTTTAAACGATAGGCTACAACTTTATAGTCTGTGATCTGTGACACTTCTGAGATGTTTATATGGAGGTAAACTGTGTAAAACTAAAGAAATATTACTAGATTTTTAAAACTCTAGTGGGGAAAGTTATCTACAAGTTTAATGAAGTGACTTATGACATTGTTGTGTTTATTTATTTATCTTTATTTGCTTTCTTTAATATAAAATTAAATACTGTAAAACTACATAACTATAGCTTGTGTCACTACATGTTAAACTATGGTCACAACTACTTTTAGTAGATTTCAAACCCCAGTGGCAAAAAGTTATCTTTAGGTTTTAATAAAGTGATCAGTGCTCACTGTTGTTTTTACTAGTGTTGTTAGAGAAGTTGTTTATTTATTCCAACATACAAGCAAAAAGAGTGAAACTATTGAAACAAAAGTGCTTTCACTACATTTTAAACCCTAGAGGAAAAAATAAGATTTTTTTTTTTTGTCAGATGAGTTGCCTTTTTACTTTTAAAATATGAGGAAATAGTGTAAAACTTTATAAATAAAACTACTTTCACTTCTATATAAACCCTGGTGGCAGAGCGTAGGCAGCTACAACTTTGTTTCCTCTTCTTCCTTATGGATGTCTGCTTCTTCAACAGTCTGGGGTTGTTTATTGGGAGGTGCTGCTGTATCCTCAGGGTTTCAGCTACCATCCACTACTCTGTAATTAATTTACTCTTAATTGCTGGAGTGTAACGTCACTTGTGGGACTTTCCGGTGAATTCAGGCAGCCGGAGCTTTTAACCATTTGCCGGCAACAGTTATTTGCCTTTGAAATTCTTCTTTCTCTCTGTCTCTCTCTCTCTTTTGCTTTCACCCCACACTTCATCTCCTCTTCCTCACCAGCAGGCAAACAGCTCCTCTCTCCTGTGCTGAATATGTGCATGAATGCGTCATTTCATCAGGTGGGCGTTAATCTGATACACGAGTGATCTCACTCAACTCAACCACAGATAGTCACACTGACACTGGCAGCCACATATAAAGGAGCCAGGCTTTGGAGAGTGAAACCTATACAAATCTATTGTGGTCCAGCTTCTTCCTGCCTCCTTCTCTCACTCTCTGAATCCATGACAGCGCAGCCACCGGCCATGTGCAGAGCCAGTGTCAGGGTTGGGTTGCAGAAATCAAGAGGACAGGGGAGAGAAAGGCAGTGTTGGAGGAGAAGAAAAGAAGCTGTTAACAAAAAAATGTTGGAGTTGGGGGGGGGGGGGGGAGATTTATGAGAGACGTTTATTACTACACAGCACTGCCCCAGGGAGGTGAGGGGGGAGAGAGAGAGAGAGACAGGCAAAACATTCCCTTTCCCCTTCCTCTTCTTCGCCTGCACAGGAGCCACACGGGGGGTGGAGAGCTTTGTCTCACTGGGAACAGCTGTAGAGAAGACAGGAAGTTTGTTTTTGCACCAAAATGTTGAATTATTATTATTATTTTTTTGAGAGCGAGAGATGATCATTTACGGCGCCTGGATGGAGTGTAGCTTCTCCTCACTCCTCCCATGATCTGGCCTTTCAGACCAGCAGCGTTATCTGCCCCTATTTGCACTGAGAAAAGTTTATATGCGAGTGCCGAGTTATTCTGCACCCAGTCAGAGAGCGGAGCAAGGGTGTGCATTTTAACATTAAAAGAGTTTTACGAGCCGCGGCTGTGTGGAGCAATCTCCCCCTGCAGTGTTTTCACAGACAACAGGGTGGGATGACAGACTGGCTGGAAATCACGTCTGCAGTTCAAAGGCCTTGTCACTGATTGATTAAGTGGATCAGATCGATTGTCTCCTCTGAGCAGTACAGGGTAGTAGGAGGTGAATCGCAACATTTTCCTGTTTTAGAAACCTAAGAAAAAAACTTGTGGGTGTGACATAACCCAAAAGACTCATATAACATAACACAGAATAAACAGAATCAGAGCTTATTAAGTGCAATAGATGCACAGGGGACTGGGATGTTGGAGTTGGAAATTTCACAGCAGTTTTGAACTGGCCAAGGTCAGCAGGGCCACCGAACTCAACAACAAGCAGCTGACTCTGATGGAAATGTCTTCTGTGCAGGACCTTGGCCTCAAGCAGCTTCATAACACTGCAGTTGTTTACTTAGATTCTCTCAGATGCATGTCAGCTTGATATTGTGTGACTCACACAGCCTTCCAGGTTTAGGAGGAGGCACCTGCTTCCTGTCAAAGTGAAAATATACAGTTAAAAAAATGAATAAAATAAAACCAGGCTTCTGTCTCTGGGGGAAATGTCAGGTGTGTTCCTGTTTTAAAGATACAAACTGTAACAAAAACCCCTAACTGACATAACTTTTGCACAGTGTCTTGCAGAAGTTTGCACACACTCCTTAACTTTTAAACATTTGAACTCAGAGTTTGGCAATAATGTAGAATATTTATGAGTTTTTCTGTCCATTTATTCCCCCGATTCTTCAGAAAGGTCTCAGGGTTTGCCAGTGGCTGTTGAAAGAGAGGCTTTATTTTTAAGCATTTGTGTCACTCGAGGTCAAAGCTGTCCTCCTCCGCCTTGTTGGGCCTATCAGTCTCTGCAGGAGCTGCAGTCTGTCTCCCCTCGGCCTCGGCTGGATGGTTTGATTTCTGCTTCCTGCTCTGTTGTCTCTGACGACCTCCCCTCTAAAGGGAGGATGGGGATGAGGCTTGAGGTCACTGATAATGCCTAAGTGGGATGACAGGATGTTACATTTTTTATCTATCCAAAGTGGAGATGAAAGAACTTGTGGAGAAACAACAAATTGGCTCTGGTGCCTGTGAAAGCAACAGCCTGCTGCAGCTCCCACTTTCAGCCAACAGAGGACAGAGTTCTTCCTTTTCTTTTACCTGTTGCTGCTGCTGGAGTAGTCCATGTTTACCCCTCTTTGTCTGTCTATACAGAGTATTTTAAGTGTCTCTGTGTTTGCCTAAAACATAAATTTGGATTATCTGTGCGGCTACACCTCAAGTGAGAATTTAAAATAAAAGATTACACAATGAGGTCAGCACAGACAAACCTTCCCTGTGTGGCTTTGAGGTGAATTAGGCCTCCATGTCCTCCTGTGTGTGTGTGTGTGTATTGTGTAATCAGCCTCTGGGCTGACACATTAACTCACTGGCCTTAAATAAAGCCAAGAGACTTATCAACTTCAAAATACAAATGCTTACACTAGAACTGCATTAATCCCAAGATGTGTTGCACCACATTCCGCTTAATACCTTTTCCAAGAAGCAGTAGATTTCAGTACATTATGATCTTAACTATTGATGTTTTGACTGTCCAAAAATCAAAATCTGTACCATCCCATTTTTTGGCATCTGTATGTACCTAGATTTTATAAATTATGCCACTCCATTACACTTACCATAATGTAGTATTCATGCTATACACTTATGTACAGTACATAGCACTTGACACCATCTTAAAAGTATGGCCTAATTCATTTACTTTTTTGTTTTTCAGGAAGCACAAAAAAATTAACCAGATATTGAATATATGATATGTATAACTTATTACACTCAAAAGGTCATGACAATAGATGACCTTTGATATAGTAATACCAATGTTTGTCATTTATGTAACATAAGAGGAATAAATGACTTAGGCAAGTTTTTGAACATGCCTTTGTGGCATAAGCAATTTTAATAAAGCATAACCAATTAAACATAATGATGTGCATTTGCATCTCCCCGATTCTCCCTCCAGCTCTTCTTTGCTGGGTTCTTGACTGATTAATATTAATGTTGCAAATTGTCAAAGAAGTGATGACATGACATGTTTTATGTGTTGGAGGTCCTGGAGCTTTGATATACACGGTGAAGCTCCAGGGAGAATAAGGGGAGCGTGGGGCACTTGTGTCCAGGCAGGAGAGTGCCTGGCTTGGGGAGGAGCGAATACTGGGCCCCTTGGAGCTCGCTGGTGCATAAAAGTGACAAAGTGGGGCTTCATGGAATCCTAAGGGTAGCAGAGGACTAGTGTGGCCAGGCAGGAGGGTAAATAGCCTGGGTAGGAGATGGGACTGGGCCCCTGGAGCAGAGTGGAGCTCCATGGAGGTAGGGGGGCCCATGGCAGATATGCCAAAAAGGAAAAAAACATTTCAACCCTTCAATGTGTATGGTCAAAAATGTGTAATCATTCTGGAAAATATTGCCTTTTGGTTACTTGTATTAAACTACATCAGGTGGTTGCACAAGCTGCGTCAAGACACTGCACAACAGGCATACTGTAATAATGGACAAATGATGTTATGATTACTAATATTATGTTCAAATGAGATTTTCATTTGATAAAAACACAAAAGTAAAGAGGATTCATGTGGAAAATTTGACAAAAACTGTTAACTGTTGAAGTATTGTTTGAAAACAAAATCACTTGTAACAGCCACAAAATCTGGAGCCTTTCCACTCTACTAAATGCAAGCTTCATGGAAGAAGACTAAATAGCAATGTTTATAGCCTAGCCTGTATTATATTAAATCTCATCACTTACCAGTAGGGGACAAGGCCTAACTTCAGTGGCTGTGTAGAATTTCATTTTTCCTTGAAGCAGCACTATCTTGAAGACCATCTTGAGCTTGTAAAATTCACATTGTAAAAAAAATTGTAACCCTAACCTTAACCTTAAATTGTAAAAAGTCACACTGACTTTTGACTTAGCCAAAATAAAACGGCCAAAGTCACACTCTTGACATAGGCCATTATGCAGGAGTAGAACTGCATGATCTGTTTAACTGAGGATGCAGGTGAATTTACCACCGGTGGTCAGCATCATGAGGAAATGTTTTAGGCCAAAAAACAAAAACAAAAAAAATGTCAGAAATGACTTAGGCCATTATTTTAAGTTTAGAGGGTGTTAGACACAGGTTTTATAGTTGGGTTACTCCATGCTAAAAAGTGAAATGTCCAAATTCCAGCAAAATACATATTTATATTTATATTTCAGCAAAATGGCTGGCTAATTCACCTTTGGGTTAATGCACTTTGCTCTTCTTTATGACTTCATTGTGTATGCCAATTACAGTCAAGCATGCAGTGGTGAGGGGAAAAAAAGCTTCATTTTGTAGAATATTGAAAACAATGTAAGTTCCCAAAATGTGGGATTCAAAGTATTCAATATACTGTAAAATGCAGTGCATTTCTTGTTCAGATATTAAGCAGTTTCTGCCTATCTTAAATTGAAATATACATTGGAGAGTCGGGAAACGTCTGTCAGTCTGTTGATTGGTCGACAGAGAATCGTTAAACACACTATCTTTCTAAGTGTCCAATGTATAAGACTCAGACATCATGTTGGTGTTCCTTTTAATGTCTAATGTCAACACTCAGCAGTGTTAACTGTGTTGTATTCTTCTTTTTTGAAGTTATTGCCCGGCTACACTTTGTTGCACTTACGACGTCACACTAATTACGTAGCTGACACAGCTGTCATCATCAGGCCTGCACACCCCGCAGTGGAGACGTAAGCTCGATCAGGCTTTACTGTTCCAAACTGTACCGCGGTGAGCTAAATTGCCTCCTACCGCATGGTGGAAAAGCAGCCTTTGAGCGACCGCAGACTCATTAACGACATCGTAAAGGAGGAATAAGTTCTATTTTTACTTCTTCATGGTAAATACTATAAAGATGTTGGTTGAATACTGGACACTGAGCTGTTTGCTGCATAGTGGTATTTAAGTTAATTTTCCCGTCGATGTGTTTGTTTTTGTAAGAACACAAACATACACAGTTCACACACATGCATGGTTGCATTTTCAATTCCTTAACATTGGTAGTATTATGAGGAAGTGGAACTGGAACATCAGTGCTTCACTAGACATCTTGTTGTTGGTGGTGAAAATATGACTTCATTGTGTATGCCAATTACAGTCAAGCATGCAGTGGTGAGGGGGAAAAAAAGCTTCATTTTGTAGAATATCGAAAACAATGTAAGTTCCCAAAATGTGGGATACAAAGTATTCGATATACAGTAAAATGGCAGCAGTGCTGCTCATTCACTTCAGGCCATTTTCCATCATAGTAACTTTTCACATTTACCCAGGCAATCTAAAAACCTTGGTGCATTTCCACCATAATTTTGGAGACACTGTTGTGATAGCACGTATCGTTATTGTATAGCAACATATCGTATAGCAGCAGCAAGAGAGAGGAAGGTGAGGCGATGATGTTATTGTTTTCTCAAAGTTGTATATTGGTTATATACCTGAGGACACAACGGTGGCCTTTTAAAGTTTAGTTTTACCTGAAGTAGCATTTTAGGCCCCTAAACAATCAGTTCCGTGTGGATAAAAAGCTGGTTTACTCCAAACTTTTGTGGATTCTTCTAAACTCATTCTCGTGTGTACAAGCTGTCATTCTCAAAGTACAACATTCAATGCAATAAAGTTAAAAAGTACAAAACCCCTTTTTTAGAAAGGCATAGCATAAATTGTACATACTAAAACTGGAGCCAAACCCCACTGACAGTTGGGGAGAGGCAGTGTACTGCCTGAACAGGTCACCAGTCTGTCACAGGACTGATACTTCAATAAATACTCAAGTATTTATTTTAATCCTATAAAAACCCACAGATTATGAAACATTGCTTTAACTTCCCATTTTCTCATAGCATGTGAGCACAGCTTTTCATCACACAGCCTGGACAGCTAATCGGCATCCTGATTGTTGAGCAATTAGTCAACAATTTCGTCATGGATAACCAAGTTTTAATGAAAACAGGTTCAGCCCATGTTCACTGTGAGGGTACATGGGTTTCTTTTTGTGCACATGTCCATACAAGCTCCGACAGCCAGGACTCCATGATTATCTTCTTTCACGTCTTTCACGTGGTATGTTTGCCAGATTCATATGGGAGGACTGTGGTCATTGTGCAGGGTGAAACTAGCCTCAGAGGAAGAGAGTGGGGAGGAGAGAGAGAGAGAGAGAGAGGCAGGGAGCGAGGAAAATAAGAACTTGCAGCAATTAATTGTCCATAAGAGTAGCCACAGCATTGTTTGTGGTGAACCACCAACTCCTCTTGCTGATGTTGTTCCCATGAATCGCTCCAACATGCCCATCCACTGACTTCCACTGCCCTTCTTCTCACACTGGGTGGGATGCGGCATCAATGCGAGTCTTGGCTCTTTTGCAGGGTTCTGACGCGTCACAGCATTAAACGATCACAGATCAGCACAAACACCATCTTGGAAAAGAAAGTCTTTGGCCCTGTCAGTGCTAATTTGCTGCAGAATAGAAGAATAACGATGTTTTGGTTAAATGCAAGGTCACAAAAATAGCAACAACACAAGTGAGTGTGGGGGTCAGCGATTAAAGGAGATTTACTGTCCAATTCTCTGCTGGCATGTCGGTCTCCAGAGGCAGGTTGTATTTATAACGAAAGCCCAGCTTCCTTCTCTGACTTCCTGACCCAGGTTTCCTGCGGGACAATCTTTATGTCCAGTGGGCTCATGGGAAGGGAGAGTTTTTGTTTTCCACTTATGTATCAGGGGTCACAGAGGAAGAAGCGCAGGTCAAAGCTATCAAACTATAGAAAATGAGATGATGACCGTAGCCATATGATACACAGCGCTGCACACTCAGAGATGGCAGATGATATGAATGTGCAGACGCACTCGGTGAAGGAAGAGTTAGGCACGCAGAGAGGAATTACTGGCACTTGCTGTGTCCACGTCCCCCTGGGCTCAGACCTGACCCTGGACCAGGTGTCATGACCATGCGGCGGACGCTGAAAGGAGATATTCCTCAGGTCCTCACTCAACATAGGAAAAAATCAATGGGCTTTGTCCAACACAGGAACAGTGGAAAGCATTCTCTCACCAAAAAAATGCTGCCCCTGTCCCATCTGTCTCCATTCTCCTGCTCTCTCAGACCTCACAACCGGCCCTGTGTGGTCACTCCTGGACTAGAATTACATAGTCCATGTGTCCAACTCCGGACAATACACAATACACAAACTGCCCGTGTGACCCTGCCCACATTTCTCACACTTTATCTCAACAGATTTATCGAACTGGACATGTCCTCTCTCCACTTACCCGTCCAGATGCTTTCGTCAAGGACTTGGGTGCATTTCGTGTTATGACAACAGCTCGCTTATCGTAAATGAGATAAGCTTTTGATGGGAGTGTGGTTTTGATTAAATGATGTCGAGCTATGTGAGTAGGATCAGTTTGTGAGTCGCCCTCGGTCGATGCAGGGCATATGGCGATGTCAAATATCCTTCTTGTTGTAGGCGTGTGATGATTTATTGTGAAAAGCCACTTTTGTTGTTGCTTCAGCTCTAATTCGAACATTTTTTTCCCTCAGTGCCTGAAATTATTGCTGGTAGAATGCTACAAATTCTGATCATTTGCAGATGACATGATGAATACAGTGCTACAGGACTTGTCTACTGAGTTCCATGGTTTGACATTTTTGTTTTCCATGTTGGCTGTAAATGTCTGCTTATTATTACAAGGGCTCTGGGACCTTAACACATTGTAACTGACAAAAATACAAATGGCAGAACAGAAGCAGTTTTGAAGACCTGTGCTGAGCTTTAAGGGGGAAAGAACACATTAACTAATCCAGCAAAATATTTGTCATGTCTTCTATATTTGTTCCTATTATAGTTGCCATGTTAAATATTATAGTCTAAAGATATGTCATTTGTTTTCAAATATATTTCCTTACATTTATTTGTTCCCCATTTTTTGCTGTTTCTCATGTGCTTGTATGTATGCATGTGTCTGTTTTATAACAAATTATAAGCTTATATTTCTTTTTCGGGTTTTCTGAAATCTGGTTGAATGAGATACTGACACACACAGTTAGTACTGACTGGGTTAAGTTTACTCCTGGCATACTCCTCTGAACCAGGAAACAGCGTGAGACACAAATGCTTGCTCTCACTGAAAACCTGGCTGCCAGTGGGGATACAAAAAAAATGGATTTCACCCACTTAACAAAAGGCTCATCTAGGAAAAATGTAAATGTCATAATCTGTGATATCTTAGAAATATGCTTTCTGCTGTACTGTATCTTGTGGTTAGAGAGCCGTTTCTGACAGGAAACTGAAAGTTAATTTGGAGACAAACAGCTCTTTAGTTTAGCAGGTACACACAGTTTTTGATGTGTTTGATGTCACAAATGCATCGTCGCATTGTCAACAAAAGACAGATATCAATGTTTTTGACCAGTACCCTGTGTAGTAGTGAAGTCTATTACCATCTCATGAGCTTCAGGTATTTGAGCTTTAACAAAAGATCATTCATCTGTAAAGTTCACCTTTCCTCCTGAGTTGAAAAGTCCTGGTAAGATCAGCTCGTTTCTTCTCTGTAACCTGCCGTGACTCTGTGAGAGTCCAAGTACGTGGAGTATATCCGTTCTGTCTTGAATGGAAAACTGTGAGGAAATGAACAAAACTTAAGCTATGTGGATAAAGATCAAGGAGCATATGATAAAAGGATTTTCTCAAAGGAATATAGACAAAGGCTCAAACAGCATTTCATGTTCTCACAGGGGCCAGAATACATCACCATCTTACCTCTTTGATTGTAATTTTGCAAAATGGTTCCCAATCACTCAAAGAAAACAACTCTGTGGGATTTTGTGTGATTGCCCACAGTCCAACCACAGCACAGCCCAAAGTGGGGTCTGATGTCCAAGATGTGTCTAAGCTGCTTCTTTTTTTCTACTTTCTTGCAAAGAAAACAACCCTCTGGGTCTTTAACGCTGGTCCATTCCAACTGCCCCCAACTGTTCCCCACTCCACATCTCTTTCTCCTCTCCGTCTTTCAGTCTTCATCCCTGGCAGTGAAAGAAAGTGCAGCTGTGTGGAGTCCTTTGGGCTGAATGAGAAGAATTAGCCCATTTGGTTGACTTTCCTGGCCAAAGCTGTAATTTTCTGCTGCCAGGGCTTAAAATCCAGTCCAGAGCAGTTCCTGGGCTCCAGCCACTTGCATCTAACAGGACAATGGTGTCTGCGTCACAGCCATATACCACACAGGGGTCCATTTCCCTGTCTGCTGTCTAAAATGTGGCTGCATCTACAGCTTCAGACATGGGTGCTCCATTGAACACTGCCATTTTAGCAAGTCAATTAGTCTGTTTTTTTAACTTTAAATTTAACGAGGTCCACTTGCTTCCAACAAAAAAAAGGCTTGTTTCAAAAATTATGAAAACTAAACACCATCTTTTTCATGCAACCGCCACGTTGTCTTTCATTCCACGATAGCAACACGTGTGTAAAAAACCTAATTGATAACAAGTGGAATTATTTCACCCCGCTGGCACAGATCGTCTTTTGACTAAGAACAATGCAATCTGAAGGCTGGGTATGGAACTGAATGACTTGTGAAGACGGATGTTTATTGTAATTTGACCAGCAACATGTGTGTCAGTGTTTGGCTGTTGGTGATGCAGCGATTTAACAAGCAACAAAAAAGGCATGAATTATGCATTGCGTTTGGTTGTGGCATTAGTGAGTGATTAATTTCATTAACTTGCTCTCAGACACACATACAGCACTGTTTGTGCGTGTTTCCAGTAAGCACTATTAGTGTCATTTCAGGCTAAAATGGCAGCCCATGTGACTGTGTCAGCCCAGAGGAGTACTCACATTATTGCTGTGTTGTGTGACAGCTGAATATGGAAACACTTTTTGTGCTTGTTAAATACTTTCTGGTTTGCCCACTTTTTTCTTGCCTTGTACTCTTATAGGTTCTACAAAGTCCAGTAAAATTGAATGGCTTTCCCAGAAATGAAAGTTTATTGTCCCCCTTAGCCCACCCGACTCGTAAATAATGGCACATTTCCCAAAAGTCCAGAGCCAACAGTCCCCACCTTCATACCATTACCAGCTACAGTCTATGCCAAAGCCTTGTGCCAAAGTACACCCAAACAATCCCCCTTTCTACTCAGTGAAACCTTCCAACTGTCTCTTAACAGTGGTTATGCCTTTAAAACCCTCCAACTCTTCACTGAGAGGGAAGAAAAGTCCAGATGCTGTTTGTGGGAACTGTACACTCACCAGCCACTTTATTAGGTACACGTGTTCAACCACTTGTTAACGTAAATATCTAATCAGCCAATTGCATGGCAGGCATGTAGGCATGTTCAAGAAGACTTGAACATGCCTACATGCCGAACCTCCAACCACACATTAGAATGGGAAACAAAGGTGATTTAAATGGTTCTGAGTGTAGTATGCTGACCTACTGTGATTTTCATGCACAAACATCTCCAGGGTTTACGGAGAATGATCTGTAAAAGAGAAAATATCCAGTGAGTGGCAGTTCTCTGGACAAAAATGCCTTGTTGATGCCAGAGGTCAGATGAGAATTGGTTCAAAATGAAAGGCAACAGTAACTCCAACAGTAACTCCAATAACCACTCCTTACAATAAAGGTATGCAGAAGATCATGAACACATTCAACCTTGAAGCAGATGGGCACAGCAGCAGAAGACCACACTGGATGCAACTCCTGCCATTTTATTATGTGTCACATTTACCTAATAAAGTAGTGGTGAGTGCACATTTATCATTACCCTGGGGACTAGCTTTAAGTATATTAACAGTGCGTACCAACAGGCGGCCCTGTTAACATTATGTTGCACTGGCTACAGTACATTCAATCCAAAAATAATAAAACTCTTCTCAGACTTAGCAATGAATTGATTCATAAGTCAGTAACAAAATTAACTTTTCATGGTAATTGTGCTGTCTTTTTCCAGCCTGTGCTCTTCGCACTGACTCTTAGAGAAGGATGCGGTTAGCTTCTGAGTGAGATCCTTAGAAAATGCCAACACAGAGTCTGAGCGATCCAACAAAATCAAAGATATTATGAAGAGAGAAGAAATGGGTTCCACATGAGCACCAGCTCTATGGGGGGGGACCTATTAATATGGTTAATATGATGACCTCAGACATTTACTGTATTTTGATAAAACCTCAGTGTTGGGCCACAAAGGCTTGGCCTGCACAAGCTGTTTCCAGGCACCTTGGTGGGAGTTCAATTTGTGCTGCTTTGATCCTCCACACACTGGCTTGAATTTTAAACAATCGAGCTTAATGTAGTCTTGAAAGTCTATGAATGGAGATGCAGGATGTAGCAGACTTAGCAGGTGAGAAAGTGTTGATGTGTAGGTGGAGGACTCGGTAGAATATACAGTACTGGAGCTTCCACTGTGGGCAACTTTCACACTGCATGACTCACTGCATGATGGGAGCACATCTTGAAATACCACAAAAACTGTCCTGTATATTACTTGCGCCCACAAACTCTCATTATACTGAATGATGACATTAGCACTGACGTTCAATTTGCACCTTTGGTTTTTTCATGAGAAAATGTAATGTTGGATTAATATCACGCCCTGAGGTGATGTTCTAGACTTGTAACTTTTTATGATTTTGTGACTTAATCGACTGATGTCAGAGGCAGTTGCGTTTTTATTTGAAAGTCCACACAAACAGGATATGAGCTGACTACTTTGACGAGCCTTTGAGTCAGCGTCACTTTGCTGTCAAATGAAATTAAAATTGCGCTCTCTTATCATTAGAATTGTCAGAATGGTTTAAACACTTTGACATGGGTGAAATATGAAGAGCTGTGAAATTAAAAAGCTGAAACCCTTTTTGTCTAAGGTCAGAAAGAGATAGAGAGACACGAAGTGGGTATTTGTCGAGATCACCATTCAGTCATGATTTATCGCCTCTGATGTAATATCAAGGTCGGCACCCTTAAAATGTCTTTGCTTCTAAAAGATGCCTTGCACTGGATAAGAGGGCCTAAAGCTCGCAGTTCAGCAGCGTGATAGATGTTAATGCTAAATCTTGTTTATGCAACCTGACACAAAGCATCTGCTGAACTCTGGAGCTCTAGGGCGTTCACTTCGTGGTGGAACGACGCTATCCACTCCCTGTTAGACAGTGAAGCAGACATTATCAAGGCATTTCAGACATGGAAAACGCAGTGGAGGGTGTAGAGAAATTAATGCTAGCTCAAGGATGTTCAGTTCTTTTGGAAACGTTGCCTGTACATAGTGGACTGAGCTCAGCACCACATGTACTTTAAACTCAATAGCCTGTTTAAATTGCGTGAATCTTCCAAATCTCGGCAGAGTTGTTCGTATCTGATCTTATACTTACAGCTCATTTAAATAAGTTGGCGATGAAAGGGAGTGGAAACCACAGCAGTGGACAGGAAGTTTGCCAAAAGTTAGCCAGAAGATGACATACCTTACAGCAGCTTTATACTATCTGTTCAATGTCCTGATACATTTAAAATCATAAGATAGACGTGTCCTCTGTTCATGTCCTCTAAAGAAGAATCTTTTGACCTTTATGACTTTGGTGCTCCTTTAAAAAAGGGATCTTTCAGGAGGAACTAAGGGAGGCTACATTGAACCAAACAAAAGCATGGTAGTGGCATAAATGCCATGTTTCCATCATGGAACAGTTTGGTTTGGTACAATACAGTACGAAATACATAGCGTGACGTTGTACTGGTGCAATGACAAGGAACAATGACATCAAATGCGACCCAGCAAACAACAACACAACAGCAACAGAGGACATCCAACAGCAAATTTTTTCCTGATCAAGCTTTGTGTGATATAATGCAAGCGTGGAAGAAACACTGGTCGCAAGGGAATCAAGTTTTTTTTGTCGCCTCATCGCCTGAATGTCATGGGTTGAGTCAGTCTAGCTCTACCTGGACTATATCGTACCAATAATTCTGGTACGCCAAAGGAATAGTGCCAAAATTGGAACAGTTGGGGCTGGTTAATTTGCTACTATTCCTAATGGAAACACCTTGCTTTGGTCTGACACAGTCTGATCTATTGGGGGTGGGGGCCCTCTCAGCTTGGGGCCCCAGATAACTGCCTACTTTGCCTACACTGTTGCAACGCCCCTGCTTCTGAATAGCACCCACTCACTCACTCACTCATTTTCTACCGCTTTATCCACTAAGGGTCGCGGGGGGTGCTGGTGCCCAACTCCAGCTAACAAAGGGCAAGAGGCAGGGTACACCCCGGACAGGTCACCAGTCCATCACAGGGCCACATAGACACAGACAACCATTCACTCTCACATTCACACCTACGGGCAATTTAGAGTGTCCAATTAACCTAATCCCCAAATCTGCAAGTTTTTGGACTGTGGGAGGAAGCCGGAGTACCCGGTGAGAACCCGCGCACCACGGGGAGAACATGCATGACTAGCACCCAGTACCTGCAAAGAAGATTCTCAGTCATCCATGTCATGGCATCCAAAAGTGTAGCAAAAAAAGGCAACTGGACTTAGTTGAATTTCTAGAAGACGTTTCGCCTCTCATCCAAGAGGCTTCTTCAGTTCTGTTGTAACTGTTGAAACAGAAGAAGCCTCTTGGATGAGAGGCGAAACGTCTTCTAGAAATTCAACTAAGTCCAGTTGCCTTTTTTTGCTACACTTTTGGATAAGTTTTACAAAACATCTGCACATTAGCAGTCATTGTGAGCATGTTAGCATGCAGGTGTTTGCAGTTAGCATTGCTGTAGCCTCCTGAAGGTGAAAATTAAGCATTGTATAATCAAATGACATCAAACCACAGGTACTTATTTGATGTTTCTTTCCAAAAACATTTCCATATTTTGATAATTAGCTTTGACTTGCACAGATCTTTAATCTGCGTTATTATTCTAAGTCACGGTCTAAACTCACACATCTGTTCTTATTGCCACAGCACACTAAACCTTTTAAACAAATGACTGGACTGGATTTATTACCTGTGTTTATGCCACATGTTTTAGCAAATAAACACTTTCTTTAAGGCATGACATTTTCAGTGATTAGGTAGCTTGTAGAAATAAACCTGTCATGTAGCCATATCACCATATCCTGCATAATAAATCCATTACTGTGCATACAGTACAATGTTGCATTATATGCTATAATATACTGCTATTAACTCTAACATTAATGTTTATTGTTCAGTTTCTGGATCTCTTACTATTAATCCCCTGATCATTTTTCTTGTTGAAGAAAATAAATTCCCAGCCAACTATTTCAAGTTTTATTGCATCAAAAGTCTGTAATTTCTCCTAATTTCCACTTGGCTCCATAGCAAGAGTGGACGCAGCTACAAAGCGGAAAGTTTGGCCGACGAGCACAGGTGTGGATAGACGTGCTAAAGCTGCTGCTTTTTATGGTCTGGACTCCCTCAGCAGAGCAAAATCATGGAACAAAACCCAACCAGCATTGGCCATTTATATTCCTACCAACAATGGAGTGGTTTTTCCTTTATGCAGATTTGACAAATAAATAAAACAAACCTGCCAAAACAACACACTCTATGACATGCTGTAATCATTATGTAGTCATGTAATGTACCATAAAAGTTCATAACACAAGGCAGTGATGGAGTGTGTTTACGCTTGTGTGGCCGCATTGTGTCTTTATATTGAGCTCCATATGTGAAGAAGCTATGGACTGTTGCTTCAGTATCTCCATCTGTCTTTCTCGTATGACTAACTTGAACATGATATCCAACCTCCTTTATTTTTTATTTTTTTTCCCCCCTTCTCTTCCTCTCCCTTTTGCCTCCTCTGTCCCGCTCCGGCTTAAAACATCCATTACTGCAGGACACAAATCCCTTCAAATAAACACTTGCTTACATAAACTTTACCTCCTTCTTTTCCTGCGTGCAGTATTTAAACGGCAAAACAACAGGCAAGACAGAAAGAGTGAAAGAAAGTGAGCTGAAGAAAGACAGAGTAAAGCAGAGGGAGGGAGGTAGAGACAGGCCCAGCACCAGTAGGGAGAAAGTGCGGAGTCATGCTGTAGGAATGCTGGAGGGGGGGATTGCTGGCGTGACTGCCCCATTTTTCACAGGCATAATCAGAGCCAGCTGTCAGTGAGAGAGCCCAGAAGATGAAGGGGGGAGGGAGGGAGGAGTGGGAGTAGAGGGACTTTGGAAGAAGTTTGAAAGAGAGAAGTGTGATAGGAGAAGTTTGTGGAGATTGAGTTTTGGTGAAGTTCATTTATTGCCTCTCCATGCATCATGCATCATGCATCATGCATCATGCATCACAGGGCCGACAAGTTGTGTAAAGAAAGCATCTGAAAAGGGTCATGTGCAAACAAATAATTAGCTTGTGTAACACTGTGTAACATGCATGCATAATGACAGAGAAGAGTGGGAGGGACTTCAGACTGCGGCCTTGACTTGGCCTGGCTGCAGTCTGAGCAAGGTTAAAGGAGGATGGATATGGGGGGGGTGTAGCTTCCTGCTTTCCTGCAGTTTCTTGGATTTCTATAATAAAGCATGATAATCTGAACAATCTGTTGTGTACATACATGGAGCCTGTAAATAAAGAACAAAGACCAAGACCCACATAAAAAGTAATAAAGTAACTGTGACTTTTAATTTTCAGATTTTCTGAGCCTTTTTGAGATTAGGAACAGATGCATTTTTGACTTGGAATCAGCTTACAATGCAATCCTTGTACATTTCACATCTGAGACTGTGGTAAAGCGGCTGCTACCAGCCATGCCAGTGCTGTTACAGTCCCAGAGCTGTGAATGTAAACATCGGCTCTGTTTATGTTTAGTCTGCAGTCATACGGTACATCTGCCTTCTACTATACGTGGGGTTATTAGTCGTCCTGTGACAAGTCGTGGTGTTCATCTTCTGGTTCAATTTGTGTCAGCATTAGTAGAACATGAACTCACTGAACCCAAATTTAACGACTCACGAAAATATCGGATTAAAAAGGCAGGACAGTGTGATGACAATGATGATGAAGGTTTTTTTGTTCCTGAAAAACCCTCTTCTTGCAGCAAATCCATTAATTCTTTGGTGAATCATTACACAGCCATTTCCTGAATAAGTTAAAGCAATAAGGTTTGTATACTATTGTGAGATACTTTTTATGATCTATCTGTTAGGCCATATTCTTCACACAGTGAACAGTGACACTGCCATGTACTTTATTTGACCCTTGATGGAAAAAGGCTTTAGTGGGAAAGCCTTGGCTTGTTGATTTTTGGATGATTCATCGGTCTTAAAGATGGTGAAATCCTCAAAGCTAACTTTTCACATCAGCGCTGCACACCTCGGACACGGAGAGTTCCCCTGAGATTTTCAAGGAAGAGTGTCATTGGCTAATGAAGTTTGCAGCCACTGCACTGATCTCTTTCTTCCCATAAGTTGGTAAAAATAAATTACCTTGTCATTTGCATAAGGCTCTCCTTGGACTAAGCCACAGAATTCTGGAAAAACTGGTTTCCTTCAATGCGAAGGCCCCCTTAACTGTTTTTCTTTTTTTGAAAAAATCTCCCCCTGGTGTTTTTACAATGAGGTGTTGCTTAAACAATATAGAGGATGCACACAAGCAGAAACCTTTAGAAACATTAATCTAAGTGAACTCCCCTTTCTGCCCACTTCCTGTACTCAGGTTTTGATGTAATGCTGGGTTGTTTAAACACAAGAGCATCAATCCTCAGTAGATCTCTTGGCCAAAATGCCCATAAATGTGCCCACAAGTGTGAAAATGATGAACAGTAAAAGTCCATGGTAAAATATTCAGGTATGACAGTGATTTTGAGGCATCTCTGGCGTCCCAATTCTAGTACAGAACCTCCATTAATCTCCATTTTCTCCCACTGTCTCCACACAGTATGTTTATTTATTCAGAATGTGATCTAATCACTGCAGGTTTTTCTATTCTATTCTATTCTATTCTATTCTATTCTATTCTATTCTATTCTATTCTATTCTATTCTATTCTGTTGTAGTGGACATTCAGTTCTGCTCCCTCTCACTCAGCTTGTGTCTGTGCTCAGCAGTTGTTTATCAGACTGAGTGAGTGGCCTGTAGCCTCTATGAGTTCTAGCCAAGTTCAAAGTGGAGCGGGTTCAAACTCCAGACTTTTGACTTTGTCTTCTTGTGGACCAGCTGGTCCATTATCAGAACTAGAGGGACACGCTAACCTCTGCCAACCCTGGCTTTTTGAACAGACTGAGTCATTACTCCATCGGCCGTTGAACAAAAGGTGAGACCATGTCTGGCTTGGATGGTCTCTAAAAGAAATCCCCTTTAAATGGTGAAGGGTTGTGCTGAAGTAAATGGTTGTTTCGTTGACGAATTATATCACACTCATACTGAGAAACCTTTTTGAGTGCAAGTAGCTTCAGGCTCTTTATATCACCCTTGAGTTTATTTCCTTTTAGGGCTTCACATTCTTTCCCTCTATTTCCATCTTGCTTCTTATTGTGTGACACAAAAACACAGACAGCCTGTACACAACATTTTGCCTCAACTTTTACTTTATTCTTCAGTACATAAGATTAAGGCTGCTTTGAGAGTTTCTCCTTTTATCAGATGATTGTGGCTGTAGGATATGATTTCCCCCTGTTGATACAGCGAGGCATCTCGGGTACTTTCCAGGGCACTTTCTAATGTTTGGCAACCTGTTGCATTGTTTATCAAGCTGCTAACTCTGGAGACACCACAGGCTGTGACTCACACTTTGAATCCAGCAGTCGCCAGTTCAGGGTTCAGTTTACCAACAGTGTTGCTCAATGTGTCCTCTCTGGCCAAGGTCACGCTTGAGTCGTGACTCATGAGATCCCTTTTTTTTATGCCGAGCTTTTGCTTTTTTGGGGTAATTGTTGTAAATCTCCTCTTGCGGTATTTGTTTGAATTTATAACCAGACATAATCATGCAAGGAATGCATTGTTTATTTCTGTCATCCAACTACAAAAACAGTGCTAAAGGTCTTTATGAGTTTTACTTTAAAATGGTTTTCTGTACAGTGCTCTTAAAGGTAATAATAAAAAAGCTTATTAGCATATTAAAATCACTGTTCTTTCTTAATCAAGTGCCAAATTCCTCCAACATGGCCTGATTCATGGGCTACAGTGAAGGTTAGCAGAGATCAATAAACCAACTCATCCTGGTTTATATTCTCTCACACTTTTCCTAAACTACACTGGTCAGGCTTGTTTACCAGGTTATATATATATATATATATACATAGTAGTTTCAGGACGACAAAGATAAGGATTAGGAGTCATTCACAGATTTGATGTTTGCTTCATTGTTTTGTTATGTGTGTGTCTGTGAACACAACACATGCAGCACGCGGCCTCGTGCCACTGCCGCATAGCTTGATGGAGGAAATTATGTCATTTCCTTGTTATCTTTTTGATGTCTGAAGAGAAATCCCCTTTACTTTCTCCAGACTCTAGTTGTCACACCGCCACGAAATGTTTTGGTAATGCAATTTTCAGAGCAGAAATAACCAGGTTTCTCTACAAATAACCACCGAGCAGATGTTAAAATTAACGGCATGTCCTGTGTCATATGTGTCACATTTTACACATGTGTCACGGTGTGTTTTGTGGGTGTGCTGAGGGTGTTTGAGCACCTGTGTGCAGACCGACTGAGCAGGTTGATGGGGGCGTTCTGTGTCTGTGGCTCCTTTTGCAGACAGGCTTTTCTGGGCCATGTGACGTTTGAGTAAAAGTTGTGCTGCAGACTGTATGGAACATGCAGAGGAGGCGTAGAGCGCTGCCCTGGTGTACATATGGAACTAGAAACGTCTCACCGCTCAGTCGTTTAACCCATTCGTGCCCACACACGAGTACATTACATTATGAAACGGTAAGAACAACAACAACAACAACCTCCTCCGTTTGGAAAGTCCTCCTATCATCTGTTTAAGCACTGTTTTATGTTTCTTTGATCATTTCCATAAGGTTCATGTATCATCGTTCAGACTTGATGATTAACAACCTATTATTTAGGTCAGTGTTTGTTGTTTGGAAAGATGTCATGGCTATGGCAGCTGTTGGTGTTTCATGTGTTTTCCATAAGAATTAATGACAATGCTGTAATCCATAAACAAACAAAACCAACCATAACATGCAAACTTATCCAGTCACTATTTAAAAGTTGTGTAGGTGAATATATTTTGCCCTTGTGGAGGAAAAAAATATGGATTTTCTTGATAATGTTACACTCAATGGGCCAAAAAATTTAAAAAAAAGTAAACACTATTGTATTGTATAAAGATGCAGTACTGGGATTCCAGGTTGCTTAATTAAATATTCTTTTAGTATTAATAACCTAAATAACAAACTAAATTTTATTTTTTGTAAGGTCCCTCCAAATTATGTTTGGTGAGCCAAATGAAAGTCTTTGGTGAGCCAACTTTGGCCCCTAGTGACATGGCTGAAAGTGTGTGGCCCTTGTGTTTATCTTCTGTTTGTGAAGGAACAAAATGCACAAACCCCCAACGTCAGTGTGTGCCACACAGAGTGTAGAAGCACTGAGTTCTTGGGTCTGTTACAGTGTCAAGGATTTAGTGTTATATAATTGTTAGGCTGCAGACTGCGACCAAGTGAATACCTGTCACCTTACCACTGTATTTTCAAGGAGCGGTAGCTTCCAGGTAACATAAATCGTGAAAGGCCTTCTCTAAAAAAGTGTTTATGGTGTCCCGTGTGAGTGGCTAATGAAGAAACATGGAGCTGCATCAGGGGAAACGCAACAATTTATAGTTTTAGAATTTGTACACTGATGAAAACATACAGTATTTATGAATATTTTACCCCATAACCACCAGTAGGTCAAATCCTATACAGTGGTTATTTTAAACACTTATAACCAATACATTTATAATGATAATAGGCTAAAATGGCTACGAAAAAAATTTGAATTGCCCTTCATATTGTGACAAAACCACAATGAATTTGTAGAATTGGCCAGCCTTCAGCTCACGGATTGGGTTTTGGGTCTGGCCCTTTAGGTGCAATATGCACCTAAAGGGCCAGACATTAAGTGCAAAAATTTAGTGGATATTGGATCAGAGATATCAGAATTACAAATTCTGATTCCCCCAAGTACCAAAAACATCAATAATGACCAATTATTGCTTGTCTTAAGCCATAACTATAACCACATTAACTATATTTCACTGAGCAACACTTGATGTAAGCCCCAGGTTCCAACATTGAAACTGTGTTTAAACACTCTCTCTTTTCAACCGAATCGCTCTGTTCCAACCCCTCACATTTCCTTTAACCCTCAGGTCTCCGCATTAAATGATATTGTTATACCCTGAGAGGTTAAAGAGAACCTATTTTGTGAGACGTCCTGTGTTGTATCAGAAAGGGCACAATCACAGTTGACTTCCAACTATTCTACCATTAACACAGCATCTGTCACTTGGCCCCATGTTTGTCTAAGGAGGTGATTACGTGAAGGCCGGGGCAGGGCCAGGCTAAGTAGGTTTAAATAGTGTTGCATTACTTCCTCTGGGAAACTGTTAATGGCACAAAACAACCTTTAGATAGCAAAACAAGCAGCACAGCTTTCAGCAACTGGTCGTTTGACCTGAGTTTTGTGTCGGAAACTATTTATAGCATTGAGGTTAATGCATTTGCTTGTTATCAAGTCACAGTCATTTTTTTTTCATGCTGTTTTGGTGACTTGTATTTGTTTATATTCACATTACCAGCAATACACAGTCATAGATTGAACAAGACACTGGAGAGCATTGTGTAACATCTTGTGAAAAAAAGTTTTGGTCTGACTAAAATGCAAATGCTAAGAAAATAATGTCCCCAAATTATAGCAACAAGCTCAGATAATTTCCTGTATCGGTGCTCAAACTCTGCTATTTCTGCTTGGCCCTGTTTATTTTTAGGGGGAGGGGGCCGGGAGGATTTGGACTGTGGACACATAATCCTCCCAGAAAAGTGATTTATTTATGAATTCCAGTGCAAAACCTCCCCTCCTGAGAGCTGGTCGGCCTGCCAGAAGTCATTGGCTGATGTTTACAGGACTGGATTGGCTAATTCCCATGGTGCAGTGTGCCTGCAGTGCTATCTTATTTATACAAGGCCCGATATGGGAGAACAGAGAGGTTTATTTTGGGATATTCCCCATAGATGGATCCGATTTCTCCAACTGGAGCAGTTTCCTCCATACGTGCTGCACTTCAGGTTCTAGTGGCAGACAGCACGCCTGTGGACACATCTCTCTGCCGCTGGAGTTTAAAAGGGCTGAAGTGGCTCAGGAGTGGAAACCATGTCATCATCTTGAGTTAACCTCAAGACAATAGATTAAGTCCTTGGACAACACAGGAAGTGGAACATTAGTCTCAAAAATGGTGCCTTGTTTCTTTTGTCAAAACAATTAAAAAACAAACAAACAAAACAATCCAATGTCAAGTTTAAGAATCAAATCAGATAATTTAAATTATCTATATTTCCTGAAAAAAAAAAAACACTTATTATGTTGTCAGTAGCTATCATTTCACACTGTGAGTCATTTCTCAGCCTTCATCAAAGTGAAACAGCATGTTTAATAAAACAACTGCTTTGGTTTTCTTACCTCAACTTAATCACGGAATACTAAGCAAAACACGTAAGTCATGTTTGCCTTTTGGAGAATATCACCTCCAGATTCTGATACGCAGACCTTAAAATGCTGGAATATTTTTCTCATGATCTCAACAAGTGTGGAATGAGTAATTGGTGGAAAGGATGATGATGAATTAAAAGCACATCTCTCCTGTTCTGTAAACATTTTAATCATGCGGCACCATAACAAAGCAGGTTTGCGGTGTTATCGCAACAACTGCATTATGTCATTACCTATAAATCAGACTTACTGACAAACTTAGCTAGCAACGCTGTATTTAAAACTTTGCAGATCCTTGTTTATTTCTTCTTTTTCGTTTTGCTCTCCTCTTGTTCTCAGCCCCCTGTTGTTCTCCTCTCACATCCGTCAGTGATTATGTAAAGGAATCGGGGCAATTTAGGGGAGAGGCGCGGGACCTCTGACAGAGCTGACGGCCTGGTCCAGATGTTGGTCAGGTGTCTCGATCGTCTTTGTCCCACTTGAAGTTTAAAGCTACACAGAGCTGAGGGCAGAGCAGGTCTCCATGACCAAGTTAGGAGAAGGAAACGCAAGAGGAAACTCTCCATGGAGGCAGCCTCTGACTACACATCTGATCCTGGGATCTCCTTCATACATATGATATGACAGTTTTTATCAACACAAACACACACATGTTTGCGCTTCTATCAGAGTGAGGACCCTCATAGACATAATCCATTCACTAGCCCCTTACCCTAACCTTAACCATCACAACTAGATGCCTAACCCTAACCCTAAAACCAAGTCTTAACCCTGAAAAAGCCATTTTAATGGGTGAAAGAAAAGTGAGGAGCAGCCACAATGTCCCCACTTTGTAGGGTTTATTTGATTTTTGGTCCTCACTCTGCAGCAAGTACAAGAACACACACACACACATCCTTCATATCCTTTCATTCTATGTCTCCTTAAGCATTTTGACAAGAGCAGACCACAGCAAGAGCAGCATGTTTCCTCCGACGTCCTCACCTTTTGTAATAACTAGTGATGTCAGGAAGGTGAGCCCAGTGACAGTATAATGTTACTGCACAGACTTCGGTGATTAAGCGGGTTGAAATTCTGGGGCAGACACTCAAAAAAAGGCGTCCTTGTGTCTTTCACTCTTGTGTATTTTTCCACTTGCAGTCAGTGTATCTAGTTTCAGGTGCACACGCAGCCACACATGTGCACCTACAGTGTAGCAGGAAGTATCACGAAGAGATGATTTCTATCCTCGTGTTCCTGTGCGAGTCATGTGCAAACCAAAATAGTTGGTTTGAAAATCTCTGTTTTTTCCCCTCAGAAAAACATCTGTAATGGACAACAGACTTTCTAATCAGCTTAAACAGAGGAAGCTCATTGCAACTGAAACATGACCAGACTCCCACCAAGCTGTGACCACTGTCCCAGGGGCTTGACTGTAGGATAATCCAAACACTCTGATCATATTCTTGTAATCATTTGTTAGTTGCGTGTTTGTGTGCGGGTGTTGTGCTGTGGGTTCGCTGCATCTTCAGAATGCAGGAGCGGAATCTCTTGTTTAAAAGGAATGGATGGAAACAACACATATTTCATTGCAGTGCCTTTTGGCTTTGGTAATGGCTCAAGTTCAATTTCACAATGAAAATATGGAATTAGTTTTGAAAGTTATTCAGTCTTTGACTTTCACTCGTCTGGCTTTAGGAGGAGGAAATCGGTACAGATTAGATTAGATTAGATCAGTTAAACATACTGCAACACTGCTAACTTTTTAGTTTACCATTTTGGAAACTCTGGGATTTGCTGAGATTAAGACCAGAAAATGGATTCCCATTGTAATAGGAAGCTACAACTAGTAGCTAGTAAACTAGCTTAGCATACAGATAGTGTGACACAGATAGCTTGGCTTGGTCTATACAGTGATTATAAATTCACCCTGGTATCAAATTAAGATATGTACCGAGACAATTGTGTGTGAACACGTCTAACCAACAGAAACTCTTTTTCCAAATCTAGAATATAAATAATTCACCCGTTAGCACGTCTTGTCACTGTTTCACTTTGTTTTCAGAGCCTATGCTAAGCTAACTTAGCTTCCTCCTTGTTTCACTTTCATAGTTACCAAATAGATATGCAATAGATACGCAATACATGGTCCACGATACCAATTATAATCACGATACAACGATTCAGTGATAATCAGTATATTGTAAGGCAATCGTATAGCGAGCAACACATCATGATATCAGTCTAACGGAAGAAAACAAAACGTCTGTGAAAAGTTAAAAGTACACAAATTCTCTCCTTATTCACAACATAGTGAACAAAGTGCATAAAGTCTATGTATTAAATGTGGATTGGGCATCACTTCTGCCCATGTTTCCCTCATTCATTTGAGCAGCGCCACCATGAGGAACCAAGTAGCGATGCCCGGTGAGTGAAACTGACAGGGAATGTTTACTTTAGAGCGCCTTAATTTGTTAGTTAAAATAGTGATATTTGCCCTGGCGTATCAATTATCCCGTTGCACGAGGAAGGACAACATGATACATCATGTATCTGACACATCTTGAAAGGCAGATGCCATAATTATGTCGTGTGAACTGATACGGCCCCGTATGTCTAAATATTTTCCTTCGTAGTTCCGGATAAGTTTCAAAGCTTCGGTGGTTTACCAAGGAGGACATTTCAAAATTTATGGCTCCTGTTTTGTACTGTAAAAAAAAAAAAAATCTGTAGGTGGAGAAGCCACGTACATCGTCTCCTCTTGTGCAGTTGAAATGGAAAGCAGCTGTCTGCATGGTGGAGGTGCAGGTAAACCAGGGAAAAGAGATTTCTCCACATGTACAGACCGTCAAGAAAGAATTTAACATTCATTTAATCACAGAATTCCTGTAGGTGGACATATTTTGGTGTATTTCTTTTTCCTTTTTTCTTTTAGCTTGTGTTTTTGTCAATCCAGCATCAACCTCACTGTATTTATGTCTCAGTGAGGGACCAAGCATTTCGGCAAAGAGAAAACCCTGTTTTTGGATTAAAATGTTGTTCTTTTATTGACCCCAAAATGCAGAAATTATGGTGATAAGGTGTTTATGGAACAAGTCAGACATACTACACTGTTGTTTCTGTTGAATTGTTCACAAGGAAAAACATAAGCAAAAAACCCAAACCGTTCACGATGGTTAAACAAAATACATGTCAGCTACAACTAAATAAACAGAATAATGGTTAAAAAATGTATTTATATAGTGCTTCATAAACTCAAAGAAAGCACAAGAATGAATAAGATAATTAATTAGAAAATAAAAAAAGTCATCCAACTAAGTTAACACCATTAAACATTAAAAGCAGTCTTGAAAAGGTGAGTTTTGATGAGTGACTTGAATGAGAACAGGTCAGAACAGCAAATGTCACTAAACCAAAAACTGCCATGACTGAAGTAACTCAAGATAAAGTAACAATGGATCATTTAGAAAGAAGAACATTCTACCCTAAAGTGCTGTATGTTAATCACTTTGAAATAAAATATCATTTGTTTTCATACCCTTAATATAAGGTTTATAATAAAGGCAAAGGCCTTGCTGGTGCCACTATGTTCCTACAGCAGCTCAAACAGATGTGCGTTTCACGTTTTTTTGAAACGGAAGCTTACTACGCAAACAAAGAAGAACAGCCAACTGATGAGGCGAGTGAGTGTTTGGAAGCAGCATTACCATGTGGAACATTACAGTCCGAACCATCTTCCCCATCAGGAAAGTGTTGATTTTCTCAGCATGGATGGGAGTGTTGGAAGGTTGTGCAGGATGATACACTGGCTCCTTGAGGGTGATGACTGTCAGACGAGGGCCTGATGTCATGGGAGAAGATGTTGTGCAGCTTCTTCTGTTTATGTTGCAATCACAGAGCTGAGTGGATAAAGCTGCATGCAGCTGAGTGTGTTATGTCCTGTTGTGGTGCTGGTCTGAAGTGGTGCAGATGGAGGATATTTGTGTCATGTTTTCTGTAAAACCTCTTATATTTTCATACTCAGGATTTTAAAAAGCTGGCAGCACATCTCCATGTCTTTCATCTTCTTTGATTTTTTGTTTTTCTTTTAATGTCCTGACCTTAAAAATGTCAAAGATAAAATCGAAACACCAAGATACACCCACACACTGTTCTGCAGCCATCAAGAATTGAGTATTCGGAGAGTTTCATTAACCGCTTCCCCATTTCTTTTCTTTTCTTTTTTTTTTTTTTTTTTTTTTACTGAAATGGCAATTGTTCAAAACAGGCTTGACTCACTCAAACACAGCACCATAGTGTCAGGTGCTGGGTGACTCAGATGAGCATAATGTTTTCGTCCTACACGTCTGCAGAGGTTCTTTTAAAAAACATTTTTTTTGCTCAAGTAATTCATAAAAAATGTTACAAACCCTTGGCCATATTTTTATTTTCTTATGGCTGGAACTTGTGAAGTTGTGCAAACTTCACATTTTCATGAATGACCAACGCATCCCGTCCCATTTGAAGAAAATGTGTTTTTCTTTCTGTAGGCCTCTTTCGGGAAACACAGCTGATGATTCATGTTTCTTCAACACAGCAAAAGAAAAATGTGACACGTAATGTAATATATGAAAAACGTCTTCTCTCTCTTGGTTTCTGGTCATACTTTGGTTGCAGAAGGGGGGTGGGAAGGGGGGTTCATCCACACAGGCAGGCCCCCGTGATGTTCTCCAACAAGCCCTGCTCCTCTGTTGCTCACTAACCCCAAACTGCTGTCAATGGTTTCCAGCTGCCAGTGGTGTGGTGTCTCTCCTGGGAGACGAGCAGCGCTCAGCTGGCTCCAGGTTCTGACTCATTCAGTGTCCAAGAGCTTTGCTCAACTCCCCCAACTCCTTTCCTCCCCTCTCCCCTGAGCAAACCCCACCCTACTCTTTATTTCTTTGGTTTATATATAAAAACCATAAATATTTGTGTATGATTTGTGTAAAGCAGCTGACGCATATGTTTGTATTTTATTTTAAAAAAAAGTGCCTTTAATGATGAGGTGGACGTAAAAAAGGCTTGAATATAAGTAGGTAGCATAGTTAGTTAACACTGAACAGTTTGGTCATGAGTGTCTGATGCGTCAATGGCTGCAAATCTGAAACTGCTGAGAGGGTCAGCTTAAGTGGTGGATATGGGGGGGGGGTGGCTGAAGGAGGTAAAAAGGCTCGTTTTGTGTCTTTTATGTTATTTTGATGAGTGTATCACTTTGGTCTGGTGGTGAGGGACTTCTAAATATAGCCAAGAGCGGTTCAGTAGCAGGGCACTGCTTGCGTCACCTTGGGTAAATATTTCTCTTCTGGCAACAGTTGTGTGCTCCAACCGTCGTTTTTTCCTGAACATTCAGCAGAAAAATCGAAGAGTCCTGGCTTTGGTCATGGCTGCAGGTGGGCTGGATTTAGGAAATAAAGGGCAGAGATGATAAAACCAGAGCACATGATGTTTTAATAATAATATAAAAAAAAAGGCAGGGTAAAAAAGCAGACCAGGGGAAAAAAAAAGAAAAAAAAAAGACGGAACTCATGTAGACTCATGCGCAAGTAGGCGTACATTAACACACACACACACACACACACACACACACACACTCTTAAGTGAAGCTAAACACACTCAGGCTTCTAGGAGTGACAAAGCATCACATCCTTCTATCAACAGACGACCCCCCCCCCCCACATTTGACCTGTGACCTCGATGACAACAAACTGTCATCACCATCACTCCTGCTACGTAAACAAAAATGCGACACACAGAATGGTGTTCCTTATGTTGTGGGGACCTAAATCTGTTTACACTGTCACATGATGGGGACTTGTCTTCCTTAAAGGGACAAAAATAAACTCCCCATAAATTTACGTAAATTACTGCATTTTTAAGGAGAAGATGTGTTTTTTAAGTTAGACTGAGGTTAGGGTTAGGTTAAGGTTAAGGTCAGGGCACTAGTAATTATGGTTGAGGTTAGATTAAGTCTCCAGGAAATGAATATAAGTCTATGCAATGTCCTCTGAAGTCATGGAAACCTGTGTGTGTGCGTGCCCACAGATCTAACACCACTTTGAATTCTGTTTGTTTGAATTCTGTGATTTATTACATTCCTTGTCATTCTCACACTAAACCAGCTTTCTCTGTCTGTCTTGGATAATAAAAGCACAATCTTCATGTTATCCTTAAACCTTAAAGTTCCACTGTGTAAGAATTTGGAACATTTAATGGTGAGACTCCTCCGCTCACCCCTCTGTTTATCTAGTGTGTTAGGGAACTACGGTGGCCCTCACTTACCAGAAAGAATGTTGTTGTTTTAAATTTTCAAAACACATACTCTGACTGGTTTGTCCATTTAGGCAGCTGCAGAAAAGTACATATGGAAGACTAATTCTGGGACTATGAAAACCCAACAATTTTAATTTTTTAAAGTGATTACTCACTTTGACAAAACCTTGACCTTTAAAGGCCTGGCCATAGTTTCTGCAGTTGCGTCAACATTCCGATCTTACTTACATCGTTCCACAAATGCATACCTGATCTGATCCTTCATGTATTCCATTTCAATATGTTGTCCTACCTGAAGAATACACAGTCTGCAGGAGGATGTCTGCACAGGGAACATACATACCACCATTCCACATATTGGTAGACCTCAGTGAATTTGAATTTGCAGAGGCAGAAGCTATGGCTTGGCCTGTCAAGGTCCACTGTGTAACATTTGGTGGGTTTATTTTCAGAAATTGATTATACTTTCCATACGTGTGTTTAAGTTTTTTTGGGGCCCCGGAATAAACCTTTTTAAATGTCACTTTGGACAAGGGCGTATCTTTACGGAGGCTGCAAACTTACACCACCATATTTCACCAGTCCTAACAGACAAAACCAGGCGGAGCATGCATTTTGCATTTGGAAGCAGAAGCTCGCTGCAGCGATGAAATAGATTTACGTTCTCTCTGGTATGTGAGGGACACTGTGTGTGTGTGTGTGGGGGGGGGGGGGGGGGGGGGGGGGGGGGCTCCATTTTTTACAATCTGCGGTCTCCCCGTTAGATGTCACTAATTCTTGTATTAATGTAAAAAAAAAATTCTCCTATTTCACTTTACGACTTTCCAAATGTTCTCACCATCGACAGCGTCACGTGTTTGCCGAGCCTCTGTATTTGGCAGCTTTATATCAACTCTGCGGTGTGACGCTGTTTAACGACTGCTCCGTCTGTCGTCCAGAGACCTGGTTTGGCCTCCAGTGAACCTGCGTAAAAAGGCAAGCAGCTTAGTCAGTGCACCTGTGCTTTACAAGAGTGTCATCGCTGTCAGTGTTAAATGACAGCGCAGCTTTGCACGGCTCTGTTAGTAAGGCTCTGTTAGTAAGGCTATTGTTTGTCCTTTAACTTTTGTACGACACCATTTTGCTGACATGTAGGGCAGCAGCCAAAAATATATGTGACGTTACCATTAGTCTGTTCAGATGAGCAGCACAACTGAACAAGTGCATGTTTTATTTTCTTTTTTGTTCCTTCAGCCCTTTTTTTTATAACCTTCAAAAATCTTCAAGAGTTACATACAGCAGTGAAATTTATGACAAACCTTGAGCAAGACTCTTAAGCTTAACTTAAATACGATCGCAGAAGACTGATCTTAAGAGAGACTGATTGTAACAGATACTTCAAAGGAAAAAAATGTAATAGTCCTTGCACGCAGCGGTTTGTCTGGGAAATGGATCAGAAGGCACGTGGAGGGATATAATCAAAAGAAGGAGCAGCACTGCAGCCTTCACACTGACTCACTGTGAGTTCTGCTCGCGTCTTTTGGATTATTTTAGCCGGTTCCAGAAGCCTGGGCTCCCCGTTGCGTCAAAACCATTAAAAAAAAAAGATCTTTGTAGACGTACCATGTTACTTTGGTGAAATGCTGTGCTGTAATTCTTTGAAGTACCAGTTTAGGGTTAGAGGATGATATGTTTAGCTTTACTTTTTAACCCAGTCATATCTAATTATGTTTAAGTTGATGCTTTCTTTTGTTATTTCGGTTTGTCTTGCTCCCACTGGGGTCTGGATTCAGTCACAGAAGTACCACAGATGAATTTCTCCTCCTATACACGGCCATTTATTCTTGATCAGCATTCACAGTCCACATATTTGAAGTGAAGAAACAGCTCAGCATTTTGGGGAACTATACATCTTCCTTTCCTCGATGAGTTTAATGAGAATATTTTAATTACACAAATATTTCCAATATAAATATGTATCTCATATGTGACCTTAATCCTGGTTGTGTCTAAAGGCAACACACTTGACCCAAAAGCCTCTGAAATCCACTAATTCCTCTTTAATCTGTACAATACCATATGTGCTACATTTTGCAAGAACTGTGTTGGAACTAACTTAAACTTTTTTTCCATTCCTTTGGAGAAATATTACCATATTTACATCACTTCCTGCCCTTGTGTCTCATCCGTTTACACAAGGTATGAGAAGACATTGACATCAAATTTCTGATCAAACGTAGTCACATTCGTTGCATTGAAACTTGTTACCACCACATTTTACATATGGAGCACCTTGTTCTAGATGTGCAACTCACAGACAACAGCCTTGCAGAGCAGCAGTCTTGCATCGCTGCAAAAAGAATGAAGTGCTCAGGCACAGAAATGGGACATTGTGTTCCAGTCGGGCCGATATCAATCGTCTCTTTAAGTTCTCTTTATTCCTTTAAAATGCACTTTTGATTGTGCTTTATTTACTAACTAATCATCTACCAAACTGAGACAAATGTCTTGCTGCAAGCATCTTTTGTTATCTTTCTCAATGTACAACAACAACACGTACCCCTTATGTTTTACAGAATGTTAAAGTTTTCTACATTCTAAGGTAATGTCCTGGATAATCCTTGAAATCCTCAGATATTCAGCTAATGATCACGTGTTGAGTACACGTAGAAAGCAGTTTTTTTTGTTCTAATTTCAGAACTTTTAAACAGTTGATGACAGACTCTGTCAATTGACTAATCGATAAATTGATTAATCAGTTCATTGTCTTAGTCCAAATTTGAAACTGTCAAATGTAAACGAGCAGTCTTCTGGATGTCACCATCCTCTGAAGTCCAGCTGAGAAACATCTTTGTGCGCAGCTTGTCTCCATGTGACAGGAGTTCTGTCCCGGACATCAGACAGGTGTCCAACCGGTTGCTTGAGTCGGTTAACCCCGAGCCCCGGGCCTGGCTCTGGTGCCGTAATGCTGGAGGTCAGAGGTTAATGGAGCAGAGTGGCGCCGGCCAGTCATCCCCCAGGATCTCGGGTGGATTTGGTAAACAGTGAAGCTGTCACTGCAGATTAATACTGAGAGGAGGTAGAAGAGGGCCAAGCACACAGGGGGCTAATGGCTCCCAACTCAGCCATGAAAGTGCCTGTCTTACCCATTCTCCTCTCCCTCCCCCCCCCATGCATAAGCCCTGCAGACTTAGAGAGTAGGAGGAGGAGGAGGAGGAGGAGGAGGAGGACAGGGAAGAAAAAGGTAGAAGAGGAGTAAACTTAGAGAAGAGGAAATAACAATAAAGAACATAATAATAAAGAGGGCAATAATCACAAGTGCTCTTGAGCACTTGAAATGCTGAAAAGTAAAAAGAAAGGAAGGCGTGACGTTAAACTTGTAAGACCTTTTCAGTCTCTGCAGCAGTTACTGTTATATTTTATTGTAGAGCTTTTCCCCGAGGTCAGTCCCTGGTTACAGCTATAGGAGCACAAACCAACCGCCAGCTCTCCTCTGTGGGGGATCTTTGGGGAGTTTTTCTTTTCTTAATGAGGCACATGCAAGCCTTGACACTCTGGTTTATCAGTTTTTGCATCTTTCATATGAAGGGGCAGTCCCCTCCACTTCATTTGCATTGTGTTTCAAGACAGGATATTGTATGTCGTGACGCTGCGAGGCTCTAGATTGTGGTTACACTCTTGTCACAGGTCATGAGTGAGTGAAAGAGAGAGAAATTAAAAGATATGTACGGCTGCCATCATTTACATCATGTAATGGCAGAGTTTTTCCATCAATCTTTTATTTACTAACAAACCAGTGGTGTTCATATTATTTTAACTCATGACCTGCCTTTACATTAAAAGCCTTTGGACACCCAACACAGTGTATTTGTACGTTTGGCAATAGTTTTTCAAACCTGTAACTCTATCAAGCCACTATGCATGTTGTTGATGATATGACATTAAAAATATTCAGATTAGCCAACCCTGCTCATAAACACACAGACACCCACATTTTCTGATGGAAACAGAACTTTCCCTAAATTGTCTTTTTGTTATTGTTTGAAGTTTACCATAAAAATGTTTACAAGAAATTAATAGTCATGTCCTCATACACACAAAACCCACCAAAATGACTCCAGGGGCCAGGGGGAATAAGGCAAGGAATGAAAAGTTAAAATAAAGCCAACAGACTTTATTTCAAATCATCAAACTCCAAACACAAGAAGTTGAAGACGATGACGATAGCAATAGTAAATGCAAGTGCAAGAAAGAAGAGGCGCTATGACATAATTGTTTTCCCACATCTGCATATTGGTCGTATACTCACAAACTCAAGGGTGGCATTTTTGAGATTTTTGTCACTCAAATTCTTTTCCAAAAACTGCCCAAAATGCCGGTTCTGTGCGGATAAAAACCTGAATCTAAGGTGCGTCACACACCATCATCCAACAGCTACCACTTTATCCCCCACGTGGGGGTTATAGGGAAACATCAGAGAAACAACCATTCATTTGCACACTCACACCAATGGGTGATTTTAGAGTGTCCAGTTAACCTAATCTGCATGATTTTGGACATGTGGGAGAAAACCAGAGAAGCGTGCTGCATGCTGTCACACGCGAAAAAGTTAATTCCATATTATTTGCATCACTGTTGATGTGCAAAGGCCTTTACTGTATAACAAAAACATCAGCTATGATTTTGATCCAGAAAATGTGGCGGGTTTGTCTGCTGGGAATCAGCTGCCAAGGTCCTGACTGAACAGAAGTGACATTCACTCATATATATTTTTCAGCTTCAATAAAAAGGGATTCCTATAGTGCTGTTGACTTTTGTATTTGTAAATGCCTCAATGTGCTTTACTGTAGACACTCCCAATCATTCCTCCCACCAACGTTGTCAGTTGGCTTGTCGGGGGGGGGGGGGGGGGGTGGGACGGCGGGGTGGGGGGTGGGGGGGGGGGGTGTTACAGCAGTGGAGAGGGCATTTTGTCCAAACGTATTCCATGCAGTACTCCATTGTACAGTCCTCACAATGGGACTGAGGCTTTGATCTTAGCGGGGAGCAACCCCCATCCCTCTCCTCCTCCTCCTCCTCCTCCTCCTCCTCTTATGTTTTCTCTTCCATTCACTTTTCTCCAGTATTAGTCCTTGACCCTCCATGTACCGCCAAGTGGGCCCGGCGAGGAGAGAGGAAATGAAGCACTGATTAAAATTAATGAAAATGTAGTGATGTGAAGCGAGGGGAGAAGAAAAAATAAGTTGCCCTTCGTAATTGAAAAGCCCGTAGGACTGAGACGATCCCTTTCACAGGTTGTTTGTGGTAAGATGCTCAGCCTTGTCAATCTGACACACACACACTCAGTGATGTTTGCTACCAGGACTGAAGGATGTGGTTTAGTTAGAGGCTTGGGGGGGGGGGAGTGTGTTTTTCACTTACGACAGTAAATGTCTGATACATTCCCCCGAATTACTCTCTCTTTTCAATATTTTCTATACATTGTGAATGAATTCTGTCTCACCAATTCAGCCACAGCCAGTGCAGTGCCCCATCATGTCCTCTGTGCTCAGTTGTGGAAAACAGAAGGCTTATCCCCCCTCCTGCATCGCCCTCCCCTCCAGTAGCCCAATGCTCCAGTGAGTGTCTATAGAGCTCTGGATCTGCACAGCGTTGCATTGTTTCCTTCCCCTGGCCTTCTGCCAAGAGCCAAGCCGACTTTGCAGAACTTGTACTTCACCCAAGCCTCGTCTTTTCTTTTCTTGCTCGCTTTTATTCTCCCCACTCGGCTATTCTCTGCCAGAGAGCCTGCGAGTATTTCCTGATGCAGTAAGGGTTTTTGTGTTCAAGATTGGATGGAGTGCGAAGGGCAGAGTCGAAGAGCAGTACAGAGGTAGACGAATAAACAGGTACTGTGGAGGAGCGACACATAAGCTGGGATTCACTGAGCTTAAGATTCTGTAAAAGAAAATACACATTTGTCTGTGTTTCCATCCACTGCTGTAAAGTGGATATTGGGAGTAAGTTCACTGTGATCATCAGGCGGTGGTGCAAAAAATCCTCTTCACAGCAGAAGGATAAGAAGTTTTTCCTTCAAAATGCAGAAGCCAGAGGGTACTTTCACTAACTTGTCTTCTAGGAATCATCCTAATAAACCTTTATGCAATATTTCAGGAGAGTGTTTTAATCTTCTCTTCTCAAATCAAAAATGGGCATAAAAGCGGGCTAATGGAAACCAGACTATGTCAGTACTTAAACGAAAAGTGAAGTGAATGCTGGTGATATTTTGGCAAGCACATCATTTTCCTCGCGCAGTTCAAAAACATGCAGATTTGAGGATTAGACCAATTGGACCCTCTAAATTGGCCGTAGATGTGAATGTGAACGTGGATGGTTGTCTGTCTCTATGAGGCCCTGTGATGGACTGGTGACCTGTCCAGGGTGTGCCCTGCCTCTGACCCTATGTCAGCTGGGATTAAGCACCAGCGCCCCCTGTAACCCTCATTTGGAGGATAAAGCAGTAGAAGTGAGTGAGTGAGTGACAAGATCGCTCATTTCAGTTAATGTCAGTCAAGTGACACAGCCCTACAAATGATAAGACGCTGTCACTCAAGGGTCACAATGACACAGCGCTGAAGCATATGAACATTCATTTCTTACAGAAATATAATTTATTTCTCTAAGAAATAAATTATATGAATGATTTATTCTTCAGTCATACCCAAAAATGTAATCAAGTGATGGTTATTTCAATGTTCTTTAACCTAAACCTAGACCTTACCTAACTGAATATTTTTGTCCAATAGCTTGTCAGATTATCAAACACTTACTGTATTCTGTAAATATATCTCCATAACAAAACAAAAGCCCCAGGAGAGGTAAATTGGAAGCTTTGACTCAATAAAAAACGTATGACTTTTTCTTCTTGTTGCAAAACAAACTCTTGGCTTGAAGCCGTAAGACTTAAAATTTTAATGGCGCCACTTTTCATGCGACAAGACAATTAGACGATTAACTTCTCAGGAAAATGTTTTTACGTTATAAATCAAATGAGAGGTAGAAGCGCATCAAAATTCTTTTGTCACCAGCAATATTGCCACCTTGTGGCTATTCAATAATTGGTTACATCCTGAGTAGACTCAGACAATGGGAGAAAATGCTAATTGTGATTCATTATCTTAGTCCCTCATTAACTTTTAACTATTTTCGTCTTTTTGGAGACATGATAAGACTTGTGTTTCCTGAGGGCAGCTCACATGCTTAATTCTTCTGGCCTATTCCTACACTCCTCCACCCTAATGTTGACCTCTCTTTCTGGCTAAGTGTGTCACCTATCCCAGCAGCACCCACACCCTGGGGGGCAGCACGGAGGCACGGAGCATCCCATCCTGATGACACTCCGCATCCCAGACATAAACACGGGAGACAAATGAGCCGTGATATGATGTATCAGGTGTTGGCGTGGAAGATTTATAAGGTGACAAGACAATGGGAGGCGGACACCAAAAGCCTCTATCTGCCATCAGCTCTTCACCTCCACAGCAAACCCACTTGAGTTTCAGCAGCCATGGAGACATTCATTTCCCCTTTTAATCCCCTCAGTTTTCCCATCCATGCGGCACAGATTAGGTGTTCTCACACGGCTGAATCAGATTGTCCGAGATTTTGAGATTGCACTGACGACAGAGGAGTCAGGCACAAGAGGACTTGTTATTGTGAAATGAAGGAAGTCCTCGTTCATGGAAAGGGAAGTTTGGGGTCAGGTAGAGCTTGGCCAGGGATGGACGGAGGAGGCAGTTGTCCATGTCACCCTTTTTCACAACCAGCAGCTGGTCAACATACAATAGTCTGAACAGGAAACTCCTCACTTGTCCGTGTGTTCATTTAGCTCTGAGGAGATTTACAAAACACACGTTTGTAAATCTTTGATAATAATACACAGCACATGATATGTTTATGTGGGAGGAGGGAAAAACTGGAGCAGCAGACCTCACACATGCAAACGGTGAAGAAGAGTAAAGCAAAGTTAATTTTAAACTTTTATTCATGAGGCCGTGAAGTGCAGTGTTGTCCATGGTAAATATACAGAGCCAGAAATGATGTTATCTGCATGTTATCTCGTTCAAGGTCACTCCTGTTTGGTGTGGATTTCAACACAGCTCAGCCTTTCATGTTTTAACTGTTGGGGCCAGACGCTGAGAGCATGTGGGTTGAATCTTTGCTTTTTCATGAATCAAAAATGAAATAAACCAAACACTAATTCCACATTTCAACTCTTAAGATAGTGCTTTAAAGTCAAATGAAATATCTCCATTTTGGTCATTTGGTGATCAGAAACAGAAACCCCGCAGATACACTCAGCAGGATCCTCTCCTCCATCCATGAGCCATCGAGGTGATGACATGTGAAAGAGGAGACAAATGTATGTTGCGCTGGTGCCGTGTGCCATGGGATCCAATCCAAACTGATTCTGAAAATACTGTTCCTGACATGTGAAAAACCTGCATGCAGTGCCCAGGGCCAAGTCTGCACACAAGAAACACACACACACACACACACACAACCTTTACAAGCTCGCGAGATACAATCGCCCACCTCCTCCACCTACGCAGCTGCCTTCAGAGGACGTGAAACTGGAGACATGAGAGCAGGAGTGAACCTCCCCACTCCCTGTCCTTTGTCTCCTGACAATGTGGAGTGGTACAGTGAGCTGTGACACCAAACAGATTCCTCACAGCTCATCAGGGAAAGACTAGAGCCTTTGGGGCTGTGTGTGTGCACGTCATGCATGGATGTGTGTGTGTGTGTGTGTGGGGGGGGGGGGCTAAGTCAATCCATGGGTTTGTTTGTTTTTACTTGCATTTAACCCTTTGTTTTGTATGACTTTTCATACCTCAGAGTCGCTGTGACACATTTTTGCAAACAGCCAGGTCAGAACCTGGTGTACGGCTGGATGAATGATGCATGTTCATACCTCAGGGTGAAGTCGATGACGGTCGTGCAGCAGCTGTTGACAACTGCATTCACTGGATAGGAGCCAAAATAACAGCATTCTTTGATATTCAGCAAATTAACAACATCATTCTATTGTGTTTGCGTTCATTGCAGTTACACACGCAACGTTTTCATACAGCAGAATTACCAATGTAGCTGGTTTTGTTTATTTGGTTTCTTCCATTTGTGCACTTAGACATGGAGCAAGTACACATTCTTGACTGAAATCTAATACAAAAGGTTTTTTAAAATGCATCGCTATGTGATTAAACACAACTGAGAATACACTGTAATGTTATTTAATGTTTTACATACTATTCTTAGAACTGATGGACTTTCACAATCTGTGGCCTAAAAATGGCTTCACATCAAATTCATCAAGTTCTTCCAGTGGGTGGAGTTTTCCCAGCAGGCTGCTGGCACTTGGCCCTGATTGGCTGATGGACACAGCTGAGTTGAGTGACGGGCTGTCAGATGGGATCCATCGGCAGACAATGCGCCCACTGAGAGGCTCAGAGGTCAGTCTGCTAACAACGGCTCCACTGGTGAAGTTTGTTTTCTCGTGACGAGCCACCCTTTCATGTGTGCCACTCATTATCAGAGCTTGTGCTCCCCGCTGCCCCAAACGAGGCTGCATGTGTGTGCACACCATTGTGTGTGTGTGTGTGTGCGAGTGTGTATTTTAACCAAAACCATTTCATACCCTCTAGTGACCCTGTTTTGCCAGAACTGGAGCGCATACAATTAGGAATCCGACTCAGGTTGACCTGAGCTGGTCTAGGCTTGCCTCTGTTTTGTTTGGCATCAAAGATGAATGGCATAGTGGATGCCACTACTTGTTTTATCTGGACAACTTTTATTACTTGTTACTCTTGCTTTCCCAAGCCGATAATAAGCACAGCCAGAATCTTTCCAGCTATTTCCAGCTTTTTGAGCTCCGAGCTTTTACATAATCAGTTGCCAAAACGACATGTTGAAAAACGCTGTGCAGAGATGGAATAGTTCCTGGAATGTGGCTGCCCTTGGTGTGATGTCAACAGGGCCAGATTTTTAGGAGTTGCTGGAGAGCAGTTAAGTAAGGAGAAACAGTGGATCTCCTGTGGAGGAACAGACAAGTGTAGATCAATAGCTTGGAGACAGGAGTGTTATTTGGAGCTAAAGCCAAATAGACACAGGCCTTTTGTGTTGGAGATGAGAGAGGGACTTCATAGAAGGTTGTTTGAGATACACTTCTGGACGTGTATGCACTTCTGTGTATGTACTTGCAAGAATGGCTGCGTGAAAACCCAATGTGTGAATGAGGACACTTGCATGCCTTTCTGTTCTTGTGCGTGGGTTCAGTTCCATGTGTGTGTCCACTCTGGTATGTGTGCTGATCGTGGCCTTTTATCCAGAGAAGAAAGCAGCTCACTGTCCTCATGCTGTCCTGGGTCTAAAGGCTAGTCTGGTCTGGTCTGAAACCGGGCTTCAATGGCTAGACCCTCTGTGTTTCTTCATGTTGAAGCTCAGCCTTGTTCCCAGCTGTTTGTTCAGCTGGCCCACCAGCGGGGACACCGGGGACTCAAAACCCCCCTCTCGGGCCCAGTCAGACACCTCCACCGCCGCACCCACCTAGGTCACTAACCTCCTGACCTCCTTGCCCAGAGGTTATTTTCTCCGAGGCCATCGTTCAAGAAGGGTGTTTTTGTTCGGCCCTCATTTGGTCCACGGCCTGCGCTCAGCTTCTTGTCATCAGTGCCATTGATCTGCTCCAAATGAGCTGATTAGGAGGCCTGCAGTTTGTCCTGTTGAGTGGGACGACCTAAGCTCAGCTGAGCTGGGCTGAGCTCGGCAGGAAAAGGAGGGAGTTTATAGGGATGAGGGACAGGGGTCAGAGGGCACACAGAGCAAACACAGTCGGGCATTCACGCTCAAAGATGCAACATGAAATTTGTGGTTGTTTGAAGAGGGTCGAATCAAGCCCCTTGGTTTGTGTTTGTTGTGTCAGTTCTGACCCCCGTGGTTCTGGTGATGATCAGTGTTGTCTTTAACAGCGCTCTCTTTGATTTTTCACTAAGAGACATCATAGGGACATGTCACTTTGTGTTTCTCTTTGCTTTGTCAGCCTTCTTTTTCAAGTTATGTGTGTAGCCATTGTCCATGCATATCTACACCACTAACCAGCCAAAAACATCACGCAATCCAATCTATGTTTGACCACCTTTAGCTTTGATAATGGCACTCATTCACCGTGGCATCACTTCAGTATGCTTATGCAATGTCACCACATTTATTTCAATCCACAGTTCGATACATTTTCACCACAATTAAATAGGTAAATTTATCATGGAGTTGGTTTGCTGTCTCCTCTCCATCACATAAGGTGTTGTCTCATCCTTTCTGAACCCCCATTTCATAATTTGAGCTCAGATGAATCCTGGCATTGTCATTGTGGAATATGCATTCAGTAGATAGGTAGTCGGCTGAATAACGTTACCTCGACTGGACCAACTAAAACATCTGCAGATCATAGTGTTTCAGTGATCGTTAGTGAAATACATCTGTGTACAGGAGGAATCAAATTATACGTCAGTCCACAAACTGCAAAGTTCCTCACCATTAACCAGATTAAACAGCTGAATGACATTCAGGGATCAGTAATAATAATAATGATAATAATAATAATGTCCCTCGGGTTAAAACCAGACCTACATCCTTGATACCTACAGGACTGTATGTTTATCTGAGTGCAGGCATGCATGGATAAGTGTGCACATTCATGCATTTAGGTTTTGTTGGTATTTTCCTCTATTTATCAGTCAAGGGGCCTTTTAATTACAGTCATGGTGTAATCTAACACTCCCACCACTCCCTGTATAAACGGAGAGTCCTCCCTCTTCTTGGTTAGGGATTAAGAATGAGGCCCTGCTGAATGAGCTTTGCTTTACTCTGAGATATCCTGAACACTTGTCAAGCTGAAACATCAATAATATCAGAGGATTGGGGTTTTTCTAAGACGCAGAGATAAGGAAAGGGAGCAGTTAATGACAGACAAAGAAGGGTTACTTTCAATTACTCATGCAATTTGTCCTGGAAGCATAAACAGAGAAGCAGTGATTTGAAATAATGAGGAGTATTATATATCAGTGCTATGCAGACACATTGTGCACATGCGTTCTTTGAGACTGTCTTCATATATCTGAGCTAAAATGGGCACAAGAGCTACAATGAGGCCTTTGTTTTCTTGCATGTTTACTACAAGGTGATATTTTCCTCCATTTGAGCTGGTTTATGGTCCGAAAACATTTCCTCCACTTGGATAGTGAAACTGCCCAATGTGTTGGACGGGGATGTCGTGCAATTATCCGCTGCAAATGAAGCCGTATTCTCCTGCAAAATGTTCTCTCTTTTTTTTGTTTAACTCGGACTCTGTGCTATGCTGTGTCACAGGTCAAAGTTTACAGGGCTAGCGTGGACAAAGTGTCCTCACATCCATCTTCATTAGAGGTCTGGAAGTACTCAGTGACCAGACCTCCTCCTCCCCCACCACCTCCTCCTCTTTCTTTTCAAAACTATCTGTCTATTTCTGATAAACAGCTACATCAGAGCAGAGGTCTCACTAGTGTTAACGCGGAGCTGTCTGACATGATCCACCGGTGAGAGTTGCAGTCGAAATGCTCCAGTGAACTTTCACTTCAGTGACAACAACTTTAATTTCACAAAATGTCCTGTTCAGACTTTCACTTTGCAATCATTTTGTCTCTGGCTTGAGACACGTTTCTTAAAGAACGCATCGCCCACAAAGCTGGAGATAAATGTCGATGACAGCATCTGAGCTAGTTTAAGCCTCTGAATAATGCACTGCAACTGCCAAGTGTCCGTCAGCAGTGAGGCAGCACACCCAAGCTCTTCCTGGACGTTATAAGATAGGAGATTTAAAATACCACTAGCATTACTCTTAAAAAGCCTTTGATTCAAAGCTCATTGCCAATACAGATTTGAAAAAGCATACTAGCACAAGGGTTTTTTGTGCCCTTTAATATATTTTGCTAAAATTTGTAAATACTGCTCTACATTAGACTCACATTTGAAAATCATACACCTTCATGACAGCATGGATATGTTTTGTGTGGCCAGATCTTCACTTTAATCCATATTTAGAGTATGTACTTGCAGTGCTGGGTTAAGGCAAAGGTCATGGTCATTCTATTCTATTCTATTCTATTCTATTCTATTCTATTCTATTCTATTCTATTCTATTCTTGTTTGCTGAAGTAACAAGAAAATCATAGCAAACTCGACAACAAGCCAATGTGACTGAAACTGCGGGTAAAAACATGCTGCCATAAAAGAACTTTTAGAAATGACTGTTCTAAATGATGATTTACAGCATAAAGAATTTGGTTTTATAAAACCTAAGCAGACCTAATGAAAGAGTTTCTTCTTCCTCCTCTCCTTGTTCTCCTTGTCCTTCATCAGGAAAATGAATTGCAGCAGCTGGGATTTTCAGGAAGACTGATACTGGATGGATGACGTGAGATTGGAAAAGAAATCCTGTGATGCCTGGTAATCGTTGATCATGGAACACATGTGATAATTGCCTTCATTATAAAGTTTAACATGCTCTACATCACTTCCTGAATAATGGTACTTTTTAACTCGAGTGTACAAAACAGAAGTGTAATGAAGGCTTAGATAAGAAGTCTAATAAGACCATTCATAGAACTACAAGTTAGCTATTTAAACAAACATTTACTCATTGTTATTCTCAAGGTTGGCGTGAGGATTATGTTTGCTTCAGACAGAGCCAGTTTTGCATTTCCCCTTCTTGCCCAACTCTCTGCATGAAAACAAACACACATATTTCCCAGAATGTTGGACTATGTTTTGGTCTGGCTGCAAGTTTTGCTTTATCCGTCAAAAAACAACACAAACTCTTTGTTTGATATTAAAAAGTTGTGGCACGGAGAGAGCAGCTGTTTCACTGCTTTTTGTAGGATTTCCAGCCCTGCCTTCTACATACACTAAGTTCAAAACAGCTGCTGTTGAAATAAGATCAAATATGGATCTCATTTTGATAGAATGTCCGGGCAGAGCCCCTTAATGCAAACTTTCTTCTCTTTATTCTATCCAGAGTGACTCTCTGATACATGGTTACTCTTGTCAAGTGGCTCCCACTGTAGGAAACCCAAAGGATTTCACTCTAAATTTTAGGAAACCAAGGCCAGACTATATTAGGCTATCTATATTTTTAAGTTTTCATGTATTATGGCATTTTCAAAAAACAAAAAAACAACATCTGCATCTAGATGAGAGAATAGTAATAATATACCCAAAAACATGAAGCACATGATCATCCAGGTACAGAAAGTTCTTCAAAGTATTACTTTCCAGAAACAACAAGGGTGAAATCTCAGAGCAGGGATTTCTTTATTGAGACCAGCAATGAGGTGAAATTGAAACTGAAAGTAAATGTTAACGGAGCTTTTTGTCCACAGCTGATGGAGCTGACGAACGAGTCAGAGTTCACCGTGTACTTTAAATCCACGGAGATCAAGCAATAAATTGCACAACTTTACAGACTAAATATAAGTGACCCTTATCATGCCCTCAGGGCGGTGTGCTTTTCAGGAGGATGGAAACAGCTGGAGCTGACATTATTCCAGATCTGCAGGATCAAACTCTCCCCTGTCCTACTCCAGAGAACACTAAGAAGTCATGATGAACGCAAGTAAAATCAACATGAAATCATTGCCAGTGAGTGTTGGATCCTGTACCTGATATGAAGATGCACAAGCACAATCGTGTGGGTTCCCATTGCTCCGTCCTCCATACTCACCTTAAGTGTTTTTCATGTCAGCGTTCCACCTTTTTAAACCTTCCACCTCTCGTGTGCTCGTCCCCAACTTTTCCGTCATCGCGGGGCACAACTGCTGCCCGCTATGTTGACTTTTTATGAACGCAGCCAACAAGGAGACAATTTGAACAAAACAGCCTCGTGCTGAAAAGATGTTGCTTCGATTCTAACTGTTGCATGACGGGAATGTGTGACATCAGCTTCCTGACCAATCAGGAACCAGTCAGGAAGTGAATATGAGTAACTGCATCATACTTTTCAAAAGTCTTCGTTTTTGTCCATCCAGACTAAAAATCCAGCCTAAAGGTTTTCAAACTAAACCAAAGCCCGCAGCATTTTTTAAACTTCTCAGTTTTGGAGGCTCTAAAATACCAGGGTTGTATTGATGACATGCAAATCTAGAGCAGAACTTATGCATGTAAACTTATACGAACCAGACGAGACACGAAACATGTGAGGGGACAGTCCCTCATCTTTCCTGAGGTCATAATCAGAACAATGACATCACTGTAGCTTTGTCTGTGACACTGACAAATCTGTGGCGAGGAATGGGAACACTGAACAAGGAATGAGCGAGAATGAAAGATGCAGATGGAAATTAGGATGCATCGACAGAGACAGCAGCCGTTTCAGAGAGAGAGAGAGAGAGAGAAAGAGTGGGAGAGAGGGACTAATAGAGAGAAAGCCTGGAGCTGTGGCTTGGCTGAACTCACCGTGAACCTCAGCAGATTTATTTTCTCCGGAGCCTGTTGCTTGCTCAAAGGGGGCCAGATTTACATGCCTCTCCCTGGGCTGCTGTGACGTTCGAGTAGGGGAGCTGGGATAAGTGGGCCAAAGGGAGGGGATGGAGGCTTTCTGAGGGTGATGGGGTGACACAGAGCAGCAGAGTGCAAAGGGAAGAGGGTTTCACATGGAGTCCACTCGCCGGTCCATTATGTGCAGCTTAATAATCTGGTTGTCAGCTCCCTGTACCCTGGTGGTGTTTAGCAGCATGCATAATTAGAAGCACTCCCTCCTTTAACCTGCTCTCACAGCTGTCTTCTGTGGTGTCATGTACAATATACTGTATATATGTGTTTGTTTTCTAATGTAGTTTTCATTTTACACAGTGTAGTAACAGAGAGACATGAACACACTGACATGCAAAGACCTGGAACCTAACACAAGCCCTTTTCGACTGGGGTCATGACCCAACTTTGACACTGAGTTACGGTAAAACTGAAAGAAATGAAATGTTCAATTCTATATGTGATCAACTTCCATGTGTCAAAACGTACAGTAAATCTTACATTTTTGCTGTGTTTCTGTCATGGTACAGTACAGTATGGTTTGGAATGGTAAAGCCCTAGCCAAGGCTCTCATTTTGACTGAGTAAATGGTTGTGCCCGTAGTGTGATGTCGTACCGGTGCACCGACAACAAATGATGACATTGAATGCAACACAACAGACGACAATGAAGCTCTCTTTTTTTTCCCCTGCTCAGTTTGTGGCTGTTGGCCTAGATCCACACTGATAATTTTACCCTGGTACCCCAAGAGAAGGGTGCCAAATGGAAATGCAAAAATACACGTACCATACTGTGCCAAATTGAACTGTTCCACTCGCTGGAAACACGGCATTAGTGCAAAGGCCTCGGTTCCAAGTCCTTGTTAGACCAGAATGCAGCACAGCAAAAAGTAAGGACTGTAATAATAATCTTCCTGTGCATCACTGTCACTGAGCCTTGAGGTCCACGTATAATAGTGACTACAAATGATGGCAGCAAATTCGGGCAGGTTAAGAGTTGTTTATTTGTTGGTTTCTTAGGACTGAACATCACTTCACTTGTTTTTTGCTTATAAAATATTATCTTGTCAACCCTGAAGTTTATTTTAGATCCCGAAACTGAAAAAAACAATGTGTGTCGTTTTGAAGAAGTGGGCTTTTGTGTGGCAAATGCAAGATTTTTCACTTATCTTAGGGCCTAAAACTAAGGCAATCTCAACAACCTTGCTTTGATTCTGACCTCTTTTCCACTTCATGGAGGACAGCGATGAAAGTGAGAATCGATAGCACTGTCCATGGGACGCATTATTAGCTAACGAGCAAATTTCGCGAGTTACAGCTCACGCTGGTGTAGGTGACATATTTCTGGCATTATTGCTCAATAATTCAAGAGCAACCTTTGAGCAGAATATAAAACACACACGATTTGAGAGAGAAATTGATTCCACACTTCCTCGAGGCTCTGTTTTCAGGCTTGGGGAAATCTGTACATGTACAGTACATGTATCTTTAATGGAAAACACACCATTGCAGAATTGGGATCAACTATAAACACTGTGAACTAGCCTAATAAAAGAAAAGAGTCTAACTGAGAGTCAGATCCTCAGAGAGTCAGAGTGAGATTGCCTCAGGTGATCTGTCGCCTGTGAAGTAAAAGTGTTACAGATACAGAGCCTCCATCCCAAAAAGTATCTAATGTCTTGAAGGAGACTCAATAATCAACATTTTTTCTCTCGAAATCCTGTCTACTAAAAGTTTAATGACAGTGAGCAGCGAGCCACATGAGTATCCAGTTCTCATAACAGATCCATGAGCTTACCACTCGTGATATTTTCTCAGCTCGCCTGGAGCCAGATAAAATAATTTTGATCTCAGTGATGGATTCTGAGTGGAGCAGAGGTGAGGCGAAGGAACAACGACAATCAAAATTGTGTTGTGACAGCCACTTTTTTTTTTTTTTTTGTGAGACACGAGCCAAAAAAAAAGCAAACCGCATCAGAGAGCGAGTTCAAAATCACCACCAAAGCAAACACAGAAAAGGAAGTGGAGTTAAAAATTGATCGCCTGCAATTTATTGTGAAACTTAATCACTGTGTTTTTTAACAGAGAATGTACATTTCTCCAATTATTTCACAATAACACATATTCACAATAACACATTTATTTTTATAGCCAGACTATTACGGCCATTAGAATTAGAGGAACTGCGACCCAACTTATTTGCGCAAATGACAAACAGAAAAATGATGAGTGATCTAGCAAGCTCAGAGCATTTCTACATCAGAAGCGTGAAACATAACAACATACAAAGCGTGTATGTTTCACTTCTCTTTACAGAAAACTGAAGAAGTAGACCTCTGACACAGAGGGACAACTGTTCACTTCCCACTCACTGTTACGGTTCAGATCAGTTCAGCACATTTTGCACGTATTTGCATTGCGATTGCCAGAAGTTGCAAAGAGTACAAGAGTCCGATCTGTATGTCCCACTTGTTGTCATCGCTCTGTCTCACCCAGCACAGTGGTTCAGTGCCTAAAGTGGTGCAGTTTGGTTCTTTTTAGTACGTCTGGCAGTTATTTGCGTAACCAACTCACTAAACAAGTGGACATTGACCATTTATGTTGGTTTCATATTCTGTACATGCACATTCCCAGTTTTTTGGCCCACTTCAGTTGGGGTACCGAGCACAGTGCTTCAGCACCTGTAGGGTGGAGCTGGACTCGCTGCAGCTTGTTGACCGATCGATGGAGAATCCTCCCTTGAGTTTAAAATTGGGGAAAACTGGCGCCAAAAAGAAAGAATGCTGGATGTGCTTCATTTTTGCTTGTAAGAGGCATTTTTTTCTGTTTGTGCATCAAGTTGCTGTTTTACCACTGGTTGTCATTTTAAGCAGGAAGGTGGGCATTCAGGGGAGCTGCAGGCTGTGGAAGGCCTACAGGTGTATGTGGATGTCTGTTTTTAGTGTAGGTGCTTCTTCTCCTCTTCTTACAACCCGCTGCATTATTTTATAAGCAAACCAAGGTAATGTGTATGGTTTTCACACCTCAAAAAGTTCACCAGTATGAAACAATGTATAGAACCACGGAAAGCCCTTTGTTTACTGTGTCGCCTTCCTTGCTACTCTGTTATGTAGGTAAGATGTTACGCTGTTTAAGTAGCGGACGCAGCTGGGTAAATAGCGACGTAATTTACGTATCTGGCCCCCACACAGTCTGTTGATCATTCATTAATCATTACCAAGGAAAACACAATCTGCCATTTTTTTTTTAAATTATGACAGAGAGAAGATTTATGTTTTCGTTTATTTATTTATTTTTTACAGATAATGTCATCGCGCAGGAGTGTTTACTGTGCCACGTCCTTACTGGCAGGCGACAGCGACAGTGCTGCACTGCAATGATGTCAGCTGACGCAGCTCTCACTGTCTGGATTTCACAACCCACAGCAAAAAATTCAAATCAGATCAGGATTTACTTCTCCAAACCATACCATAGTGAGTTTCACTGCGTTGCACTGCTTTCTGGAAATGTAGCTTTAATTTACATCAGTTGACCTCACTTTAATTAAAACCGGATTCCTGCTGTTTTTCCAGTTGTGTACTGTAAATAAAGACTATAATCATGGATTTAAACTTGCACTCAAGCCCCTTTAGGAAGAATGGAATTAACTATCTGTCCTGCACCTCTGACTCAACTTTCTGTGAACTGCTTGTGGAATCAAGGGTCAGCGGCTCTGGGTTTCGTATCATTTTGTCCCTCCCACCACACTGCGCTTTTCGCTGGGGGGCGAGTTCATGAGTGTTTGGGAGGCAGGAAGGCTCTCAGCTCCTGATCCCAGAGCTGGCCGTGTCTGACAGGTAATGCTCAACACGCCTGTGGGAGGGAACCAGCTGTGACCCGGAGAGCGAGGAGGTGTGAGGGCAAAAGGCCAGACAGGAGATAGGCCTAAAAGTTCAGACTTGTTTACTTCATTTGAATTTATTTGTTGCCGGTTTTATTCACACAGTTAAGTAAAGAGGATGCGGGGAAAATAAAGCCATAAAATATCTTCATAGTTACAACAGATGTTCACTGACAATGCAAATCCTGAAATGTGAACTCAGTATTTGCAGACGTTCATGCATATTCTGTCTTCCTTCCTCTGGAAATAGAGTTGAAGACACACTTGAGAGGAAACGTACAGAGCACAAACTTGCTTTGTGCACGGTTTTACTTCTCTAAATAAAAAGAAAGAGTTGGCTCGCAGCACTGCTTGGAGATGCTGAATCAGATTAATTTGTAATTTTATGATTTTCCAGTTTATTGTGTAGAATTAAAGAACTCTCTGACCCAGGAACAGGCAGCTGACTGATCATGGGACAATTATTCAAAATCATGCTCTGCAACAAAACCTCAAGAGACTAAGCCCAAACTTTTGCTCACAAAGATATACAATATCAAACGTCCCAGACCGAATTTAAAGGAAATGAATGTCATTTATTTCATCCACAAAGAAACTGTATATTTTAAGTTTAAATGAGCTGGAACAAGCCGACACACAATACTGTGTGACCAAGTGTAAACCGATTTTTCTTTAAACAAACTTAACCAGCAGTCGTGAATTTTCCGGCTGCCTTGAAGCAGCAAAAAAGTTGAAAAAAAAAAATGACAGAGATAAACTATTATGTTACACCATTAATGTAGGTGTTAGCAAATAGATAAGATAATTTGGCAGATATGAAGAGTAGCATTATTGTCGACCTGATGAATGTAATTTCAATATTTACTCTCTTTTTTTTGGCTCTAAGAAAAGGCCATATTTGGCAGGAAAGAGTAGCCGTTCAAACTACATTCAGCAATGTTGTCCTCTCTGGTGCAGGAAGGTTTATTGCAGAGGGCAGATGTGGCCGGACAGATTCAAACAATCTGCATTCAGGCAAGCGTTTCACCTCCATATCAGAAGTAATCTGCGTCCATAAAAACATTCAGGTACTAAACTGACTCTCTCCTCTCCAGTGTTCGCTCGCATTCAGAAAGTAATTCTAACGTGAAATAACAATGGTAAAATGTCGGAACAAGGATTCCTATCAGGCTGATAAGAACCAATCAGGAGGCGAATCCAGGTCCCAAAGGATTTTCCGATTGAAACTCAGACCTAGAGTTGAATTTATCAAACTGAAATGGAGACAGGGGCATTTTTAATTCTATCCATGTTGAGGGCTTTAAAACACTGATGTGGATGGCAGGCAAATCCAGAGCAATGTAGATATTTTAAGTGAAAATTGAGTATCATGGAGAGTAGACTGAGGTGAACCGAAGCAGCAAGAGTAGCTTAAAGTGACTCTTACATTACACAAAATCATTAGATGCTCAGTGTTGAAAAATATTGAATTTTGACCTAATAAGAACAGCGATGAGAGACAGAGGCAGATTCAGTTTCTTTAGGGGAAACAAAAGTGCAAAAAAATGATGTTAACGGTTAAAAACACGATAGTTGCATGTAATGAAAACCATATGGATACAGTGCTATTTTCATGTTTGGACACTCAGACTTATGAGATGTTGTGTGTAGAGTGTCAGCAGACGGAGGTCCATTTTTCAAGTGACAGTTCAATTATAAAGTCGTCCAAACCCAGAGTGTTACGCTGCTGCAGATTCTCAAAGCCACCGAAACCACTCGCATACTCGCATAACATTACGAGACATAAACATGGACGCACCGGCACACAAAACAACCCACATGTTAGTGCGCACATGAAAATGCTTCGGTTTTCGTCTTTTTGGGGCTGATGCTCTTGTTAGATCTACATGCACATGTTTGCACACACTGGAGCTGGAGTAGGAGGAGCAGGATCAAAGTGGATGTGGTTAAAAAAGAACACCCAGGGACAGCCACCTCCACATAAACAGGGGATCTCCTTACCAAAAACAAAAAGAGGCCTGAGCAGCCCACATCCAGCGGAACGGGGAGGGGGAGCGAGGGGCTTCAGAGGAGGGGGAGGAGGGATCAGAAAACATGTAACATGGCCGGAAAGGTACAGAGCAACATCAGTCATTACTGTAATTACAACCTGAGCCCACTTACTCTTTCATTCAGCGGGAGGAGAGCAGCAAAGAAAGGGAAGAGAGATTAAACTTGCCCACAGAGGTGTTTACCACAGACTGGGAGACAACCTTTTCGTTATTTAAATGAGCTCCTGCAACATGCACAAACACACACAACACATAAACACACTCACAGAAAAGAACACACACACACACACACTGCTGAGGCTCCCGACGCAGTTAGACCAATTCAGTCTCTGCCCGTAAATAACATGAGCTTTTCATGCTCTTCCTCGCCACCTCACATTATACAGTGTTCAGGTATTTAGTGGATGTGACTGTCAGATAAACAATTTGTTGTTTTCTCTGAGTTCACTGGATCTGTTCGTGAACATCGATATATCCTCATACCAAAATGTGAGTGTTACAGTGGCTGAGATCCACATTTTTGTCATAATAATGGACGAATGACTGTAAAAATGTAAAATGGTTGTTTCTACCCCAACAAATGAATAATGACTTGTCTCAGCTCTACAGAACTTTAGTTAAAAATGTAAAAGTAAGCCACTGTTTCAATGAAATATGAAACGAAAAGCTGTGACAAACCAACAGTCCTGTGAGTTAAGCAGACAGAAATATTGGCCAGCAACAAATGTCCAAGTGATTAACTGTTCCTGTAAACAGTCGGTGTATTCAGTGGGTCTGGAATGTGAAACCAATGTGGAAGTGCTTGGAAATTGTATTACCTTGAATAGTCATCAGGGGGCAACCCCACTGGTTGATGTACTGGATTTATAACATCATTGGTACTGGTATTGGTAACAGCAGCCAACAATGACTGACCATGGCAAGCCCAGGATACATTTGTGTTTCCGACTTCTCAACTGGAACGTGGTGAATTCTCCCGGTTCAGACGTCCATGTTCTGATGTAAATGGGACGCGGCATTTGCACCATGACCTGGCATCGCCGATAACACGGCTCCAGTCAAAGTGAAGGAAAAGCTTTTCACTTGCACCATGTATGTGTGTGTTGGCTGTAAAGCTCTCCAGTTAACAAACATCTTTCTAATCCATACTGTGGAGCCAAGTTTCAAAAAATGTCAGCTTATTTTCTTCAAGTGGAAAGTTAAATTGGATAAGTGAGCCATGGATTTGAATAATAATATTTTTTTTTTTCTGTGACCTTAAATGTTAAAGGATATACACAAAACTCAGTTAATGCTCTCAAGGTCCTGTAGGGGTTTTTGTTCTCATTTTGGTTATTTTTATGCGTTTGACTTCAGGCCCCTAACATGGAACCTTTTCTGCTGTACGCTGACTCACTCGGTGGCAGCAGTTTCCAGCCTCTTGTCTTTTTTTTTACAGCCTTCCCTCAATGTGTTTACCTTGCTCTCATCTCTGTGTCCCGCGGGGCTTCTGAAACACTGCCCTGGGCGTCCCTGTGGGGAAACAAATGTGCTGTAGACAGGAAGGGAAACTGTAACCAAATGTGATCTTAGGACAACAACAACAAAAACAACAACAACAACAACAACAACAGTACATGCTGGAAAGCTCTGGGCCACATTCAGCGGTGGCCTCAGATCAAACTGTTTCCAGTCACTGCAGAGATCTGCAGGGGTTTCTTCTGTGCCAGGAAATAAGCTTGCAGTCACTGGAAGGTGCTTATTCAGAAATACAGTTTGGTGCTGTAAATGCATAGGAAAGTACATAAGTCACGTGATGCTGAGTTCATGTATATGCATGTGTGGGTGTTTGGGAAGGATGTAATGGTATTTTTTGTTGTTTTTGTTTTCAGCACAGTGTGTCATCTTTATGTCCACTGGTGTTTCTGTTTGAATCATTCTTTGACCGGAGAGGAAGTGTAATTGGTTGTCGCTGGTGTTCTGGTGTTTGTTTGTTTGTTTGTTTGTGTCTGTGTGCGAATGTTACTGGAGGTCATGTGTCTCAGACAGAAATCAGATTCTTCACAGATGCACGAGGCTTTTTTTCACTCCTCATCTGGAGAGGAGACTCTCGTGCTCTGGTACAGACCACAAGTGCCACCTAGTGGACAGCAACAGCACAGCAACAGTACAGGCCAGAGGCTGTTGAAGGTAACAACAGCCTCTGGCCTTTCTTTTACAATGATGTTACAATGATGTTACAATGATGTTTAGTCTCTGTTGGGTTTTCAGATCCATAAATGTGATGGAACCTTTATGGATAGTCACAAAATAACTATATAATGAGGGGCATTATTTATACATTTGACATGATATACAACTTGATACAAGTTTCATATTAATTCATTCAAGTATACAACATTTAAGCCCCCCCCCCCCCCCCCCCCCAAAAAAAAAAAGAAATATTTTCTTATTTTTTACTTTCTTATTTATTATTTTTAAGGTTACGTTTCCCTCATTTTTGTATATTGTTGACATTTTTATTTAGCAAAGTCTCAACAAACATCTTGTGTTAATGAAGTTGACTTAAAATAAAACTAGTCACACAGTGCCGAAGATGTTAGACGGGATAGTAAATCGGTTTACGTTCATTTGACTTGATGTTCAGTTGCATATTATAGAACTCAGCAAATACTAATTCAACTGCTATCAATCACCCAATCACATGACAGCAGCGTAACGCATTTAGTCATGAAAACAGGGTCAAGATGATGTGCTGACGTTTGGGAGAAAAGGTGATTTAAGTGACTCTAACTGTGGCATAGTTGTTGGTGCCAGATAGATAGATAGATAGATAGATAGATAGATAGATAGATAGATAGATAGATAGATAGATAGATAGATAGATTTACACTGAATTATGGATACTTCACGACAATGTTTTTATTATCCATTCCTGTTTTTCCTTCATCTCCCATCCCCTTTTTTTCCCCCCCCTCATTGCGTTTACAGAGGGTACAGTGGACAGAACATCTGCATTCACGTGTATATTTTTCTTCCACTGACCTGAAACAACTCCTCTTCCATCATAGATGTCGAGCCTCTGTGCTTATCTAAACAGAACCCGGCTCTGAATGGCCGATTGTCTCTGCTCCTGCAAAGTGACGCCTCTGATCTTCTCTCCTTCCACCCACAAAGCTGCTGCTTCTGCTATGGCCCATTTACTTACACACATAGACACACGTGTGCGCGGCCTTGATGCAAAACTCCAGTGTGTGCTCCGTGTAAATATGGATACACACAGTCGCTCATACACATCGGAGAGCACCCACGCCGAAACTTACAGCAGCCTCTTGCCTTTTTCTCCACATTTTTTTTTCTTTCTTTTTCTGCTGATGTCACATCTGCAGCCCAGATGTGCTGTGCTGCTGAGCGCAGGATGTTTTGCATTCCCTCTGTGGAACATGTGAGGCGTTCCTGTGGGCCATCCGTCTGGCTGCATTAGTCTGTGTGTCATAGGGATCCGTTTGCCTCGGCCCCTGGTCGGCCGGCTCCAGGGGTTTGGGCACGTCCGTTAGCGTGCTAATTCAGGGCAGATGTCGGGTGCTGAATCAGGTGGTCGGGGGAAAGTCGGGCCCTGGCAGGAGGGAGACACTGGCTGCCCTGTGTGGTGGACCAATCCTACGCAACACAATCCTCCCAGCCTAAACAAACAGTGTTATCCCACTGTGTGCTCAGGAGTTTATCATCTATATGAGCAAACAATACACGGTGACTTTGTACATTTGTGGTAATGTGATGGTTGATCTTTTGAAGTTTAATCTTTATTGAGGTACAAAACACTACAATAGTCAATTTAAGCTGACTGTACTTACTGTAGTTTGAAAACTGTTCTTTAATGTTCTAATCCTTATTTATCACACACTGGTCCTTTTAAAATCACAGTATTCCGCCGATTGGAGTCTCCTAATCAAAACAATAACAAAAGATTATCTTGGTGATGTCGGGAAGCAGTGTGGGATCATGGGAAATGTGGTCTTTTGGTGTCGTTTGGTTCCCCTGCATGTGTGCAGAGCAAACAGCACTGAGATTTTGTGACACATGAGAGGGGAAAAGACACACAATAAAATGAAAAAAAAACAAAAGACAACACACTGGCTAAATAGTGGCCACCCCTGCCAACCCTAGTCCGCAGTCTTCTTGAATTAGTCTGACTTTGTGTGGAAAATGTGCACATAATGTGGCGGGAAAGTGAAACAGGCACACGTCAGATGTCACAAAACCTGCAGAGGCAAAGACAGAGAAAGATGAAGAGCATGTGCTGCAGGTTGGCATGACACACAGTGTGTAGCAATGAAGAGATGGTAGGTAACTGTCGATGTGCACATGCTAAAAGGGGAAAATTGGTAAAAGAAAATAAAAGAATAAAGACACAAATGCACTTTTTTTCAAATGTGCTTATGGCCATAATAAAATATTGTATGATGTCTGTTGAGATGTTTCTGTCTGTAACCAGAATAATTGAAAATTAAAATGTTATTAAATATTCTGGGGAAATATTCGAGGAAGAAATCATCAGATTATATTGGTGATCCCACATCCTTGTTTGCCTTGTGTTCTCTAAATGCTTTATCTAGTTTGCCTTATTTCAAACTTCAAACAAGACAGTTTATTCTTCTAAATTGCACGGTGTGCTCCATATTTACCTGATTCTTGGTAAATGAAAAACGATAAATAATAATACATAAATAATCTCTATTTAATCCTCAATTTCTGACAAATTAAAAATAATTTAGCCTACATTTTACACATTGGGCCCTTAAATATTAGAGTGTCGCTCTCTGAAATCATGTTTCCCATGCGTCTCCCCCTGTGTGTTTGTCCTCTCTGTCCCATGACGAGGCACATGAGGACCCCCCCACACACACACACACACACACACACACACCCGTCCTCAGTAGCATTTCTTCAGGTCGTCCTTGCCGTTGGCCGGCGTCACCACAGCTGGCCTGGAACAGATTCCAACCACACCCGAGCATCTGTGACCCTCAGGCCACCTGCTGTGGGGTCACCGTCATAGGGCGAGCATGGACAGGACAGTGTGTGTGTCAGGGGTGTGTGTGTGAGTGTGTGTGTCAGCGTACAGGGCAGTATAGAGGATGCTTCAACACAAACACACACAACCGACACAGCGTGCGGCTCCATTGTGTCTTAATCAGCTCTTTTCTGCTCCACTTGACTGAGCTAGGCCAGATAGGAACAGCGACAGACAGGGAGCTGGAACTCCCCTTTGATCAAAGTGTCCGTTATTCAATGGGATGTGGCGTTGCTGGGGGTGCAGCGACGGAAAGAGAGAGAGAGAGAGTGCTCGATTGTCTTGTCCCTTTCTTTTTTCTAAGTTGCTCACCCCCACTAAGAAGCTGATACCAAGGTCATGACCTCTTGCCCCTCCTTCCGTGGCCTTGTACTTGAAGGACGCTTTCCATCCCGTGTAATTGCTCCACATCCCCTTTAGAGAAACTTCTCCATTTTAACTGTCCTAACACAGCTATTTGTCTTTCTTGCCACCCAGCTGCATTTTGGATGTTTGAGGATGAGGCGTTGATTTTGGGAGCGGGGAGTTGCAAGACTAGATTAAAGACGAGCGCTGGACAAAGGACAAATTGACTGTGTCAGTGCGAGGGTGTGTTAGTTATGGCGGCATCTGTCACTGTGAGTGTGTGTAGTGATGGGTTTTTTTAAAAAGAAACCGCAAGCGTTTTCTGGGAACCGGAGGAGGGGGTGAAGCCGAAGGGAGCTGTTTGTTTCCAGAGTCTGCTGTTATTTACTCTATTGTTATATCTCTGTACAGCCATGAACACACACGACTGCTGTGCTTGACAGCTGTATAACACACTTTTCTAAAAAAGAAAATCATCTGCAGTCAGATTCTGAAAGATTAATCGTTTCCATTAACTCATATAAACCATGGAAAAACAGGACAGCGGAATTTCTAGCATGTGAAAAACATCATGCAGACTGTTACCAATCCACGCTTGTTTTCGAAAAAGTAAGAAAATCTAATTATATATTAAAAACATGTGAGATGCTGTGGAGTCTGACAATAGTGACATGATTAGTCAGACTGATTGAGCTGCGTCGTGGTCTGCCGGGAAGTGAAAACAGAAAATAACATCAAACTGACTGACGTTTCAGTGGGTGCAGTTATGTGTAGGAACAGAGACCAAGGACAAAGCTGCGTTTGAATTTATAATCAATCAGTTCATGAATCACTGTGATAAAATAAAGAAAAGTGGCTGGAATTCAAAAGTCTAAATCTGAAACCCATTAACTGTTAAAAGTTTCAAAGGCTTTTGATTGACAGTGAGTGCATGTTAAATAACATTTGTTTAATATTTGTTAGTTAGTATTGTATGAGCCACTAAATCACGGTATAATTCGGATTTATTGGAACATGCAGTGCTGATCTTGTCACGTATTTATTGAAGAGGGACTCGGTTGTGTAATGTCGTCTGTGGCTCTGGAAGGAAGTCATGTTTTTCACTGTTTTTTTCTTCACTCAAGGCACAATATCATCAGAAATAATGGGGTCTTGGTGACATGTAAACGATCATGTACTGTGTGTTTACATTCAAATGTCACTGACTCTTAGTGGTTGTGGTAATTACGGTGGGAGCAAATAGGCAGTTTGATGCCGTTGTCCTGTTATTTCTCCTTTCATTCTGTGTCGCTGGTCTGCTTTAATAACAAAGTTGTTCCTTAATCTTAACCGTGTTGTTCTTTCCTACTGTGATGACAAAGCAGTTGAGGCATTTTAACCCAAACCACAACGTTTCCTCGTGTCTAAACTTAACCAAACCATAACCATGACTTTATTAAATCATAAAGCAATTGTGTTTGGCTGCAGAAACAAGTATCTAATCTGATAATCCCATTTAACCCTTGGTGCTTTCATGTCTGCCATGTGACATGTGGCATTGATAGAGTAATAGCTGATAGCACCTTTAATCTCGGAGTTTTTTTTTTATTGTCCTCCACCAACTTTCTTTGGTGTTTTGCTCTTAGACACACTTCTATAATTGTGGTAAAACTGAAAATGCTCCTCAACCAACCTATATAAAATGGTTTTATAATTATATGGCTGTTTTCTAGTCTTGATTACCACATAGAGCACTTTATACTACACTACTCGCACATCTACAGGTACTGTGTATGCAGCACACTTACTGTATTTCACATAAGTGGGATTTAGTGTCTTTGGCACCCAGATTACAGGAAATGGCCGTGTGGTTAGCAGAAGACACACTCTCCCTCCTGAGCTTCACTCCACATGATCTAAATGTGAATTTAAGTAAAAGAAAAACTCAGCATGACATGATGTTATTTTTGGATAAACAAACTGTTTATATATAAACACATAAAGCACTAATTTTCACAGGTTTTATCACACGTCTCATCCACATGAACACGAACCTTGGAGCCAAACCTGAAATAAAAAAATAAAAAAATACATAATTAAAAATTAAAGAAAGCAGAAACCTCCATCAAGGCTGCTCACTAACTCCAGATTTCAACCGAAATCTAATCATTTCTTCATTTCGCCATAACATTCATGTTCACAAAACCAAATTCAACATTTTGAGTTGTGCTGCTCATAAAAACAAGCGCTTGCAAAAACATGACCTGAAAAACAAATGGCAGTGAGTAGAACATGCGTCTGTATTCTCAAACAAAGTTCAGGGTGACTGCACAGAATGTCACACAATGTTTGCTTTGCCTTTAGTTTCTGTTTGGTTAAATGCTGCTGCCACAGTCCCTCACAAATAAACTGAAATTAAATGATTCTTCCAAACCTCTTTAATCTTGTATTTGTAAATTACAGACAGTGTTTTTTTTTTTTTTCTTTCTTCTAGCCAGGAAAATGACAGAAATTGGAACATTTTACATATTTGAACACAAAATGAAACACAGGAGAGATTTATGGAGGCCACTCGGTTGTTTCTAATTAAAATCAGCCCGTCATGACTTTCATCTGAGGACAAGAACTTGTGAACAAATCAGTCTTTGGTGGTCGTCAGCGAGGCTGCAGTCATGGCGATCTCTTGTGGTCAAAATACAAACTGCAGGGATATGGAGGTCAGTGCTGAAACTGTCCACCAGGGGGCAGCATCACTGAATTTATAGCTTGGCTACAAGTTTTTCAGCTCCAAAATTCCAAACCTTTCCTGCCTCTTTCGCCTCCTACTACTCACTCTTTTTCCTTCTCTCCTTCCTTTATTCCTCTTCACTCTGCACTTTGTTTTGGTCTCTTTTTCCATCTGTCAGTTTTACTCACAGTTGTCCACAGACGGACGATGCCACACAAGCAGGCAAACCATTGCTACAGTTGGGTCTTGGATTGTGCAGCAGAGGGCTGTTTTTCCTCTCTTCTCCACACTGCTGTCTGCTAGAACCATCACTCTCCCCCCCTCTAACCTACGCCCTCTGTTTTTACTCTCTCTCCATTAAAACCACTATTTCCCTTTCTCATGTCTTCTCACCCTTCTCCCTCCCCATCTCACCCTTACAGTTTCCCATTTGTCCTCCCACATCACTCCGTCACTGCATCTGCATTCGTTCCCTCATCGCACCTCAGCTCCAAATCTGTCTTCTTCTTCTTCTTCTTCTTCTTCCTCTCCGTGACCAAAAACGCTGTTAGAGTCATTGACTACATGGAGATGGCATCAGCTCCACACTCACTGAGATGAAAGCAGCTGACATCTGATCTTTCCAGGAAGAAAACGCTCAGGGGGGAATAAGTGAATGTGTGTTAGTGTCATTCTGGACCACCTCCCCAGTCCTCATTTTTATATTTCATACCTACTTGTCCCCTTTTCTCCCATCGGAAGAAAACACAAGGTCATTGGATTACAAAGCTTCATGGCTTTTGATGCAGTCAAGAGTTTGAGTTTAACCTGACCATAATCCCCTTATTAAAAATGTCTTTAATACGGTCCTTTGTGCAGGATTGAAAGAGAGGAACCACCTTGAGGAACCACCTTGACCCAGGCCAAGGTGGCCCAGGAGGAACCACCTTAGCCCAGGTTCCTCTATTAAGAGGAAAGTTATAGAGCTTTTCCCATTGGAAAAGCTCTAAACTCTGACACAGCGCTCAGAGTTTATAAATGCTAAACTTCCATTGATTTATAGTTATTGACTCTATTTATTTTGGCCTTGGCGTGTTTGTCGCACATTGTTTCTGTCATTTGACACAAGTTTCAGGCTGTTTGGAGCTTTAGTCCAATCTGACTTTAAAGTTGTCAGTCTGAGAAAGTTATTTTCCATTCATCCATTCATCCATGCTGCATATCTTTTGAGGGTCAAAGGGAAAAGTGGAGCCAGTCCCAGATAACACTGGACAAAAGCCTGGTTACTCACTGGACAGTTGAGCCAACTTGTCAAAGACCCAACACATAGAGACAAATTCTTCACTTATATTAACCCCAACCCTAATCTTAATCCCAGTCTGTACGTATTTGGACTGTGGTTGGAAGCTGGACAACCTGGAGAAAACAAAAATAGCAAAACTAGTATTTAAACCAGAGAACCCTCTTCGCTGTGAGGCAACAGTGCTGTTCTGTGCATAGAACTGTTTTCTCTGTATGAATAAATAAACAGTGTCACACATTTTTTTTTTTTTAAAAATCTATTTTCTCACAGCAGTGTGAGTTGGTCACTCCGGTCACTGCTTTCACTATAAACATTTAAAATAATCCTTTGACTTCCACCCATACCACCACCAGTTAAAGTTTCTTCTTATTCATTGGATCATTCCATAATATTCCCCTAATTTATAATTGTCAAAATTCCAGACCGAATCCTACTGTTAGCTGTTATGCAAAATCTCATTAAATGTGGCGCAGGTACATAGAGTTATAGTGACCTTTGGTGATCAACTGGACCATTAAGTCTAAACCTTGAGTTTAAAACCCTAGATTTGCATGACTTTCTGTCTATATGAGAAGTTGATGTGACAAAGGCGTTGATATGACAAATTGGTTTCCTTTTTAGCCATTTCTTTAAATCCCCGGTGTATAGTTACTTTGAACATTAGTCTTTTGTCGCTCTGCAGTGCTGCATGTGTGTGGTGGGTATAGGTTTACAGGCTTGTCATTGCTCTCTTTATCCTGTTCCTTGTCCCTTGAAGTCCTGTGTGGACCTCTGGTGGGTCTCTTTCAACAACAAAGCCAGTTTGGTATGTGTTTACACAAAGATGCCTTCAGCGTCTCCTCTTCCTCTGTCACAGAAACTGGCTGACTGATAACAAACACCTCTTAGCGCTGACTGACCAGGGGATTTATGGCTCCATAAATGACTGGTTTGAGGATAACGCATCCAGTTTCACCACAGGAGGTCATTTGGTGCTGTTTTCTGTTCTGTCAACACGTCAAACAGAGGATGAAGATGACCAGCCCGCAGCACCAGCGTCCGGTAAAGATAATACAAATACTCGCCACCGTCATCTGCAGGACGGGTGCATGTTTGCATATGGGATTAGGACATTTTCAGTGTCAAAATGTGTGTGGTACTTTGTTCCCTCTTGAAAAAACAAGGATGGGGAGGTGCTAATCCCCTCATGGTGCATTCACACTCCTCCGCTTCTTCTTCTAGGAGTGAAAACACATCACACTCTCGACAGGTGGATTCACACAGCAGTGACGAAGAGTGTTCATGATTTGTATGATGAAGGCCACACACCTTCTCTGTGAACTCACCTCACACTCAGCACCAACAGCTGATGTATTCACACATGGACACAGGTTCCCCCAGCACTTCATGCATTTGCTGTTAAATTACTCCTCTTTATTTATTTGACAGCTGTAGTTAAACACCTATAAACATTTAATATATTTAACCAGGAGTTCTCAATTAACTGGCTCTCTAACTTCAGGCGTGTCCAGCTGGGGTCAGTGACTCATTTTAAAAGTCCATCCAAAAGAGATTTGCCAGTGTCACCATGTTGAAAATACCTTTATTCACTTATTCTTGAAGACAAACCCACAAAGGCCTCGTGGTTCAGCTACAAACTAAATTGCAACATCCACTCAGTGGATTTATACATTGTTGTGCTGGGTGAACTGTATTACTTTTAGTAGTACTGTCACAAACAAACCTCTCAAATCTCTGCTTGAGTTCAAATGAGACACTTATCAAAGCTGGATCTTATCGTCCCTGCATGCAAAAACACTTTCACTCTGTGTCTGCTGACACTGTGGCTCATCGCAGGTCAGGAACTCGGCCAAATCCTCCCCAGAGGAGCGAAGCCTCCAGGCTGGAGAGTCACAGTTTACAACGCTGGGTTTTCTCCATTTCATGCTCTCATACTCTCCATTGTCCTCGAGCTTTCACCGCTCCCAATCTGTATAAAGATCATGTGACATTGCCTCATCCTCTGTTTGTTAAACACCCTGCCTTTTCTACCTCCACCCTCTTTTACTGGGTGTTTACCCCAAATGGCTAAACTCATGTTATACACATTTTTCTATCTGTCTATCTTGTCTCACTCTGTCTTCCTCTGACTCCATTCACCATTTCTCACTTGATTTAGAATCTCCCAGTGTAAATAGCGAGCGCATTGTGTGTGGACAGATCTTGTCTGTCCTTGGCGTTGACTGTTTTGTCTGTGGGACCCGCCATGATGGACTGAGATCCCGCCGATGTGTGCAGGCAGACGCTTCCACTCACTCGCCCTCGCTCTGTTTTGACAGGCTGCAAACATCAGTGAAGAGCTGCAGTTCTTCTTCCTCTGCACATTAATCCAGTGAGTGCAGTGAGAGTAAAATCTGCTGATGTCATCTCATGGTGGTGACAGTTTAGACTTGGGTCTACCTTATTATGAGTCAACAGTGACCTCATCTCCTGTTAATGCTGCTCATTATTAAAGATGTTGTTTGACATTTGGGAAATGAGCTTGTTTGCTTTGTGGTGCAGTCAATATAGCTCTTCTGGTTGGTCTGTTTTGTCCTGGCGCAGACGCAAACACTGGCTAATTTTTATTTAAAAATGTATTGTAGACATGCTCCTGTCACATCTGCAGGATTTTATTACTCAAAAATGCAAGTTCTTATGGTCTTAGGACACAGGACTTGTTTTTTGTCAGTTCCATCAGTGGGAACTGAACGTGGAACAAATGCTTTTACGTTTTTCTGCTCCCTGTGATTGGAACAATCTGCGAAACGAGCTAAAACTGAAGGAGCTTGTCTGACTGAAGACTTTTAAAGGGCAACTGAACGACTTGGAGACACAAACTTCTGGCTGTAGATGTTTTTTTTTTAACTCATTTTAACTTGTTTTAATGTCACTAAGCCTAAAATGCACTTGCACTTTTTTCTGTTTAGTGTCTGTTGATTTCTTGCATGTGTGATGATGGTGGTACTGTTTTGATGTTGTTGCTAATGTCTATTGACTTGTAAATTGTGCTTCTTAATAAGTTTTAGATTCTTAAGTTTTATCCTGGTTAAATAAAGGTTTAATAATTCTAATCTGGCCATATATATATTTTTTGAACCTTGTAATGGATCAGTTTGACATTTTAGAGACCATGGTCAAGTCCAGTAAAACAATCTGTGGAGGCTGTATTTCGAAGGTTGTGTTCAGCAATTATTGGCACTTTTCCATTACACAGTTCTAACACTCCATGCAAGTTGGGCCGATACTAAAATGTGACATCGACAGACTGCCGGACTGTAGGTCAGTTAAAAAGACTTAAAAATCCTGAAAACATGCATCAATCTCCAACATTTAGCAAGTACATTTTTAAAATCTCAATATTTAAGAGAGGAGTCTGGTGTATTTTGCGACAGCACTGCTGAAAGCCGGTGATCGTTAGTGAACCACAACCAGTGAATTCAGCCATATTTTAGATCACTGACTAAGAAGATAATAAAGTACTCAACTAATCTTTTTAATTAACTGTTCTAATGATTAAGTACACAGGAAAAAACAAACTGCTTTGCATGTCACTAGTTTGTGTTGCATATCGACGCCACGGCACACACTAAAGCGAGTACAGTCGAGCCGAGTGGTGCTAGAACTGTATAATGGAAACACACAGCCAACAAATCTGACCTATCCCATTATATCAAATCATCCGTCTTGTCCTGTCCCTTGTGTCCTCTTCTCTTACACCAACTGTCCTCATCTCCTCCTTCACAACATCCATGAGACATCGAACATCCTTCGCTGTGGTCTTTCTATTTTCCTCCTGCCCGACAGTGCCATCTTCAGATAAGTGTATATTCCAAAATGTTCCTTTAACTGTGCTGTGTAACTTACTTTTAGGATTTCCTGGTGGCAAATGAGACTGTACCCCATAGCTGTGAGGCCAGAAGGTTGAGTCCAACTCTTCATCTAACTGTCCGTCATCAACACACCAAAGTCCTCCTCATGTATGTTTATATAAAGTGAATTCGCAGTTGTATAATCCACTGAAAGCAAGTGCTTTAAGAGTATCAGATATGACACTGGAGGCACGTCACAGTCAAATCCTTTTTGACCCTAGCTGTCATTTTTTGACCACAGGAAGCAGACGTGACTCGTTCCGCAGCTCCAGTCGGGGTGAAAAACAGTTGCGGTGTAGTGGTTTGTGGACTGGATCTGATTAGCACTCCAGCCCATTGTGAACCCTCTGGCTCGGTTTACCTGTGGTGAATCACTATAAAGTGTCACCATGGGCTTCTGTGTTGTAAGTGTGATCTTTACATGCACACAGACAAGCATATGCACATGCATGTGCAAAGACACTCGCACAATACACACCCATACTTGTCTCTTAGGGATACACGCGTGCAGCTGTATGAAATGAGTGTTATTATGCAGTGGCTAAACAGTCATCACTCCCTGGACCTGTGATTTAAGGATCAGTGTCTGACCACACTCACACCGTCTGCCTCCTTCAGGCTCTACATCACAGTCACTGGACATATTTTCCAACAGCTGCTAGTACGCGCCATACTGTCCCAGACCTATGAAAACCCAGTGTTGTATCACATATTCACACGACATCGTGCGGTCACTGGGTTTGAAATTGACCCTATGTGTTTCAACAAAGCACAGCTTTGAGATCACCAACTGTTTTTAATGTAGTGTTTATGTTATTTCTTTATTACCTTTGAGTTACTTATCCAAACTGAAAATTGTTCATTCTGACCCGATGCTAGACACAACAAGCTTAAGTTTCATCTTGAATTGGCTATGATCAATATTTTCCTAAAGCAGTGTATCATGTGACAGTAATGAGTCCAATTTGCACGTGCTTCTAGCTTTATACAGAGCTTTATAGTGATTTTAAGATTAATGCTTTACTGTCAAACCCTTAATCTACCGTTGTGTTTCATAGCTGCTTTCTCACATTGATCATCACGTAACTTTCGGTACCTTTATAGCCAAACATCTCCTTTAGTACTTGGTGGAGACCAAAAACGGAGATAAAAGAGGATGAATATTGATCTTAAATTCAAAGGTGTTGCTTCATATCTGATATCAACTAAAATGTGTCGATTTTTTTCACTCCCTCCAAGACGTGAAAACAAGTTACCACAGGTTTAAAATAGTCACAGATTTATGGCTCAGCAAAACAATCAGCATATGAAATTATGAATAGCAAAGTATAATTGAAATGTGTGTTCTGCTACTTGCTCCTGTGTAACATCTGGAAAACACTATTTCAATCAGGAGAGATTTTGACTGACAGTTAAACAAAGTTGTATTGTTGTATTGGCAGGAACTGCAGAGAAAAGTAATGTGATATTAAAGTATTTTGGTACTCGGTCCCTATTTTGACATTAATATAAATAAAGTTGGGGTTAGACCAAGCCTGAAGAAGAAACCCTGGGGTCATGAATCTGTTGGTTGTTGATGGTGATAGTCTAGAAGATGATGTGGACTCTACTGAGCTCAGTCTGGGCACTGAAATGGAGGAAGCATCTAAAAAAACAGCTAACTGCAATAAAAGGGAAGGAAGGATTTTAAGTTTGATGTGACTGGTTGATTGGGATCAAGGTGAAATCTTATTTTGAAAGAAACACAATTAGTTGTGAGAGAACAAGGATTAATGATTTAATCCTGAGAAAGCACAGACTCAACTATCCAGTCGAGACGCAGGACTATACCCTCCAATCAAACATTTCAAGAAGATTTTTTTGGATCTCACGGAAACTTGCGTGATTTAACGTGATTTCAGAATATAAAGAGACATGGAGGCCGACTTTCTGCGTCATCAGTTAATAGCTGTGTGTGTGTGATTTTTTGTGCTGAGAAACATAAAAGAAACTGAGTGAAGTCATGGCTTCAGACAGAACTTGGTTTGTACAAGTTAAGGTTCTAAACAAAAGTGTGCAACATCTGTTTCCCAGTCAACTCGCTCTCATTGGTTATTGCTCGCACCTCAATTTCTGTTAAGTCGTAAATATCAAACACGTTTAATACTTAAGACTGTGATCATGTTAAAATCTCTCCTTTTAATCCCTCACACTATAATGTAGGATAATCTGGCCAGATAATCTGTTCAGATCAGCCTAAAATCAGAAGGCACCCATAATTGTTGGAAGGGCCAGATCAGGACCAGAATCTGGCCAATTATCCTCCAGTGTAGGTTGGGCTTAAGTGGAGAGTCTTTCTAATCAAACCTTCATCCCACTGTCGTCCACTGTGGTCACTGGACTATTATCACTTTATTATTCCCAGTGTGGCTGAACAATCCTACAGCAAGTGAATCGGGCCTTAATTCTCGATCCAAAAGTGTTCCCGTTGGTGGTTTGGTACCCAAGGGTGCTCTGCAAAGCTAAAACCCACTAACTGTTAAATTGGCAATCCAATTTTGACACAGTGATTTTAAGAGTGTGGGGGGGTTGGACTGTAAAAACTGCCAGGGATTTCCACTATTTCTTTTCACAGCAGCAGTGGCCAAGCGAGAGATGACCTCTACCTGCAACACTAGCCTGTGCAAACTTGAAGCAGCTCATTAGGCAGACCACACACAGAGCCAGAGGAAGTATGGAGAAATGCAGAGGAGCAAGAGGCAGAAGGGAAAGGAGTTAATGTTCTTGCTATCACAGAGGAGATAAAAATGAAATGGCGATTTTTTATCCCTCCCACTATAAAAACTCATAACGTACTGTATGTCCATCACCTCCTCCACACTGCTAGATGTTTTATCCTTTACATCTTTTTATCCACAGCGCTCTCTCTCTCTCTCTCTCTCTCTCTCAATGTTGCTGTTAAACTGAGTTTAGTTTATTTTCTTTTTATATGAAGTTTCCATCATGCTCCACTCCCTCTGTGGTTCCAGCACGGCTGGCCAAATGGCAATAAAATGCTCAAAAGACATCAGAGAAGGAAAGGGAGACCTATTTGTTAGCCTAACAAAATCCCTAGTAGTTAAATAACCAGTCAACATGTGAGAGAAAGGGGGCAACACTCTGCTTCAGTGCTGCTGTGATGGGCAAGACAAATGGCCCCAATAACAGCTGCAGACAAGTTTACGTATAAATGTATGGATAAACATTTATCCATGTCTTTGTAGGAAATGGGTCAATATTCAGTCAACAAACCTCTGACTTGTGAATTCAGTCATCTTTATTTATCTTGTGGGAGTGGAAGTTCTCCGATACAAATACACAAAATACGAAAAAATAGAGTCAGCACATGAAAACAAGAGTGCAAATCAAATCAAAGAATCGTTGGTCAAATAAAAGATTGCAAGCAAAGTCATCAGTGTTTGTTGAAACGATGACTTTTTAAATGCACAAGTGGAATGAATGGTGCTAGTTTGAGTTTTTCCTGCCGTCTGTTCTACTTGGACATGAACTTGAATCCTGGTTTTGTTGTGGCTCTTGAAACGCTGAAAACAGTCCTGAGAGACTGCGTCAGTGTTCTCTGTGATTCTGTTTCACATTCAACAACACAGACTAATGATGGACAGTGCTTTGACATTTTCTCATTTTTTTAATGCACGTAAACATGAAATATTAACAAATTCTCCACTGTCATGGAGCAAAAGCAAAAGTCAGACCAGTATCAGAACGTACAGTCTGTATTGAAAGCTAAAATTTGCTGCCCTTGCAGAAAGCAGTTGTGGAGAGTTGGGATGAACCTACAAGACCTTTGATTTGCCACAACCACAATTCCCCCCTAAACTTAATCTATATTGTGTTGTGCAATATTCTAGAAGGGAAGAATTCTGTAAACATACGTATTGACATAATTTACAACAAACAGCAAAGAGCAATTAAAGGATTAAGTAACACATTTTCCTCTTTATGTTTGTTTCTGTCCACAAATTCTATAAAAAGCCCAAAACCAAAATACTTTACAGTTTTCCTGGCCTGTCTGTGGTGCACAGCCCCAAGGACATGTGTTCCAACTGAAGGCATAAATCTAAAAACTTGTCAAGAACTTGTACTGTAATTTGACTATAATCAAAAGAGCTCACTCATTTACGTACATCTGGAAACTGTAGCATTTAGAGAAATCAACTTAACCAGAAGTAAATGGTGCCTTTAGGTGACATTTCTAGTGCAGGACATGGCTTCCTGATGAGTATTTACAACAGACGGAGGGATACTGGGTGAGCCTTTGTTCATCACAAACAAAGTGAAGTAGCAGTGGTTATGGCCTCGTTCCAGTGCCACAATATGTTAAAACTCACAGTGTGATCGGATGCACACACAGTAAATTCATCTTTCCATTTCCCGTGAGCAAAAGTCACATGGCAGCACCTCAGTGTGATGACGCATTAGATGTGGTCAAGACGATGTGCTGAGGTTCAAGTTGAGCATCAGAATGGAGAAGAAAGGTGATTTAAATGGCTGCATGTGGACTGGTTGTTGGAGCCAGATGGGCTGGTCCGAGTGCTTCAGAAACTGCTAATCTAGATTTTTACAGAGAATGGTCCAAAAAGAGAAACTGTGCAGTGTGTGACAGTTCTCTGTGCAGAAAATGCCTTACACAGTGGTTGGAAATAATGGAAAGGCAACAGTAACTCCAATAACCTCTCGTTACAGAGAAGCAGGAGAAGACCACACTGATGCCAGGTGTCCAGTGTAACAATTGAAGTGACCGCTGAGTGTATGTCAATCCTACCCTAAAGATTTCCCCTTATTGACCTAACATCACCCTTCAGCCATTACTACACAGTGACGTTGAAGATTATTCCCTGACTGGGAATCAAACCCAAGCTGGGGCAGTGAGAGTTCAGAGTTCTAACCACTATGCCCCAATATTTGCTGAAATAAATAACAGAGCAAAAGATATTAGTAACAATGGTAAATTTAATATATATATATCACTTGGAAATGCATGGTTTACCTCAGAAATGTTATATAATGTACAAATTTGCTTTTGACATAATACAAGATATGATTTGGGTCACAGTAGTTACAACCAATACAAAGAGTTTGGGAAACACTGCTCATGTCTGAAAAATATATATATATTTTTGCAAAAATATCATATTTTGTTTACATTAATTACATTCTTAATAGGCAGTAATTAATTTTATCTTTCTGTTGGTTGCTCCTGATGGATGTGCTGGCAGCGTGTGAATGGTTATGAATGGCTGAATGGCAAAACTGTATATATAGTCTAAAAGCAGCTTTAAGTGGTCATCAAGATTAGAAAAGCTATTTACTGTATAAATGCAGATAATGTAAATGTCCTACAGCTGTTCCTCTCAGCTCTGGGACACAAAGGTCAGTCTTCCTGCTCTGCTCAGTGACCTGCTCATGCTCGGGGTCATCACACGGTGCAGGAGGTTAAATAGCTGTAAGAAGGCACATTAATCTGAAAACAATTGATAAACCTGGCCTGAAGCTCCTTCTCCATCCACTGTCCTGCCTCCCCCGCGCTGCACTGGCAGCCGCGCCGACACTCGGCATGTAAACCATGTGGACCTGACACCAGTTGTTTTGACTGAGAGCAATGAGGCACCGACTTATTGTGCAACACAAGGCACAGCCTTTGGCCTGGCCACTGATAGCAGCCAAAATCCTCCTGTAAACTCACCCTCCCTGCTGCAAAATGCCCTCTTGGTATTTACATTAGAAATACGATGGTAATAATAAAATAATATTATTTCCCTATTACAAAAATTACCATACTGCAACCATGTTGTTACTGTGCTGTGTTTTGCTGGATTTTAGTTTGTGGGCTTTCATGAAATGTCAACAGCTACTGATCATATGAAATTTGATGCAAATATTCATGTTCCTTTCACTCAAATGGTTTTCCTTCACTTCTCATCCCAAGTGTGTTACGAATGATGTTAAAGAATTCACAGGATCCAGACTTTAGTTAATTGCCAAGCTAATTATACATGCAAGGAGTGTGCTTTGGTACTGTGGTACATAACAAGAACAGGAAAACAAGGGTAAATAAAAATGAAACTAGGTAAAGCACTCAAAGTGCAAACCTCCACCATGGACGCTCACTTCTCCACAGTGAAGCATATTCCCTTGTTTTGTAAATGTTTAAAAACGTTCTGAATATGAACCTGTACCTGGATCTCCACCTACAACAACTTACAACAACCTACATCCCTGAACAATGTAATCAGAGTCCATGCTTCACTTTTTGAATGATGCTGCTCACAAATACACAAACGTGGCCAAAATCATAAGTTTCTTGGTGTAGGTAATTAAATAAAATAGCAACAACACGATTTAACAGTTTGAACACTTTTAAAGGGCTAATGAACAACTTGGAGGCACAAACTTCTGGCTGTAGATGATTTAACTAATTTTAACTGGGTTTTTTTGTGTCTATTTATTTCTTAAATGTCTGATGATTATGGTGCTGTTTTAATGTTGTTCTTAATATCTGTGCATTGTAAACTGTGCTGCTGCCTGTCTTGGCCAGGACATTGTTGTAAAAAGTTTTATCCTGGTTAGATAAAGGGTTAATAATAATAAACAATTGAGCACAATAACTGCTATGAAAACTAAAAAGTATATAAACATGAGCAGAAATATGTAACATTTCTGACACTAATGTACTTTTGGGTGAACATGTGCTGGTGCCGTTCAGCTTCTGTTCATATGTGTGTGTTCCGTCTGTCTTCATGCAGTCTCTCTGTCTTTGTGTGCTGAGACTTCACTCTGGTCAGCTGGGTGTGTCGCACCACCGCTGCATGCCTGTCACATTCAAACGCTGACTAAAAATCATGCCATGGTTCAGTTTAAAAGGTCTGTGTGACACGAAGACACTTGAAAGTCTCCTGTACCTCTGCATGACTCAGCATCTGGTGTTTAAAAAGTTAATTATGTAGATTATTTAGCTGTAATGTGTAACAAATCTGTGGCTCAGACACGTCATAAAATGCTCCAGACAGAGACGAAACTGATCCTCCCACCAGGGCCACACGTCTGCTCCTCTGATTAGGGCTCATTTGTTTCTTAACTAAACCACTGATTAAAACTGCTCCACATTTGAGTGGATCCTCCTGAGGTTCACAGAACTCAGAAATTTGATTTGAGACACAAGCGCACTTGTACCATGTCGGTGTGGTCTCAGACTTTTGCAAATTATGCCCCCTCAATTCTTTTACTGCCCAGATAATGATTCTTTGCAGTTGCAAAAGCTCCACACGGTAGTTTAACAACTTTTGATTCTGGAAAAGCTCAGCCTGCAATTCCTGCCAGCAAACAAACATACTGTAATTAGCCTGCCTGAAACCTAAATGTTGGACTTAAACAGTGCTCAGTCTCTCATGGTGGTCTTTAAAATCCATGATTTTAATTAAAGGTGTACAGACTGTCTCAAAATGACTTGTGTAATAATGTAATAGTTCCTCTGTATTTGTGGAAGGTGTGTGTGTGTATACACAGTGATTTTGTGACATCAATGAGACGGGATCATCATGGCCTCAGACTCTTAACAGCGATACATGCAGAATATGTACAATAGTGACGGTTCCCAACGGTTATTTTGATAAACCTACGTTATTATTTTTTGCGTGTCATCAACAGGCAAAAAGTGCATCTGCTTCAGGGCAGCACTGGAGAATTATTACATGATGAGAGACGATGACAAGGTGACAAGAACAGACTGCAAACTCAGTTTTTGTCCATTTTACATCCATCCTTCCAAAACGTTATCTCGGTCACTACCCTACATACCTCTGTGTGTGGGGGCCTGCTGAGCACCAAGGCTGTTAAAGAGGTTATTTTATTTTTCACTGTGGGGAAAAAACAGACTGCTGTCAACTTCCTCCACTTTTTTGTTTCTAAATTTTAACACATCTTCACTGCAGACTATTCCTTTGCTTTAGCTTTGGTCAAGACGTTTTTGAGAGACGTACCAAGGCTTTTTAACTTTGATATCGTTCAGCATTTCTGTTGTTAACAGCAACAACTATTGGCACTTTTCCATTGTACAGTTTTAGCACTACTCAGCTCTACTCGACTCGACTCTACTTGGTTTGGTATCAGGCGCGTTGTTTTCCATTTCTTTTCCATTTCGGCTGCGCAAAACTGCTGTGACGTCATTTATACGTGACACAAACAATGGAGGACATTGAGGCGATGGTGTACTTGCTGCTTGTTCGGTGGCTTTGTGTCACACACACAAAGCTCGCTGGAGTTTTTGTGTGGAACATCACGCTCATGACTCTTTCAGTGACAGTGTCAAGGTTCCAATCCCAGCTTGCTTGGAACCTCAACAGAGCAGGTACCAGATACTATCCCTAATGGTAAATCAAAAGAAAAATGAGTTAAGTCAGTAGAATGGAGAATTATTACATGAGATGATGACAAGGTGACAAGAACAGACTGTAATCTCTGTGAGGCACTTTGCGCTACTTTATGTATGAAAAGTGCCATACAACTAAGGATTGATTGATTGATTGATTGATTGATTGATTGATTGATTGATTGATTGATTGATTGATTGATTGATTGATTGATTGATTGTAGTTGAGCTGAGTAGGGCTAGAACTGTATGATGTAAAAGAGCCATATGAGTTACCTATGGGTAATAGGTATTATACTTATAGTTTGCCAATAAACCCAACAAAAATGTTACACACTGAACCTTTAAATTTAGAAACACTGGTCCTTATGGAACATCTTGAAGACCTGACCCTGATGACAAAAGATTCATTCACTTTATTAATGTCATTGTTTTATCATAAAGGGGTAGGGGTTTTTTTTGTCTCTCTGAGAATTATTCATGTAAATATATCTGATTTCTCAGATCTGCCCCTTTAATGTTAGTATAACTAAAGAACATTTGAATGTCATTATGTTGTGGTCTATCTCTCTGATATGTCATCCTGTCAAATAACAACTGGCTTTGCTTCAGCATAAAACTACAGGAGCGAGAGAAACGTTTTCCTTCACTGTGTTTACATCGTAAAGGGAAACCCCCCAGTGCTGCAGCCTTAATGCCCGCACATACAGTCAGGGGGCCTGACTCCTGCGGAAACCTGATCCTGCACTGGGCCCTTTAAAGGAATATGGGATGAGTCTATTGAATGGAGCTGAGAGCGAGTGAGGACCGAGGAGTCCCAGTCAAGTCTGCGCTCCACGCACACAAGGCGAGGGAGGACAGCGGCGTGGGGACACGTACGGCGTGACACGCAACGACACGAGACGGTGAAAACAGTGAAAAAGAAATGAATGAGCAGTGAGTGGGTGAATGAGGGGAATGTCGCCGGAGTGAAGAGGAAGTTATGAGCTGAACTGCGACGAATTACCGGGGAAAGTGTCCGTGAGCGGTGAAAGCAGACAGAGGAGGGGGGACAGACAACGAAAGTCACAAGGTAAAACTCTTTTAAAAGCGCGTTAGGATTCAACTCTGTGCGCTTTTACGCACTGACTCAAGCGCACATGACAAAGGATATAATTAACCAGGAGTCAGCGGGTAACCTGGGTCACAGGCTCTGCAGCATTAGCCAAGCTTTGTATCTTGAGAGATGCCTGTTTGAACTGTTTCTTTTTTTGCTGACTTACAGTTTTATGGTTGCCACTTCCGCTCAGCCGTGCGTTTCTGGCACACCTGCTCACCGTGGTCTTTTTTTTGGAGAGAACCTTGACAAGTGCATTCCCTTGCAGAAAGTCTGACACTATTTATTTTTATATTTTAAGTCTATCATCAAAATCCGGACTTTATCCTGCATCTGGAGAAATCAGAATGGTGCATCAGTGTGGCTCCTCTGTAGCAACCAATTACTCTTACACACTTAATCAAGCTCAGACTATATAACTGTAACTCATCGTCTCCCAACATCTGTTTCTTCATTAGATACAGTAGAACCTTTTTGTGTTTGACCTTGATACTGATATCACAACCCTGAGTATCTACCAATATCTATGTCATATACTGTATATCGACCGAACCCACTGTAAATGACAGGTGCATTTACCACTGAGCCATAACCAGCCACTTCCAATTATAATGCTGAAACATTCATGTTGATTTCGTTGATCATGGCTCATAAACTTTGGTCCTGTGTCATTGTGTGAGAACACCTTGCCAAAAACAGCTTTTTCTGATAGTGTCAGAAATTTAGTGTGTGCTGGTACCATCTACCGTACGCCTACCGACCATCCAACGAAAACGAAACGCAATATGAGGTTTTAATCAGCAACACAGTCAAATACAATAGAGGATGAGCATTAAATAGGATCCAGGTATGTGGATCGGCCACCTCTTCTTTGGATTTTTCTCTACATACATAAAAAGAATGATTAGTGACAAGGCTAATTTGCATCACATCTGATGACGTTGTTATTTTGCACCATAGCTAATGATGATGAAGTAGGTGATGACACGCAGTATCTAAATTGCGTCCCAGCTGATGATGTTACTATTTTGCATCACAACTGATGACGTAGCAAACTTGTGGAGCAGCTGATGAAGTTGCAGACCTGCAGTGCAGATGATGTAGCTGATGGCCTGAGTCGGAGCGTATAATCCAAAACAGATCCAGTCTACATGCATTATACGTGATGTCATAGCCAAATTTATTAGATCCATGTCATGCAGTGTGTGATTTATAAAAGTCTTAGATTACTTTAATCTGTAGGAAGAATAACAAATATTTTGCTCCCATAAAAAGGGAAATAAAAAGCTCACAACATGATTGAGTTAAATGCTTTTTATTTACTTTTTAAAGTTTGTGCTTGGTGAGACATTTGTGTAATATTTAGGCTTTTTCGATCAAAAAGGTTGGATTTGACTTTTCTTTTTTTTTTTTTTAATTTTCAATGCCGATGCTGAACATTGAATCAGTTCATCCTGAGGCTTCAGTGTCAGAGAGTCAACACTTAAGAGTGTCTGTGTGCAGGACAGGAGAGCTGCAGAGGTGGTGTTTACACCTCAGCACAGAGGAATGTCAGGGCCTGTGTTTAAGGCTGTGACTGATAATGAGTGTGGTCAGTTTACTGAGGCCTGTCATTAACCTGCACTGGGACAAAGATGCAGGTTTTACTTGCAGAGACAGAAGGTGGAAGTGGAGGAGGTGTAGGAGGAGGAGGAGGAGGAGGAGGATGTGTGGGCAAAGAAGGAGGGTGGGAAAGGTGCTGCAGGAGGAGAGGGAGGATGGAAAGTGAGAAGTGTAGGAGGTGGAGCAGAAAGACAAGATAAGGAGATATAACAGGAGGCTGGGGATTAAGCGGAGATATATTCAGGATTTTAAAAAGCAGGCTTTGGCCTCTATAGTGTTTTGAATGTCTGATGTGAGTAACTGTCCTTTGAGGCCCAATTATTCCAAGATAACCACAAAAACTAGGACAAACACTGTTATTTATACTTTTATAAAACAGCCTCCTTTTGCACTGAATGACTTAAACCTCTCTGTTTTCTCATGTCAAAGGTTAAGAAATGTTAGGCTGCCATGACATGTCCCCTCCTTTATTTATAGGAATTTGTGCTAGCTGTAGTTGTAAAATGGAACCAAAACAGTGAGGTACTAATTTAAACAAAAGTGTGAGGCCTGGTCGACCAGATGGGAGTCGACAGAGGTTCCTCTTTGTTAAACACACGGGGCCACTGAGGAGTAGATAAAGTAATATTAACACACCCATACTTGACTCCTCGTGCTCTCAGATCATTTGTCTCTGTCTCCTTTCATACACACAGAGATCTGCCACGCTGACACGAATCTGCAGCGAGTGACCCAGATTCATACGCACACACACGTATCTGATGGGAGTCTTTTTATTTAATAGAAAGGGAGAGTAGGGCGACGGGGGCTGCCAAAAATGGGGAAGCCAACTTGGATGTCAGCAGAGATGACAACAAAGGGGATTTGAACAAAGTCTGGTGGGGATGATATCACTGGACCACCTAATCACTTACATCACCACAGCTGCATGCTCAGCACTGTGTCAGTATGTGTGCATGCGTGTGTGTGTCTCTGCACACGTGTGTCTGTTTCCAATCTATTTCTGAATGTGCATGTGTGGTGTGTGTATCTCCATCTGTCTGTGTGTGCTCTACTAAGCAAGTGCTGAAGAGTTACGGCTGGTGTTGAGTATGCGGTGATTATGGACGTGTGAGTCAGTGGAATTGCTGATTTGAGACTTGTACACATGCTCCCTGGATCTCTGAAGTGCCGCGCACACACCCTCGATTCTTTAAAGTGATAATTTGGCTTTTTTTTCCTTTCGGAATGAGGTTGCATGAGACACGGACACATGATCAGTGTTGACTTTGCTGTGAGCTGGATCTGGGAACCAGCCTGAAACATGGAGGCTTGTTCACACTGAAAACATGGCTGCCAGCGTAAACAAACACACACACAAAAAGATTTTAGTCACTTAACTAAAGACTTGCCTAACAGGGCAGCCCATGGCCAAGTTGAAAGGGAACCGGATGATGAATCTGATGAATCATGTGTCCCCATCATCTGCTGTGGTGACCTATAGAGAGGGAGAAGCCGAAAAAAAAACAACTAAAGGTTGCCTAAAAAAAGTATGTTCCTGCTTAAATCTATGATACCTTACGAATATATTCACTGCTTCATCACTCTGTTAGACAGCTTTTTCTGCATGGAAAACCATTAACTCTCCTGCATCAAAGTCCATAGAGAAAATCTGTTTTTTTAGCTTGCAGCCACTTACAAAAGAATCACCCCATCACACACTGTAAGGTCCAAACTGTTTTATTACGATCCCTGATCGTCCACATTTCTGATTAAAACCCCTTGCAGGATATCGAATCTCACTCGGTGGGTGGAATAATGCAGGTTAAAATTCAAAAGAAAGCGCTTGTGGGCGATTGCTGCAGTCAAAGCTGCTCTGCTGGGGGATCGTTGTGGTGGTGTTTCCATTATTTGTTCTGGCCTTGGCAGCGTGAAAACGCTTGCACTTAAGTGGAAGTAGAGAAGCTCCCAGGACCTTCATGGATGTCACTGTCTTGGGCTCTGACATGATGCCATGCACCTCCTTACCTGCCTATACCTGCTTTGAGAGGTAACCAAACATGCATCTGTGATCTTTCAAACGTTTTTTTTTTTTTGTTGTCTTGGCTTCTTTTCCTTCTTTCTACGTGACTGTTTTAAACACTGGCATATGCCAGACAGAATTTACTGCAGAAGAGAATAGTATTTATCAGATCGTATATAACTGTAGACCCAGTGGAAAATAGCTTCTGTGTTTCTATAAACCATTCTGTGATGGAGGGTTAAGATCTTGCAAAAGGAGAAAATAACTCCAGTTGAAATCTTAACTTTAACAAAAGTTAAGCATCAGGCCACTTTACACCCACACACTCAATGCGTATGATCTCATTCTTTGACAGGATGATATTTTTGAGGCTGATTTTTATCCGTAAGTACACTTAGCAAGCTGAGAGGAGATGCAGCCTCCTCTGACCTTCCATTGCCTTCTCTCCTTGTCCTCCTCTGTCGAAAGTTTAACTTTACACTCGTTGATTAATCGGTTCCTGGCACCAGTTGGCATAAGCTGTAACAACCGTGCTGTGTTCAACAAGCAGGGAGCACGAAGGAATGGTTCAGGGAGATTTAGCGCGGTAGTGATGAGAGTGTTGCACCAGCAAATGGCTTGTTTACACCCAGCTGTTTTAGCTCCTGGAGGAGGGACTGGCTTCATCTGTTCTGTTCTGTTGTTGCCCCAGTGTGGCCCAGCAGGATTTATTCAAACTGGGTGATTCTCCCCTCTTTCCCCACATTAGCCAGTGTCCTGTTTTACTTGACCTTCATACACTCTAGTCTCTTCCAGAGGAGTAAGCAGTCGTCAGTGGCTGAACCTTGACTGTCCAGCCTGGGTCCAGCGGTCGGCTGGCAAAACCTCCACATGCATGACTTCTGTAATTTGTTTGCTAGGCCTGTATTTATGAGCATGCTAATTGTAGGGAGTGCCATGGTGCAGTTATAGTTGGTGGACTTTGAACGTCTGCTGTTCTGCTGACGGCGTCTGGCTGCACTCGGCGTGTCTGTCTTTCTCTTTGAATATTTGTCCTTCCTCAAGCCTCTTTTTGGTTTCCTTTTTACTTAGTGATGAGCAAAATATCACTGAGAAATCTCGCAGCGTTACCGTCTCTTACGTTACAGACGGACAGATGTTGCAGAGTTCTGCACTGCAAATCTGTGTAAGAATAATTTCTCAATTAGTACCTTGAACGGTAACTTAGAATAAACTGCGATAATAACAGAGATCACATTTGCAAGTTCACAGGCTCATTCAGATTGACTCATCCCCCTTATTTATTTTTACTCAATGGTGCTGTTAAACGTCTTCCTCTGTGTTTGTGTTCACACAAGCAGCCCAAGACAAATTTCCCACAAGGAAGGAGCTAACAATCTAACTAACTGATACAAGAGCTAACTATCTTGCTAACTAATTAACAGCTAACTAGCTAGCCAACTAACAAACAGCAAACTATCTTGCTATCTAACTATCATCTAGTGAATGAATAAACTAGCTAGCTATCTAGCTCACAAACGAACCAGCTAACTATCAAGTGAACTCACAACTAGCTAACAAGCTAATATCATTAAGCCGAGTTATAATCCAAAAGCTGCTCAGTCTGGCTTTTTACTTTCAAGATGATCTGGATCCGGATGATCTTGAGTTCTTAAAAAGGGCCTTAACTTCTGTGAATGAGAATCTGCCAGAGAAAACAGCCACTGGTCAATCCTCTTCAGGTAAAAATAACTTCAGCGCCCCAGGTTCCCACATTTAGCACTCACTCCATTCATTCTCGCACATTCTTTCCCCCTTTCTTTGCCGAGGCCGACCGATGGCCCCCCTCTCTCGCTGTGATGGGACTGTCATGCAGAAAGACACCATTGTGCCGCGCAGGATCCCGTTTCACTCCTGCCTTGTAATTAAGAAGGGATTGCATGGTGAGGGACTTGTGGGTGTGGGGGGATTGGGTTAGTAGGTAATTTGGCTAAAAAGCAGAGCAGTGACCTGCTTTCTTGCAGGCAGGCCTGGGAGCCGGCACGCATGAAGCCAACTCCCCCACTCCCACAGAGAAGTGCCTGCTGAGTTTTTGTTCAGTGTGTGTGGGCATGTGGAGCCCGGGAACTGAAAGGAAATAAGGTTTCAGGCCATGAAGATGTGTCCAAGCTGAGTGTTTGTGTATAAAACACACGCATGTATGATCTGTGAGTGTGCAACATGTTTTCTCTGTGGTTATTGACGCAGGGAGAAAGTGAGTGGAAGCCTCCATTAAACTCCTGTTATTGTGAACTCATCATTAGTGTTTGCTTTACTCACATTTCCTCAGTCAATCATGGGAAGTGTGGTCAGCAACAGAGGTGAAATCACTTGTTTCTTCTCCTTTGCTGTAAATGAAAACAGAAGCGGCACCACTTTTTACACTCAGCAGGAAACTTAAACCATACTGTCATAAACGTCTGAGTGGACTTGGTTTTTTTTTTTCCTCTTCCTTCAGTCTGGTCATTCAGTCCAGAGGCAGAACTCTGAACCGTGGCCATGGCCGACGTGCTTGGGAGCGGCGGGTCAGGAGGAGCTGTTGGAGCGGCCAGCGTGGATTGGCAGAAACGCTGCATAGCACTGGAGATGCAGCTGCTGCGGTTCCGACTTCAAGCAGGGAAAATCCGTGAGCTGCTGGCAGAGAAGGTAAGACAGAGAAGCATCATGGATAGAGGATGCACTCAGTCATATGCACAAAGGATATTTCACACATAGGTCATTTAAAGTGATACATACTGAATTATGGGGAAAAAAAGCGGGGAACATGTTATGGAGGCTTCTGTTTTTTTAATTGCACAAATGTCTCAAGGGCACTGCATCACAGGGATGGCACCTTTGATTTAAGGTCGAAATGGTTATGAGGCTTGTCACATCACAATGTAAAAACTGATTACACTGTGCAATTGCATAAGTAAAATAATAATCCATCCACATTTTCAGGAGTTGGCTGTAAGCAACTGGACTTGCTTGTAACATAAACATTTACTCTTTACTAGGAGCAGATTTGTAGCTGCATTTATTTCACATTACATGTGTTTGACGTACATGGTCGTATTATATTACGATGCCTTGTTTTGATGTGCTCTGGTGCACACTGTCTCCTCTGTCCTAAGTGCTATGAGACACACATGTTTGCGCTTCTATCAAAGTGAGGACCCTCATAGACATAAAACATTCCCTAGCCCCTTACTCTAACTTTAACCATCACAACCAATTCTAACCCTAACCCTAAAACCAAGTCTTAACCCTGAAAAAGCCATTTTAAGGGGTGAAAAACAGTGAGGACCGGCCAAAATGTCCTCACTTTGTCAAAATGTCCTCACTTTGTAAGAATTATACGAATTTTGGTCCTCACTCTGCAGCAAGTACAAGAACACACACACACACACTACAGTATCATACACAGTTTATATTAAAAGTAGTAACACAGTGGAACTCCATGTACACACTGTACATGGAGTCCACAACAACAACACAGTCCATTTTGTTCAAAATAATAACAATTAAGGCTCTGGTGTCAAAGGACTTGTGCAACACACATGTAGAGAAGCGATATTTTCAAATTTTGGTTGTAATTCACTGACATGTTGTGTACAATAACTGCAGGGGTTTAGCTGACAGGGGGCGCATGACACCCCTGTTGTCATTATCAGCAGCAGTACAGACTGATGGAAGAGCAGTCTGTTCAGTCAATAATATTATTTATTGCACTAAAAATAGAGGGGTTTTTGCATGTGTTTCACACATTATGACACCTTCCCCGAAGCAAAGTATCTGTCCTAACCAGTGTCGTGCAAACTGCAATGACCAACCAATAAAACACCCGGAACCAGTATGGACGTGACAGTTGTCTCGTTCCTTGATTAAAAACAAGATACAACACCAGAACCAGTCAAACATCTGCACATGCCAGAAGAAGAAGAAGAAGAAGAAGAGTTTATTAATCAAAAAAGCATCATCAACCACTGGGACTGAGATGTACTGCACAAATAAAAATCCATTTTATGCTATTTTATAATTATCCAAGGGCTCAACTCTACTCACAGGACCTCATGTACACGTTTCTAGTGTTTGATGTATTTTGTGGATGGTTCAATTTGAGAATGTGTGGCCATTTGAACCTTATGCAACCAGAGATCTTTGATTTAAAGCTTCCATCTGCAAAATAACACATGCTGCCTGACTCTCTGACTAACGGCGTGCAGATTTCACTGACCTATCATCATCGTTTTCCCCTCCTGGCAGGGTTTTTAAGTGTTTTATGCATGAGGAAACAATTAAAGTAAATGTGAATCAGTCAGAAATACACATGTGGATGACTGTATGTTTATGTGTGTGCAGGGACAGACGAGATTACTCAGCTTATTTGGTAAACACTTGGTCCACTCAGCCTGTGTCATCAGAGATCGGCAGTAATTTTAGCCAAAGTGAATGTTTAAGGTTTAACTCATCACTTGCGGAGCCTCCTCTTACGTTGGGGGAATAACCGCAAGCAGCCGGCCAAACGCTTGTAAAGTTGAGGCTGTTGTAAAGCCTGACTACCAGACACTTTGGAAAGTAATCAACTGTCATCAGAAAATTCAGTCCAGTTCTGAAGATTTGTCAGTAAAAGGATGGAAATGTTTGGATTAGAAAAGGAGGAATGAGTTCAGTAGCAGGAAAAAGTGCTCCCCTGTCATGACTTTTCCACTGGTTTCTTTGTTGCCCTTCAAGTGGCCGTTCTTTATAGACTCACTTTGCTTGGAGCTGCTTGTGTGTGTGTGTGTGTGTGTGTGTGTGTGTCGTGTCACAGTGCGTCTTTTCCCTTGTATCATCTCTAATTCTGGATCAGGCCAGAAGCGGTTCATTCAGTCAGTCAGCAGGATGTTTACAGTACAAACATGACCCGGTGGCTGATAAGAGCTGGACGACTCCCTGCTGTGTCGTCTGTCAGGTTCTGTCAGACCTCCAGCTCCACTCTGAGAGCCCATGAAGGGCAAAAACTCACACTTTTACCAACATTTATTACTGATAAAGAAAGAGAAAGTCAGTCATTGATGAATGGTTCCACTTTGAAACCAACAGCCAAAGGGATTTTTAATAAATTGGCAAGCTGAAAGTTCTGGTAACTTATTAATGGTTAATAAAACATTAATAATTAACTTATTTCAGGGAGAAAGAAAGTGATAGTCTATGTGTCTGTTGACGTTAAGAGCCCAAACCTAATCACAAGCATCACCAAGCCTCATTTTCCTTCAAAAAACATTATTTATTTCAAGCTACTGTATGAAATTTGTTTTTAGCTTACTGATTGAAATTCTTCTTACGTCACAATACCCATTGATAAATAAAGTGTTGCTGTTCAAAAAAAGCAGCTTTACTTCAGTATCAAACCGTGACCTGGTGCAGTGATCGGTGACAGTTGTTTCCACTGTAGTCGACGTAACAAACAAGCTTTGCAGGCGGGATTAAGATGGTGGATGTGATCTTTACATGTAGCCATCCAGCTGGGTCTCTACATCTCTGAAAACTAACGCCCGACACACGTCCTTAACAATGATGGACGTTCCTTGACACGGTTGAAGCAGCAATAAGGAGAAATAGAGACAGAATACAGTCAAACAGAAACAAAAAGTCTGAATTCATCTATTATTCATTCAGTTATTGTGCAAAGACCAAAGTCAGCTGCGCCAACAATAACAGCTATTTGAGCGACGTCAGCAGGTTGGATCCATCACTGGCTGTTGACTGATAATTTGAAAATTACGTAGGTGAGGTCAGACTGAATAAATGAGGTGAAATGAAATGGCAGTTCAGGCTAATTAACAGGCTCGTGAACAGGTGGGAATTTGGTTTGTTTTGGACGAGTCCTACGTACGCTGTTCTGGTGATAAATTATACTAGTGCACAAAAAAACTGTATCAGTCTGTAGCTGAAAATAGTCCTCACTATTGTCCCTGGTAAGTTTATAATGGTGAGTGGTGTTTTTTGGCTGAGTGCCACAGATGTACTACTGATGTCAGAGTGATTATTAAAGGTCCAGTGAGTAATTTTAAGGAGGGTTATTTAGCAGAACTTGAATATACTCCACATAAGTTTGTTTTTATGAGTGTATAATCCCTTTAAAATAAAAATCATATGGTTTTTGTTGCCTTAGTAAACACTTTTGTCAAGGGCCTTGCTTTAAGGCAGCCATCATATGTGCCTCCATTTTTCTACAGCCATATGGTGAGTTTTTACATTTGGAACGCCATCCCCTGTGGTCTGTGAAGGCCACCGTAGTTCAGTGATGCACTTGGGAAAGAACAGAGGAATCTTCCGCTCGTTGCAACCTGCAGTCTCACCATGAGATGTCACTATTTCCTACACACTGGACCTTTAAAGCAGTGTGGGATTTTACACATAACAGAAATGCAGAAAAAAAGGTACAACGTTAAATGAAATTGCTCATACAAACAAACACACTGTTAGCTCCTCAGTCCTGAAAAGTGACACTGTCATTTCAGCTCATGCACAATGTTTATAGTCGAAATGCTCTTTTTTGGCCGTGCTGCTATTTTTTATGACGAGGCTGATTAATCGGTCACTTGTTTAAGTAGACTTAAAACGTTCACACACATTTTGACACACACACACACACACACAGAGAGCACTGAGCAGGGTTTAGGTAGTGGCCCATACTGCTGAGTGTGTTTTTCTGAGGTCTTTTTTTGGTGTGTGTGTGTGTGTGTGTGTGGGTCTGTGTGTGGGAGGAAGGGGGAGGGGCTGCTGCTGAGTGACTACCATTCTGTCATGTTACTGCTGTTTGGAAAGACTGCTTCACACTCTTCGTCCCCCTCTCTTGCCAAGTTAGGAGTGTTTTACGCATTGACCCACTTTGGTATGGAAAAATATGAAGAAAAATAGACAGAGCTGATGTGGTCGCCTGTGACATGGCATTTATCTCCTGAGGATGAGTGAGGAAGAGGAGAGGAGACGAGAGGGAAGGGGATTGGCTCATTTGCTTTGTGTGGAGAGTAACAGGATGATTTGACTCCATTTAAGAATTAGTTTGGGTTTTATGGTGGATCTGGAAGGTGTAATCCACAGCTGTCTTCTCTTAGCTCATAAACGCTGAAACTTCCCCACACAGACAAAAACAATGAAGAGGCTGGAAAAGAAACGGGTGAGCAGTGATGAAGCAGAGTGTTTGAGTCCCGATCAAGTCCAACTTGAGTCAGAGTCTTCAAAGTTGAGTCCGCTTTCACACACATGCACACCTGAATCCCCGAAATTGCCCTGGCACTGTCCAAACGGGTCATATGTGGGTAACGCAAAAAGTCACCGTGGACATTGTCCTCTGACATCCACGGGTCAAATTTCCCCGAAAATGTGAGAACACAGCAGGAAGAATCAGTTCTGGATAGTTAGCAGTGAGTGAATTTTCCAGACATGAAGTCTGGTATAACCTCTGACCTGGATGTTACAGACGTTCGTCTGCTGTTGTGAACGTGTCTGACACAGGGGATTTACATGTACCATGACGTTTGTCATGTATGAACAACACACGGTGGAAAATGCCTGGACCCAGAGTTCATATCTGAAAATCCCTACAAATAAAAAAAACGTTTACATAAAAACAAAAGCGGTGTTTCCATCATGGTAGACTTCGGTTTGGTACAGTATGGTATGGTTTAGAATGGAAAGGGTACTGAAAAAAAGGAACAATTGGGGCCAGTTGTAAAATTTATCCCAAAGTTTTTCACAGTCGTTGAAACCAAAAGTGTCTGTTGTGCTCTTCTGATTTATTTGCTCCACTAAAAAAGTGGAAATGTCAACAATATAAACACTCAAAAGAACATTGGTTCACTCTTAATTCCAACCTGACCAGGTTTTCAGACCACTGGCAACATGCAAAGTGCTGTTGTGCAGATTTCTTCCATTATGAACCAAAATAGAGTTCCTGACCAGTCAATGGGACAATAAGTGTAGCTGGATTCATTTTCTGAGGACCATGAATATTTGTATAAAGTCTCAAGGTCCATCTGTAGCTGAGATATTTCAGTCTGGACCAAACGTGTTGGAATAAAAGCTCAACACTGCCATTTTGCTTGTGCGGTTAAACATTACTCTTTGGAAATATTTGAAGATAGGTCAAAACGTAATTAAATTAGAAGTTTCTCTGACAACAAGCTTGAATAAAACCAGCTTTTCAATAAATAAAAATATCCAGACTGAAGAAAACAAGAAAAGTTAGTGCCCAGAGAATAAGTATGGTGTAATATCAGAATCTTCACAACAAGAATTAAATCCAGAAAAGTCCAGTTTGGAGTCTCATCTGTTTTCCTACAATATAGAAATGCCTCATTCAGAGGAATGTCTAAATTGGGTGTTATTCCTACTTCAAGCTTTCCTTTCTCATTATTCCTTTAATCTAATATTGGACAAATTAAATTAATCTTCTCCATAAGCCTCTTGTGGTACCGTGGAGCAAAAACACTGGTGATGTCAGTGAGTGAGGACGAGTGCAGAAAGATCACGAGGTTCAAATTTGTGTTTATAAATATTTATTTTTATGACGGAGTATTTTTGGATCGGCTCCTTTTAAAAGGTCAAGTCTCCAAATCTGTGTTTTGTGTTAAAACTGTCTCTAATATAGAAAACCCTTTCATCTGCTGCCTCTCATTGTCTGTTAAATGATTTTAATATATCTAACAGATTAACAATGAGTCATAAAGATTAGAGCATTAGAGATTAGTGTTTTATATTAATTGCTGGTGTGTGGTGTATTCATTATTTATATTCATAGTTTATTTCGTCTGTCGTAACTTCACTTTTCTGACAAGTGGTTTTAACTTTTAATGACTGAACCAGAGTCATAAGTAAACATCAGATATGAGAGTTAATGTTTAAAGTCTAGAGGCAGATTTGGACACTTCCTCTGTCCTTTTGTGTTGTTTATTCAATGGGACCAATAAACCATTAGCTTTTACAGTTCTGGTCATATTAACCATGGCCTAACGTGTCAGTAATCAACTAACACTTGCATTACCAGCCATTTTAATAATCCAATCATTAGCTTGAAATGGGTTGTCTGATTTAAGCCTCTTTAAACTTGAATGTCTTCTGGTTCATTTTCTCCTCCTAATCTTTAAAATGAATGTAAACAAAAAGTAAATACTTATTGACATTTTCAGATATTCCATATTCTGAGCAACAAATAGATAAATCAAGGCAATAATTTACAGATTAAAAGATGATAAAGTTAATGTAACCGAAGAAATATATGTGTGAGGGAAAACATTTGTAACTCATACTAAACATAATAAAACATAAGCAATAAGTATACAATAAGATAAGGATATGTAGAACTTAAAAATAATATTAAGCATAGATGAAATAATATTAAAAAATATGAATATACTACATTATTTTATTTTGTGTTGTGTTTTTTTATACGACTGTTACTTCTACACAGGTTTTCTTTAAAATTATTATTAGTATAGATGTATTTTATTGCCTTGTGTGAGCTTTTATGTCTTTTACTTATTATTCTGTATGTCACTTTGGTCTAGTGTTTTAAAGAGCTTTACAAATAAACTTGGATTGGATTGGATTGGATTGGATTGGATTGGATTGGATTGGATTGGATTGGATCCATTGAAAGGTGATGACTTGTGAACGTGTGAACAGTGATCACACTGGCTGTTAAGTGAGTTGTTCTGGCCTGAGGGGGAAAGAAAAAACAATGTCTCAGGCTGAAGAAAGAGAAAGTGACAGTTTGAAAGAATTGAGCTTTTAGGAAATTTGACTTAAAGATTTCGATCTTCACATCTCGGTCATGTCTGTGTGTGAGATATTGAGCAGTGATAGATGTGTCAGCTGTCGGCAGATGACCCTGTTATTTGTTGACCGCTCTCATCTTATCTCTCTACCTGCCTGGATTCTATCAGTCCCCCCCCCCCCTGAATTCCTCTATGAAGGAGAGAGAAAAGAGAGAGAGAAAGAAAAAGCCGCCTCCTTCTTTACAAGAGTGTCCTGCAAAACCTCATGTAAAAAAAAAAACAACAGGTTTTGTGACTTTAATTATCGTCATTAAATCCCGCGAGAAGGCCAAAAAGCAGCAGCAGCAGCATATATAAGTCTGTTCCTCGTAACTAAATCATCATGTGGAACAGCTGAGTCCGTTCAGCACTTGTTACTCTGTGTTTGTTAATATTTACTGCAGCGGGTTTGACTCCGTTTCTGTGTGAGAGTGAATCCACCAGGCTCCGTTAGACTACACGCTACAGCTGTCGTTTACCAGCGTCTGTTGTTTCTAATCATTTATTTGCACAATAATGGCAACTTACCTCTTCCTTAGACTAGTTCGTTGCCGGTTTAATGCAGGACAATAAAATAAATATTTGAAATTAATAAGGAAACAACTTAAGCTGCTAATATGCAACGCGAGCCACATGGCATCCATTTTCAGCCTCCTGAAGCAGAAGCGAGTGTGTTACACTGTGTCCTGACAGATAATGGACAACAGACACACTTGTCTCACGCCTGCACGGTGATTATGGCCACGCTGCTAGTTTACACACAAGCACACACTTGTCTGCAGTTACCAGGCAATATGTAGAAATAATTTGAAGTAATTATTAAATTGATTGATTCAGCTGTATCCTGAACACAACACAGTGAGCTAAAGTATCATAACTGTTTAGATATACACTATTATATACATTTAGGTGAAAGGACTTTTTTGGCCGATAAACAATACCGGAAAATCTGTCTCTCCCTGTGCCCAACTGCGGACGTCATTCACTCTCTTCTGCAGTGAAATTAAAATAAAATGTTTCATACTCATGTTGCAGCGGGTGTAGATACAATATCTGTTCACTGTGCAAAAAAAATAATCATTACAAAATAGCTGTAGAGGGCACCAGCACCAGAGTAGCAGCTTGTTCAGCTACTGTTGCAGTCATTGTTATCATGACCATAATATGGTGCATCCCTAAAAAGAATATAAATGGTTCAAACAAGTAAAGAATCGAAGACGTCAACCACTGGACGTAAGGTTGTGGATCGATGGTCAATAAATGCAGTCAATAAATTGTCCATTGTGATCTTCTCTTGCTGTAGCCCATTGATCAGCTTCAAAGTTCAATGTGTTGTGCATTGTTCACAGATGGTTATCCTCATACCTTGGTTAGAACAAACAGTTATTTGAGTAACTCTTGCCTTTCTACCATTTCAAACCGGTCTGGTCATTCTCCTCTGACCTCTGGCATCAATAAGGCATTTTTTGCACAGAGAACCGCTGCTCACTGCTGGATATTTTCTCCATTTCAGACCATTCTCTGTAAACACTAGAGATGGTTGTGTGTGAAAATCCCAGTAGATCAGCAGTTTCTGAAATGCTGAGACCAGACTGTGTGGCACCAACTACCATGCCACATTCAGACTCTTAATTCACCTTCCTTCCACATTCTGATGCGGAGTTTGAACTCATGTCTACGCGCCTGAATGCGCTGAGTTGCTGCCGTGTGATTGTTTGATTAGATATTTGTGTTATCAAGCAGTTGAACACGTGTGCCAGTGAGTTTATCACATACTGAGTCAGTTGTAACCTCAGCAAATGTTAGTGGATAAATGGTTGACCTGGCTTAAAGTAAACAATATAAGATACAAAGATGAGTTTACTCCAAAACAGTGTTCATCAACTGCTGGCCCGTGGGCCAAAACTGGCCCACCAGCATCAGTATTTGGCCTGGCTGAGTGACAGTGCGACAGTTTTAATTCTGACAACATATGAACTTATTTGAAGAGACTTTGTTGCTAGAACTGACAATTAACTGACAACTAAAAATGCAATGGAGAGCCAAGTTCAGAGATTAGATGTCTGTAAAATATCTATTGGCTCATAAATATGGGTTTTTGTATGAAGACACTAGCAACAGAATTGCAACAGTTTTGTTACTTTTTTAAATAATATACTTTCTAAATTAGTCCTTTTTGTACATGATTGATAGTTTAGACCCTCATGTGGAAGATAAAGTGGCAGACAATGAGTGAGTGGACTATAAACTTAACTTACTCATCACCTTAACAATAAATCCTCAAGTTACTTTAATCACTTATCTTCTTATGCTCAATATTTTTTGAGTTAATAAACTTAAATGATTGAAGTCCATCCTTTTCCTCAAACAGTGTGAGGTGAACAAACTGACAGCTTTTGCTTTGGTCAACGACTAAGAGGGAAAGTTATGGATAAGTTGTTTACCTTGTTGTCATACAGGCTAAATACACACTTGACCAAATAGATTTTAACATTGTCAGTTTAGCTGCATAAAAAAAGTATTGTTATAATCGTGTGACATAATTGCGTCCAGCCAAACCTCAATGGTATATTTATTTATAAATGGACATCATCTCCCAAATGAAGCGTATGAAATCCAAGCTACACAAAGTTTTACGTTTTCACAAGAGTTGCGACATTAGAGCAGCGTCTCTTTTAAACCGAGCGACTTCAAACACTTGCACTGCTCCTGAAACGTAGCGCTTGTACATTAATGAAGTTCATTCATGACTGTAGGTCCTGCTGGTTATATGTATCCATATGCCCTCTTTTTATTCGTGCGCTTGCTTCGGCCTCACACGTGCAGTGTTGGCGAGCTCACACTTAAATCCTGTGCCTCAAGCTTAGACCAGCTCCACCTCCTGAACTCTTAACGCGTCCTCTGGATTAGGACGTGGCATCTTCAGACTCTGTCTGATGACTCTGTCTGAAGTTTGCACCCGAGGTGCTCGATTGTCCGTCCTTTTTTACGCTCCTCCAGTTTTGTTTGCACCTCTCTGGCTCGTTTGACCTCGAGTTAAGGAGTCATCCCACTGCTTACCGTCAGCCTCGGCCTCCGCCCGCGCCTCCGCCCGCAGATGCTCTCTGGCGTCACTGAGTGTTAATCTGGCTACGAGGAGGTGTTCAAATATTGTGAGTGGTGGGTTCTGGGAATGAAGGAGGCCTTTGTGGAAATGACGAGAAGGCAAAGAGAAAGACAAAGGATGCGGGGGGCAAGATGGCGGGAGGAATTCTAATGCATGTCTCCAGCAGATTGAATCCATTAGTGTATTTGCACTTCCTTCACTTGGGTCACTGAACTCAGAAGAAAGGGCATCCTGTGTTGAAGAAGGGTGTGTTTGAAAGCATTTGAGGGTATTTTCCTGCATGGCTGTGCAGAGAGGGCACTCACATGTGTGCAGGACAGTCCACTGTTTGCCTTTGAAAGCACGAGTATGTAAACATGCACAGAAGGTGACGCAAGCTTGTGGGCACACATACGAGGATTCTCCTGTCGCGCTGTTGTTCGACTAGTCGTCCCTCTGCGATGGATGTTCTTTGTCCTCCCGCGGTCTCTCTGCTGCTCCTACAGTATCTCTCTGACCAAGACACTCTGTCCCAACAAACGTCAGAAGGCGAAAATCCTTGATCAAGACTGTTTCACTTTTGTTGGGAAAACAATTTGCACTTGTGCACTGCATCAACTACACCTGATGAGTAACCAGCATGTACGTTCTGAATTAGTGTGAGAGGATTTCACCCTCCTTACCCGCCATTAGTGGTAGTCTGTATTTGACATTTAAAAGGGGAAATTAGACCTGTTCAGCACAGTGGCTTAACCTAAATCAGTCATCTTTACTGATATGAATTTCATAATTAATCTACAACAAAATAATGGGAGTAAATGTGTGTGTGGATGGTTGACCCGTGACCTGTCTTAAGTGGACCCTGTCTTGGCTCCACCATCCACCAACCAAATCAAAATCACCCACCTGTTGATTCAAAACCCGTGATTGTTAAGTTGTTCCCTTAACTTTTCTGAGCTGTGCTCACAGGCAGCAAAGGCCTACTCAACTTGCTGAATCGCCTGTATAATGTCGATGCCAGTGCAGACGAGGGCTGTGGACGCCCACTGGCCAACAGTCTGGGCAGTTTGTTCTGGACCTTAACCAAGAATTTATTTGATTTTAGAGAAAATAAATCTTCTCGTGCTTCCTCTTCTCGCTGTTTCTCTGATTCAGCTTATTTCTGACCATCTCTTTCTCACTAGAGTCTCTTCATTTGTCTTTTTCAACCACTTTCATTGGTGCTTTTCTGATTCAGCAACATTTTCCTGAGAAGGCTCTTAAAACGTCTCAGTACATTCATCTTTTAAATGTCCTCCCTGTGGCTACAGTGATTATGAAGGATTAACTGCATCTCTCTCACACACACACTTGGTGTGTTTGTGTGTGCGGTGTGTTAGGACCTTTCTCTGGCATAAACACCGACCTTGTCAGGACCAGTGGTCTTCATTTCTAAGGCACTGGTTGAGTTTAGGACTAAGATTTGAATTGTGGTTAGGTTAAGGTCATAGTAAGTGCCTCTGGAATGTATTAGGTCTGTAATTGTCCTCGCTAAGAATGCCGTCTAAGTGTGTATGTGTGTGTGTGTAGACTGATTTCAGGCTTGCTGGTCTATTTGTCTAATAGTTCCGTTTGCAGCAGCCTGTGAGATGTGTCTTGCCACAACCTGCAGATGTGAGCTGTAAGTGTGTTAGATGTAACTGCTGTGGAGCAGTGGGGGTCCAGCCTTTAGCTTTTAATGAGAGCTCGGGATTTTCCCACGACAACCTCTGCACCCCAGCGATCAACTGAACTGTGTGCAGAACCGTGGTAACCACTTTTGTCTGTGTCTCAGATGCAGGAGCTGGAGCAGAGGGTGACGGAGGCCGACCAGCGAGCGGAGAGAGCTGAGAAACAGGTAGCGGGAAGTTTTTATCCCTCTGAGCATTTACTTATTTTACTGTTATTATTCCTCACATTTTTTCATGAGTTCCATGTACTTTAACAACCCATCTCAGGATATACTGTCTGTCCTTAAATAGATCAACATACAATGAATTAAACCAAATATGATCCATCATAAACTTAACATCCTTTTTCAAGGAAGCCTATTATAATTTAGACATACAGTGACATACAGGATTACTGCTTTACCATTCCCATTTAAATCATTCTTCATAGCATGACTGAGATTTTGGCTTGTTTACAACCTTTTAATGAAATAACATTTCCAGTAGGAATTATTTTTTTAAGGTGTGAGATAAACCATATGAAACGGAAACAATCAAAACATGAATGTCTTGTCATTTTAATCTTAGTAAAATCTCCAATATATTGTCATTTTACAAAAACATCTCAACTCATATTCCATTTGCTGGCAGTGTATGGAGCCGTCAAGTGCATTTCACCCGCCGTTTTAACATAAAATCTCAGTCTGCAGCGAAGAACAACCATGATTTTTGGTTGAATACTAGATGCCTAACCCTAACCCTTACCCTAACCCTAACCAAAACCCAATTCTAACCCTAACCCTAAAACCAGGTCTTAACCCTGAAAAAGTCATTTTAAGGGGTGAAAAAAAGTGAGGACCAGCCAAAATGTCCTCACTTTGTCAAAATGTCCTCACTTTGTAGGAATTATACGAATTTTGGTCCTCACTCTGCAGCAAGTACAAGAACACACACACACACACACTCTGTTGCTCTCACTGTTAGGTTAATCTCTGATTTGCTGTCATTACTGGTTGTTCCAGGTGTTTGCTGTAGGTGGTAATTTAATGGTGCCCTTTCTTTCTTAGCCTAAGGGCTTAAAAAAGTTTTTTTTTTTCCCCTCTCATGTGAACTTGCAAAAATGATCCTCCATGTTTCTGTGTTGTCTTTGTCTGCTGCCCATCAAGAACTTAATGGCCCATGCAGACCTGAGCTGCCTTTTGTTCAGTACCTGTGCACTCACTCGCCTCATTATGCATTTCAGATCCATGTCATGGAAGAAAAGCTGAGATCTGCAAACGTCCAAACCAGCGAATCAGAGAGCTCGTTGTACAGGAGGTATCAAGACCTGAGCAGTCAGATTCAACAGAAAGATGCCGTGATCAAGAGATTAGAGATGCAGCTGGAAAAACAGGTACAGACGTAGGCGTCAGGTAAAGAACAGAAATGTTTATTAATCTTCATTCGACTTGGAATGATCCACAGACGCTGTTTTCTCTGACCACAGATCTCAGTCAGAGCCCAGGAGGCAAAAGTCATTGAGGAGAAGGCTGCAAAGATTAAGGACTGGGTCACCTTAAAGCTTAGAGAGGTGAGCTCAGACATGTGCAGCCTGCTGAGAGGCCTTCTGCTGCTACGAGAGAAGATTATGGATACATGTTCATTATCTGCAGTCGTGCAAACACTGGCGCTTTATCTTCACTGTGATGGAGAATCTGAAAAAAAAACACATAAATAAAAATCTCTATATCTCCCCACTACAAATGTAGATATTGAAGTGTTGAAACAGCATTTTACTACATTGTTGCACTACATGTGAATATGTATGGGACACATACTGTTGTGTGTAATGTGTGCAATTATGTGTATGTGCTGTGTTGTAGATGGAGCAGGAGAACCAGCAGCTCAAAATGGCCAACTTAAAGCAGACCGAACAGATAATGTTGCTGCAGGACAAACTGCAATGTAAGTACTGATGTACGGTAAGATATGAGATGACAAATGTACATTCTGAAGGCCACACAGTGGTCAGCATTGTTGCCTCACAGCAAGATGGTCACTGGTTTGGGTTCTGGTTTGACCCAGGGTCGTTCTGTGTGGAGTTTGCATGTGTTCCCTGTGTGCATGATTTCTTTCACAGTGTAAAAAACTGGATGCTCTTAATCGAGAGTTGGTGCGACTGCTAGCCTTAATGGTTGTTTATATGTTTGCCCTGTTAGAGTGGCGGCCTGCACTAACCTTTTGCTGTATGTTAGCTGGGATTGTCACATTACCCTCATTTGGAGGATAAAGCAGTAGAAAATGAATGAACCCAAAGCAAATAACCAGTAATTAGTATTCCTTAATGCTGTGGCATTTTATTTTGAAAGCCCTTGAACTATTGTGTAGTTTTTTTCATTATTCACAGGTTATAAATATTTTGAACCCGTATCCCACCAAAGTAAGATTCTATATAGTAGAAATTCACTGAGCAATATTGTGGCTTTTAATGAAAGTCTATTTTTTTTAACAGATCTAATTTATAATAATGGGTGTTGCTACCTACAAGACATTCAAAATATTCAAATGAATTAGGCAAATTCACACAGCTGGGACAGTTTACAGACAGTTAAGATCCTTCTAATGCTACATTTTTAGAGTTTAAGCTACTAAAACTGGCAGACTTTCCTCTCATCAGTTTTTCCTTCATGATGAAATGTTTTCTTCTGCTCCTTATTATTTGCATCACATTTAATCTGAATAGTGAGGGTGTGCGGAAATTTGCCTGCAGAGAACTCACAGTCTTGACGCAGAAATGCCATTTCCTTTGCGTGGTAAACATCTATCATTTCCAAAGCAAAAAGAGTGGTGTTGTTTTTCCGTCTTCCAGCACTCTTAGAGAAATCTCCTGCCACCTCCCCTGTAATGGATATTCACCTGGTGCCCAACAGCCCGCTGTTTCCTCCCAGCTGTCCTGGCACTCCGCCTGCACAGGAGGACAGCTGGAGACAGACTGGTCCTCGTGCGGCCGCCTCTTATATCAAGATCTCGCCAACAGGTGCACTCCTTCAGTCCATTTTATTTTAGGTTTGGGGTCAGGAAGCTATCAAAGCAATGTTATTTAACTCAAGCTGGAGAGGAGATGGGAGCAGAACCAGTAATGGTAATCAAGTGTGATTACAAGAAGCCAAAATCTAAACACCATTTCCAAAATCTTCTCAATGTGTAGTTATAGTCAGTACTGTGGCTTGATTATCATTTTATAGTTGTGTTTATTTTTACATTATAAGAAAAAAAAAACAATAATTTTATTCAAAAGGAGATGAGAAGATGTTTCCCCCAACTACCAATAGGCATAATTCAAAGATTATACATCAAAAATGTGTTTTTACAACTTGTGATGAATCACAGTGAGATCCAGAGAGTGTCAGAGATTTTTGCTAAAGACCTTTTCAGATTGATGTCTTGAACTTTTTTGTCTTTTCTACTCATATGCCATGTTCAAGACTTCACCAACAGTAACATGCTCTCTCTCCCTGTTAGATGGGAAACGGCCTCTTGAACAGGTCAGTGTTGGGATTTGCCTCAGCGACCTTGCAGCCCATGATGCTCTCTCTCCGGGTCGGAGCAGGGACGGTCCCGGCAGCCCAGTTTCCATCGGCAGACCGGATCTCCCGGTGTGCTCAGACGGTCAGATGTCATGTTCCGACAGGGACAACTCCTCCGACGAGCTCAACAGCAAGTTCCGCTCTCAGTGCCTTCACTCATCCTCATCCTCCTCATCTTCATCCTCTGCCTACGAGATGGCGCACGAGCCGAGATCCCAAGAGTCGTCCATCAGAATGACAACCAAAAGCCCACTCCTGTCACGCTCCCCATCCACCAACAACCCCTTTCCCAATCCTCCCCAGCCTCTGGTTCACCAGTCAGGCACCAGCATGACGTTACCCAAAGTACGAACCCCGCTCAGTCCCAGAGACAGCATCCAGCTGGTGAAGAAGCACTACAGCCAGCCACAGCCCAGCCTGGACAGACTTCACCACCTCAACGTTAGTATAGATATTATGAGCGCCTCCTCCATCTCATCCACGCTGAAGAGCACCGGCACCAGCACCTCGCCCTTCTCTCAGGTCGTGGAAGAAACTGACATTGATGATGGGCTTCCTGAGAGCATGGAAGGGGTGGAGGAGGGGTCAGCTTCAGAAGAGTCATCACGGGATGGCGTCTCCTTCGTGGGGCTTGCAGAGGAGCTGGAAATTCTTAAGCCGCCAACACCTCCTTTGCACCGCTTCCCTTCGTGGGTACGAGAATCCAGCATTATCAGTTAAACATGTTTCAGGCTGTTTCAGTCAATATTACTCAACCACTAGCAGCTGTTAGTTTAGCAGAGGGTAAAACAAATACACAGCCTCTGTCCCTGGATTACAACTTCATCTATTTGTTTAATACACATGTAAACCTAAATGAGCTGTGACATGTGATTGTAGGCATGGAAATTAGCTATTGTTCTTCTTCTTTTTACTATGTGCGTGTGAGAAATATTGATGTCTTTGTTAAAGGTCCAGTGTGAGACACTGAAGAGTATCTATCGGCATAAATTAAATATACTACCCAGAAGTTTGATTGTATCAGTGTAAAATCACTAAAAGTTTGAGTTTGAGGCCACTACCTTGCGCTTTGATATTACTACAGTAGCCTAAATGGACAAACCAGTCAGTAGCCTAGTTTTGAAGCAAAAGCTTACTGCTCAAATAAAGAAGACTGACATCCTTTCTGCTTGAGTGGAGGAGTCCTCTGTTGTTTTATCATCTTCAGTCTCACCATTAGATGTCACTAATTTTTGCACACCGGATCTTTAAACTCAAGAAAAAAATCTCGATGTCAATATGTTGTCGCGACTAAAAGTTTGGACTTTTGACTGTTTGGTCTCTGCAGGAGAGCCGTATCTATGCTGTGGCCAAGTCAGGAATGAGAGTTTCGGAGGCCTCTCCTGGAGCCAGAGGCCCCGGACGAGGTGAGTCTGCAGCAGCCAGAAACATGAAACTTCCACGTGTCTGCTATCACTGTGGATCCTTCTCTGTGAAGTTATATTTACTGCCGTGCCATAAGGAAAATGTTGTGTAAATCTATCTAACTGAGTGTGTCCTGAGCCTGGGTGGTGTTGCTCGTGGCGTCTGATATGAATCGGTGACGTGACGTGTCATTCGGCTGATGCTTAAAGCGCTGTGTGGGGTGAGTGGGGATCTGTCACTCGGGTCTTTGATGTCACTTCCTCTGGCTCCAGGCTGCACACACCTGTGCAGATGTGGGTTAAAGAGGAGCACGGGAGGAGGGAGGTTCAGACGAGCAGAGGGAGACGCTGCTTTTTAATCAGCGACAATGAAAGGGACGTGGTGTGATTACTGCTATACTTTCTGTCCCGACATCATCCATCTTGTCAGTTTGCAGACAGTGAGGTTTGACAGCTTTCTGACGGCTGAGCTCACAGCTGAAAGGCTGCCGGGGATGAAGTTGTAGCTTGTTCAGCTTATTCATCCTCCATTCATGTTTGTACCTGAAGCTGCATCTGTTGTTGATTTCGATTCCAAAAATAATTTAGGTTGAACCTTTTTCTACCAGCACTTACCTCAGTGGCTTTAGTGTGGTTTGAAAAGATCTTTAAATGAAAATGTAATTCAGCTCAGCATGCTGCTGTAGTCTGACTTGACCTGGTATAAATAGAAGCATATGTTTAAATAAAAGACACTGACAATACAGAGAGATGTGACTGAATGTGGGGCTCTTCTTTTTTACTTTCTTAGGGTAAGTGGGAACTTACTGTGATGTCACCCATTGGTTTGTGAACTGCCATTTTGTTGTTTGGTGGTGAGTGCCATCTTTTTGTTTTGTACATGGCATCTGCTGTCAATCACATCAAACTGGGGTGTCTATACGTCTGGAATTAGGCCAAACAGTCTGGATTTTAAAAACCCTGTTCGGTGTATGGCTCAGCCTCCAGCCAGATGCACATAACTTCCAGATCTCAGATCTATGGTCAAACAAATAATAAAAGCTGTGTCAATCAAATATGGTTATTAATCAAATTATTGAACAAGGTTTCTGCCTGTGCACGGAAAAGGCACTGCTGCTGCTTTTCTTTCTGAATGGTCAAAGGAGCGCGGCTTTGTCAGCAAAAATAGAAAGGATGACATTCAAGGGTTTTGGGCGCCATTAGAAGACATTGAACTAAAAAAACAATGTTATGTCTTCCATGATGCAGTTTTGTTGAGAAGCTTGTACCAAATATTGCAGCACTATCTCTATGCCAATACTTGATAAGATGCTGCTTTGTTTATTTGCTACCTTTATTTTTTATTTGCACTGACTGAAAATTTTAGTTTGCACTGACTGGAAAGAGTCAAGAGAAGCATATAGTTCTAGGCCTTTTTTTCCCCAAACATTTTGTTTAGACATGTTCTGCTTCTTGGCAGTTTGTTCTTTTGCCAGTTTATGGCTGTGAGTGCAACAAGTTAAGACCGTGCACTCTGCAAGAAGTTGTTACCCAGATCTCAGTTGTCTGTTTTTAAACAGATGTTTTGTTGTCAATAAATACAACAAAACATCTGGTGCTATGGAAATGGCCACCCTACGTCATACATATCCTTCAATTTCACTCTAAATGAGACCATAATTTACAGAAATGGACATTGTGCCGTATTGAAAAAGATACTGATTGATGGCTGTTAAAATAATACAACTTTCAAGCATTTACTTAATTTTGCAGATCCATTTTTAATATACAATATGAGGGTTTTAGCGCTTCATCATTTCTGCATTTGTAAACTTTGGCCACTGTGTTACTGTTAAAGTTAGGACTTGCTGTTTGTGCTGCATATTACATGGAAATCATTTTTAAAAAAATGTTTTCCTGTTTGTGTTGCAGGGTCAAGCTTACCCCAGTATCCAGCGGCAGGTCCGTTCACCCAGTTGATCTATAAGAATATAAATGTACCAGTCTATACCACACTGAAAGGGGTGAGTACAATGTTCAGCTACGTCTGTCCTGTGAACATCAGGTCACTTTTTTATCTGCCCCCGAAATCAAAATCTGGGTGTTTTGCCGTACTCTTCAGAAAGCCACTCAGATCAGCAGTGTACCTCTACCTGATGATGACTCTGGCTCAGAGGACGACAGCAGCTCTCTGGCCAGTTTACGGACGTCGATCCTGAGCCCGGAGAGGAAAGGCAGCGTCCCTGGGAGCCCACGTGCCGTCAAGAGAGGTGAGCGTTGTTGGGTGTAGTGTAAGTAAAACAGTCGGCATAATCAGAACCATGTCATTCGAAACTGCTGACCTTTTAAGATGTAATAAAGGCATCTGTGTTATCTGTGTTTACATGTCTAAACTCACTAATAAGCATGATAGTCTTCACTGTATCAAAAAATACCCTTACCATAATTGAACATACAGATGCATTCATGTTAGTGAATAGCCAGAACATTTTTGTCCAAGTTAAAAAACCCTATTTGGAAAAAAAAATCAAAGCATTAATGTAGTCTGACTTTAGAATGTTAATTTATTAATTTTTTTTAGCATACACAGAGAGATGCTACATGAAAGAGAAAACAGTGTTTTATTTTTCCCACATGTTCCAATGGAATGCAGTTGCAGGACGCTGCACTGAATGAAATCGAACCAACAGGAGACACCAAAAATCACTAACATAAAAAATAGACGATACAGTTAATACACTCACCAGTGACTCAACACTGAAACTCACAATAAATTAAAATACAGTAAGTGCTGGAATGCACTGAACGTCACACACTCCTGGTTTTTCCATTTCCAACCTTTTTTCCCCTCAACCACCTGTGGCTCGCTGGCTCTCAATCACCACATGTATAATTTATCTCCGGCACTTTTCTCCCTTTGACCATTTCCAGCACGTCTTTAGGCAGCATGCTTTGTTTTTACATTTTGTCTTCTTTTCACCTAGGTGTGTCCATGTCCTCCATAAGCTCTGAAAGTGACTATGCCATTCCTCCTGATGCCTACTCCCTGGACAGTGATTACTCAGAACCAGAGCATAAAGTCCAGCGCACTTCATCCTACTCCTGTGAGAGCACTGGGCCTGTGAGTATGACTGAAATATTCTCAGTCTTTGTGTGTGGGGGGTTTCTCCAAGTACTCTGGCTTCCCCCCACAGTCCAGTGTGAATGATTGCTTGTCTCTGTGAACCTCTTCAGTCCTGGTATTAACATCCATCCTCAGGGATCCAGTCACGTTCAGATTGGTGCCAAGTTCAGGTCTGATCATGAAAACCAGATTCGTAGTTGGTTTGAAGACGCATGTGGCCACATTCCTGAGCTGCACAAATCCATACTCACGATGCATTAGAGACCGCCTCGTCAACTGATGACATCTGACCCACTTTTCTCTTACACTAATGAACGCCCATACGTTGTTGGTTTCATGGTTTCATGTTACAGCAGCGCGAGTGGAGGTGTCAGCTGTGGTTGACCTTCAGTTTGTGAGCAGGTAGATGGCGTATGGCGATAATGGTGAGGCTTTTGTGTTTGTGTCTGCAGGAGATGCTGGAGAAGTCTGGGTACCTGCTGAAGATGGGCAGTCAGGTAAAAGCCTGGAAGCGTCGCTGGTTCATCCTCAGGAATGGAGAGATCCTCTACTACAAATCTCCTGTGAGTGTCCCTTTACCGTTCGCTTCCCTCTAAAACTTTGCTGTCTGCGCCGAAAAACATTGCTTGAATGCAGTAGTTAGATGATTAGTTACATCTGGTGAAAGTGACGATTGTAACAAATGATCCGATTACCCCTCTCTCTTCCAAGCATGTCAGGGAATCTTTACATTTTCATACAATTTCAAATTAAATGTCTCACATTAGCACTTTTTAAATCAGAATTTGAGATGTACCATGTTTTCCATTTTTCTGGACAAGACTGATAATGTTCAGGACATCTATGACTAATAATATACAGGAAATCATACATTTTTACACTATAGTTTTAGAGTATTTCCATATTAAATGTCGTTGCATGCCAGGAAGGATATTGTTCAGAATATGAAAAGCAGGTTCTAGCTGGTTTGTCTTGAAATTAGACATTTTTTATTGTAAAGTTTGAGAGCAATTTCAAACTAAATGTCTCACATGAACACTTTTTAAATCAAAAAAGTTATCAAATTTGAGTTGCAATAAAAACAGCTTTTCATATGTTCTGTGCAAGACTGATCATTTATGACTACTAGTTTACTGAAAGCCAGACATTCTTACTGTACAGTTTTAGAGAAATTTAAGTTAAATGTCCCGACCTAGATTGGAAGATGGCGACCTCTGTAAACCAAGGCCTTGCACTAAAGTACATCACACAAATATAATTATGGGTAGTACAGTATATTCACTTTTGACCAAGAAACCCTTCCGAATGCTACACACTGGACCTTTAACACATGGCAACAACAAAGATGTCAGGACAGAAATAACCTTTTGTTTGTTTGTTTTCAGAGCGATGTGATCAGGAAACCTCAGGGGCAGATTGAGCTCAACTCCTCCTGCCGTATTGTACGTGGTGAAGGTGCACAGACATTTCAAGTAAGTGGCAAACATTCTGCATCCAAAATTCACAGCAAATTCAAGGATCCTAATATTGTTTTACTTTGTTTAAGATTAGTCCAAAATGAGCAAAAAGTCCTACTTGCATTTCCCTCTATAAGCTATACTGGTTTATTTCTGCTGCATACCAGAGCAGCAGCTTAAGATGACATCAGGTGTACCACTGGACTGGAATGTTTTGCTGGCTTTTTGGAAGCTGATTCTGATCTTCTCTGTCATAATGATGATGTTATCTCCGTCGGCCTGGGATAACATTTTTCCCCTATTTCCACCTTTTTTTTTCCGTCTACTCAGTTGATTACAGAGAAGAAGACCTTCTTTCTCACCGCTGATTCGCCCAACATCCTGGAGGAGTGGATCAGGGTCCTGCAGAACATACTCAAAGTCCAGGCCAGCAGCCCGGTTACTATGGAGACCACAGGGAAGTCCACCGTAAGAGGCTGGCTCACAAAGGTCGGGACTTCGAATCTTGTTATAGTAGATATTTTGGTCATTTCACTGTCTGGCTACTACGTTCATGTGTTTTCAAAGGTAAATGTCTCTTCTTGCTGGTTACCTGTCAAGGTTGGACCAAGTCAGCTCGAAGGATAAGTGATTTAGAAAATAGATGGATTGATAGATTAAGTCTTTCTTGTTTAAGTGTTTATGTCAGGATTAAATTAAAATTCAGAGAGGACCAGAGAGGAGAATCCCCTCATCCATATGTCCAGAACATCATAATTTATTATTAGTAGTAGTGTTATGATTTAATGATTTAATGTAATAATCTATTTTAGGGATTATAAATAAACGCTCTTTTCTCATGGAAAGACAAAATTTGAAATAGGCCTACATGTGTGGGCTACCATTCAGTGACCTCTGCTTTATAGATAGATAGATAGTATATGATAGTATTTTTTTAAAGAATTAAAATATTCAAGATGTAAACTTCAGTTTTAAAGTGCTGCATATAAAAGAAAGTATAGCAACAGTTGTCCAGATTTTGAACAGTGATTATTTCCATAGTTTAAATGCACAGTTTGTAATTTCACCACCACTGGCCTCTCCTAGTTAGATGGCTTTGGTAAGCAGTGTTGGATCATAGGAAAACTGGATTTGCAGAGACGGGTAAAGTGAATTTCTGTGGAGTGTTGGAAACTAATTATACTACAACACTGAACAAAATATAAAACATTAGTTTGGTTGTTTTGACATTTTTTTTAATGCAAACATGTTAAATGTAATATCTTTCAGAAGATTTTTTTCATTTCTGCTGCACAAATACTCTTGATTGATTGACAGTGTAGGAGTATTTTTTTTCATGTGTATGTATGAAATTAGGTTGTCATGTATTTTTAAATCCTTTAAATTCCACCACACAGCTCTGGGAAATGCAGGTTAACCAGGCTTTGTCTCTGAAGTGGATGCCAGAAATAACAAGTTTTCAGGCTTAGCGCGGTCCCTCGGACAGACATGGAAGTGCCTGTCACCGGGGTGAGGGGGTTTGACAGAGGACTCTTGAGGCAGATTCTTGAAAGCCGTTTTCACGTTTGGACACGGCCGCGAGACTAGAGCTTCTGGAATTCCACATCCCTCCCCCTCCCGTTCTCCCCTCCACCCCCCGTGGCTCTGTCGCTGCCTCTCCTCAGCCACGACCTGATTGTTGCTTAAGTTGAGACACTTAAAGGTTTGACAGGTGTGTGTGTGACGTCTCTCTGACAGATGAGTGACAGCCTTAAGCAGAGATGATGGAGCCCATGTGCTCTCACCAAGCTCTCAGTCCTCTCCCTGCCAGTTGTCTTTGATCTGCTGGTTATGACGTGATCTCGGTTCAGACGTGGCTGTTGTGCCTCTCAGAGCAGTTAACCCCGCCGACCCCATCTTAGGGATGCACAGCTGGCTTCATGTTCAGGCAACCTCCAGTGACACCAGCACTACATTTCATATTTGGAAAACTCTCTGAAAGGCGTCCATTTCAGAAGGTGGTAGCAAATGGCCAGGGAGATGGAAGGTGGATAGATTATTGTTTTTTAATTTCTACAGGAATAATTTGTTACTTTGAAAAGAAAAGTTGCCCTGTACACAGTTGGGTCGCTCTGTACACTCCTGGGACATCTGCTGGTCAGATATTGAAATCAGTTGAAATCAAGACATCTGTCGGGCTTTTCAAAAAGCACACAGCCTAATGTTACTTGTGTTTTGGCAAATCGCCGGATAATGTTGGACAATCATCCTGAGGCTTTTCTCAAACTTTTCTGCTCTTTTTAGGTCAAACATGGGCACTCGAAGCTGGTGTGGTGTTCATTGGTGGGAAAAGTCTTCTACTACTATCGCAACCAGGATGATAAGGTTCACAAAACAAGCACTTTTCTCATCTTAAAAGTCCATTGTGTAGAAGTTTGGTGGATTTACTGGCTGAAATGTACTAGCCAGTATCATTGCTTGTATGTAATAAGACTTTTACAGTATACTTCAGGCAAGAGCTACCATCTTGCACCACAGTGTTTCTTCCACCTGGATGTTTAAACCAACCAGACTGCACATGTCACGTTTTGAAGTCTAAGGCCACTGTAGTTTTATTGAAAGGGAGTAGCCATTACCTATCACTAATTCTTACTCATTGGACTGTTAACTTGCTCTTACCTGCTTTTAATTTTGTATTTTGCTCACACTTAGTCAGATGTGGTTCAAAAAGGCTTTGCAAGAACAGGTCCATTTGTGTCGATTTAATGTGTTTCTTTACGTGCGAATTTAAACCAACTTCATTTGTACTGATATTTATGAGGGATGAGCCATTAGGACACTGGATCTGGTATCAGAAAAAGAAAAAAATATATAAAACATGAAAAAACTAATATTATGTAACAGCACATGTGACCAGAATGTGAGTCAGGAATGCACATCTCTTCTACACTGCAGTGATCATGTCCGCGATGGGGACTTAAAAGTAAAACAGACAAGTGTAATCTTTTAAGAAGACCGTATAGGACTGAACTTGATGTCGGCCGTATGGTGTTTCAGTTGCCTCTGGGTCAGCTGCAGATGAGGGAGGCGTCAGTGCAGGAAGTGGACCGTTCCTGTGATTCAGACGAGGACTATGAAGCAGGTAGTCGTGGTTTCCTCTCCTCCCACTGCACCTTGGTGGTTCAGCCCAGAGACCAGAGTCCGACTTACCTGCTGATCGGCACCAAGCAGGAGAAGGTACAAGCGACCGGACATGTTGATGTTCACCATGTGAAAGTGGATTCAAACCTTGGTTTGGTTTGCATAATAGTGAGTGTGTTTTATTCTCCGCAGGACGCGTGGTTGTATCACCTGACTGTAGCCGCCGGCAGCAGTGCAACCTTCAAGGTGGGCACGGAGTACGAGCAGCTGGTTGGTAAACTCCTCGATGCGGACGGAGACCCAGGTGAGTCATCTTTAATTTACGGTCAAGATGCTGCTCCTCATGAGATCACTCATCCTCACTCGTCACTGATTAAGTCTTGCTCATGTCAGTGCGGCAGTAGCAAAAGGACAAGAAGTCAGTTGATAAATTAAAGGGATAGTTGCTGTATGAGGCACACATTTGCGCCAACATTTTCTTGACCTGGACATTGTATCTCACTGATAAAATGGCTGCCAGCAGGGACAGAAGGAAAAATCGCTCACTTCATAAAATCTACAACTGCTTAAATCTGCGATATCTTAAGAATATGTTTGACAGTCTTTTCAGGCGGGAAACTCTCCCACACCAAAGTCCTTAAAGAAAATCAGCATTTTTAACTCAAACTAAGAATCGGTTATATCAACAGCCAGAGCAGTGAAACATAAAACCTGTGTCCTATTTTTAAAATCACTATCTACAGAGCTGAGTTGCAGTGTATGTTTTCAAGTAGCAGCATCTTTTTTTTCCTGGCTTCATTTAGATTTTTTGAAAACTTTCTGCTCAAAATATAAAAGAAAATAGTCAAATGATGTTTATTCATTAACTTTTGGTCAATGAAAATGATGACGACACTGAAAATATATTTGTAAGACGTGCAGTAGATGCATCAACTGGAGCGCCGTCCATAAGAGGATACAAATTTCCTCAGTAGCATGCTGAAAGTTATTTGGATCCACGGTGTCTGAGAGTTTTAATCCACTCTGCAGACAGTGTTTATGGCTGCACAGCTCTGTGTGCGTTGAGTCATTAGAGCTTTGAAACTTAATCTTTATGTTTGGCTGTGTGTTTACGTGTGTGTGTGTGTTCTTCTCCTTTTCCCAGACTCTGCCTTGTGGAGAAGCGGGGCCTTGAGCTTCTGTAAGGACGGCCTGCGCTCGCCTCTCACCACGCTGCCCTCTGAAGCTCTGCAGACTGAAGCGCTCAAGCTTTTCAAGGTCTCTCTCTCTTCACCTCTCTGCCTCTCGCTTGTCTCTTTTCTTCCATCCCACTCGCTTTTGATTCTCCCCTTTCTTTCATCCTTTTCACCAAATCCCCCTTTGCCTGCCTCCCTCACTGCGAGGCTCTGTTCAAAACGTCATCCGTCCAACTCCGGTTTGTCCCGACCACAGCCGCCTCCTCCCTCCTTTTATCTCCTGCTACTCATGGATGCACTTCGTGGTCCTCTTCTTCTCTTCCCTCCTGCCACTAAACCAGATCAAAGGCTTAACGAGGGCCCCAGCTCATTAAAAGTGTGGAAGAGAGATAATGGCCTTGATTATCTGCACTGATTGAGGCAAACCGTTCCCCTGGTTTACAGCCAGTGTGAAAGGAGCTTTCTTTTAAGAGGAGACATGGGAGGTCAGGGCCTTCACAGAGTGACAGCAATGGATATGGAAGCCACAGGATGGGGGAGGAGAAAAGGATCAGAGCTGAACAGGGACTTAATAGAAAGATGGCAGATCCCTCCTCCTCTCTTTTCAGCTCTCAGTGCGCCCACCCAGAAGCCCCCACTCTGCTCAGCCCACGCTTCACAGCCCCAGCAGCTACAGTAGACATGTAGGATTGAAGGGTGAATGGGTCGGCTCTCTGTTTGAGCAGTCAGCCTTAAAAACACATGCAAAGAACTAGCATGAATGGAGCTAACATGCTTTTCAAGTCTATGTGCCACTGCATGTCTTTAAGTTATTCAAGAATCTGACAAGGCTCAGGAAAAAAAAGTTAAACTGCTTCTTTCTTTTCAGCCATTGCAGTGAATTGGAACAAAATTAGTGAAGGTCATATTTATTTCCTCACAGCGGTGATATTGATAAACTCATTTGTAAACTGTTCATTTGACTTCAATTTCTTTTCTGACTGACCGATTACCTGGCGCTTCCCGTTTCTGGTGTGTGTTTGCCTCCCCCTGCTGGTAGTTCAGGGGAGCTCATATGTATCACGTCTGTCTCCATCACTGCAGTCCTGTCAGCTCTTCATCAACGTGCTGGTTGAGTCTCCGTCCGTCGACTACCACACGTCTCTGGCCCAAAACGCTTTGCAAGTGTGCCTCACCCACCCGGAGCTGCAGAATGAAATGTACTGTCAGCTGATCAAGCAGACCAACCAGCGGACGCCACACAACTACTCCCTCACACAGGTCAGCCTGGTGCACACTGGTGCACACTGGTGCATATAAAAGACACAGTTAAAGGGGAACGTATTGTTTTATTTATTTATTTCTCCTATAATTATTGATTTTTCCTCATTTTATACAACATACAAAACCTTAAATCATATACTGTACTTAAATTACAGAAACAAACTCCACACCAATTTCAACAATTACTTTAATTCAATTCCCCAGGGGGTTAATTTATACTCATTTAGAAATTACATGACAGAGGCAGAGAGAATCATCATTCTGGGAAATGTTGGTCATTTTAGTCCTAAAATAACCATGATATGTCATCAGAGGTTAAGGAAATGTGCTAAATTTTGGTAAATAAAAAATATTGGCATCACTAATGGCAGTGGAACAGCCAGTATCTTCACTATCCAAAAGTAAAATCATGGCTGGGTTTATGATTGGAGAGTGTGTTATAGGTCGTCGTGACATCCACACAATAATGCAGTTTTTAACTTTTTCAGACACAGATTACCAGAACAGTTAACTGACCTGCAGCTGTGCGTCGAAAAGACTGTGACACTGCTGTTAGAGTTTCACTTTCAATCTCTTGCCTGTTGTTGACACCTGAAAAATTAACACAACAGGTTTTGATATTCTAAAAATAAAACAAGACGATGAGTTTGTGCATGGAGTTTTGTTGTAGCTACTAGTTTCCAACATATTTGGCAACACACTGGCCTCGAGTCAGTGAAGGAGGAGGCAGTGCCAACCGATATTTTGAATTTGGTTTGCAGTGCCAGTTTGGATGCTACTGGCTTCAATTTTGCATGTTTTACATTTCGCCCCCTTGAGAAGAGACACGCTCAGTAACCTTGTGGTTTTATTCGACCTCCTCCTGCAGTGCTGGCAGCTGTTGTCTCTGTGCGTTGCTTTGTTCCTGCCTCAACAACATTTCCTCTGGTACCTGAAACAATACCTGCAACGCAACGCTGACCCAAGGTGAGCTAACTCAACACTGTATCCAACCACTGCTCCTTTTATATGTGTATGTTTACTGTATTCCCTCTCAATTTTCCCACACAGGAGTGAGGTCGGGAAGTATGCAGTTTACTGTCAGAGATCTGTGGAGCGAACGCTGCAGAATGGGGAGCGAGAGGCCAAACCCTCGCGTATGGAGATCGTCTCCATCCTGCTGAGGAACCCCTACCACCATTCACTGCCTTTCAGCATCCCAGTCCACTTCATGAACAACACCTATCAGGTAGCACATATTCTCAGAAACTCATCATCACTCATCATCTTTGACACTTCTTACTCAAGCTGCGTCATCGCCCTCATGTTGTCCCATCTCACTGTGGACTGAAAACATGAAAAGGAGGGCGAGAGGTTGAGTCTGAGTAAAATGTTTGCCACCAAACACACGCACCCAAGGTGATCTACACTGAAACACTTCCATTCGCTCATGTTGATTAAGCTGGAGATTCTCTTAACAATATTTAAGAAACCACCTTTTCATTAAGTAATGATTTAACATTATTTATTGTTATATATCTAATAATAATGAAATAGATTGATTTAACCCTCAAATACAGAAAAGCTAAAAGCATTAAACTATTGAGATACACATTAATTGGAGTATAGACTTCTTTGCATAGCATTAAATATTAATTTATGAACTACTTCCAGTCAAAATCATCAGGTGGAGGCTGTTTGTGTCCTCCATCTCTTCTGTCTCCTTCACTCCCTTTTTAGTACAACAGCATAGTCCAATAGTCACAAGTATCTCAGCCAAACCTGACCATTTTGTTGTAGAGAGTAGAAAATACAACCAAGTCCTCATATGCCCCCTAGTGGTACCCATGATGGTCTCTGCAGGCACAAGTGTTCATGTCCTAATCTGCACTAACAATGGAGATGGAAATAGTCACCAGCAGCAGCTCAGACCTGCTCGGACCTGCAGACCCCTCGCTCCTCAGCTTGTTGTAACGTCTTGTCTTCATCTTCATCATGACAAAGGTTAATCATTTCAAAGATGTTGTGGTTCTCCACTGCTACCGTCCTCTGTTTTCTCATAGGTGGTGGGATTTGATGGTTCCACTACAGTTGAAGAATTCCTCAACACACTGAACCAGAAGATTTGCATGAGGAAGCCTCAGCTGTCGGGCTTCGCTCTCTTCACTGACGATCCCTCAGGCAAAGACCTGGAGCACTGCCTGCAGCCGTCTGCCAAGGTGAGAGTGTGGGTCACTGAAACCCTCCACACTCTGAGGCTTCTGGCTGTTCTGTGCCCAGTGCAGCCAAAACATTAGTCTCACGTTACCTAATAATGGAGTGGATCACTAGTGAGTCGTTCAGGGCTATTTTAACAAATTGAAGTTATCCAAACTTTTATAGATTTTACAGATGTTTTATTTTTTCACATGTCAGCATATTCCAATAAAATTGTAATTTAATTCTATGCAATAATAAAGCGGGGCTTCCAATTTATTCTATTTATAGGTATTTAAAACCCCTCCATGTCTGACCAGTTCATCAGAGATGATGAATGAGCCAAAATGGTTAAGTGTCATAAAAATCCATCCACAACTTTTTGAGTTATTTTGCTAACAGACAAACCAACTCTGGCAAAAACAGAACCTCCTTGGTGGAGAAAATGAAGTCAAACTTTTCTGCCTTTTTTCAGATCTGTGATGTCATCTCCAAGTGGGAACAAGCTCTAAAGGAGCTGCATCCTGGGAAAAACGAAGGCACGCGGATTGTGCGACTGACTTACAAGAACAGGTAGAAATTCAGTCATTTCAAACATCAGTTTTAAAGGTTTTAAAGCATAAATATAGGCCACACAGTCCCAGCTGGTGATGTAATCTGGGGTTAAGACGTTTTCACAGGAAGTGCTGTGATTAGATTTGGGAATGAAGTGAAGTGTGCATAATGAAGGCGTTCAACAGTAAAACGAGTTCCATGGCAACCTTCGCTCATGTTTTCCCTCGCATGCGTGCTCAGACTGTGTTTCAGAGCTCAGGTGAAAGGAGAGACGGAGAGAGAGCGCCTCCTGCTGGCCCACCAGGTGAATGATGAAGTCCAGCAAGGCCACTTCCCTGTGAATAAAGAGCTGGCTCTGGAGGTCGCCGCCCTCATGGCACAGGTGTGTAATGATTGAGCCAAGACACATTTAAAGGTAAACCATTTATTATAATCACTTAAATTGATTAAGAATTTGTGTTTTTTCTTATTCTAGGTTGAACATGGTGATTTGGAGCGACCTCCTGCTTCTTCTCCTCCCTCCAGTTCTCCTCAGCCTAAATCTCAGCTGATCCTCCTGCAGGCCTTAGAACGATTTTACCCCAAACGCTACAAACAGGAGTGCAGCTCAGAGCAGCTCAGGTACAACAGACGCCACTGAGGGACAAATAAATGCATCTTTACACATTTTCATACCCAGAAACTGGAAACTAGATGTCACCATAGACGCAGAAGTCGAACTAAGTCTGACTTTTCTTCTTGCAGAGACCTTGCTGAGCGTCTGGCCACTAAGTGGTCTATGCTACGTGGGTGCAGTGCATCCGAGTGTGTGAGAATATATCTAACTGTGGCTCGCAAGTGGCCCCTGTTTGGAGCCAAACTCTTCAGTGCCAAGGTAAATAATAAGATTCTTCACTTCTCTCACTAATATTCATTAAATGCTGTGCTTTGTGTGACACTTGCAAATCTACTGACAATGAAAATCATGCATGTACCCAAATCAGCCTTTTTCTAAAGTGTAACAATGCCATTTTATGCCACATCAGGATGAACAAGTGGTCAGTCTAAATCAGTCATTCCCAGAGATTGGGTCAGAATTTAAGATTTATTAAATAGTTTTATTAATTTGCCTAAAAGATGAAAATTGGAAAATGGCTGGTTTACTGATTCAAAATATTATTTACTACAAAACTGGCGGTAAACACAAAAATGTTATGCACTAGTTTGCTTTTGTATTTTATATTGTGAACTGGGTCACCATCGTTCATCACCTTCAAAAAGTTGTTCCCCATATAATAAGTTTGTGAAAAATCCCGGAAATGCGATCAGCTCTAAAATATCGTGGAAATATTCAAATAGGTGTTGTAATATCACAGTTCAGTTCAGTAAAAATCATCAGTACATGTGCATTGAGACCATCTTCCTTACAAGTGTAAGATTCGATTTGATTAGTTCAATTCATCCCACATAAGGGAAATGTTGTGGGTACAGCAGCAAAAAAAGGACAGAGGGTAGACAAGTGACAAAATATAAATGAAATATTAATAAAATAAGCAATGAAACAGGATGAATATCAAAGAAATGATTATTTATTTTTAAGTATTATTGAGAATATGCTTCATAATACTGGTGAGTACAGGTCTGACCTTGTGTGTCTGCTGGTTTGACTTCCACCGTGTTTTCTCTGTCCACAGCCGGTTCCGCCCTCCACTGTGGAGCAGAGCCAGGTGTGGCTGGCAGTCAATGAGGACGGACTGTGTGTGCTGGATTACACAATGGTGAGCTTCAAACTTCACAAAGCAAACACTCCAGTCAATACTGAACAGAAACTGACAGGGGACTTTTGGACTTTTGATTATAGACAAACGTTTATTACATGAATTCCCACCATGCTGATTAAGTCTATCAGATCCACACAACTAGCACTATAGCAGTGTTTGGATCTCATTTCCCCGGCGACATTCCCATGCTGCACACAGGAAGTGGTCGTTTTATGGCAGGGCAGACGGGTTGGAGTGTGTCTGAAAATAAACAAAATGTTCCAGAATTGAATTCTACTGCTCAGAAACTCCCGGGCATTTGTCACTTTCAGGATGATCATGTCTCGTCCCCACCCGCCCCTGCGCTGCTGCTGTGTACACAAAGCGCTCACTCAGTCAGGTCTGATAGTTTTGCTTGACAGAGCCCATTTCAGATGAAGAGTGCAGCATACAGCTCATTTGACATTCTTTATGTTCGTCCTCCAAAGTAACAGACTCAGCTTAAAAGATGAAACAAACTTTGGTGTCAAAGGTCAAGGTCGGTGTAACCTCATAAAACACAGACCGTACTTGTCTGTAACGCTGTAACGCTACACTGTTGCTCAAAAATAACAAAATAATTGATGATTTTTACAGACATTCACTGTATCCCTTTTTATTAAACACAGAAACAGAAGGGAAGATTTATTTCCTGCAACGTTACTAGTTTGAGGAGGCGTAGAACTTTTTTTTTTTTAAGTTAGACCGCTTCTTTATTTTATATTTCCATTTGTTTTATCCTGGATTCCTTTTACAACTGCAGTGCTCAGCTGGAAAGGCCACAGTCTTAAAGTGGGTTTTGTTGACCCACTCGTCTGGAATAATTTTTACTCTGTGGTGTTTCAAACCCCTAAAAATCAGCAGGAAAATAAAATAGGCAGCCTCCGATTTGACATTCTTGACCCTGACAGATAGCAGTTCCGATATGTAAACAGTGTTAAAGCGAGCTCTGTAATTTTCAGCAGCCAATGTTGATCAATTTTATTCTTGGTCTGGCGAGCAGCTTTGCGCGTGTGCTTGCAGAGAGCCAGAAAGTGCCAAATCACAATATGTCGCTGAAAATTATGTCAGGCTTCGTCACACTCAATTTGCCCTTCAAAAAAGCAGAAACCAAAATGATTTCCTCCAGGAATTCCCAGCTCTATTTGGAGATCGCCAATAAAATCTGAGCACGGCCGCTGTTTGTTTCCATATTAGTGCACATTTTACACTGGCAATGTTTTCATGTCATTTCATTCATTTTTCAGCACACGCTGGTCACATACTCCTACCAGTCTGTGATTACCTTTGGTGGCTGCCGCGATGATTTCATTGTGGTCACGAGCCAGCAGAGGGAGCCTGGAGTGGGCAAGAAGAGCGTGGAGAAGCTGGTCTTTGGAATGGCTAAACCAAAGGTAAACCAAAGTTCACCTTTCACGGTTTCTGCCAGAAAACCTCACTGGAAGAGAGACTCTCACTCACACTTTGGTTTTAGCAACAAATCCACTCGGTTATGTTCAGGAAAAGGTCGTGGTTTTGGGTTTTAAACAGGCTCTTTCACAACATTAACCACATGCAAATGCTTTCTGACAGAAAGGCAAACTTCTATATAGCGTCCGTATCTGGAGCTGGTGAGGATATGGTTGCGTTGTGTGCGGCATTCTTACTTTTAAATACCTGGGACAGTGCCCAATATCATTGATTTAATCATTCAGACCATTTAAGTGATTGATTTAAGGAGAGGCCAAAGTAAAAGATGCTAAATAGTAACCAGCACGGCATTATAACTGAGGCGTTTTTTAACAACTTGTTTAGTTTCTGGTGAGTCTGTGGCGTCGCAATTTACACACCGCTGTGGAAAAAAACTACCAGTAGCAATGGAAAAGGTGTTAATTCCCTTTTTAATGGCTCCACGTGGGTTTGTGTAGCCGCTAATTTTAGAGGAAAGAGGCTCAAGTGTGAGTAGATAAGGGAGAGAAACTCTGAATACACTCATCCAAACTTAACTGTTTACACAACTGAGGACTAATGGATAAAACACATTGTTTATTTTCTATGCAATTTTTGTGCGGAAACTTTATGGGAAACTTTATTTAACAGAGTCGTGTGAGGCTAACCTCATTCCTGATCACAGATCAGTTGGTTTTTTTCATTGTTTTCATGTCATGTTTCTTCCCAACGTCCAACAAAACACAAACTCACCCTAAATTTCGGGTCTTAAATCTCGCTCTGATCTGCTCCCGCTCTCGTCCCAGATCCTGGAGCTGACTCTGCTCATGGCCAGCTACATCAACCACTGGAGCCCCGGCCTCCCGACCGTGCCGCAGCAGCCGCTCGGCCACTGGGACGTCGACAGCAGACACTTTCCTGCCATGAACTACACCACCAAGGGCCCCACGCTACTGTGAATCCTACCAGAATAACAGACTGTGTGACAGCAGTGACTTTTTCAGGCTGGGCTTTTCATTTTCTTGCAGTTACAGGTACGAGAGGATTATTTTAAGTGTTTCTTATGATATAGGATTAGAAAAGTCCAGTCAAGTCTTGTTAGACTAGATTTCAACTTGATTAGAAAATGGCCGTCATCACAGTTTTCACACATTAACCTTCATTTTTCCACTTTTACCTGAGAGTCTGATCGTCTGGTTTGTCTCAAATCACCACAGATTCGTAATGTTGAGTTACTTCATGATTCAGATTTATACACTACTCCGATTTAAGGTTGTAACTGACTCATTTTTTTTCTCGGTTACCTGATGATTTTGTCTGATGATGTTTCTTTTTTAAATAATGAAATAACCAAAACAAATGTCTTCCATATTGAGATTAAGTTTCACAGCTCAAAACCCAAAGATAATTGTTTTAACAACCTTGTGTCATTTGATTATTCCTATAAATACGGAGGGTGAGGCTGCTTTTTTCCTCTTAAGAATTAAAGGTCATATTTAGGAAACCTTTGATTCCTTTAATATTTATCGATATGAAAGTTAATATTTCGCTCTTTTTTTTCCCCTCTGAAAACTTAATGAAATGCAACATTTTCATAGTCAGCTCACTTTAATAATCTTTAATAATCAATGTTTAATTAAAAAAAAAGAAATAAGAAAAGGGGGAGACACATTTTCATAAAGAGCTACAAAAAAAAAACTTTAATGACTTGAACTGTTTTGGATCAAACCACTGTCACGCTCGTGCCCATAGTAGTTATTTATTTTATTTCCAAAGTTTTTAGGCTTCTGCAGAAGAGGTAAATATTTCCACAGCCATTGTGTTTGTATGGGAAAACTTCCAGGTTTGTTTTTGTAGCAGAGTAATTTAAGAGCAGAGTATGTCTGTTACTTTACCTGTGTCTTTATGTTGACTGTATGTGTGCGTCTGTGTGTGGTAATAAAACACGTGGTACATCTTCTGTTACATTGTTTTTCATTTTATTACCTATTTTCTCTTTATCTTAGTTCACTTCACACCTCAACAGTCTGAATTAGGCCCATTTACTCATTTTATTGCATTGTCTTTTACTTTATATTTCTTTTACTACATTTACATTTGTCTATGTCTATTTTACTCCACTACATAGTTTCTACTTTCTCTCTCTCTCTCTAGAAATATATATATGTATGCAATATACTATTGCCACTATAATATGGCTTTCTTCATATAAACAGAACTTTAAATATTAATATTTAAATTCTGCTTTGTTATGAAAACATCATGTGGGATATTTGTTATTTATATATTCATAATTAATGTAATGTATGTAATCATATTACAAAGCCCTTGACACTTGTAAATCAAAAATTCAAGAGATTAATTGTGGACATTTAATATTATTCGTAGTTTAAGTGTTTGGTATAGTAGTATAGGGTCATGTTGCAGCATACTTTATTTTTAGAAGGAGTACTGTTTCTTTTTAATAAAATATCACAATGTGGTGTCACTATGATTTATTGCTCTGTGCTAATGTAATTTTAAGTGAAGCAGGTTTACGTTTCTGTGGCGAGAACAAAGATACTGTAACTGTTTTGTCTCGTCATTTCGGCGCAAGCGTACCGGCTTCTGAGGGATCGCAAAAAAATAAAATAAAATATGGCCACAAATTTTATAGCACTTGAAAATTTGAAGGCTTCAGAAATAATGGCTGTTTTGGAGAGAAGTCGCAGCTGCGGTGAAACTTTCTCTGACACAACACTTCTGCCAGAAACTATAATCTAATCAGGAAACACAGAGTTTCTGCAGCAGTAACAATTAATATTTTAGTCAAAGCTGCTCTTGGAGAGACAAAGAGAGAGCACTGTTCTTATGCACTGTGTCAAACACACACACACACACAAAAAAACCCTTCTTTCATTCAACATATCCATAAAGTAAATAGTTTGGGTCTGTGCTGGTTGTGCACAAACCGCCCAGTCGACATGTTTTACTGGAGTTGAGGTTGCAGGGGTGGAAGCTGCTCTGCTTTTTCTTACTCGAGGAGGTCAAAGTGGTAATGGCATTTTCCTGCCACATAAATGCTGTAAATCCCACATTTTTATGGCTCGTCTGAAGCTCTTGTTGTTCCATCGTTGCCCTCGTACAATATGAAACTCCCATTAAAGCGCTCGCGGTGAAGTTCCTTCATTGCTCATCAGAAATATGAAGTAAATTTTCCCTGCTGCTGCTGTTAGTAGGCTCAGACCACATGCTTTATAAGAATCTAAATCACGTTTAATTTCAAGTAAAATCACAAGCGCAGTAATTTACAGGTGAACTGTGTCACTGTGTAGGTTTTACAACAGAGGAGAAACAACATTTATGTTGAAAAGTGTGTCTAGAAACACGTGCGTGTTCAAAACAACGAAGGCCGTGTGTTATTAATTGACAATCATGACACTCATTCATTCATTCTATTTCAAATACAAAAACACATCATATCAGCTCATCCGGAGACAAATGCTCATTGCTTGTTTGGGGAGTTTGGCAACTTGTAATTCCATCAGTATCAGAACCAGTTTTTTTAGTTTAGTGAAACCATGATGGATTAAATATCCAGACCTGAAGGTATCAGAGCAAATTTACTCGTGACACAATTTCCTGTTCTTATGTCACTAAATACATGACTATTGTTGATTGTAAACACTGTGGAGTTGTACTTCATTAATCCCTGAGAGCAAACTTGTTTTACTGTTTTACAGGAGGGTTAATATGATGGTGATGAGGAAGGAACAAGAGGGAGGCAGAAATGCAATACTTTAAAACACCAAGGAAGAAGAAGAAGCAGCGCTTTGTAGCACAAAATAAAAAGCAACGTCTCACTCTTAAAAATGGGTTTCATCTCCCCCATCTTAGTTGCATGTTTGTGTATTGATGCGTTGACGTGACAGTTCTCTTCGTCCTGGGAGATGGAACCATCAGTCACGACTCTTTCACAGGTTTCTGTGTAGGATATTCATTTATTTATTTTTCATTGTTGGTTTCATCCCGGTTGAGGGTCAAGGACACAGGACATCACATCTTGCTCCAATCACTCAAATGAAATTTCTTGTGACTTCTCGGTCATAAGTGCTACAGCAGCTCCAGAACCGTACACAACATGTGACAAATGCATTTTTACTACAATTTATGTTAAGTCAATCGTCCCTTTATTATCACTCTCATGTCCAAATCACATGTGCAATATGAGGCAACATTTAAAATTGTATGAACTTTTAATGCTGAAGTTGCATGTTGCCTGTGTATCCTTCAGTTAGACCTCTGAGGTATTGAAAATTAACAATCCATCTGGTGATTGTACACCAAAAAAAATAATTGTTTTATCTTTAATTTCTGTTCAAAGAAAGTAATTTGGACAATATTCACACATTGGACCTTCAAGAGTTAAACCGTGTGTTGAACATCACAGCTGAGTTGGGATGTGTGTCATTTGTTGATCCATGACAGTTGATCTGAGATAATCACTGACTTTTCCAGTTCTTTCTTGAAATACTCAATACTTTATGAATCGACATTTGATCTCAGATCTTAAGGAAGAATGAAAGCGTTTCAGTTACTTCGTGTTACATAAGTTAAGGTTAGAGGGAGGGCAGTGGGGGTTTTTTTACATTATGTAAGAGCCCCATACTTTACATTCCTACCCCACAAGCTGTGTATACATTTTGTTTCCAGGGCTATCATTAGTTTGGGTGATTATTTTATATAATTTGCATGAGACAATTGGTATCACAACTCTATAATTTCTATACTTTAAGTGACTGCTAATTAGTTTCTGCGTTGTATGACTTCTCCAGCAGCCCATGTCCAACAGGAAAGGAATTGGGCTTGTAACCGGAAGGTTGCCTGTTCAAATCCTGGGATGTGCAAAGGGCTACGGTGCCCCTGAGCAAGGCATCCAATCCCCCATTGCTCCCCGGGTGAAGAAAAGTGCTGCCCACTGCTCCTTCATTAAATGCAGAGGTCAAAGTCACTATAACTAAATCTAATTCCCCAACCAGAGTCTGTTGTTTGAGCATATACATATATAAATATATTTATATAAACCCACTGTTATTTGCAAAGGGACACATTTCAGACCACCTTACATACAGTTTGATTCTCTATATATGTAATTCTAAATGTATAGATGTAGAGATAGAAAAGTACATAAAAAAATAAAATATTAGAAAGAAAACAAATAAGAGCATAAAATGTGCATATCAGTGTACCATGGTGACCATGAAGGACTCTGATAGTCAGCCCCATGATTTATTGTTTTAGTTTATTAACAGTTAGAATTACAATAATTATTGTTGTTATTGGCTTATTCAATTACAATCGTCGACCTGAATTTTATCTTATAAACAATTTAACAATATGTACTTTGCGAAACTCATTGGCTTTCACTGATAATAATAAAACGACCTTTGTTCTCATTGTGTGACTTTGTAACCGGTCACTCACAGGGTTGTGGATCGGGGTTAAACTGGTTTTTATTTACAGGATCGTGGGCTGTGAGGAGCGGGTCAGAGGAGGGAGGGAGCGCTGGAGGCTGAATTCTGCCGCGGCTAATAGGTTCCAGACCTAGCCTAGCTTAGCCTAGCCTAGCCCAGAGCGCTTCTCCCTCTCTCTTTCTCTCCGGCGTAGGCTGCGGCTGTAGGAGCTGACACACGGGGCGAGGGACGACCGACACACCGCGCTACAGAGCAGCACAGACGGGTAAGCGCACAGCGGCGACCCGCCTTCCGACAAAGACTGCCGGAGACTGAACACAGAGAAACGACGTGTAACAGTTGTTGTATAACAGCACATGTGCTCTTTGGCAGGAGAACCGTGAAACCGTCTTTTAATCAAAATGACCCCCGCTAAACCCAAGAGTCTCTTCCGGGAAGCTTCTCATCAGATCATCGCCGGTGGATCAGCAGGTGAGTCCAACCGTTGGCGAACCTGAACTCTTTAAGTCTATTCGTCGCGGATTACGCAAGAGTTTTCGATGTAGTTACACGTTAACGTTTACAACATGACCGTGGATGATATCTTCCTCCTCCTCCTCCTCCTCCCCTTCACAAGGCTCGCAAAGAAAGTTCACTTTCTTGTTCAAAGTGCGCATGAGCACAGTGAACAAAGACCATAAACGTGTGACCAAGAAAGTTCCCCCCCTCTCAACTTCCCTGCGTCACAAACCGCCCAGGACAGGAAGTCAGGCTACTGTGCGCATGCGTGTTGTCGGTTTTTAAAATGTCCATTTTTAAATACGATAAGGGAAGTATGTGAGTGATGATTATCAGATGTGAGGCTTTGTAGCCCGTGTCAAAACTATTTAACTATTGTAGCGACATTACAGCAGCAGCATTAAAATTATCCCCATGACATCAAAATCAACCCTTCAGTGCTTTAAACATGTTATCTAAATGCCTGCATATAACTTAACCTACTTTATGCAGCATTGGACTGCTCTCTGTGCACGACTGCCACTTTAAATCTGTTATCTGCCATTTTCATCTGATGTTATCAGCTGATTTACATTGGCACCTTATTCTGGTTTGTGCCTTATTTGTTTATATGACTTATTTATTGACTTGAAATAATTAATCTTTACCCGTTGCACTGTGTGTCTGAGAGTATCACGTTTTCAATCATCTGTATGTCCTGTACGTTTGGCACAGTTGATATTAAAGCAAACCTATAACATCAAAAAAGCTATTTTCCCGATAATCCTAGTGGATTTTAGAGGTTCCCTCATGCCCACAAATCTGCTTTGAGATTTTTGATTTGTCAGTGTGTAACTTCAAAAGGAGTAACTCAAACTGCCAGTAATGCTCAAATGAGGTCCAAAAGTCGAAAGAAAAAGCTGAAACAGAAGATTCATGAAAAGTAACTTAATTTTAATATGCGCACTGAATTCAGGAGATTCTATATGGATATGGAGATTTCTCTGTGTGAGCTGATTTGTGAGATCAGCAGTTTGGATTCACAAAGAGTTAATGAGCGAGTCTTCGGCCTCCTGCTTTCTTAAGCAGGATCCTCGTAGGCTTTTCCTGCTGTTGTGAACACATCTTCTCCACATGTATCTTCACTATCGAGAACAACACAGTAATACTTTATAGGGCCCATGTTTGCTCTCGTGACAGACTTTGTTCTACGTTGAATGAATTCCACGAGACGCCGTCCCACGTTAAGTTTCTGCTCCGTGCCATTGCAAAACATCATCTTTACATGCACCTGTCAACTCACTCACTCTCACTCATTTTCTACCGCTTTATCCACTAGGGGTCGCGGGGGGTGCTGGTGCCTATCTCCAGCTAACATAGGGCGAGAGGCAGGGTACACCCTGGACAGGTCGCCAGTCCATCACAGGGCCACACAGAGACAGACAACCACTCACTCTCACATTCATACCTACGGGTAATTTAGAGTGTCCAATTAACCTAGTCGCACCTGTCAACTCTCTCATCAGTAACTGCCTGTGCTGTGTTTCTGATCCGTGAGGTCACTTGTCAGGAGCACATTCCTGCTTCATGTGTCTCGTTGAACTACATCCAAAAGGTTATCATCATGTTAATGAAACCAGTTTGAGATGATGTTGAAGTCAACAAGTTGCAACATTTAGACAGTAGACAGTTAGTAACACTAGTCAGACGGCCTGTGATGATTGAGTGGTATTAAGGAACCAAAGGTGTGCCAGCAACATTATTTTTAATTATCAGTTAGATTTACCATCACGAGGACTGTTGGCACGATCCATGTTGGGTTAATGGATTCATGCTGTTGACGCCAATTTATGACTCAGGAGAAGTTTAGATGCATCAAAGTATTTTATGTTTTCAACTCTTCAGGTTTGTCCATTTACCATTGACTTGGCATGGTGTCTTCTGCTGTTGTAGCTCATCCTTTTCTCATTGTTTGAGGTGCTCACCACAGTTTTAAAGAGTGATTATTTGTAGCTTTTCTTCATCTTCGTCTTCAGACAGCATGGTTCTGATCCTTCTTCTGTTACCTCTTTCAGCTACAAAGTTTCACTTTCCTAAGTCAGTGCTTATTGTGTCTTGCTGAGTAAAAACACTGCAAACTAGGGGAAAGTCCCAAGGAGGTGGACAATTTGTAACCCGCCTGTCCAGCAATGGGAGTTTTTGCTTTCACCAAGATCACAGTTTTTCCAGTCTGTCTTGTTGACATGGTTTCACAGGAAAAACACAGGTGTCACCGATCACATTAATGGTGGCTTTGGGCATGTCATGAAAGTCGGGACAGTGTGACAGTGAACCAGCATTCACTTGAGGAAACTGAGGAAGCTAAATGGAACTCGGCCATAATTCATTTGTTGATTTACGTCTGTGATTTTGCTACTGTGACTGGCTGGCTGCTGTGCAAAGAGCCCATTTAATGAAAAATAAATCATCTGCTTGAATATGGAAGACTCTTATGATTCAAAGTAAAAAACTGAAATAAAAACAAAGCTCAGTAAACCCCAGTTGTCCTTATGTGACTATAATGGATTTATTCCAACATAGATCTGCATACAGACAAGATTCTTGGTGCTGCTCACATGTAGACAGATCGACCAAAAACCCAGAGGGACAACAACAGAGTCTGAGTTTACATTAAGGGGAAAGATAACAGTCTACTATGTCAGCATAAGTTATGTCAGGAATGCCAAGGTCCATGTTATCCCAAAGCCAGGGCAGAATTGCGTCTGCGAGATGTAAACATTGGTTAGTGGTATTATTTTGATGAACACTATTAGAACTTTTTAAAGATGATAGGCCACTGCAACCTAATTCACCACTGGGTCCCACTATTTTTACTGCCAGTTCTGTAACATCTAATATTATTTTGACTTCCAAGAGATATATGTTTGATAAATCACTATATTTTTTGCCTTTATTATTTAAATTTTAGCTAAAATGCTTGAAAAAAAACTTTTTTTTCCCTAAATTTATTTTACAATGCAAAAAAGATGTGAGAAGGAGCAGGGCTTGAAGTGGGCTGGTACTGTCTAGTACTCAGTACCAGCACCTCTTAATCTCACTAGTTTGACTACTGGCACTTTTATTTGACTACTGGCACTTTCTCAGGAGATGCTGGTGCTTTTGTTATGTGTCCAATTCATTATTATGGACTTAAATGTGAAATATAAGTCCAGTCCAGTTTTTTTAGTTATTGCAACACAAACGAAATATTTAAATAAAAAGACGTGAACATCACAAATATCTTCTGTATTTTTTTCTTCCATTTAATGAGGATTTTCATAATTCAATGTTTAATAATTTAGTAATACATGACAACAACAATGACTCGTATAAATAAGAGGAGAACTGGCACTTATTTTTTCCCTCTTCGCACTGGGAAGGAGGTAGAAAGGTGGTAAAAGCAGTGATAAAAAACTAGTCTTTAATTCTAGTGTCTAGAGTTTTTATTTTTAGTGGTAAACAGGAACAATATCCATCAGGCTGATGATCTGCTGTGGCGACTGTGGTGAAGGGAGAAGCCGAAAGAAAAGTATTTAAATGCTATAGTCACTGACTTCTTGCCACATTTGTGTCCTGGAGGACAGCATAATAACAGGACACCAAATAAAATGAGACTATGTGCTTAAAGTTTAAATCACTGCTGGAACTTTTAAGGATAATCTCAATATACAAGTTGACAAAATGTGAAATATAAGTCCAGTCCAGTTTTTTTAGTTATTGCAACACAAACGAAATATTTAAATAAAAAGACGTGAACATCACAAATATCTTCTGTATTTTTTTCTTCCATTTAATGAGGATTTTCATAATTCAATGTTTAATAATTTAGTAATACATGACAACAACAATGACTCGTATAAATAAGAGGAGAACTGGCACTTATTTTTTCCCTCTTCGCACTGGGAAGGAGGTAGAAAGGTGGTAAAAGCAGTGATAAAAAAACGATTGCTCCTTTTCATGCCTGTATTTTTGCAGTATGGCTGCCGGCCGCAGGTGGCAGCACTGAGCACAGAGCAGCACTGCGGTCTTTGAGTGAAGAAGAAATGTCGCGCAAAATGTAAAATGTTTGCTCGTTAATGGCGGACGCTGAAGTAAACCTGGGGTGGAAATTCGTCTTTTTCAGGGATTGTTTTGTGTTTAACGGACTTTACGCCAACGTCACATGGCGGCTAAATGTTACCATCCATCTGGTGAGTTTATGTTTTTTCCTGTTTTGTCCCTAAGTGTTCTTGCTTTATGTTGACGTCAATGAGATGAAGACATTTCACTTGTGCTTGGCTGTGAGAGTTCTTGTCCTGCATCTTTTAGGTTTAGTGAACTTGTGGAAGGATATGCTCGATGAGGCTAATGTTGAATAGTATTGTCCTTACTCCTGGTGTACTTTTGTTAGCTTGCTAGGCTAACTGGCCTTCAGGTGCACCTGTTTGCATGTAAAATGTCTTCCTGATTTTGGCTGTGTTAATGCTCATTTGCATGGGATTGTGAGTGCTGTTTATTTTGTGAGGAATTTTCAAATTTCATTTTCTGTTCCAATGAAATGTTTATAAATATTGTGAAGAAAGTTTTCTCTCAGTCTATTGGGTGAAAAAGCAGGGAAAAAAAAAAATCAACTTTGAACTACACTGAAACTATACTTTTGCGATCCCGCTGCTTTTTTTTATTCCAAACCCAAACTGTCAAGGGGAGAGGGGTCCCACTTTCAGACAACAATCTATTTTGTCTGATTTCACAGTATAAATCATGCTAAGAGCGAGCCTGTGCACTCTTTTCAGTTATTTATTTATTCATTTATTTTTTTACTACATTTTGCTTTATGTAATATCCTTTTAAAAAGGTAAACCAACCATTTCCGTGTAATATATACAAATCAAAAGTAAATTTTTTTGCATGTGTGTTATTTTATCATGTATAATACTGACTCAGTAAGGAGTTTTCAGTGGGTCGTGACCCAGTCTGGAAACAGCAGATTTGGAGAAACACCTGTGTGGCCTGAATAAACATATGGCCTTACTGAGGAAAATTTGATGTTTTCTAGTTTCAATTTCAATTTGGTGGGATGTTTGAATTTTGGCTACCTTTTTCTTAATTAATATGAGGATTTATCCCCTCGTTCAGTAATGCATAGCAGATGTTTTAAATACATAGGGACCTGCTGGTGTAGCCCAGGATATTTTCTTTAGTTTCAGGTGTTACCTCTGCCTCAACATTTTCTGCTCTTTTCTTGCAATCTTTTTTTCTCTGTTGTGAAAATTGCTCTTATCTGTGTAGAGGTTAAAGAGGTGTTCAAGTTATGTTGCAGACTGTGATTCCTGATGGAGGACGTATAGGTGGAGGTCTTGCATTATTTAAGTGAACTATAGGTCTTGACAATATATAGGAAATTCAGTTATTACTTTATCGACATGTTTTGCATGGCTTGAAAATGGATCATAGTAGATTGTTCTGCATGCCAGTGTTGGTTGGCATTGAACTGATCACAAGGTAATTTTTATTTAGTTTTATAATTTTATATCGGTATGATTGACTAGCATGCTCAAGTTAACATCCCTTCCATACTGTAACACCCTTATCTCCCAAATACTTGGTGGGCAGAGGAATGAGAAAAGAATATGTTTGACAGTTGCAATGAGAGACATTGCAGTCATATTCGTATTTGTTTTTTTTTTGTATTTGTATTACTTTTTTCAACAATCAGCTGCTACTAGGAGATTTTTTTTGTTTAGATGAGCACCTTTTTTAAGTGGACATTTAAATCATGTTAGAATTGAAATGATGCATTTCATTTTTTTCAACATCTGCATTGGCTACTTGTCTTTGTCAGTCTAAGGGGTGAACCCATAGCGGAAAGGCATCAGCACTGTATACTTAGAAGTGCTTGTTTGTTTATTGCATGCTATATTGTCATGGCAATATTAAATGCGGTCACATGTTTTCCTAATATTGCGCTCCCCTAAAATGAACACTCCGAAACTAAAGTTACATACAATCCATATTACAGCTGTGGACAACATTTGTTCGTACACTTAGTACTAAATAGCTCGTCTGTGCTGTCTCATGCTGTTGATGTTAATTGCTTTGACAGCTTCAAAACATCATGCAAAGTCAAACATTTTTTTTGGACAGCTTGTACACTGTATCACAGGTGTTTTTCTTCCTGTGGTCCCAAAAGTCCAATATTTACCTCATTTTCTCCAAAGCTTTGCTCACTTTTTGGATTATTTATGAACTCACAGTGGCTCTTGTGCAAATAAATGTACACAAAAAAAGATAGGGTTAAGAGCAGACGTTTGTCTGAGAGTTCACTGCAAATCCCCCTTTTAACCCCCAAAATAGAAATGTAATCATGTGTTGGACTAATTTTTAATCCACATTTTCATCTTTACTTTCTTTGTTTTTGACTGACCAACAGACCAAATCCCCTAACATTAATTTTACAATCAGCCTAAAGAGAGAGAAGAGCCAAATACTGACAAAGAAAACTTTCTAAAGAAGTAATTGATTAATTTGTTAATTATCTTTTTTTTTTTTTTCGACCATTGTTTCTTATTTTGTTAGTTTAGTTTAGTTTCTACTTTGGTAGCTAAGGAAGCTATATAATTTCCAGTTGCAAACAACAATGTTAAATCAATCTATAGACTGTTCAGTCGTGTACTGTAAAAAAAAAAAAAAAAAAAAAAGGTATAAAATATATTTAAGCAGAGTGTTTTTCTTGTGAAAACGTCAGCCGACTGCAGCCAATTATATAAGGGCTTCAACACTCATAAAAAAAAAAAAAAAAAAAAGGTATAAAATATATTTAAGCAGAGTGTTTTTCTTGTGAAAACGTCAGCCGACTGCAGCCAATTATATAAGGGCTTCAACACTCATGTAATTACTTTAGTGTTCATGAAAGGTTATGTTTTTATAACAATTTGAATGTCACATGTTCCTTCTGTTTTCACATCACGAGCCCCTTGTGTGTGACAACCTGCTTTCCAGAGGCTCTTGTCTGTCTTCACCAAGGATGAGTGTTTTAGTGGACGCTAGTTTTACAGAAGAGCTGAATGACTTCAGTGTTTCTCCTCACATTCACCATCTGTTTTTTTTTTTTTCCATCTAGGTGTTCTTTTCTTGAGGATCGAAAGAGACAGTACTCTAATTTATGTCTAACTGGGTCAAAAAGTAAATTGTGGGGAGGAAAAAAACTGCATTTGCATTTCACATTCTGTTGTGCATTCTGACTGAGCTCTGGGTTGTGAGAAATCTTTTTTTTTTATATGCACTAAATTGATATTGTGTGTGACCTACTGTGCTGAGCGCCTGCTGGATTATTGATTTAGTGATATCTGAGTGCACCTTCACTGAGTGTTGTGGTTTTAGAGCTATCATGCAAGAAAACTAGTAAATTGCCCCATCTTTTGTTCAACAAGTGATTATGTATAACCTGGGGTGTTTTGCTTGATGCAGAATAGATAACAAGAACGAAAGATACATTAGAAAAAAGCTGATCTGTCAACGTTGTATTGTTCATATTTGCCTCTTGCCCAATGGTGGATAGTTTAACCTCTTTATGTCTTGTTAAAGTAGTAAAATGAGACACAAGGTGACAAGTTTCCTAGTCACTTGAGTTGTTTCAGCTTCTATGAAGAGTTACAGATAATTCTTTATTTAAAAACTGCATTTGTCCTCCAGAGGGCAACTCAAGGGCAACTCATAGAGTAGTCCTGAAAATAATTTCAACAATTAAAATAGTTAAAAAAATATATATATACACGAAGAATATAAGCTCAAACAAAAATAGTAAAAAAAAAAATGGTAATAAGCAAATAGTCAGTTTTCTTCCTGCTTTTCATTTTTATATTGCTGTAAAATGAAAGTTTTTGGCAAAGATTTTTTTGTGTTGGAAAAACTAGACAATATAGAATCTGTAGATTAAAAATAATGATGGATAAGTTAGAACACTGTTGGAGAACACTGAACAATGAATCAGGTAATGTATTGATAATGAACATCACAGTTGTATGCAGACCTCATGTTTTTGTGGCATAAGTATTTAGAACTTTACCTTTATGACATTATTTCTTTGCCCACACGGGGGCAGTAGTTGCATACTATATGCTTTCATGATAAAGGGATGTTACAACTTTTTAGTGATTGTATTTCAGTAATAATCTTTGGTAACTGTGAGACAGTGGTGATTTGTGGGCTCTGTGAAGAGTAAGCAGCTCGTGAGTAATTGTGTGCCGTTTTAATTTAAAATGTGAATTTATAGAAAAGACAGTCGTAAAAATAATGTCATTTTGATGGAGTACACACTGAACCAAAATTTTAAAAAAGTAATTCTATCTAGTTACTCATTCACTGCTGTAATGTTTTCTCTGAGTTCTTTGTTATGTCCTCGGTAGATGCATTTTAAAGGGGGAAAAAAAGTATCCATGAGTAAATCGATCCGTCTCCAGCAAATGGACTGTAACGACATGAGACAGACGCCCTGCGTGTGATTACTGCGGCTCAGCGTCCAGACTGTCAGAGACTCGCTCAAATCTAATTGGTTTTAAACAGTGATGCTGAAATCAGTCGGGAAAGAACAAATAAAGCCACTTAGCCTAAATGAGGGAGAGGAGGAAAAGGGGGAGAGGGGAAATCAAATAAATACTGTGTGTGTGTGTGTACACACACATACACATGCAGGGGGTTATCCTGCAGTTTAGAGTTTTTTCCCCCCCTGATTCCCAAGTGGCTGCACCAATCACAGCCGAATTAGGCCTAATATTTATTTCCAGAAACAATTGTACATGTTGGAGCGGGACTTTGATTGAACTCCCGGCGGACATGTTGTAGACAGATGTTTAGATGACCTCATGTTTGAAGTAATGTTGATTCTGGATGGGGTGCTTCTTGGCCTGTTCCTCTAAATCAGCTCCCCATCTTTTTTTTTTTTTTTTTTACCTTTTTCTTTTTTTTGTTTGGTCTCATTGTAGGAGGGCGAGCGGAGGCTCACGTCCCTCATATCTATTATGTTCTTTGGCTCACATTAAATATTACCCATTTACATTTTCTGTTCCATCTTTGACAGACACACGTCTGTGCACACGGGGGTCGTGGATGGCTTGCATATAATGAGCCATGATAGTGCTGACGGATGGATACTTAACGGGACACATCTGTCTATGGTTCTTGGTTCTTCCCTTTGGAATTACCATGAATGCAGCATTTGAGAGGAACCTCCATAGATTACTAGAAATGTCTTATCTGAGTAATTGTGTATATTCATCAGAATGCAGAATGCATTTCACGAAGCTGCGGGGTGTGTCATTACAGTAACCCCTCATTTAAAATAGAAAATTACAACACACCAAGTAACCCTTAAATAAACATACAAGATTTATTATGTCCGTCTCTAGGCTAATTAATGTGAATGATCACAGTGTCATAAGAAATTAGTGAAATGCAAACAGGCCTTAAGTTTAATGGAAGGCTATTTAAAGGGACACAAATATCTGGCATGATCCCAGAATAGATAAAAATGGTCAACATAAATTGTTGACCATGGCTTGGTTTATAGCAGAGATAATTTCTCACATATAAGCTGAAATTTAATTATGTTTTATTTCAATATGTTACTAAATAAGAGGGCTTGGGTTCGCTTTGAGAGTACTGTTATGAATGCAAAAAAAAAGTTGTTATTTGTTCTTGACTTAGGAACAGAAGTCAGTACAAGCTCAGCTCCTGCCTTTTTAAAAGCCAGGCTTTTGGTGCTGCTGTTGCTGTTTGGCTGACTTCCTGTGCAACAATCAGCGTAACTAATGACCCCATTTTGACAGCAGTGTACGATGAACACTCAGTCATCCAGGTCGGATGAAGTCAAACAAGAAGTCCCTAATGGCTGCCTGTTAAATCAGGAGCATCTTGAGAGGCATCGTTTTCCGAAACAAATCTTTCAGATTTGCATAAAAGATTTTTTGTCGGAGTTTAAAGAAAAGTTACAAAAGAAGAGCATAGCCTGTTTTTGATTTGTCGTAAAATTGATTATATTTAATGCCAGCACTAAAAACTCCATGCACAAGAGGTGAAGCCTAAAGATTTTCATAATACAACTTCAGATCTGTGTTCACCTTTGAGCTGAGCTCTTTTAATGCTGATATATTGGTGGCCGAGACAGAAGAGCACATGAAAAGTCTGGACTGAGCTTTAAACTGTGTCCCTTTTCACTGAGGAGCCTGTTGTGGCCTGATGTATGAGCTGCCGCCGCGCTGCCGACGTTATCTTAATGACATGATGTATGAGAACGTTCACTGGCAGAGTCTGTAGCAGGAGACGAGTTTGGGGAGGGAGATCCACGCACGGACACATGTACAGCTAAACAGCGCAGCACAGCACAGCACGGCACAGCACATACAGCAGTGACTTTAGAATCAGAGTCCAGGGGGTTAATGCCGCACAACTGCACCAATAATTCCATGAAGTCATTATTTTCCTCTAATGCATCTATTACTAGATTAAAAAAGCGACTAAACATTCAAATATATATTAAAATAATTGGTTTAAATTTAGGGCTTGAACTAATAATTAATTACTAAATTAATCACCAACTATTTTGATAATTAAAGCAAAATAAGATATTTGAAAACATTTGGGAAACGCTGATCAGCAATTTTGAAAGTTTTCTGAGATTTTATGATCCAAACAACTAATTGAGCTAAATTAATAATTTAACAATAACATACCAATCAAAATTTATTTGATTGGTATGTATAGTAGTATATGTTATAGTTAAATGTTTGTTACAGTGCAAAGGAAACCTTTAAAGCCTTCAGCCTCAACATGCTGTAATACTCTGTCATTTTTTTGACTTTGCATTGAAACTTTGATCCATCTGTGCACAATTCTTAGTAAATGGAATATTTGCAGTGTTTGGTGGGACTGATGTTGAACAATGAACAAATTTGCCATGATGAAAATGCAAAGTTATATCATCTCAGTGGTGCCTGTTCATGTTGAGCTCTCTTCTAATCTTACTAGTTCATTGATTAATTTTGTAAATGTAAAGTCATGTTCAGATTAATAAGTGTACTTTAGTTTATTTAATATTATTTTTATGGATTTAGAAGAATCATTCCAGCTAGATGATTATAACCAGACATGGCCATTAGGAGCAGTGTTATTATATTTCAGCATAATTATTGTCAATTGTTAATTTCATTTTCAGTCACGGCAAGACACAGACACACACAAGACTTATACGTGCATGCAAGTTTCTAAAATAATTATAGTGTTATGGTTCGTGTCTCTTCAGGAGGATAATTATGATTGCTCAACATGGGAGGTTTTCTCTGGATCATTGCCTTCTATCTACAGGTAATAATTATTAAAACCAGGACACTGCGCTGTAGGACGCCCAGTGGTGCTATGTTTTAGCTCACGTTGAAAAGTGATTCATCGCATCATTGCATGATTTCGTACAGCAAACAAAAGCCCATTTACACCTTGTGTCACAGCATTCCAGTAGTACAGGTCATTATTATGTGTGCATGGCGCATAGTCCAGACCAAAGAAAGCCACCTAAACTGTTAAAGAAGGGGTAATTAAAGCAAGTGCTCAGATCACTCGGACACTCAGCACAGCACATGGCAACAATAATAAAACTGGGATGGAGATCAGCTCAGCAAGCTGCTTAATTGACCAACTAGACCAAGTATTCAAGGGCAAAGAGAGACTGACCCCGTCGGAAAGTGAAAGTTTACAGTTGTGAGAAGTGTGTGTTTGTTTTTGCTACCATCTGTGTTATGTATTTGTGTGAAGGAAATGGTTGTGTGCTGTGTTTTCTTGCCACGGAATGGTCAAATCGTGTTTGTTTGTTTTGCATGCATGTGAAAAATTTATACCAGGAAATTGGATATAATTGAGTGTGTTTGTGCAAGACATGCATTCACATGCATGAAAAGAGTGTGTGCGTGTGTGTGCGCTCAAGTTTGTCTGAATTATGGTTATAGATTTTTGCATGGTTTTTAATTGTCAAACCTTCACATTAAGTGAAAACTCTTCCTTTGCAGACTATGAATGTTTGATACACAAATATGCTGCTTTCAGGGCTCTAAAAATAGTAGGGAATTTGAATAGCAAAAAAAAAAAAGAATATATATATATATATATATATATATAAGTGTGTGCGTGTGTGCGCGCTCAAGTTTGTCTGAATTATGGTTATAGATTTTTGCATGGTTTTTAATTGTCAAACCTTCACATTAAGTGAAAACTCTTCCTTTGCAGACTATGAATGTTTGATACACAAATATGCTGCTTTCAGGGCTCTAAAAATAGTAGGGAATTTGAATAGCAAAAAAAAAAAAGAAAAACATGTAGAATTTCTGCTTGGCCACAACTTACACTCTGTTTATCCTCCACCACCCTGCGCCTCATGATTACTGACGTATGCTGAAAAGCCTTGGATTAGATGTTTAACCTCACACCCTGTATTAGGTCAGACATATGGGTCTGCTGCACTGTGGTGTGAGTAACCGCTGTATGGGCTCCTAATGCCGATTTTTCAGGCTCACCGGTTTTTGATTTTTTTGTTTAATAGCTTTTTGTTTTGTTTAAGGAGATCTTCAAAAATAAGTTGAGGCCAAAGCAAACCTCATGTTATTTCAACAGAATTGTGATACACAATTCAAGAGTTCAGATACAGTAATTACAAGCCCTCCATGCTCCTGCTATATGCAATGACATATAAATAAACATAATGAGTACTGTCAAAAAACAAAAACAAAACCAGACAAACTAAAAACCCTGAATTATTGCTGTTTCTATGTATATGCATTTGTCTGCATGTGTCTCGGTGTGTATGGATGCGTGTGTTGTCTGCATCTATGATTTTCTTGAGGAGCTGGAATTTTTACAGCATACTTTTTTTTTACTTTTTTTTTTTTTACAGTAAGTCCCAGCTTAAAAATTGTCTTTTTTTTTTTTAGCTCTATATTCAGGAGACTGGCATGCCCGCTTTGGGTTAACTCTATCAAGATGAACAGCATTTGGGCCAGTACGGTAATCATAATGTAATTTGTTGTGCTCATGGGCCAATTTGTGTGGATTAGGAGGATATATTCCATGCCTAGTGGCCATGCTCGAGCATGCCCTGGAGCAAGGCTTTAATTAGGGAAGCTTAAATTTATAGACACTTTGTATTACTTCTGATCTTGAGTGTTTGGAGGATGACACACCAGAGAGAGGGACGTTGGCGCAGGACGTGGAAAATGCTGATAATGAGAAACAAAATTGAATGAAAGGTTATATTGAGAATGTGTTTACCAGTTCATTATCATTTTGAAAGCAAAGAGCTGTGCAGTTAAATGTCACGGTCTGGAAAAAAAAGAGCTTGAGGTACTGTGTGCACCAGTTCTCTTAAGTTTGGAACAGTGTGTTAAGGACATATGCTGCTTCTACACAATGAATTTGTTTGGTTTTGATTCCAGATTTTCTTTTTTTTTTTTTAAAAGAGGAACAAAACCATGCTTAAAAAATCTTGGCATTCATTTCTTGCTCAGCTATTTAATTAAGATTAAAATGTTTTGCCCTTAGAGTAGAATTTGATCCAAATATGAACATTATGACTCAGACAGATTGACTAGAGGGCAGAAGAGAGCCATGGTTCATTTTGTTAATCCTCCTCAGTTAATGTATTGAGTTAAGGGTTTGTACTGTTCCCAGTGGCACTTTTAGCAGTAAAGTATGGTGAAGTTAATGGATTTTCAGGGAATCCAAAGATGGATAACTTTGCTGATCCCTTCACATGTATGCACAAATGATTCCACTCAAGCGAGACACACAGCTCTCAAAATATGAGATAATCCTTCCACATCTGTGTTTCATTTGCCACAGGTATCATTGGAAATGTTAATATTTCCACTACAGCAGTCGATGTTGTACATTTATTCTGAAACACCTCCAAGCTTTCATTCAACGCACCGATTCTTGAAATTGTTTCACCCCACACCGGGATCCAAATCATGACTCAGATATGACACAAGGCTGTTTTTTCTATGGCCTGCGTGAGTTTTAAAACAAGAGGTCGCAGTGAGATGTGTTTAGTAGAACAGAGACCACACAAGGCGTCGGCCTAGCAGCTCTGCAGCGTTTGAAGCAGGTCCATGGGGAGAGCAGTGGCCCGAGAAATGCTACGGAGGAAGGTTAAGTTATCAGCAGTCTGACAGTGAGCGCTCAGCTTGGCAGCCCTGTAATCACAGGCTCTAACAGATGCTTTCTCGATAAGAATCCTGCAGACTGTGATGGAAGAACCCACAGCTGTTTCTGTAGGGAATCACTGATGATGGCATCTTCAGAAGGACATAAGTCCAACAATAACCTAAGCAATAGTGTCTCTTTTCAAGATGCAATATAATTCTCCCTGGACTCTGGTGCATTTATGAATATTAGAGAAGGTGAATTGTTTTTCCTTGCTTTCTTTTCCTTGTATTTTATATTGGTGGTTTGTTTTTCCAACGTGTGTGAAATGATGAAAGGGGAATTATTAGTAAAAACTGTTCCTTTTGCCTCCGTCCATCTTTCTCTATACCACACAAGATGAAATCTTCTGAGAGCTTCACTGGTGTTCTGGTCTTTTCTGAATTGCTGTACCCAGGAGTGTGTTTCATAATGGTACTTGGAGCATTGCAGCCTGATATATCGCACCCAGGGGAGAATATGCACTCTGCAACAATCTATCAGTCCCCAGCTGGAGGAAGGCAGAGACACACACTCAGGCCTCTGCGACTATTGCCTCCCCACCATCATATTCAGAATTGACTTTAAATTAATGGTGTTTCTTTTTTTCTGTAAAGGAAACGTCCTGAGTGATCATGCGCAGGCCGCTGTGGTTTCGCAGATGTTTTTATTGTGATTACTTGAGGAAATGTTTTGTTAGTCAAGTCTTTTCTTTAGGATTATTTAATTGGAGTTCCTCACTCATTCTGTATGCTGCTGGGTAAACACACGTATGTAAGTTGATCGGTTATTAGATACTTTTTAATAGTTCATTGGTATTTGCATCACTTATGGCCTCTGGTATAATACATTTATTTATGTAACTGTCATAATCATTATAAAAATATAACTCATACTAATTTTAGCAAACGTAACTTTCTACTCGATACAAAAAAACACTAAAGCCCTCGGTTTTTCTTAAGTGAAAAGGAGACAGGGTAATTACCTTGGGGCAATTAGAGAAAGGGGCTGAGGGAGTAGCAAAGTCATTTTCTAACCCAAACATCCTGGTCCGAGGGGCCGGAGCGGCTGGACAGCCTCCTGGAGGCCGCTGGCTGGCTTGCAGGGAGTCGTTGGTGGGGAAACGGTTCAGGGTTTGTTTTCTTTATCTGGAGGCACGCCTCTGAAACCTCTGCCAGATGAACAGCACCTGAAACGTAGTGGCTTCCTCACCATTGTCAGCAGAGGGAGCGATTTACTGTTGTCAGGCTGACTCGTGTGCTTTAAATCCTGCAGTCGGCTTCATCACACTGAGCTGCACTGAAGGCCAGAGAGGAGGGAGTTTGCTGGACGACTGAGGCCCCAAATGTTTTTTAACGTAGTTTGCAAATGTTTGTGTAAACCCATAAACATGTACAACCCACATAATACTACCAGCTTAGCATACAGTAACTCTTGATACATAATGGGATGGGATATAATGTGATTGTATAAAGCTCCAAAAAAAATTGGTCTGGATTTATTTTCATATTATTATTTTCTGCCTTGCTCTTATTTTATTTCAACTAACACTGGGCCTTCATCTAAATGTATAAATTTATTAATTTAATAATTTACATTCAAGGTTATTTTTGTCTCATTTTCAATGAACGTATTGAGTAAAGCTAAAATTATTTCATATAACATCCTTTTTCTACCCAGGTCAGGTCACGACACATGAAGTATTTATTAGAGACACAACAAATACAAACATACAAGAACCACAATATACACAAAATTAAAATAAAAGTTAAATTAAAATGAAATTTGTTGCAAAGCTTGTCCTGAAAAGTATGTTTGTCCTCTGATGGACATTATCAGAAAGTTCTTAAAGCGATTGATTCTGTGCTGCAGGACTCTGAAGTCAGTCTGCAGCCTACAGGCAGGAGCTGGTCGTCAGAGAAGGATCCAAAAATAATTTTCTCTGCCTTTGTCATTTTCTACTCCAACACAGCCTACCATGGTTTCCATGGCTCTCTGTTGTAATAACAAAGTATTAATAATTCCAAATTGTAGGAAATGTGAGCCTTAGGGTTTAAATTGTTATTTGATACGTTCATAATTTGATAAACAACGTTGTCTCATTTGTGCAGCTTCCTAATATTTTTTCCTTTGTTACATGTGTTATAAATATAATAAAAATAACTTTTCTGAGAAAGTTTTGGCCAAATAAATTTTGGACACAGTAAATAATAAAAATAATTATAGCTTGTTTTCAGTCCTTATCTCTGTAATATAGACTTGTGATGATGTCAGCCACTGCATTAATATGTGTGGGAGCAGGACATAAAAGTGCTTGATGCAGCTTATTGGCCCAGCACTGCATTGCCTGCCATATTCAGAGAGAGAGGAGTTTATTTAAAAGACAAGCGGAGGGAAGATGAGAAATGAGCAGAAGGATTTGGGAGTGGCAACAGAAGACGGCTCTGGCGCTGTCCGCCTCTCCTTCTGATCCAGTTGTGCATTTGATCTGAGAGTTGGTGTGTGAGCTGAGTCTCAGTGCTGACAGTTTGGGCCAGAGAGCAGTTCAGAAGCTTAACGGCTTGTGAGTGATACGCATCAGGGATGAAACGGGGCGAAAAAGCTCTGTGTTAAAAGCCGTAGATGAAAAATGTAGCATGGTGGGGGAAAACAAAGGAAGAAAGGGTGTCTCTGCATGTAGGTAAATCAAACAACACTTTGTCCGAGGCCAAAAATATGACAAATATAATCCATTTGTTAATCATTCTAGTAAAAAAAAATCTCATTCCCATAATTTTATATAATGTAGATCTTAGAAGTTGGGGATGCAGGCGGTGAGGAAAGACAGACAGAGAGGGTTCATATTTGCATTCACCACTGAATGTGAATTGGTCTTGGCCTCTTGACAAGAATCTCTAATGAGCAAACACTGGATGACATCATTTTGAGGTTTGCGGGGTATTAGCTTGATTAGAATAACCCTCCACTCTCACCTTGGCCCAGACATCCAGCTCCTCTGCAATCTGCCTGTCAAAGCCTCACTCAACTCCCATAGTTTTGGTTGGAGACCACCCCCACCTCCACCTCCACACTGGGTTGTGTGTAATGAGGAATAAGTTGAGGAGGAAACAAAGATGCAAGCCAGTGCTGACGTTCAATTTAGCTCGGTTTTTGTTATTTTGTTGAACATTTTCAGCCGTTAAAAGAGGCAGGGAGGGAGATCTGGTTTATTTGTCATCGTGAGTTTGTACAGTTCCTACTTTGCAGGGATGAGTGAGGCTTGCCATCAGCTCTCTAAAAACAACAAGCCTCTCCTGCCAAACTTCCTAGATAATTAGTGAAGCATTTCACACTCTGCAGAACATCAAGAAAGAAATGGAAAATTGACAAATTAAGCATGGGCCATGTAGAGCAGTGGAGGTTTTCCTGGAGCGGGGATTTGGTGGAGTTCCAATTCAGCACATGGTCACTAATATAAGCTCATTATATAGTCCAATTTACAACAATCAGCAGTGCTGTGGCTTTTTTTTTAAATACCCTTTCATTCTTATAGGACTTTTTTTTTTTAATTCAGACTGTTCATTTACATGTGTTTGTCATAGATTCCTTACAACTAATCAGAAGCAGGAAGATAAGTGTGAGAAGAGTTGTGGTTTAATGCAGCCACATCTTGTCATGAATGGGACTGTTTTGGGCATAATTTTTTTTTTTAAATTTGCTTCATCATATTTCCAGGGTGGGTCAAACAGTCTTTAAAACACAATCAAGTGGAAAAAAAGTGTATTATTTAAACTACTCATTCATGTCCCCACATATGATACCAACTCGTTTATATTGTTTCTGTTGCTCTTTCATATTGAACTGATATATAAGGAAAACAAAAACCATCAATAGATGAGATGGTTTTCAAAGCATCCCTCACCATAATAACTTATTTTTCTATTATGTACAAAGAATCTTCTTTCTCATGCAAAATCATAGCTGCAGTTAGCAAATATTCCTAATCAGTTTAATTACTTGGTCTCAAAAAAGTGGGATGAGTCATAAATGCATAGTCTTGGGGACGTCCTCTACCCAGTGATATTCCGATTAATATTAAAAGGTCAACTAATAACTTATGGAAATATCAACATTTTATTTCTTAAAACACTTTCATGAGAAAGGGCTTTTGCTTTGTTTTCTTTTGGTTGTTTCTTTGACCATTATAGTTTCAAATCTACAATGGCTGCTTTGATTTCAGTTTCTTTTTGCTATTTGTCTTAAAGCTGTTTTTTTCAGTATAAACTCGTACTAGTGAGGGAGTTGGATACTGAAACTGAAATGTTTTAATACAGACCTAGAGTCGTCTTTTAAGAAGGCTCTAGGGGGCCTAACAGTTTTTTGGTGACAGAAGTTACAAACCAGAGCTATAGCTTCTTACTGTGAGGTGATAATATATGATGATCAGCTTGTACAGGGTAGTTCATCTTCTTGGGACAGTCGGAAACTCAGCTGAGTTCATTACAAGCCAAAGGGATTTTATTTGTTAAAGCTTAAAATTGTTTATATCTAGTTTATTTGCTCCATATAATTATCACTAAAACTGAATAATTTTGGTTTGTGGACAAAACAAGAAATTCAAGAACATTATCGTTTCCAGGTTTGTAAAACATTCTTCAATATTTTCTGACATTATATGGACCAAATAAGTGCTTGATTAATTGAGAAACTAATCGACATATATATCGATTATTAAAATAGCCATTAGTTGCAGCCCTGCTTACGTTTTGATTAGACAAACTGCCCCTTGTCACCATGACCCATTCAGTCAGTCCTGCAGCCTCAGTCCCTCAGAGCATGAGCCAGCAGAGGAAGCTGTCACTGTGTCCACTGTGGCACTCTGGAGAGTTGAACTTGACTGAAACATATGTCTTCAATTTTAATAGCTCTCCATTCCCCCAGATGGCCTGAAGAGGGGGGAGGGGAAGGTTGCCTGAGAAGCTGCATTTCATGTAAGAATAATTTGTGCTAAGTAGCCGGGCGATCTGTTTGTTACGCTAGGGCTGACAGTTTGTTTGTGTTTCTTGAGGAGTATGATGGATGGGGCAGGAGTTGATGCTAATTAGACTAAATTGTTGCGAAGAATGCTGAGGGTCTGTGCCGCACTGCTGAGGCCAGTTTCCATTGTTCCGACATCTTCGCACTCTTGGTGTAATTGAATGGAGCTTGGGTCCATTCATCATGGTAGTGGGTGTCAAAGGCAAGGAAACAAATGACTGGACCTGGATGGAGAGGTTTGCATAGAGGGACTGTGGGTGACAGAGGGATAGCTGGTCACCGCTGACGGAAGATGTTGCCTTTTCTTCTCCAGGCAAATTAGAAGAGACACAATCGAAATTCACCAAGATATTATGTGGACCAGGGAAGATTAGCTGCTCTTAAACTCCTCCTCTTCAAGGTCAGCTACAAAAGATGGCCTTTAGGCAAAGTGTCACTGCATATGCTTTTTCTAGTAAGCATGTCAAGTTCACTCTACTCCAGTTTATAATTTTCACTTTGAATGTTAACAGTCAATTACTGAACTTTCATTGTATTTGTCACTCAAGGAAAAATTAGCTGGTATTGAAAATGTTTTTCTCTTTTCTGAAATAAGATATTTAAACCTGTCCCCACATTTAAGGACAGTTGATGCAGATTGTAGAAAACCCATGCTGAATTAAAATGTTTAAATTTCAAAGCCAGGCTTAATAAATTACTGGTTAATTCAGCAGAAATAAATGAGAAAGTTTCATTTGTAACAGTGACTGATTTTTATGTGAGTGCTTCTGACATCTTTGGAACTTGTAAGCATGGCAAATGTGGCATTAGGTCATTCCTCACTTTTTAAACTGTATTCTGTGTAGTTTGTCTCTATGCCCAAACCTAAACAACACTGTGGGTTACTTTTTCTGACTGAAGAAAGCTTTCTCTGGAGCCACAGAATTTATTATACCAGACTGTTTTCATAAACTGTGTAGTGCTCCTTATATTGAGTTAACTGAACCTGATTTTCTGTACGGCCCCTTTTAAGATCAGTTAAATTCAGATTATGAAATCAAAATGCTCATCCTTGTTCAGTATTTCTGCCGACTGTGTAGTCATTTTGTGACTTCCAAAGTCAGCACTAAGTTTTTCATTAACATTTAATTTTTCCTTTTCTTCCGTCACATTTATCTTGTATCTCATTTTATTCACCAATGTGTCTTCTGAACATTGCACATGTCTGAAAGTAGCACTTAAATAAATACATACATACTTACATACAGGTGTCTGTATATCAGAGTAAGTATCTCACCAGTTTCAAAAAAAGTGGATAATTCCAGCTTTGCAAGGACCCGCACACATTTTCTATTTTGGACCTCACATCAGATATGATAACTTAATCAAGACAAGCCCAGTTTGCCTGGAATGCACAGTCTGACAGCACAAGACACATGACCCTCAAGTCAAGTCCAGTGTCTGACACACTCACCTCCTTAGTCCCTTATCCTCCAAACAACAAACCCAGCTCTTCAGCTGTGAGTAATTAACCCTTAAACATGTGCAGTACAACAATGCTGTAAACAAAATGGCATTGTCACAGTTACAGCGTGGAAATGTGTGAAATCCAAGCTAACCGAGAACAGAGCTGAGGTTGAACAGGGCTGATGTAGCACATGTTCAGCCTCACACACACACACAGGCTTGACAAGGATTTGCCCCCCTCAAACCTGTGGCCTAGTTCAGCTTGAGTTAACCCTGAAGTGCCTCCAGTGGTTTGGTATGTTAGCAATGGATTACTGAAAAATTTTATGCACTGCGTTTCCTTATCCTACATCATTGTATGTACTGTTTAAAACATTGTATCAATGTATGAGCATGTTTAAGCATATCCAGCCATCCTGTTTAGGGGTTAGTCTGCTTTGAACAAGAGCCAGATGACATTTTACTACAAACTGACTAAAAACAGCTATTCCACTTCACCTGAGCTCCCTTGTTTTTAATAGGAGCAAGGAAAACATGAGCACCAAGTAAAATCTGCTGTGAACTGGACATTTCACATACAAACGCCACAGTCAAATTAGACTCTGGTGTTAGTGACGGTGCTAATTAGTGGGCCACATATACCACAAATTATGTACACTTACCTGCACTGTTATTCTTAAGCAGTTTAATTTATTCAAATCTTGAGGACATTTTGCACTGTCCTTGTAGCTACAAGCTTGCTTTTTAAATCTGGACTTGAAATGATAGAATTTTGTGGTGTTTTACAAAAATGATCTTATCCATTATCATTTGTTTTCCAATAATTTGTGGTTTGAAACATTTTAAGGAGTTGGTCACATTAAACTTCAGCCACAGTAGTATTGAAGACTACTTTTGAATAAAGACTGAATTTGTAAGAATTCTTAATAGGTTTGGATGCACAAAGTAAGATCTCTGTCATCAAGAAAAGGCCATAAAATCCAACCCACCTGATGAGATTACTGATCACTGTGAGGAGAGTTTCTCTGTGTAACGATGCCAAAACTGTCAAGTCAAACATCTGTTTTCCTGGCTTGTTAAGAAGACAAATTGTTATCTCTCCTGTCTGCAATGCATTGTGGTTTATTGAGGTTTCCGTCAGTCTTGTATTATCCCCCCCCCCCTCCTGAAATAGTAGATTCAAGTGGGACTGAATGAGGCATACTGGAATAAAGCTGAGACTGATACCACAGGCTGACATTTAAACGTTTTAAGAGCTGAAACTTGTCTAGTGTCTTCGTAGCTACGCTGGAAATACATTACCTCAATATGATTTAATGTTTGTATATTTTCCATATTCCAGTAAAAGTGCCAAAATACCAAAAACAGACAACGAAGTAGAGAAGTACAAGGTACTTTGCCAATGGTTATTTTTGTTTAGCAGTGTCACAGTGATTTAGGGAGGATTTTTCCTTTAACTGTGCTCTCTGATGCTACACTTGGGCCCATATTTGTCTAGGACTTAAACCTGCCAAGAATTACTCAATATCTTGTTTCTCTTTTCAGCTGTCTGACTCTCATCAAACATAAACATTATTACATGATCTAAAGTATTCTTTTGTGAGAGGTTGATATCTCTAATAATTTTAGTTTTAGCAAATGAGATATTTGAAAAGCCCTTTTGTTTGAGCCTTTTTTTGTATTTGTACTGGTCAAGGAATGAGTACTGTATGGGTGGGATGTGGGTTGAGGATTTTAAGGATGGGGGGGTTGTATGAAGGGGATAGAGAGAGGAAGCAAGTTAGCCTCGGATGGGCGAGAGTGAAACCTGAGCATGATTGAGTTAAGGGAAAGGAGACAGGAGCCCTGAGGCTGCCAGTCGGATGCTGTGTGTGTATACATGGCGCTCTTGTCATGCTGCCCTGCTAGCATGAGGAGATTGTGATGGAGTTATCTGGCCTGGCCCTAAAACGGCTTGTCATCTTGTGTATACACAAGGAGGTAGCATTAGTCTGTGTGTACGCTTGTACGGTGCCAGCAACATTACTCACAGGCCTTTTGGGACACTAGTAAAGCTTCGCCTGGTTTCTTTTCCCGCTCGGTGGAAATATACTCATTGCATCCTCTGAATTCTCAGAAGATGAAGGTTATACAAACAGAAATGGAAATTAAGGCTTAAAGGGTTAAACTATTGCCTTTTTTGTGGGATTCATCTTCACCTGCTTTTCAAATGGTCTGTGACATGGCTGAAAATGGAAATGAATCAAAGTTTCTTACTATTGGTCTACTTAAGCTTTATAAATGTCATTTTTTTTGCTGTAAGGAATATTTTTCTTGGGATTAAGACACTTTTTTTTTTACTTTTCCCATCCTGTACAGTGTATTCGATACCATTTAAACTGTGGGAAAAAATGTCCCAAACTGTACACAGTATGGAGGCGCTGCTTCACACTACACCAGCGCTAAGCAAAAGCAGATGTTATAAAGTTTACAGAAATCAGAACATTATTTTCCTGTTTCCATTGCATTCTTCTAAACACTTAGTGAACAAGCTTTGAAGTCACCCAAGAAATCTAGTCTGCGGGAGAAATGATAGGATCTCCTGAAGCAATGGAGCCAGCGAGGAGGAGGCGGGGGTGAGGAGGAGCCTCGGAGGGGGGAGGGTTTGATGAAGAATTAGACGTGCTTGTCAGGTCTAGATCCTGCTTTCTTGTATGAACTTAGGTTGAATCATCTGATTGGAACTTGTTCGCACATCTTGAGCTTTCTCTGGATGTCACCTGGGATGCAGGAGTTTGAGATAAGCTGTGTATAGGCAGGCCTGCTGTGGGTCTGATCATAACAGCAGATAAATCCAACTGACTGTGTTAGATAGCCGCACCGCAGGCACTGCACTGGACTGCCAGGAGCCCACATTAGATCTCTGTAATACATAGCCAATTTTGTAATAGACCTTCTAAGTACATGAGTAATGTGCTATATCATGCGTCCATCTTGCACCTATCCTGCATTAGTACTGCCTAAGCGGTGGTTGTAGCCTTTTCTTTCTTAAATGTTCTCAATAAGCGTACAGTCATGTTGCTCTAACGCAAAGCGTGTGTCCTGATCAAAGTGGCTGCAACATTGTTCTTTACATCCTCTAGATAAATTGATCCAGTTCCCTTTCCTTAAACTTTTCCTCTAAGGGATTGAGAAGCAACGAAGCAGCCGTGCAGCAAGCTTTCAATAAAACCTGTGACTTCTGAGATGGCTACATCTGCAGCGCATTAGGGTTCAAGCACGCTCTCGCAGGTTAACCAGCTCGTCATGTTACCTCGAGTGACTGAGTGTCCTGAGAGGCAAATGGATTGCAGTGGGATTCGATGCGAAACACAACACACAGATCTTCATCATCTTAAGATGTATTAGACTTCAATGTCACCATCACTTGGTTTTGATTTAGCTGTGCAAATCACCCTTGTTACCATGTATTACAAGCAGAGGAGGATACAAATTCCTTGTCCCTCTGTTCAAGTGTTTCAAGCCAATCTGCCTCCTCTCAGCCCTTGTTGTACACTAATACAATGTGGCATATGAATCATGCACACAATGCATGTCTTCATCCGACCTGTACAGACAGGACCTCACAGGACAGCCACTTTGCCATTTCCTGCTCTCTCATCTTCAAGGCTAAGCAGAGAATTGCGTCCCCCATCTCATGGCATAATTCAATAGAGAGTATGACAATCACAATTATGGCAAAGGCAGAGTAGCTTGGCAGCTTTCCCTTGGTTATATGGAATTACAAAACTGTGCCCAGTTACCCACCCACACGTGGTGGGTGGATGCAGTGATGCATCTGGTTGGACTTGACCCAAAAGACCCCCCTCAACAAAACAAAGTGCCTGCAGAAAGCTCTGGAAGATTGCCAGATTGGATTGCCACTGAAAACCCATGAGAACTTTTCTGTGGCTGTGAGCCTTAAAGATGTCTACGTGTGTGAGACAAGGTAAGGTTTGTACCAAAGGGAAAAGATGATGTATATGTACAGAATAAACCTGCAGGTATTTCTGTCCATGAGACCTTTTCTCTCTTTGTTTGCCTTATTTCTTCTCCACACGCTCCATTGTTTTCATTGGCTGTGCAGTCGATGATGCCGCAATGCTGGAAAATGGCTGGTGTGATTTTTACAGGAGGACAGGGAACAAGGGTCATAAAACTCGTCTCCATTTTTCCACAGCCAGAGAAGAACTGCCCTCTCCCCTCACCTCCCCTGTCAAAGCACAAGACCTCTGTGGGAAGTTGGTATTTAAGGTGTGTGTGTGTGTGTGTGTGTGGGAAAACGAAGATGTGCACAAGGAGACTGTCACGCATCAAGAGAAAACATATGTGTTGTCATTATCTGAAAATTTTTCAGTGATTCCTGTTGTTTTAATGCTGTGACAGACAGTGAGAGTATTCTTTGGGGACTGTAGAACAACAACTCGCCATCATGGTCTCGGTTCCCCTGGGAGGGTAAAACCCACAGCATTTTCCCCTTTAGTAAGCTGCCTCACCCAGCCAGACAGGGAGGCAATCCATCTTCCTGCCCCACAGAAGCCCTGTGTCAAGATTAGTTTTCTATGATGGATATCTTCTGCTGTTGTCTTATTATAAGATTTTTTTTTTAGTGAATGGGAATTGGTTCCCCATGAAAACCTGAACTACTGTTTTGAAGCTAGAATTGTGATTTGACTGGTGAATATTTGTGTTTTGCAACTGGAAGTTGAGAGGCGTCACCTGCAACCAGGCTCCTATTGGACAATACTAGCTGTCAGTCTCACTATGATTAGCAATTGACTCATGATTGAGACCAATAACTCCTCAGGAAAAGTCCTTCTGAGTGGCTACTCATTATGTTGTTACATCCTGATTGATTTCACAGAGGAATGGCCCCATTCATTTTTTTTTTTTAATACGATCTATAGTATCAAGTGGATTCAAACCATTGGATTCTGTTCATTTGCCTGCACCTTCTCCTTTAAATTCAGATGACTTGCAAGATAATATTGTTACACTAAAATATTGCAGTATTTCATGGAGTGATTTCATGGAGTCGACTCTTTGAAATGCTTTATCGATACGGAAACATTCATGACAGTGGTTTACTGACAGGGGTTTTGTGTTGTATTTAAGCCTCCAACCAAGTTGGCAGCATGTTTTTGGCCATTTGACTCTCTCCTCCTTCCTCTCCTCTCATCTTACAAAGAAAACTGTACTTAGTACACAATGTTGATTTTACGACATAAATTTTTCTTTTACTTGTTAATTTTGGGGGGGAAGTCACAATATCTTTCCTTGCAGTCCAGTATTGGGATATGTATTGTACCACCACCAGATTATTTCCAATACAAAGGTTTTCAATCAAGGTAAATGGAAATTAGATTTTTGTGCTGATGGCATGTTAAAGAGGACATTCACTCGAAAATCAAATTTCTGATGTTTTTTGTGTGTGTTTGTGTCCTTCCTGTATCTAAACATCACTAAAGTGTCACAATAAACACTTCAGCCACTTCTGAGAAAGAAGGGCTTCTCTGTTTACCTGCGCTAGCACAAGAGGTTTTGAAAGGTTTAGTTACGTAACCGGCACATTGGCCGTGCAACTAAACCTCCCCCAACAGCTACTCCCGGTCGTGAACATTCAACCTGAAGAAGAAGCAGCAGCACCACGGAGCAGTCAGTCAGCTGGTAGCTGGCCAATCACAAGCAAGTGGGATTGCATTTGGTAGCCGGCCAATCACAAGAGGCTCGGTGTTCTGGGGGGCAGGCATTAGTTCACAAACAGAGTGCCTGTTCAGATGCTGTCAGAGAGCAGCAATAAAGTGGCTTAATCTGAAGAGAGTATGAGGTACCATAAATATTATTTAATTTAATCTCGATTTTTGGTTTAAAAAGACCATTCTATGTGACCTTTTAAGAGCCATTAACAGTGCCATCACTGTAAACATTTACCATGTCTTGTCAGAGGAAAATAAGATTTTTGAATAATGTCATCAGAGTAAGCTGAGCTTGTTTTTTTCCCCCCAAGTTGCAATATGGGAAATGTAGAGTTGTATATTTTTGGAGCGTGGATGATAAAGAGACAAATTTTTGGCCCCTGCTGCTTTACTTTTGGACAATTTTAACAGTGCCTGCAGGGTTTTGGAACCGGATGTTCATCCGTTTGTAAAAGAGAATCCGACCTCTTTAACCTGTCTATCCATTGCTTTATAATACTTATAATATATGCTGATGTAATATTGATAAAAAGTATGCATTTCTTGATAAAACAAATAAAAAAAGAACTGTATTGATTGATTCAATATGCGAGTAAACTGGGTGAGCAGACAGTGATGCATTTAAATACATGAGTAATGTATTTGGAATTAAGTTGAGTAAACATCATGTTAGTTCAACCTTCTACTGTCACTTAAATGTCACGCTACAGCTGCTTGCACACCATTTTAGTAATTATTCCCCTTTGTTTGACCTTACCCAGAGGTCGGACTGACCATCCTTTGTGCGTTCACGTGTGTGCTTGCTTGTCAAGGATGTACATGCACGTCAGACAGCTACTACAGGAAACCCTTTCTATGCTGTATGCTGTTTTTGGGTGTGAAGGAGGGGAAATCATGGGGTGAAAGATGGTCCTGTAGGACCTGAGCCAAACCGTGAAAGTTTAAGTAAATATTGAGGGTGGGGGTAACCCTGGTGGTCCAGGTCCCCCCCGTCACTTGATGTTTTCTCTCTCCTCTGCCCTTGTTTGGACAACAGTGCGCAGAGTTGTGCGATACCCCAGTGGCCCAGTCTTGTAGTTTGCTCTGATTGAGAATACACTACGGTACATTCATGATGCAGTGGTGAATGAATTAAACTTCATGCTGTCACAGGTCAATGCTAAGAGAGTTGTGTGTCGGGAAAAATGCAAGCTAGCAATGTGTATACCCTTTTTTTCTAACCATAACATCATGGTAAACTTTTTTTTTTTTTTTTGTGGTGCATTGTCATAATGTGTGGGATGCTAAAACATCGAAAAAAAGAAAGCTGTGTAATGGTCATGCACATGGTGTGTTAACACACAGAGGCTGCGGATGTATATTTATAACAGCATGCCACGCGATCAGTGTAAACTGTCTTTTCTTTCTTTAGCACTAAGAAACAGTAATGTTCAGTTAATGTTTTCCACTTTTGTGCACCATATTCAACTTTTAAAACACACTCATGCGTGGTTAACATCTGAAATTAGTTGCTGCTGAAAAATCTACTCACACTCTGCTTTGAAACCTTAATGCCCTGCTGCTTTTCTTCAGAATTAAAAACAGACCAATTTGCTCTTCAAAAACTTCACACCATGTTTTCGGCACGTGTAATTGAGCCACAGGATTGAGGTCTATTGCCGCATAAGTCAGAGACTCATCCCTGACATCTCCATCCCACTCATTGGTGCTGTTGTCAGGTACATTGCTTTAAATTGCAGAATATCTTTTCCATGTAGGTTATCTGCAAATATCTCAGAATTCTTGTATGAAGTGACTAGGATGATTTCATGTGTAATGTCGTGATCTGCTTGTAGGAGGATACAATGAATCTCAATGTACATCTGTGAATCTCAGGAACAGCTGTTGATGGTGGCACAGATTGTTGGTTTGTTTTGATGGTGGTGACCTACCATTTCCTGCAAGCATGTGGGTGTCTCGGGCGTCATCGTGATACCAAAACAAAGTAGTATAGTAATTCCTGTGTAAATATACATTTATATAGCTTTGGTTGAATGTGAATATTCTACCGTCATGGAAAGTATAATAAAAAGTAAAAAAAATAAAAAATAAAATTCTAATTCCAGTTTGCTGTTATACTGTGCCATGTGGTAGTATAAACAGTGTAACATGGTAGCATGCAGCCTAACTCACTGTATTTAGTTAGTTCTTGTGGAGATCTGTGTTGAAATAACACCATCTGTTATGCCACTCAGCTGTGTTTAGGATCATTCTGGTAATTCATAAAAATTTCCATCGATGAAACAGTTTTTGGCTTTGACAGTTGCTTTGCATTCTGTCCGCCCTGGCCACATGATTAAAATTCATTGTTGGACTCGTGAAATATCCCTCCCGTGTGGAAATGCTCCGTTGAGCAGGTGTGCATGCTTTGCCGAATCTTTCCCACCCTGATTAAAATGGTATGTTTTAGATTATAGTGTGTTCTTTGGCTCCCCACCGTTTCGAGGTTCTGTGTGTATTCATTCTGAAATGCTGTTTCTCTTTTCATGTGCTGCCGGGCTGAGTATCTTAGCTGGGAGCTGTGCGGCCTAAAATAGGCTGCGTTCAAGGAGCCAGAGCTGGACTACATATGTTTGTTCATTATCGTCAATGTGAACTCAGGACACCTTGAATTCATAACGATGGGAACGTCTGATAAATTAACAAAATATTCAGCTTTCAAATTCAACAAAGGGATAGAAAAATATTTTTGTGTTCCGCAAGTGGCGTTACATAATATACCAAAATAACCACAGATAAAAGGATAAGCTTCTTACTGTTGTGTGCCAGTGTTAGTTTAAAAACTACCATTGAGTCATTTTAACGTGACATTCAAGGTGAAGACTGAGCTATGTGGTAGGTTTTGTTTCAGCTTACAAAAGTAATGGAAAACGGGAGATATTAAAAAATATTTTGAGTACTTTAACATTACTCTTTTGTCTGACCTGGCATTGCAAAATCCAAAGTCACAATTTGTTCATTAATGCTCAAGTCACAAACCAAAGTCAAAGAGATTCTGACCAAAAATCTGTCAGAAAATAACATTTTAGCATAAGTGCAGACATAAAATGGCCATGGAAACAGCACTGTCTCTCCAGAAATAGCAAATCAAAAAGGAATAGAACTTGAATAGCAACCCATAACCCATCCAGAACTGTACCCAGTTTTCAGGGTGTTCCTAATGCAGCAAAGGCCTCGAGTCTCTGTAGCGGAGGCCCTGAAACCTCAGCCTTAAATCTGATGGGTGGATGTAAGACGAGACGGACGGTAGAATAACAGAACGTGCACTTTGTTCACCCCCAGCCTGCAGTTAAAAGCTCTGAGAATTACAGACTGGGAGACAGTTTTACTTCGGGTCATAAATATGTGTTTGGAACATTTTCGCTTTTTCCTTCTCCGCACGCTTCTTCTTTGACGTCCCTGTTACTGTCCTATAAGGAGGATTTAATGTGCGTGTCTGTGGTGTGTGTGACTGTAATTTGTTGAGACATACCTTTTGTAATTTATGTTTGCCACTATCCTATTTTTCTGAAATACTTTAAAACCTTTCTTAACCAATTTGTCAACTACATTTATCCACCTGTTTTTATGTACATTCTAAATTTGCATATTAAACAAGCATCAAAAAGCACTTATATATATATATGTCCTGCTAAATATATATATATGTCCTGCTAAATATATAAAGATAACCTTGTTTATGAGCTTTGTTTCCAGCGTTTCCCTTACATTCATTCAGCAGATGCAAATGGAATATTCAGATTTTCAGATGAGCTGAAACCTAAGAGAAAGGACAATAGATAGATGTCATATTTTGTTTGAAAATCCATATGCAAATACAAAATGGAGTTATAAAATACTGGCTTCATGTTGCCTAAGTAAGTCCTAAAGTATTTTACATGGAAAAAAGCAGGAGAGAGAACCTTTACTACCTTTAGTTTGAAATTCAACAGTGCCAAATCTTTACAGCAATTTGCAATATATACTGTGAATAATTGTCTGTTTTAAGGCTTACATTTTCTAATGCTGATTTCTTTCTGATAAGTGTCAAAAGCTATTAATTTACATACAAAAGACAAGCATTAATAATCCTGTCTACATTGGTTCCATGGCCAATTAATTTGAACTAATTTGACTTGTATGAATATGAGTCATGACTGTGTCACATCCTCATGGACATGATACAACAGCACAGCTTTTGAAAAAAATTCTTTCTGCCCTCCTCTTTCTTAGATACACACCATACAGACTGACTGTGTCCATGTATGTGTGTGTACTCAGCGTATGAGTGTGTGTAAGAGGGAGAGGTCTCCCCCTTTCCCCGTTTCAGCCTGTGGGAGATTCCCGACCTAAACCACAGAAGGGTAATAATCACTTAACCCAAATCAGGCGCAATCAGGATGAGCAGGGCTGCAGCTGAGAGGCAACCAGTCCATGGGGGTGAGGGGTGGCAGCGGGCGAGGGGGTCCAGGGTTTGGTCATTTGGGATGACTATGTGGACACTGATGACCAGGAGGATGATCAAGAACACCGGACGTTGTTGTGCCATCCTCATCCCTCATCTGGCTCCCGCCGGGAGCAAATCAATGTGGGGAAATTGGGGGAAATCAGAGATGAAAGTCCCCCTACTGAGTGAAGGTTAAATGCTGTTTCCCTGTGTGTGTTTGTGTGTGAGAGAGAGAGAGTGAGCACACTAACTGTGTGTTTTGTCTACACGTGATTGTTTCGTTAGTGCTCCCTCGGCTCCTGCTGAGACACCGAACCTGATCTTGTGTGATCCAGTGATTGTGTTCTGGGCTATTTTCCTGATGTTTGTGTTGTGATGTAGGTCCTGTCACAGCTGCAGGCCCAACAGGAAGAAACACACAGCTAAAGCTCTTTCAGGCGTACACATGCACATACACTATACTCACATGTGTATATACAGGGGTGTGTAGGTCCTGCCAGAGCTGTACGCCTATTGGGGAGACATCCGCAAATAGGCCCAGACATGCACACACGCATGTGCGCACATACAGGGTTGGGTGGAGTTATGACAGAGCCTGAAATCCAGGTGATTTATTGGGCTCCACTCCAACCAACAAGTACAGGATGTCAGAGCTGTCTCAGTGTCTTTGTATTTCTGCTCTTTAAAGCTTATCTCCTCAGCAACTCGGCCTGTTCCTAATCAAACAGACATTACAACAGTGCTGTATCACAGAGATTAATCTGTGTATGTGTATGTAGTGTGTGTGAGCCTGCATGTGTGTCTTTTTTTTTTGTAGCTGCCTTGATGTTGTTAGTAGCCCACCTTGTAGCATCTGCCATTCATTTGGAGTGGAAGACAAACACACTAATGAAAATGAGTCAGACCACATGACCATTTCTGTCTTGATTTGTCTCCATTCTCTTCACTTCCTGACTCAATTTCTGTGACTTTCACTCTTGCTGTCTTTTCTTCCATTCTGGGGGGTTACAAAAGTAGCAAATGGCCACTTACACTCCACTGTATATGTACATATCTGCTCCATTTTAAACATGTTTGTGCAGCACATGGACCAAATTTCAAACTCCAGCTACATCTCCACAATTGAATTTTACTTTGTTTAAACACACTCTCAGTGCTGCTCCAGCAGTGTCGCCAATCTGTAGTGAACCCCACTGAAGATGGGAAGTATGTATGTATGTAAGCACGTATGTATGGAAGCGTGTTTGTAGTGCAGCTGTGTTTGATTTTTATAGGTCTGATGTGGAAGCTTAAGGGGTAAAGAACATAATGCAACTTAAAGGTTATTTATCTGACTTTCCAGAGCTATTTGTTGTCCATCATCTCAATAGCATTCGGTACATTGATCAGCCAAAGGGCCCAGGAGTGCGGCTGAACAGTTAATTTTTAAAATGAAGTCATAGTATTAAACAATTTGCAATTAATTTGTTTTATTTTTCTGTTCTCATTTTGTTCTATGCCAAGTTATGAAAAACATTTGATAAATGTCTGAAACCATTAATATCTTAAAGTTCTCAGCGTTGCAGTAGAATACATTTTTTGATGGTATCTGATGTGGTAATGCTCCGTCATTTTTTTATATCACAAATCAAATCACATATGTCAGAAAGAGCAATTGGATATTTTGCCTGAATTGTTCAGCCATGCCAGGTTTTTTAAGGCGTAATTATGCAGCTGAAAAAGCCCTGGCTCAATCCTGAAATCTCCAGCATAGAACAGAAAATTTATATATATTTCTATAACTCTGATCTCATTTACAGTTTTCAGAATCATTTTTATCAGTTACTACACAAAAGGTCCCTCCCAAAAATTATTTCTAGGGTCTCGGGATTGTATGCAATCAGCCTTTACTGAGGAGTTCATTAGAGTGTGAACACAAGACATTTAAACAGGTTATAAATATCTCTAAACTTAATTATCTTATTCTCCTATACATACCCTAATCCACAGTGTAGTAAAGAGTGTGTGATGAATACAATTTCATGAAAAGTAAAGAAAAGATGAGCAAAACTATGAAAACAAGACCCAGGTTTTTCTTCAAAACAATGGAGGGCCTCTTGTTGAACTGTAAACACATTCATCTCTCCCAGATGTATGAGGAAATCCACATTTGTTATTGCATCCAGTGTGACATGGGGGTGGAAGCACTTTCAAATTGGGACCAAAAAGACAGATTTCTTACCTGGATTCTTTTCTTTTGACAAGCTGCAGTAGAAGGTAGGCGGAGAGTTTAGGGAGACGGTTTAGGGGGGAGTTGGGTGACAAGGTGTTGAAGTGGAACAGCCCACAGATCAGCAGGGTGGACACCTGCCCCCCCTGAAGCAAGTGACCCAGAACCATCTAAATCCTCTGTCACACAATGAGGGTTACACACACACACACACACACACACACACACACACACACACACACACACAGAAAGACAGGCATCACATTCACTTAGTTTTTCCTCGTCCACTCGCCTACTCTTTCTTAAATTAACTGGTCAACCTTTGGCAAAATATCCTAAACTTGTGGAACTTATGTTTCATAACTAACAAAAAAAATCCAGGGCCCTTTTTTAAAACAAAAAATTCAAATAAGTGATCTCATAAAGTTGACTGTTGAAGTTCTCCTATCGACTATTATAAAATGTTGCATCTTTTTGGGCTTCGGAAGATTTTACAGACATTTTTTTCCAGAAAATAATGACAGATTATTAAAGATTTAATAGTTCAGCTCTACTCAGACAAGATAAACATCATCGTCTTTGCTGCATGAAAGTGACAAATCTCTGCAAAGTCTCAAAGCATTTTTGAGATTGAGTTCAAACATTCAAGAAATCTCTCTTGTCACTTACACTCAAGATTTGTAAAATCTAAATTTCATAAAGGTTGGAAAAGTATTCATTTAGCTGAATGATTTTCCTTGATAGGCTGATAAAAGTTGAATTGTTTCCAAAGTTCAATTGTTTCAAAAATTCTATCCCACTCATTAACAATGAAAATACTTGTATCAAGTAGCAAATACTGTAGAGGAACAGAGGAACTATTAAAGTAGCTGTGCAGTTTTAATGTAGCTGTATTTACTGTTAGTTCTGTGGACCTTTTTTAAGCCCTTTTAATACAATCTTTTTTCTCCATTTTTTTTGCACAATTTTTAGATGCACAAAATTATTTTAGCCTGTCATCAAGAGCTCAAATGCCCCACTTTGCAGTAATATCATGCATGTCACAGTTTTCAAACCTGAGTGGTGATTTCCCCTTTTTATTTACTTTTCGGTGCAGGCTTTGATAAGATAATGGGAGCAGTTGCACAGTGTGTGCGTTCTGAGGCACCTGACCCCTTAAATGGGTGCTGAGTGGAGGGCCCGGGCCGGGCTGCTGAGACGTGCTCATGCTCTGTTGACTTAAGCATTCAGACTGAGCCATCAATCATCCAAGTGTGACGGCTCTGCCCCTGAACCTCAGCCTACTTTATCTGCCAGCAAAGCCTCCCTGCTCACAGTGTGTGCATGTAAAAACCAGTTTTGGTCTGAAACAAATAAATCGCATTTTTATTTCTGTCTTGCAAACCTTTCTCTTTAGCACACACACACACACGCACACACGCACGCACACACACACACACACACACACACACACACACACACGCACACACACACAAACCTCCTGTTTTACCTTTAATTTTTCCGAAAAGGCTCAGAATTGGTTTTAAATCCTTCCTTCCTTCTCTTTCAAAACCACCAAAGCATTTGGAAAAGGTTCTTTGCAATTATGCTTAATCATATGCGGCCGTTCCAATCAAGGCTGGCTCTGGTGATCACATTTGCATGGGTTTCAGGTTCTGCCCTTTTCACGTCAGTGTAAGTAGTACCCATGAAGGCTCCAGGGGTAAGGACCACCTGGATGATCTGGAGATCTGCTTTCTTGCTCTCTTTCTTTTTTCTTGTGCCTTTACCCAGCTCACACTGTGTAACATTTCTTTTATTTATTAAATTCAAGCTTTCATTTTAGTTTTTTAAAACTTAAAGATACAATGTGTAACTTTTGGTGATCTTTGCTGGTTTTTTATGCATCTTTTTTCTTTAAAAACAAAACAGACTTTGTCCAAACTATCAGTGTTTTTCTTTCTCTTTAAAAATATAAGCGAATATTTCATGACATCCTAAATGATATACAGATATTTCCCAACTCCCACCCGCACACATCAAAGTGACAACATTATTTATTATTACGTTTATTAGTCACGCGAGGTTGATCAGTCTCTGCGCAGCTCGTCTGTGATGCCTCTTCACTTGGTTGGAGCTAATGGATAAGTCTGATACTTTTGGTGTCACAATTTTCCACATAGAAATATAGTTTAATTTACTTGTTTCCACCACTTTCACAGCAAAATTTTATTTTGTTGATGGATTCAGAGAAAATGTAAGTCCAGGCTGTGTTCACAGCGCCCACTGCTGGTCCACACTGTACTTCAGACGGTGTGTTTTGAACTTGAGGCTTCTTTGTTTTCAGTTAGGAATAGCCACCTGTTTTGCTTTACTAGCGCATTGTTGCTGTTGCCTCTGTCTTAAAATAAAATTAATTAGTCATTGAGAGACAAGATCTAAACACCACTACACTGAGAAAGAAAGTTGTGTGGAACTGATGGACTTAATCATCATTGTGTGAACTCATCTGACAGTGGTTTGAACGTAATAGACATTTGTTTAGATTCAAGTTACGTACTACAGTGCGTAACAGGGCAATACAGGAAGTTGAGTGACTAATCAAATTTCTGTGAAATCATGGAACAAAAAAAAAATAATTGTGTGTTGTGTGTACATGTATGTAAAGCGTTTTAGCAGAATTCCCAAATGCACCAGTAAGACCAGCTGACCAGCCCACCCAGTCTGTGAGAGAGTTGGCTTCTATTTTCCCTCTTCTCTGTGGATCAAAGAGGTCAATCTGTGTGTGTTTGAGCATATTAGACCATCATATTTTTTGCCTGCCTATTTTGTGTCTCTCTGAGGCCACAGATGATGCATGTGAGGGTGCACATGTGTACGAGTGTGACACATGTGTACTCTCACATGTGTCACAGGAAAGTAACTTCTGTCTGTGATGCCCTGCTCCTCATTTTCCCTGGTGAAAGGCTGCATTATAACCAATTTCCATGACCTCAAACCAGGGCCTTCACAGCTTGTGTGTGTGTGTATGTTTGTGTGCGTGCATTATAACTGCTTTCCATGACCTCCAGCCAGGACCCTCCTCTGCGGCCTGCCTTGCAGCGCTTGTTTAGACAACAGTGGTGCACATGTTGGCTGAAATATGGCTGCTGTGCTCGTTTGCTCGGGTGAATTAAACTATGGCATTTGTGCTTAAACCCAGACAGCTCGCTGATTTATCCATATATTTAAATGATTGATTTAAGAGTCACCCAGCCAACACTTACTGAAGCTGCGTATGGGGGCGGACTCTCAGAGATGAGAGAGGAGGACAGAATTCATAATCAGAGCACACACAGCCTCCCTCACACAGGTAGTGATATTTACGCCATCCATCGCGCAGCCGAGGGACATTATTCACAGAGCTGAAATAAATTATTCAGAAGTAAACCTTTGCTTTGCACATGATGGATACCTTTAACGATGTACTGATTGCTTTTTAACCTACTCCATTTTCAAATGAGCTATAAAATTTTGTTTATTATGGTTCAGAACATGACATAGGCAATCTGTTTTTATGTCACAAAAGCCTCTAAGAGAAATTAGAACATGTAGTCCTCCCTTTTTCTGTGATGTATGTGTGCGCATGAGGCTGTGTGTGCCAGTGTGTTTTATTACCTGTCTCATTATTAAATGTGTTGGAGGCCAGCTGAGCTGGGACAAAACATTCCAGCTCCTTTAATGTCTCCCTCTCGTCTCCCCCCCCCGCCGTCCCTCGCTCCTCTCTTTGATAATACTTTTCCTTATGAGCCCATTAAACCAGAGGTTTTCTCAGAGAGCCACCGCTTTTCCTCTGTGCACTGCAAAAAAAAAATAGGGCATCTTAACGTCATCATGCTTTCAGTCATTGTATATCATAATTAAAGGCACGAAAATTGCAAAGACCACTTTCACTTGTTTGTATTTCACCATGTTTTCCCCAAATATGTTGCACGATATTGCTGACTCACAATATTAATTGACCACAGAGATGTACATATATAGTAAAAAATAGGGTGCATGTATATAGTCTTAAATATACATGAAGTTTACAGTAGGTGAAAGGAAAAGTATCCTACTAATCTGTTCCCTTATTCCCCGCACCTCTCATTTTTGCTGTCCATATCTCAACATTTCTCCTCCATTCTCTCCCTCCTTCTCTTACAGGGTCGAGTTAGGCATAAGCGAATAATTAGGTAATTGCTCCCTTGATTGAGCTCAATGGGAAACATTTCAATTAGGCTAAAACTGCGCGAGGAGGAAGTAGGCTCTTACAAAGGGAAACATTCCTTGTCATGCAACTGTCAGCCCCTGAGCCCACACCATGAGCCCGGATTAACTGGATACTTGAAGAGGAAATGCTTGGGAAGAGGGAGGTCGCTCTCAAAAGCCGGGGGGGAAAAAAAAAACGTCAGGGAATTGGAAGGGAGGGGCGGACTGGTTGGGTGAAATCCAAGCGAGTGGAGGGTGGAGCCCCCAAACCAGGAGGAGGTGGGGGTTTGAAGAGACAGCAAGAAATGATTGCGGCAATTACGGCTATATTTAAACACGCCTTCCCTATGATATGATTTTCCTGGTGATCCCCTGTCCAGATAAGAGGGAGACCTCTCTGCCTGCCCAGCCGCCTGTAACAAATTACAACCTCCCAGCCATGGAAGAGACATAGTTCCTGAGTGAGAGGGGGAAAAAGGAAAAGAAAAGAAAAAGCAAAAGAGCCCAGGGAGAGTCAAGTAGTCGAACTCAGTACCTGTAGGCTCATAAAAAAATGGAAAGCAGGAGGCAAAGATGGGAAATATAAATATCAAATATGCAATTAATAAATCACTCATAACAATTTACATTAAATAATATTTAATAATGATCTCCTTTATTTGGAATCTGCACAGTGAAGGTTTGTTTTTTGCTCCACAGTTTCCATTAGATCAGTCGTCTCCAAACTTCATTTACCTCCATTAAGAAGTTCATGTTTGTCAAAATGTGAGCAATTTACTTGGATAAAAATTTCCAGGGATGTGATTTTGGGCTGCAACGATTATCATTAATCAGTTATTAATCATCAACTATTTTGATAATTGATTAATCAGTTTTATGTGATTTTTCAATTTCTTTAATGTGAATATTTTCAGGTTTCTTCCCTTCATATAACAAATAAAATAATTTAAAATTAATAATTTTAGTTTGAGGACAAAAAATATAATTTTAAGGCTTGAGAAAACACCAAACAGAAAGCACTAAAAGTAGCTGTTGCAATCCAGGGTTTTTAAGGCATTTTTCACTTTCATTTGAAGATTCACATTTGCCCTGTTTCCTGTTTTAAGAGGCTCTTTTCATTTTTGCCCAGTCTTTTGTTTTCTTTTCTTAAAGCACTATGTCAGTAAACACCAAGGAAAAGCTAACGAGCTCCTGCTTTTTCACTTGGTCTGATTGTATTTATTTTATTATTTGCATGGGCAGCTAATTAGCAGAAAAAACTGTTCCATTCAATTTAAATAAATATTAGACTGAATGAGGTACAATGTTTTTTGTTTTTTTTGGAAACATGCCTTGAGAATTAAGAAATGTATCATTCAGTTTTGCTTTAAGGAGGAAAAGAGTCATCATTTTCAATTCTTTCAAATAAATATCATGATACAATCGAAATGTGACAAAAGCATGTTGTCCTAGCCCTGAAAGATACTCATTACCAAGTTACCATCAATAGACAGAGATATATACAAGACTGATAGATATATACAAGATATATACAAGACTAATTTTATTATATTTGCAAGGAAAGTCTGTCTGTGGAATAAGAATTGCAATTATTTTACGAGTTTTACATAAACTCTTGATGCGTAAACAATTGAAGAATGAGATATTTGGGCGTGTAAGTGTCTCTCACCTCCCCGAGTGATAGTCTGTCTGCAGGAGCGCAGCCCGACTGCCCTTCTGTCATCACATTCACCTCTGCCGCCCTCATACATGGGCCATGAAATTGAGGAGCTGGGCGCTGACCTCTAACAGAATACGGGTGCCTGTAGGTGTTTTTTGTAGGTGTTAATGGATTGTGTGTGGATGTGTATGTGGACAGGTGTTAACATGGGAAGGCAGAGAAGCTAGTGTGTTTGTCATTACATGTATGACTCAGTGTGTTTATGGGTGTGTGTGTGTGTGTGTATGTATATTTTTTTTTATGTCTTTGTGTGATTGGTGTGTTAATCTGCATTTATGTTTACAAATATAGTGCTTCTCTGTTTGAGCAATGCATATTAAACCGTTTGTTTAGCTGTCTGGTATATTTCGACTTACATGTAGGTCCTTGTGTGTTTGTGTGTGCTTGTATTCCTTTTTCTTTGTTGCCTTATCTGCTACAACAATCAACTTTTCAGGACCAGTAGTCCTCACGGAGACTAAAGCCTGCTCCTAATGAGGCAGAACCTCATTTCTTAGGCTGTGGTTAAAGTTGGGATCAAGATGTGAATTGTGGTTAGGGTTGTGCATTGACAGGTATTGGTTCAGGTTTTGGGGTGAGACTTTGGTTAGGCTGACCAAAATGAATGGAGGTCAATACAGTGTTGTGTACATAGTGTACATTTTGTGGATAATGGTGGGTATTTAGAGCAAATACCTGGAGATCATTTGTTGAATTGGAGACAGAATTTTTGAAAATTCAGATTTTGGATCGGTAGTAAAGGTGTGGTTCAGGCAAGTGGTGGCTCTGATTAAGTTTCATAGACATTAATGCAGGTATATATAACTCCCCACAGTGATGTGTGTGTGTGTGTGTGTGTGTGTGTGTGTGTGTGTGTGTGTGTGTGTGTGTATGAGAGAAAGCAAGCAGAGTGTTTGGTTTCAGCTTTTTATCCCTGTCCCTGTGGGCCACACTGTGGTTAGGAGAGTAAACGTTGGTCCATGTTAATACGTTTCCTGTGTCTGGCCCCTCCGTACCTGTGTGGTTCACCTCCACACACACACACACACACTCACTATACAACACACACCGACTCAATTGACAAACACCAATGCTCCTTTTAGCAACACTGGGGTTTTAGTTGGAGCATAATACCTGTACAGACATCTAAAAAGTTTTCCAATAAAAACAAAACAAAAACAAACTGCTTCATTTTTGCTGTGCTACATTTGACTCTTTAGTCCATACTCTGCATATGAAATGCATTATACTAATAAAAGTAGGAGGGTACAGTGAAACCTCCACATTTTCTGATAACTTTCCAAAGAGTATAATGCTAATTGAAAAGTCAAATCCAGGGTTTTGTTTCTCCTAAGCTAAATATTTCAATATCACTGTCATCTGTTTCAGCCAGAAGCTGCCAGGTAAACCTCTGTTTTCCTCCATAATGGGCTGACTTATTTAATTATTTATTTATTTTACATTAATTCAGGGCTGCAACCTTTATACTCATATCAGTTAATGTGCTGATTATTATTTCGTTCGTATATCTGATATGTGTAATATGACAAAGGTGGAAACTGTAGTCTATGTGGCAATTTCTTTTTTCCCCTCTTCTTTTTGACTAGTGAAAATATTTGCTGCAGTTTTGGTTTTAAAATGTCAGAAAATAAGCATGGTCATCCATTTCTTAGAATGACTACAGTATTAAGTTTACCTACCATAAAATGCCCTGCTCATATATTATATATCATGGTAACAATGTTTTTGAAAGAAAAAATTACTTTAATAACATATTTGATGTATATCTTTCCTATTATTTATATCTTTATATAAAAAAAATGTGTCACTCAGGTTGTACAGGTAGCATCCTTATATTCATCTGAAAAATGACTTCAATTATGATTCTCTTCTAAAGTTATCATAAATAATTATATTATTTTTCTTTATTTAGTATTTTTTAATAAATACCACCAACTGTCAGTTATAAATCAGTTATAATAACAGGGGTATATTGGTATATTCGTCCATGTTTTTTGTTTGTTCTCCCACTTCTTTATCAGTCACTCATGCATTCACATTGTGTTTACCATCAAACGCCTGTAACGGATAAACCAGCAGTCACAGAAACTCGGGCCACCTCCTCCACCCACATGGTGGCCCAGACACCAGCCCTCTGTTATGACAGCTCCCAGCGCTGCCTTGATTTAGCCAAGGCAAGACTCACACATCCGCAGTTATAATTCAGTAATTTGTGTTTGTGCATTCTGTGACAATTGTGACAAATGACTGGCCGGGAGTGAAATGCCTACCTGCCCCCCTTCCCCTAGTTTCCTGCCCGGGCCAGTGCATGCTTACACTGCTCAGGTGTGCATTTAGGGCTTGCGTGCTAAGTATGAATAGACCGGCTGACAAGGGAAATGTTCGCAGACATGTTTATTTTAAATGTGATTTTAATTGATGAGTTATATCAACTCTGCAGGCCTGTATGATCATGTTAAGCAAGTGGGTGGTATGTTGAGTATTTTTTTTTTTTTCCTCCAACATCTTTTGGTGCTGCAGATCCCTAAAGGGCTTGTTCATATATAGTTTGTATCCTTGTCAGGGCAACATGCTTTGCCAGTGTGGATACACAGCAATCATTCCATAGCCGGCCCCCCTCATTTACATTTTCCGGGACATTTTTCATCATAAGCACATTCTGTCATCAATATTTGCAGGGAAATTGAGGGTTTGCATCAGAGTCGGCTCAGCAGAACACGTAACCTATTATAGAAGTCAGCCAGCAACTGGAGGAATCCTGGTAATGCTTTAGCCACGAAATGAGTTCCATTCCCTTTGGAAGTCCTGTGCAGAGTTAGGGATGTAATACTCATATGGAGCAGTTTATGAGGATTAAGGGGTTTTATTTAGTATATGTGGCCAGAAGGCCTCCTCTCCTAAACCTTCCTCCATCACATCTAAGCTGTTCCCTGCTGTTGAGTGGATGACCAGCCAGTTAACACTTGGGATGGCAGAGCAGGGCTCCAGGTCTGAAGAAAAGTGGGTTTTTTGATGCTGACGGTGTCTGACTTTGCTTAGTCCCGTGTGCCAGCCACTCTGTTTTCCACCAGTCTGAGTGTCAGCAGGCCAGAGCTTAAGCACCTGTGACAGGTGGACTTGTGTAGTTTGCAGGTTCTGCTAATTTTTGAAATTTTTTGTTTTTTTTTTCTTTTGTTTTTTACTTGATGCATTGTGCTAAGCAAAACGGATTGCATGGTTTTATTTTTTGTCAATTTGTGTGTTTTTGTGTTTGCTTTTTCATCTTTGTGTGTGTGCTTTAGGGTTTGTGTATGTGTGTGGCTTTCCTCCATCTTTTTCCCAGAAGGAAAAGTCTCATGTTCACTCTCTAACTCGTCCTGGTAGAGGGTCAATTGCAACCAGTTGGCCGCCAGTCTGGTCCAAAGTAAACATTTAGAGAGAGGCGACTGTACAGGCAGGTACCTGGGGGCTCTCTTAGTTGCTCAGCTTTGCTTTTCTCCTTCCTCTCTCTCTCCACCCCTCCCTTCTCTCCCCCTCTACCTCTCCACCTCTAGACCCTCTACTCGATGTACGGTGGTGGGGCACGCTCCCTTAATTTCTCTCAGGGCGAGAGATTTCCTGGGTTGCTGCTTTTTTTGGGAGCCAGCTGGGCTTCGTGAGATGGTCCTTCTCCTGGGACGAGCACTCGATACAGTCTGCTTCACTGGCCTTGCTGCTCTTGCCTGCTTGCTGTGTTCTGGCTAGTTTAAGAGCACTGGAACATCGCAGACAGAGACAAGCCAGCCCATGTCTGTTTGATATATGTATACATGGACACAAAACACAAAGCACATCTCCCTCTGTTGTGTAAGCTATCAAGAATATGGTTTTCATTTAGATCACTCTGTGCCAGCTAGATAAATTCAGGTCCAGGCAGGGGCCACATTAGTTTAGCGTGGCAGGAGAGAGAAAGTCTGCTACAGATTTGCTGGGAATTGTTGGGGAGCAGGCCCTAGAGCCTGCTCTGCAGCTTTTTGCCTTTTGAGCCTGATGGCAGGCGACTCATTTAACTGAGGCTTGGGAGAAGTCTGCACAGCTCAATTTTGGCCACATTAATCAAACTCACATTTCCTCACATCAGCTCTTGTGCCTATCAGCAGCACTGGCTTGTTAGCATAATGAATTCAGGGCCGCCGTCATCTATGTGTGATTTAAGTGTGTTGGAAAATTAGTAAAGCAGGAATGTAATTTTGTCCCCGTTATGTTCCAGGTTTCCATCTGTTTCTTATTAAATTTTACCTACTTAAATTCAAACATTTTGATGTTAAATAGATTTTATATCACATTAGACATTTTTCATACTTGTTTATACTTGATATTTGTAAATGGATTAATACATGTCATTTAAATAACTAAAAGCTGATCTTTGCTCTTGAGTGGAAGTTGATTAAAAACAGTAAACACACCTGAGGGAAAACCTTCAACACCCTGAACCTTTGATATATTGTCGTAGAAGACAGCTGTATCTCTTTATATTATCACATTGTCTCCCTGCTCTGATGTAAAGATATTTGTTTGCAAAAAAAATTTTCTTTTACACCTGCAATTTTACATAAAACATCAAAATCTATCATTTCATAGAGGTTATAAGTTAAAATGGCCTGTAGTGTATGCAGAGATTTATTCCTTTTTAAGCAGACCTCCTCTTGGTGTGAGTGAGGGGAGCAGAGGTGCAGCGGGAAGAAAAGGGGCCAGCAGGGTTGAGAAGGTGGCAGGGTGGCTGTCTGAGAGAGTGAACGCATGTAGTCAGACAGTGGGTGAGGCCTTCGCTTCATACAGGTGCTTATAATTTGCAGTGTGTGATTAATCATTGTTGTGTTTGGGGTTGACATCTAGTTTAATGGATCTGTCCATCTCCCTTCTTTCACTGTTCTTTGGGTGGTATAGGCAGTAAAGCAGCTGCATGCATAGCATTATGTATTCTTGACAGACATTTACTTGCTAGCATTTGCACGATGAATTTAACTATTAAAGTTGTCTAACTTGTTTTTTCAAAGTACTTTAACAATTACCATCGCACTGATGTTAAAATCAAGACCTGGCCGGTGAGCGACGTAGCCAAATGCAACATGTGTTATAGCCCACCAGCTGCCACCACACAGAGGCGGTGGTGTTTTCTGTGAGTGTTTGCTTTGGGTGGAGGGCAGGCTGGCTGGTCAGCATGGCTGTAAATCAGAGTCTTCCTGATGGAACCCTGATGGACAGGAACCTAATCTGTCCCCCGTGTGTCATTACACTCAACCTCCCAGATAGCTGCAGATCCTGCTGCTCCTCTCATCTCTCCCTGGCCTCCACACAGACAAACACAGACATCCACAGAACCGCACATACCTGTGCTCGCAGTTAACCAGCCAGGGCAGCCTTCTGGAAACCAGAGACAGTAACGGACACACACATGTTGAACATAAACCAGTTGAGCCAGTGTCAAGAGTTCATCGTCCGCATCTGTCATAGCAAAGCCAGTGACCAAAAAGCATGTGCTGCTCTCACACCGCAGCGCTTTGCTTCTGCTTCAGATGTACACAGGCCATGCAACTACTGTCGCCAAACTGGCCTCAGCGATGGCTAAACATAAGCAAAGTGACTGATCCTTTTAAGACATGTTAGGAACTGTCCCAAGACCTGAATTGCTTCTGCACAGGAGCCCCCACACATAGCAGGAAGTCTGAGCCAAGGTGCCATCTGTTAATTTTATGAACCTTTACATATCCAAACCCTAAAATTTCCAGCATTTCCAATTGATGTAAAAGTAAAAATAATCCTTGAAATCTATAAATCAAGAGTTCCCCAGCATGTTTGAGTTTATTCTTTCTAAAAATACACTCCTTTGTAATTAAATGAATTGGCTTAAAACATCCAAAATACTCCATAAGTTTTATCAATATTCCATTTTTTTAATCAACTGTTTCAAATGATCTTGCCTTTTGGAGAACTCACACACCCTCTTTTTGATTTTTATTATTCATAAAATTGGTTCTCATTTATAATTCTCTACTGACAGTCTGGACTTATTTCAGCTTTTCTGACAAATTGCAAGATAAAAGCAACCACCACATTCATGCATGGTTCAGTTGGAGTTTGTCCAATGAGGAGATCTTGACCCCTCAATTATAGGATGATGGAGTTATTTCTCTTGCGTGTTGCTGAATTTCATTAACAATTTTGCATTCACACATGTGAAAAGAACTTGGTCAAGCTCAGCATTTTTGTTTTTCTCTCATCTGTTGTGTCTTGTTTTACTTCTGACAAATATCACCTCTCATGCACGGCAGTGCTCCTTTAGATAACATTCAAGTTTAGAACTAGTTCTTTCTAAATGCAGCTGCCTGCATCTGTATTTCTGTGTTCTTTTAGCTACCTGCAATAAGTCTCTCACAAAGCCAGAAACCAAAGAGCCAAGGCTATAATCTGATGCCATCACGAGACAAAACATGGCTCTGCTCCATTGACAATGAATCGGAGACTTATGGACTCAAAGAATGTTTGCTTGACCTTTCTCAGCATCACCTCGGACACTGAGCTAGTTGAGAAAGCCATTCCGCCATTCAGTGCCAGTGGAGCAGCTCCAGGGTTTGTCTCTGTAATGACAACAGCTAGAGAGCATTGCCTCTCATTTCCAGCTTGAGTGACATTTGATCACATATACAAATCTTGACTTAACTGCCTCAGATTGCAGGGGTAATGCCATGTTTGTTTTATATTTGCTTGATTTCTTGAGTTTGTCCTCCTTTTTTGCTTACACTTTATTTCAATGCATCCAGTGGTGGAGGAACTGGGCCTCTCTGAATCTGCTCACCTATCTGGAGATCTATAGTCTGTTTGTGTATTACTTGGAAAGCACTGATAGGCCATGGTCAAAGCCTGTATTATGATTTCGCTTGCGTTTAGTTTCCCTTGTGCTGGGTGAACGACGTGGCACAGGGCCATCTGCCTAAACAAAAGCCATCAGATATGCCTTGTCACACAGACGAGCCATTAAGCCCGTCTGCCTGTCTGCCTGCGACAATTAATTACTCTATTTCAAATAATGTTGATAAATTATAGACATAACACAAAGCTGTGCTGCTGATTGCATAATTATTGCATCAAATCGCTGCTGTATGTAACATAATCAGTCTCTCATCAGGCCCAAACCACGGGCGTGCATCTGGAGCTGCCTTATGCAATGTTTGGAAGGAGATGCAGCTAACAATGTGTGTGAAGCTGGTCGACTTGTGCAGGGCCATCCCTTGTCCTGGATTCTTTTATTTGAAGGGGACAAGAAAGGCCTGTTTGGTTTGAATAGAGCAGACTTCCTCCCACACCCTACTCTTTTTCATGTGCTGGAGCATATTTCTACTGTGTTTAAGCAGTGATGGCTGAGTGCATTTACACATTGGTAATGGCTTCCTGCCTTTAACTTGCCCGGCTTAAGAGTGAACCATGCGGGTTCTTCCCTTTTTTCTGCTGCCACAGGTCCTGCCCCTGCTACTACTGCATCCTTGTGGCTCTCCTCCTTTTCCCTTCTTACGTCCATCAGCCAACCCAGCACTGAAAGGACAGACCACCCTGTCGGCTTATTCACTCTCTCCTTTACTGTATCACTCCTACCATGGATAGTTTGTGGTCTGAAAGATCGTATCACTCCTCAGGAATGTCCGCTGGTTTTTCAGTCCTTGCATCATTTGCATTTATCTACCTTGCAGCCTTTTTCTTTACCCACAAAGATTGTATGTTTGGAGAATGTCCCTACCATGATGCATCCCGAAACGTCAGCCAGCAAGGGTTTTCTTCCAGGTGGCAAGACGCCGGGGCCCACAGAAGATCTCTACCCTGAAAGTATTTTCAGCCTCAGACTTCATCTTGAGCTCAGGACAGCTTTTGTAACTTTAGGTGCCTCCCAGTGGTGTGTTATTTTTGACATGCAGGTGCTTAACAGTCAAGGTGATGGAATTTTCTTTAAAGATGAGTCAGCCTGAGCGTCCCTGCGGTCTTTTCTTGTGAGCAGTGTGTGTGCATGTGTGTGTGTGTGTGTGGGGGGGGTAAGCTTCAGCTTATCCATACAGAGGGTGTTAACAACTAATTAAAGAATTTACTGCTGCACTAAAACTCCATTATTGCTGTTCTCTCCCAATTATTGGCTCTATTATCAGCTTTTATGGACACAAAGTGAGCTTCTAGAGATAGTTGTGCTTGTTTTGGTCAAGTGGTCAGCTCTTCCTTTTTTTTCTTTTATAGAGTAACTTTGTGAATAATGGCAATGAAGAGGGTAGAATTTTTGAGTTTTTGCGATAGATTTGGATATTGGATATTTTGATGGCTGATTTTCTTTGTTATATTAAATTTAATATTCATCTGCAGCTGCATTTTGTCTCTGTCAGACTTTTGTGTGGTTCTGACATGTCTTTTTCCATCTTTTTTCTTCATCTCTCTTCAATGTGCATTAATCTATCTCTGTCTCAACACTGTCCACTAGGTGACAGTAATGACTCAGCTCTCCCCTGTGGGAGTTGGGGATGGGATCAGGTGAAGTCTTTGTTTACACAAGGTGAATTGGCTGAAAACTGCAGGTTATAGGCTGGGTGGGTGTGTCAATATGTTATAGTGATGTGGTGACGTGGTGGTGAGGTTAATGATTGTGGTGTCTGCAGTGGAGAGTCCACTTACAACCCATTTACCATTCTGCTTCACATCACTCAGCAGCATCATATAAAGGCTTACCATAATGGACTGTTCCTTGTGCTCTGTGTAAGCTCAAAAAAAGTGTTGTACAATATAGAAGCGTTTAAGTTTTGAGTGGCTGGTTGTGTCACTTGTCCCCTGCAGACGTTCAGCTTTATGACCTTGCTGCAGTTCATTGTTTTTACATAATGTCAAACGCTTGTCCTTTGTAAATTAGATGATTTGATAAACTGATTTGATACAAAACTGCAAAGTAGATATTTTATTGGTTGTGTTAATTTGGTTGCAAAACAGATTATAGCACAGGGTGAGCTGTTTGTTTTTGTATCATCAGTAATGTTATTATGCTGGCCTTTGGTATGAGAACATGTCATCTTGTTGATTTGAATTATTATTTTTTTTAAGTTTGAATTAAAGAGTTGCATGTTTTCAAGTCAGTGGTTTAGCACATGTTATGATAGGCCTGTAGAGGCAGATAGTAACTTAAGTGTCTGGCTGCAATCTCTGAAAAAACTGCTAACATTCCTTAAGTGTTGAAACAAGGACCAGATATGTGTGATAAAATAGCAGATTTTCTATGTCAGGGTGCAACGTAGACATTTTTCTAGCTGAGTGCTTCACCTAACACACTGTAACTGATCAGTTTCATGAGAACAGGTCATAGGTTTTGAACCACACATTCTCACTTTGTGCAAGTAGTACATTAAAAAATTTCCCAGTTTTCAATAAAATACACATTTTTAAGGATGTTTTTAAAGCCACAGTCCAAGTTGGCTTTATATCACCTGAAATTGTGTCAGGAGAACTCAGCTTTACTTGGGACCAGACAGTCACTAGGGGACCTGGGATATTGAGGTCATGTCCCTTTTATTGTATTTGTTTACATTATAACTCTACTGTTCAAGAATTTAGAACTGGATAAGTGAGGTTCTATTAATAATGTTATGGCCATGTCTGCCCCTAACTTTTACACTTTTCATTTGAAAAGAACATTTTCAAATGAAACAAACATGTTAATCTGTTCCTCATCCTCAGTGGGCAATTATTTTACTTGCGAGCAGTTTTTGTCAGTTGCAGTTGTGTAAATTATCTTGTTACCCATCAGTCGTAGGTCGTGACCCCCGGTTTCTGGAACCACTGCATGTTGTGCTCATTTTTGTCTCCAGCCATTGTTGCAGGATTATAAAGTTTATTTAGATGGTGACAGGTGTCCTGCAGTAGTTGGAGACCATTTGTTTAAAAAGCTATCATCGTGCGAGAAATCAGACTGAGATGTCACGGAGTACTTCCTCTCAGACATCAGTTACACCAGGTTTTGCATCCATTTTGTCCCCTTTGCTTCCCCTCCTATTGCCCACTTCCTTGCTGCTGGTGCAACTATTTGCATCTGAAGGCATTTAAAAATGTGACCACAGGTGTGAAGAAAACAGTGACAGTAATGGGGAAGGGAGGCTCTGACACTGACAGCTGCACTGTCGGCACAGTCTGCCTGTCATTCTGTCACTAACTAATCATTAGTCAGCTCCTGGCAGCACAGACCTTGACCCAGCCAACAGCATACACACACACACACACACACACACACACCCCTATACACTTCCATCAGTATCACAGAGTTCATCTCAAGTTTGACAGACAGGGACATACCCGAGCTGTCTCCTTGTATTGCCAGTGGGAAAAATGCACCATGATGCATGACTTCCAACGATAAATCTAAACTGGAGACAGCACATGCCACTGAAACATCAGTACATCAGGATATTTTGGCATATACAGTATAATGTATGATGAGTATAAAGTTTTGTCGTATTATTTGGTAAAGAGTATAAAATAAAAGAAACAAACAAGATCTAGATTTGATTAAGGTGTTGGCCAGCTGTTATATAAACTGGCCAAACTTTTGTGTTAAGTAAATGTATGTCTAGTTTCATCATTCTTGCTATATTCTTTGTCATCTCAAGTCAAGCATTGACAGCCACTGATATGTAAATAGGATGTGCAGAGGCTCTGCAGGATATGCAACATGTCTGTGTTATTAAGAACTCCAGTTCACGACATAGGATGAGTGAAAATCAACTTTGCTGTGTGGTAAAATGAAAAAGCTGTCTAGGGCTGCAGCTATCGAATATTTTGGTAATCGAATATTCTATCAAATATTCCATTGATTCATCGAGTAATCGGATAAAACATACTTTTGTCCTAATATTCCTTTTACTTTCGCTTTTCTGCGCTTGCTCATTTTCGCTGTATTCACTGTTTTCAGTCCCGGCATCTGCCATTCCGTACGGCTAAACTGTCCACACACGTTCTCCAAAGCTCCCTCCGTCTTCTTCCGCTTTGTAGGGGACGCATAGCCTGTGACATAAGCACTTTGTATCACATTATAAAGAATCCGTGTGAAACATGAGCTTTAAATTTATTTAAACGAGGCTTCGAGGCAGAGGAAATTCCTCGATCATTTTTTGAAATCGAGTTACTCGAGTTACTCGAGGAATCGTTGCAGCCCAGTCTTCTCATTACAATAAAAATCAGCAAAATCATTTTAGCCAAGTCATGTTTGGGTTTTTTTATTTCTTCTTTTTGGTAGAACAGAAACACTGTTACACAGTTGAAGAATTGTGTATTTGAAATGACTCAGCATAAATGTGTGACTATCGGACTAATATCGGTATCGGTACAGGCCCGAGTTTTTAATATCGGTATCGGACACAAAAAAGTGATACTGTCCCATCCCTAATTAAAATCCATTCAAATGTTGCCATCCAACCTGAACTAAATAATTGGGTTTCTTTGTTTGCTTTTTAAAGCAATCCTGTCCACATAGTATGCTAAATCCTCAGAAACACATTCCATATGAAAACAGAAAAACTTGCTGTCCAAGGCATGCCAAGCTAACAGGTGTCAACATAACAGTTATTGTAAAGCAGGGTTATCAAACTCCATTGCAGGGGGGGCAAAATTAATAACTGTGTCCATGCTGAGGGCCAGATGAGATCATATAATGATCAATTGAGAACAAACCAAGGCTATAGATTAAATAATGAAACTTGGATGGATGGGCAGAAGGGCTAAATATCAACACTGGATGACTGTTTCAAAGTTATATGCACATCAGTTTGTGTACTCACTGTATAAAATCCCCCGCATCCCCCCAAGTGGTGGCGGAGATGGACCGGACTGTCTGCCACGTAGTCTGGAATCAGATGGATGCAATTGATCCAAATTGACTGCAAGCCAATGGTTCCGGCTCTCTGTTTTCAAAGTCCACAATGGAGGAGCAGGAAAGAGATCACGGGCTGAATAAAACTGTTGGCCTCCGGGGCCTTGAGTTTGACACGTGTGCTGTTAAGCCTTGTTGGTCAGTCAGAAGACAGACAAATATCACTATTTGCTCCTGGAGGCAAACAACACCACTGCATGTTGTGTAAGCATGTAAACAATCCATTTTACAACTCTAATATTAGCACGTTTGCGTCATCCGATGCCATTACACAACTCGCCTCATTTAAACAAACGTACTGGCGTCAAACAAAAGAGAGAGACTGTGATGTTATGAGCCAAAAACCTGTCCTTACTGATACAGAGCAGATACTGAAACTTTTTACTCGGGCTGGATTTTTCAAAAATTTGCATTTTCAGACACACAACCCAGAGGGTTCATGTGTATGTATGGCCAAAAAAAGTGATGTTTTCAGAAAATTCCAGCCTGTGAACCTGTGAACTTTAATAAAAAAAAATATATAATTTGTGATTTGCATATTAGTTAAACGAGTAATGAATAATAAGATGTGTTAGTTGTGTGGTGGGTTTTTTTTTTTTTTTTTTTTTTGCCCATTTTTTTTCGGCCCATATTATATGAAATTGTTTTTACTTGTATCACAATTTCACAATCTTGACACAGTTATGAGCCAAGGCATGTGACAAATACAGTACGTTACTTTAATTTGCATGGTGGCTTAAAGCTTTGAATAGATAAAACTGAAACGTTGACAGTGAAATGATTCGTATAATCTTTTAGAGTTAATTATCTAACTTTAACCTTGTATACTTGGGAGAAAATCTGATCGTCTTCACTTTGAGACGTTAAAACGTGGTTGGTACCAGTAGCCAGCACATGCCCCTCTGAATGCTTGCTGAATGCTTGTATGCTTGCACTTATCATCTTTGCTCAGTTTAAAAAACAAATCCACAACTGTCATTGAACCCTGCTTGTTTTTCTATGCGCCCTGTGAGTTTTTTTTCAGGAGCAGAATTAGAGACCGTTTGGGGAGTTAACTGAGATGCTGAAGTGTGATTAACAGTGCTTAGTCTCCCTCACTGTTTCCAGATATGTATGTAAGTTCCTACATAATCAGTTTCTCCACACTTGTATTTGCTTTAGGAGATGGTACTAATATGTTGTCCCCCCCCCCCTTTGTTGTTTTGTTTTTTCCTTCAACTATTTTGAAATGGAGCAGAAATGGATTTGGAGCATAAATCATTTATAGTAGTGGTTGTCTTTTTCACATTAATGACATTACTTTTTTTAAAAAACAGGCATTTAATTGCCATAAACCCGTGCCCCCCAGTAAGGTAATATACAGGTTCTTATGACAGATTGATTTTGCCGTTTACTGTATCAGAATGTTTTATACTCCATTTCAACTTTAATGTGATCAGTTTGGAATTGTTTCACCGACTGTTTGCTTTAAAAACAGGTTTGGCTCCAAGACCATATTTCAATACCATAGTTTGCCTCACTTAGTAGTAACTATGGTTTATTGGCCTGACCTAAGTGGGTCAGCCCTATGTTATTTGGGTACATTTATTTCACATTTATATCATCCACTTCCCACATTTGCCTTGTTTATGCCAACCACAAGTATTTTCCAAGGGTGTGAATTTATCATCACCTGTCATTTTAGGTTCATATTTTAATAAAGTAGCACATTCATTCTCCACAAAAATTGAGTCAGACAGACCTTAATTCTTCTTATGAAAGATAAACAAAAAAAAAAAAAAACACATTCAATGATTTTGTTTGAAGTAAAATTGATGCAGATCTGGAGATAAATATGTGTTAATGTGGAATTACTTTTCTCCTGGAGTTTATCATCTCTATCTTTTATTTATGACCCCATTTATTGCCACCAACATACTTCATCCTTTCACCTGTGCTGTATTTCTGTGTGAGCAGTAAAAAAAACTGAAATTAATCTGGGTTTCTAAATCGGACTACCTGACCTTACTTGCTGAGGGATATCACGTTGGCTTTGTTGCTGCTGATGACAAATTGCGGGGGAGCAGCAGCTTGCAGAGTTTGTTTAGCATTCCAGATCCAATGTGTTTTGAGAAGTATTAATGGAGGACATAGAGGTATGCAATATCACCTGCAGGTTCAGTCAAGAGCTCTTGTTAAAACCAGAATGGGCCTGTGAGGTGATGCTCTGTCATCATGACACACTTATTTCTCATGTCAGGCCTTGAAACCACAGATGAAGCTATGATTTTCTCTTCTGGTACTCAGCAACCAGGAAATGTGGTGTTTGGGAGCTTTATTTCCAAACAAATGTAGCTTCCCTCATGAGACAATACATTTTTAAATTATGTTCTCCCCTCAGTGATTCTTCATATGTATAAACAGCCCCATCAAACAACAAATGTTAGAGGTCGACAGATATGGGTCTGTCTGTAGCCACTGGTGATGCTGAAATTAAAAGTTTTTGTAAAAAAACTTTGTAAAAAAAAAAAAATTAAAATTATATTTTAATGACTTGACAGCATTTGTCAAGATTCTGAGAACAAATATGTGTAAACTTGCATGGATAAACAAAACTCAACCAATTATTTGTGTACTAATTGGAGAATAAAGCTTATTGATAAATGGCAAGAATCACCAGATTAATCAGCCCAATCAATGTGGAGAGTCTACCACTATCAACTATGGTACTTTAGAAAAAAAAGAGTTCCTTCATTTAATGAGAGTGATTAAGAAACTATTAACATGTGAAGAAAAATAGCTAGTAAGTCACAATTAAATGAGTGGAGCATTTACAGGGTCAAGTTAGCATGTGAAATAATCGGCCATATACTTCTGCTGGTGCATATACGTCTATTTAACTCGCAGAGTCTTGCTTCCTGTGGCAGTGACCCTCTCCCTGTGGCTGCTGGGAATTAGTCATTCATTGTGTCTCAGCTTGATAGATGACACCTGCACCCATTGAGCAATCACTCCCTGGCACACTATTGTTTTTCTTTCTCACTTTTGCGTGGGAGCAAACTGTGTGCATTCCCAAGCCAAAAACAACTACAGTAATCATCTCATTTGCATGATGTATGATCTTTCTTTGGAAGGCAAGTTGTCAAACGACCTCTAATGGCTCGTCAACATGGTGATAGTAGTAGTCCAACATGTGTGGCTACTTGTTTGTCCGTCACAAACATAAATTCACCCAAGCTGAATATGGCCTCATCATTTCTGCCAAATAGTGTTATCTGATACAGGGGGGAAAAAAAAGCATCTTTAATAGATGTCAAAATGTCATCAACTCTTTGCCAGAAGGAAATCAGGCTCTGATACGAGACTCACGAAATGTGATGTGTGGCTTGCAGTAACAATGATCCATGACATAGTGCTCCTGTGGTAATTGATATATCGCAAGACAACCAAAGCTGTATCTGTGTAACTGAATAACACAAAATTCTCCCAAAAAGGAAAAGTTCAGGATAGTAACTGAAAGGTCAGCCAATTTCACGTGGCGACAGTCGGTTATGTGCTGTCACTGCAACGATACAGAATTATCCGTGTTTGCATCACGATACATCTTAGAAACACATAATCGAGAGAGCTGAATGCATATGTGGCAAAAAAGTCTTGCTGTGTGTGCAGTATATGTAAGAATGTCTTGGTTGCGGTCCAGATTCTTCTTAGTCATTAGCACATGTGCCTAAATTAAACGGGTGCCTCTACAAAGCAGTGGATGATGAGCCCTGTCAGTACCATTGTGCTTCAGAAATAAAATAACTTTCAAATATTGTAACATCACAATGCAAAGCAAGACATCCATCAAATGTCAGGGTGCTCTGATATGATGCTGCTTCTTGAAGTGTGTCTTTGCTTTAGAAATCTTAGGAATAAGATGAATTAAGCAATCTGGTAGGATTTAACCCACTCACTGAAGCCTTGCAATGGGCCTGGACCATTGTCAGCAGTCACAGAACAGACCTGCAGACTTAAAACATGTAGAATGACGGAAAGCTTTATATAGACAAGGTACTTTTTCTTTTATGGAGCAGATTAGTAGAAAAATCTGGCTAATTTAATGTGCCTCCAGTACATTAAATTAGTAGCCAATTTATTGGACCTCTACACAACACCAGCAGCCAACATGGTAACATTTCTGTCACTCTTTGAATTAAACCTGTAGTGTTGTACAGATAGATGGTTGTGATCCACTGAATCTGTTTGTGTGGATGGAAATTTTTGTGAGCAGAACTGAAAAGTGGCCAGACTCCATATGTGAGAGTAAATAAACATGAAGCTCACAGATTGGTCTGGCTGCCCTCGGCGTGCTTTGTGACTGAGCTGCAGAGGCAATGGTGTGGTGTGAAGTGCTCCCACGAGTGTGTGGGTTCACTCCTGCTCTGCTCCATGATTAAACAGTAGTATGTGCTGACAGCTGGAGTTAGAAGAGTGTGATGCACTGGGGCACAGTGGTGCAAGAATCTGCCTCTCTGTGGTGTTGTGGAAATTACACATTGGGTGTCTTAAGGCCTTGATACAAAGATGGTTCCATGACACTTCACAGATTGTTATTGTGTAAATATAAATGATTAAATGTGTGGCAGGGTTTAGGCAAAATCAATGGATTCCTGTGATGCTGGAGTAGAAAACAATCACCTTCTAAAATATTAGTAATTAAATGCTTCACTAAGCATAGCCTCATTAGATCAAAATGCAGTGCTTGGACAGCTTGCATCTTTTGTGCTGCTGTCATGTGTTATATAAATAAAACACCCTCCTCTGGAGCTTTTTTTGTAATTTGAGTGACAGGCCACAGCACAGCATTGTTCTTCAGTGACTCTCACTTTCCCCGAGATGGAAAAAAAGAATCACCGTTGCTGTTTTTGCACGTACAGCACAGAAAAATCTTCTTTGTTAGTTTTGACTAAGCACATACTAGGACCAAAGGAAACCTTTAGCTTCTTCTTTCACCGTCTCCCTTTAGGTTTTGCCATCGCAGATACTTAAAATTCTAATTTCTTGCTCCTAAAGGTAACCCCTTAGCAACTGTCAATACTGACTTATGTACAGTATTTTATTTAAATTAAGTGTACCACAAATCATACTTTTTCTAGGAAATATTTAGGGCTTAAGATGTCTTGTTTGGTGAACTTCAATAAACAGCTCTGCGGTGCATTACACACAGGTCGGTTTAGGAGTATGGTTGTAGAGTTTCTCCTGTTTGGCTTTTCGTCGATCCCCTGCAGTCTGTCGTCTCATCTGCCATCAGCTGTTCTTAAGGTGTGTCGTCTGCTTGGGCGATTGACAGATGCTCAAACAAACACAACTGAGTTTTGCATTTGTACTTGTCATCACTTAATCTATCTGCAACTGCCATCTTAGATAATACAACACATCAGGCATTGCCACCTGATGTTATCATATCTCTGCAGGTAGACAATATATGCTAACAGCTTGAGAACTGAACACATGCACACCTGTACATTTTAACACGCTTAACCAATCACTGAATCTATATTTCAAGTATGCTAGTTATTAAGCATTTTAACCAATTTTGGGCATTTGGCAACCTGTCGCATTCCGAGTTTTCTGTGTTGGGAGGTTAAGTTCAAGACTATGGTCCCTTTGCTGGTACAAGTAACCCACCTATATTTAGTTTCTTAAAGATGAAAATGCAAATGCACAAATTTCACCAAAATAATCAAAATCAGTTTAGTTTAAACTCAAGCTCACTTATGTTTCCTCCTTTTTAATGTACACACTTTTGCTTCTGGTCTACAGTCACACTATACAGAGATAAATGCTCTGAAATGTATTGAGAAAATAGCATTTAGCTTCAGTGATTTGGCATAGGAAAGAAAAAGAGGAAGAGAAAAGGGAGGCAGTAACACAACATTGCACATGCCAACTGCTATAAAACACAAAAGAATTTCCAACGGTAAAGGGTAATTACAAACACTCCTCCATTACTGTGTATATGGATTTGTTGCTAAACATAACCATACTAATTTATGATCCTCACGAAAATGCCCAGTGGATGAAATCTCTGCCTGCAGATTTCTTTTTAAAATTGCTGTTTGAGCCTGTACAGTGATCTAAGAACATTCCTACTGTGAAGCCTGTGGATCTTCGAAAACAATATTTTGCCTGCAAGTCTAATCCAAATAGATTAGTTGAGATTAAAAGATTTGTGAATAGCAACCAACAAATGTTTTTTTTCCCCAAAATCAATATTTGCAGCATATGTTTCTCTGCTATACTGTGAACCTGCTTTACTTTACCATGCATCTAATACAAGTTTGCAGGAGAAATTTGTTTATTTATTTATTTTTATTTTATATTTCTTTTTTGTATTTATTTTTGTTCCCATCCCTTTGTTTGCCTCACTTCAAGCATCCAGCAATGCTGTTTGGACAGTTCTGTAGAAACCTCCTACCACTTTATCGCCTGTTGGAGCATGCTCGGTCACTTTCCAGCGTATATTGTGTTTGCGCAGGTCGATCAAGCAGACAGGCAGGTTAGGTTTCATCGTGTAATCTGATTATGTGCTGAAAGATTTGATGCAACTCATCTCTACTGCTGGCCTACTAATAGCAAGTCCTGAAAATTATTTCCAATGCAGGCTTGTATTTACCTTTTCATTACAGTATTATTAACAACCAGTCAGGTCAATTGAGCCATAGGAAACAGAATTTTGTTTGACTCTTTTCCTGCTTTTAGCTTGGTTCAGTTTTTTTTTTTCACTTATTTTTTTGGTTTTCCCATCTGTACATTAAGATGCAACAGTAGACAACTTAATTTTTCAGTGGTATTTCACTAGATAATTACTTCCCTGGAAAAACCCCAGAAGACTTGCACTTTTATAGACAATATGTTTAATTGAGCAAATTAGAAAGAGCCCATATAGCACAGCAGCTGTGTACACACTCAGTGGAATCTGCAAGGGAAGCCCTTAGAGCCACAGGAAAGGATGCAGTGTGAGAATAGTGAGTAAAAAAATAAAAAATGAAAAAAAATCAGATTGCGTAAGAGGTCCTCTGTGCCAAAGCAGTGGCTTTTCAACACAGATGCATACAGTCACCATGTGTTTTAGACCTCAAGAGTCCTTTACTGATCCTCACCCCAGCTACATTGATTCTCCAGCTGCTGGCACATTTCTAATGTATCGAGTTTGCATTGATGATATGGTCGGTTGGCTTCAGCTGTTTAAAATGTTGAAAGTTATATTCACTCACAGGGATTTTTGGAAAGACCTCATTAGATTAAATCACTCAGACTGTTTTCTTGCAAAGGATGCAACAGGACACAAAAGACTAAGAGTCAGTGGAATACTTGATGTGAGTGATAATCAGACTAGGATTTCCACACAAAGCTCCCTGGTGCTACCAGACTAGATGAGAAACGTAAGAATACAACAAGCATGTGTCTCTAATTCATGTTTTTCTGATTTATCAATTCATCTGGCAATTAATGTCATATCAGACATATCTACCAAAGACATAGCTTTGCTATTACCATTAAAATAATTTTGCTTTGCACATATATTGACATTCAGTTTTTGGCACTACACCTGTGCAGGGTTAGTGTTGGCCAAGAAAAAGAAGGGACCAATGTAATGTTCTAGGCCTGTTAGAAGAAATAAATGCCCAGGCTCCTCCTAAATCTGAGTGCTTGTAAAAGTAAAGGTGTCGGCCCAAAGCAGCTACAGTTTCTACCCCATCGCCCCTGTGTTTCTCAACCATGGTCTATAAGATAAGCAGGAATGTCTTAAGGCAATAGCTATTATCAGTATTAATTCTAGTGAAACCATGTACCATATACAAACCAAATAACCATACTTAAACCAATGTTTAAATCTCTTCACTGTGACTTGGTCACAGCAGGTCTGTGTCTCTTTATGACGTGTGTGACGTGCAGGCAGCGAGCTAGCCCTGCCCCCTGATTTCCTCTCGGGATTCGGTGTGGCGAAAGAAAAATTGCTTAATTTGTCCAGTGTTACCAACACCATTGACATCAGCTCGGATCTCACACTATTTCAAAATGTAGCCTCTGATCCTGTTGAATCCCGGGTTTCGGTACCCATCCCTACATACTTGAGCAAAATACTAAATTATCTCTTATTTTCTTTAAGGTCCAGTGTTTAATATCTAGTGACATCTAATAGTCAGACTGCAGATTCCCAAGTGCATCAGGGAACTACAGTGGCCTTCTCATACCAGAAGGGATAAAACGCTCATTCTCAACTCCTTACAACTCGTCCACTCCACGACTCTCTCTGCTAATTCCTCCTTATTGTTTGTTAGTTTATGTGTCAGATTTATGTGAGCAGATTCAGTCTTCCTTGTTTGCGAAGAAAGCTTTCACTTCAAAGTGACAAATGTGTGTTCTGTAGAAACATGTTAGCCCAAGGCTGCGTCCTCTGTAAAGCAAGGCCCTTCTCTAATGCAAGAATGAAGGGCTTATTCCAAGGGTATAAAAAGTGACTCATTTAAGTGATTATACACTTGCACAAACATTTGGGTGCTATATTTAATTATTCCCATGAAAACTCATCATTAAAGAAGACTGACAAATTCAAGTATAGTGGGCCTCCACAGTCAAGAAACACCATTACTGGTTAAATATGCAGTTTGTTGTATTCATGGTGTTGGCATTCAATCTGTCTGTTTTTGTTCAGTTTTTATATTTTTGTGAACAGATTGTGTTGTGAACAAATATTACGTTTTCAGTCCCGGCTCCTATTTGGTATCTCCGACACTCCTGTAGCCTTGATTTGTAGTTATGTTGAGGAGGCTTTATCTTTTAATGCATAAATACTGTATAAATTAAGCCTTTCTTTTAAGTAGTAATATGAACCCTGTTTCTGATGGACAGAAACATCTTAGCTTTTTCCTGGTTATAACGACAAACATGTCATTGAGGTATTAAAATCACTGATCCTGGTTATTTTTACTTTTTAGGTCTGGTTGAGATCTGCTTGATGCATCCCCTCGATGTGGTGAAGACGAGGTAAGCCACACGCTCTTCCCACAAACACACAAACATTTTCTCATCGTTTTTGTAACTTAACCTAAGGTATGAGCTACTAACGAGAAAGCCATTTTAGTTCACATCTGCTATGAATCCTCTTGGTGGGTAAGTGGGTCTGCGTAGTGAAGTTCCACACATACCAGCTCTTTATGTCCCAGCTCAGCAAGCCTGGCTCACTCTCTCTCTCCACACACAAATGGGCACCAAATCCAAGAGCATTAGACATTTTGTGGAAAATGAAATGCATCATTTACCCATTCATTCCCCACACAATGTTAACGTTGGATGTTTTATGTTTTCGAATCATTTTTTTTAACCTTATAACTTAATTTAAGAGATGAGCACCAGACATTTTTCTTTTCTTTTTTTCTGTGTTGTTCAAAAGTTCCAGACAGAAACATGGATTTGCAGCAGAGTATGCCTAATGCTATGCATGCATTTGCTGCGTTTAATGTCTTGTTTTCTTTTGGCATCTCCCTCCTTACACAAGCTCGGCAGCAGCAGCAGCATTGAGTTGCGGAGTGATCAAGAGCCTCACACCACAGTGTCTCAGTCAGCCATAAACAGGTCGTGGGCTACTACTAAAGCTTTATAGTCTTTCACAGGCCCAGCCAAGACCTCTGGCTTCGTTCTGAGCCCCCCTGCCCCATTCACTACTTGTCAGTAAATTGTACTGCTTTCTTTGTCATTTATGGCAGCAGTTTCTTGGTAAATAAATTGCCCAGTGTGCCTTTAAAAAAAAAAAAAAAAAAAAAAAAAAAAAAAAAAAGCGAGATGGTTGCACTTTGAAGGCATTACCACCACCAGAACACAGAAAAGGAAATGCAGGGATAAAAGCTCAGGGCCAGCAATGCTGTATCAAGCGATATTTGATACTTTGAAGGCACATGGTGTGATTTATGGTCACGTGCAGAGATGTTAGGGGTTTATTACAGGTAAGTCTTGAGCTCTGTCGTCCGTCCTCACACAGGGTCAGGGTTAAAAGTGCACTCGCTATTTTCTTTGTAATGCTCTTTCTTAAAAAGTGGTAAAAGCTGCTCTAAATCTGGACAGGTTTATCTGTTTGTTTTTCTGTTTGCGTTGCCATGTGTTCATGTTGATGAACGTCCTGTTGCTGAGAGTAGGTGTAAATTAATTCCTTTTGGTCTCAGCTTAGGGCGTACTTGTTTGTTTTGTAAACAAACTGCAGCAGGCACATTATGTTTAATTGATAGTGTTTTAGTGTGCACTTTGTATGACATACGCATACAGGAAAGTGCGACGCGTGTGTCCTTATGCATGCATTCTGTACACGCATGTTCACACGTAATGCGACACACTTAATATCCACATGTGAATTCATAAACTAAGCAAACATACCAGCTAATTGGGATACTGAGAGAGCTGAAATCCATTAGCACAAGCCTTGGAGCCGAGAGTAAGACTCAGACACACTTCCAGTGGGTCTCTCTCTTGCTCTGTGTGTGTGTGCGTGTGTGTGTGTGTGTGTATGGCTCTTATTAGGCCCTGGCTCCTGCTTTAATGTCCACTGGTCCAAATTGAACAGCAACTGGAGTAAATTTACATTTTTCCACCAACTTGGAATCAAAGGGATTTTTTTTTCCTCTCCCTTTCCCCTTCCTTTCGTCCTATTTTTCTTGTTTTTTTTTTAATTTAAAAGTAAAGTTGCCAAAATGTGTACCTGCCTAAGAGATGATATTTACCTGTTTACGTCATACAATTTATCTGTCTCCTCCATATGTCAGAGGCAGAAGCTGGGAGTTGTGAACTCCAGATGTAGGAATTGCCCTTAGAGTTGTCAATATTCTCCTTCTCCACCCAACTAATGCTATGAATGTAAAGCGTAATTACTGTTTATCTTCCCAGTCAACTGCTTTGCCAAACATAAGAATAGCTGATTTGCAGTGATTTGAAAAGATAGTGACACATAACTTTCAGATTAAAATTTGATCTAGTTGTAAGATGCCAATCGGAGAAAGAAAAGAGGAGTGGAAAGCCCCTAATAACAATTATTTGGCTCTAAACATCACAGAAGGAAGGGCTGATTTCTTAAAGAGCATAGTGGGAATGTATTACTTGCCCACGCTGGACTGCCTTTGTTGTTTCACTTTTACTCCCCGCAGTGTACTCACTGACCACTCGAACCATGACCTCTGTTACTCACCTTCACTAACAAGTACATCTATCTTACATCTGAGGGATTCCTGCAGAGCCCACCTCCCAACACACTGACTTACAACCGCTTTTATCGTTGTGATAGAGTTTAACTTTTGCAACTTTATTATTAGCCGTTTTTAAATAAGCTCAGGGATGCAGTTGTAGATGTGGTTGTTAGTCGGAAAGGGCATTGGTAGTGCAGTTGCCACTAAAAATGACTTACTTGTTAGAGTTATTTAGTTTTTTCAGTATCAATTCTTCAGATGTCCACAACCCCATAACATTACATTTTTAATCAAATGAAAATACAAAAGACGTTTTGAATCAATACTGCTATCGAGAAAATATTGCATAATGTGTCTTATTTCCTTGTGTTCAAATACAGTGCATGTCATCATGGGTATTCAAGAAAAATATTTTGAACTGAGTGTAGTATGTTGAAGAATTATGATGTATTTGAATTTATTATTTTAGTAATTTAGTATTTATTATATATACATCTTCAAATCTGCTGTTTCTCATTCTTAATTGCTTTTTGAACACATGCAATCCAAAGAATAAAGCCAATCCAGAAACTGAGAAATTAAGACCACTCTGAGTCACTTTGGATCATAATCAGCTTAAAAATGTAAATGTAGCATACTTCACACTGTAAACACTTAATTGCCCCTGACCCACACTCTCTCCTCATGGGTAGGGACAGGAATGTGGGGATGAAGATGGAGGGTGCTGTGTGGGTAGCAAGGGTAATCGTCATTTTAGGAGAAAGACGGTGGGACTGGAGTTACAGCTTTTCATTAACCTGGAAACCACCTAGTTACATGGTTCATGGGCTGGTCTCAGCTCACTTGGAGGTAACAAAGGGTGTCGGGCGGCATTTTCTGCAGGGGGCTGTGCGCTTGGGGCACCCCATCTGACTCTGATCAGGTTCTCCCTCTCATTAGAGACTTGCACTGAGCCCGCCTTTCCCTTCATCTCAAGATCTTGTTACATGGAGCTCCGCCCCGATACAAATGAATGCGCAAACATACTCGGGCTCATCTGAAAGAAATTTCCCATCACTCACGTTACCTTCCTTCCAGAGAGCAAAACCCACCTTCATGTCTGCATCTGCCTAAACAACCTCTGCTGTCATTATGAACATCCTACAGTTTCTGTTGTGTTCCCATGATCTGGTGCATTTGCCATAATCAGCACTATAGATGTAAATTGCATTTATGAGCCCCTCCTCTGCCACTTCTCTTCTACCTCTGGTGTTTGTCTTTCTTGCACTCCCATTCTTAGTTGCGTCATTTCACTGCTGCTTGTCATCCCTTTATTCCTCGCTCTCCATTAAACACTCATCATCCAGCTTTTTCGCTCCTCCCACTGAACATTAACTGTTTTCACATTCTGTCTTATGTGGTTTTAGTTTGTCGGCGACCATTTCATGTAGCCTGTTGTTTGAATCACTCACAACTTTTGTTAATATAAACCTTGTAACCACGTCATCAGCATCATGTGGAATGCATTGTTTGAACTTCTACCATTACTTCTGAATTTGTAGTTTGTCGAGTGATTATGAAGTGTTTTGTTCTAAATCCCTGTTGTACATATGTTTTAGAAGATTTGTATTGAATTATGCAATTCTGTAAATTGTATTGTATGACATGCCTGTCAGAGTTGCTGCAAAACCACAAAGCTTGCCAGTAGCCTTTTCAAGCCTGATTAGAAAAACCTGGTACTGGCCCTTGCTCACGGCAGTATCCATGGCAACACTACCTTCATTTGGTCACAGCAAGCATGAAAGTGTGCTACACTTGGGGGGGCTTGAAAGTGATCTTTGATGAGAGCTTTGACGGATGACGTCCAGTCTTTTTGGGAGCATGTGACAACGCTGAGGATGACCCAAAGGCTTCATCTCCTCCTCTGTCATGCCTCCACCTCCATTTGCCCCCAACTGCTTGGTGAACCCCAATGCACTTATGGAGGAATCCCTGACACAACCCTCAAACAGCAGGGCACAAAGCAGCAGCAGCCTGATAGCTGATCTTTCCTTGTAAAGGAACAGGCAGGTCAGCAGTCGTCAAGTTGGCTCTTCCCCTTGGCGCTGTGAGACTGCAGGGCAAGACTTTACTCACAGTGTAAACTCAAGCACATGCATGCACAAAGCAGACAACCCAACCTTAGACAGTGCATCGCTTCAGTGCAAAAGGGAGTTAACAAACTTAGTCACAGTATTTCCATGAGAAGAACAGAGTTCATTTTTGTCAGGATTAAACCTGATGCATTTGCATCCCTGTCATACTGACCTTGTGCATTAACTTCATCCCTACATATTTCAGTTAAATAATCCACACCTCATATCTGTTTAGTAGATGAAGCACTGTGCTCTCCATGTGAAAATGGTTTGTATATCCAGTGTTGATGTTGCAATTAATTTTTGTCCCTTTATCAACCGTAATTATATTTCACCCTTCACCTGTATGGTTGTTTTTAAATGTGCTCTAGAAATAAATGTGACTTGACTCTAAACCATACTTTAACCTCATATTCAATTACTGCAGTTTTTCTAAATTGACCAATACTATATTAACTGTAAAAATAATTGCATAAAGGAAAGCAAAAAAAAAAAAAACACTGTTGGAGTTGGATGATGAACTGGTCCTGTATCTGTCCAATGCATATGGTGTAAAACAAAAATAATTTCCACTATACCACACAGCATTGTATAATGATATGGTAAATCTAATTTATGGCATAATGTCATATTTGGAACCTAAAAATGGGGCGCCACGGTGGTCCCAGCGGTATATGGTGATAACCAAGTAACTGCAACATTGATTTCCTCTCATCCTTTATGTTACATCTAACAAAACAAAATGCCATAAAAATAAACTTTAAACACACTGACCATTACTTTTAATGTTGCGACAGATGTTGCAGTTACTCACAGATGTGTGGGATGTGACTAGCGGTCACAAATAGATTGCAACTTTTCAGCCATAGATAGAGGTAGACATAAAGAGCAGATGTGCATGTCGGTGTGTATGTTCTACTGAGCACCTGTAATCATTATCAGTGAAGGGGTTCACATTCCAGTACACTAATTACAGAGTTGAGGCATTGTGTGCTTTGATTTCACTCGACCCTGACTGTGCTGAAACCACAGCACTGCCCCCCTGCTGCCCCATCTTTTTCTTTCTGACTCTGAAAGAACTCACACATGCCTGTCTGTACATCCCTTATCCCACAACCACCGTTCCGTTTCTAACCCCTTGCTGCAGTTTTTAGCAGTTTTGGGTTACCTGGAAGGGCTTTTTTCTGTCAAACCAATACATAGTGTCAGTGATGCCACTGCTGCGAAAACAGTCCAGTCAATGCAGAGATTGTTTGGCACTTTCCCATGTTAGAACTGTGCCCATTAAAAGTTTTTAGTCTATGATGTAGCATTTAAACATAGTGCTTGGTTGATGTAATTGTAGTCATCTATACTTGCATTTCAACTATATCTAACTTAAGACGCTTAAAGGCTCAGCATTGTTCCTGCACCAAATTGTGTGGCATGCTATATGCACTCTCTCTCCACAACAATTAAGTTGTACATAGTGTAATCACACATGTAGTGATCTTGCCTTTTGCTCTACTAAAAATGTTGGGAAGAAATTTATAACTAAGTGGCTTCTGAAGTAGACTGCAGGAGATGTCTTTTTGTTAAAACATTTACAATTCATGTTTTCTTTGCACAACATGTGTTTTGCTTTCTCCTGCTTACTTCCTCATTTTCCTAATCTTAAAGTACACTTAGGAAAAAGAAAGAAAAATGGATAGAGACAGAGGCTCTGTGGCATAACAGACCAGTGTCAACCAAGACTTACCACGGTTGTAACTGCCACAAACAATATTTAGAGGTGCATAACTGTTTATGTATTTTAAGCCAGACATTTTATTTTTGCTTACATTTAGTGACACTGAAGCAGAGTTTTGCCATTTGGTTTCATTTGCCATATTGGACCATTTAGGTCTGAAACATGCTCGTAACCTCATTTACCGTTGCAATGGACTTTTACCGTTTTTATGATCCTGCTCATTAAAATTAACTGTCTAGCTGTAAAAAACTGATTTTTTCTTTATGTTGCTTTCCAAATTGTCTCATGTACTTCAGACTGAATATAAGAGATTCTTCCCTCCCTCTGGTGACTAAGTCTTTCTCCTCTTTTGATGAAACATTTGAAATTCTAATTTGGACGGCATGAGTAAATCAAGGCTATCACTGTAGCAGCCAATTCAAATGCAGAGGCAGCATGTGTGGGAAAAAAATAAAATAAAAATATACAAACAGGGAAAATTGCGAAATTTTTTAAAACTGCAATATAATTGGTAGCATTAAAACTGCCTATTGTCGATAGTCATTACATTTCCTTTGGGTTTTATATGTCAAGCTGTCTGAACAGCTATAAATATGATTTCATTTCAGCCTATATTAGATCCTTAAATTTTAAACTGAGCAAGTCATCAAAATACTTTTTGCCACTGAGGGAATACGCCCCTCATTTAATAGGACATGTTTTTAAGAGAGCTCCTAAAAAGCTTACCTTACTCTTTTAAAAGTAAGGCCATCAAACTTTTACCTTTTGATCAACATACTAACTCCCCTCACCCATTCCCATGGGCATTTTTAACACCAACATTAATGAGCCCTTACCACAACATCTCATCATCTCTGAGGTGACAGCCTGTCTTGCTGGTCCCCAGGTTGAGCCCATTACCACCGGGGTCTGGGAGAGGACACAGCCTTGCAAGGCCCTCAAACTCTGCACTCCTGTCCATAAAAATAAAAAAAAAAATGGAGCTCAATCGTTTCCCCGCCCTGGTTTACCTTTCTTGACTTCTCTATGAATGCCCAGGATTTGTACTTTTATAGGCAGTAGGGGTCAGGTGGATGAGGCCTTGAGGATTATTTACCCCAGAGTGCTTGTCTCACTCAGAGAAGCACCAACCTGCCCTCACCTTCACCCTCACCTAAGCAGCTCCGGGGCCTGTAAAGCACAAACACAGGACAAGTGAAATGGAAGGGGAAGGAAGGGGGACTCTTGATGAACTCACTGATATCATCACCTCTGAGTATATGCTACCTCAAATAGCTTTGTGTTTTCAAAAATGTTCATTTGCATTTCTTCCATGAGTCTTTTGTCTTAAGAGTAGATTATTTTCATGTTTGACCCTAGGGCCAAGTGAATCCTCTGCATCCACGGAGGCCATCTTTTCCTTCTGCCTACCTGTATATCTGCTTGATGTCTGAGGCCTTATGAAACTTTAGCTTTTGGTCTGTATAAAATACTCTAAAACAGAACATTTAACCAATACCATGTTGGATCTCATTTCTCATGGTGGGTTGCTGTGAAAAGAAAACTTTGCAGCTTCCTAGCCAGGGGCCTGGCAGTCCCCCTGCTGCCCAAGTTCTTCTAGTCCTCCCTATTATCTCCTACTCCCTGGGCCATGCTGTTTGGTCTCTGGCTTTTATGGCAGGGTAGGAGAGGGCCATGAGGAAATGAGGTGACCCCAGGGTCACAAGTGGACTCAGGGGGCTGGAACCGGACCACAGTCCTGGCAACTCTACGCTCTCAGGGCCAGTTCAGGTCGGGGCACCCATAGCATGGGAGGTGAAGGGAGACTGTGGGCAGGGTCTCTACCATCCTTGACCCCAGCATCGTATGCCTTCAATTAAGCCAGATTTGAATTTGTTTACAAGTCCCAGTAGTCTTAAATCTTCCAAGTCCCTTTTGTACCCTTTATTCTACCATTCCATCATACCTGGAGCCTTTGTTTCTTCTTCTCTTTAATATGGTGTCAGACATCTATTTATTATGCTGTTTTAACTGCTTTTTAGGAACGGGTTACAAGCTATTTGGGAATCCACCAAACAGGATTTGAGGGACACCCCTATAAGATGTTAATCTGTTATGAAAGGCTGCTCACCCCACTAAACTCCCCCTCCACTGGAGCCTAGGGGCTCTTTATGGCCCCATCAGGCACCCGCATAGACGACTTACTGCTGACCTTGTGACCTGGCAGTTGAAGCCATATGAGGAGGGAATCTTTCTCTTGTCCCATTACCTCCTACTCTCTTCACTCCTGCCTCTGTTTGTACTCAAATATCCTTTTTATAAAAATGTTCATAAATTCAAGTTGTCATGTCCACTGTTAAGTCTTTTATTTGTTCTTTCATTAGTTACTCAGTCAAATATCAAGTTTGATATCAGTGACTTGTCGTATCAGGTCATTTGTTTTTATTCATGTTTCTTTAGAGTTAGTGATTATTATAATTATATCTCTACTTACACCATCAGTGTACCTTTTATTAGAAACTCTATCACTTACAAGCTCCAATTATATTCATTCTATGACTTTCAGCTAGTTTCTCATGTAAAAAATTTATACACAGCTCCACTGGCGTTATTAGGGAGGCACTCGTATGTTTGCTATAATGAAGTCCTCCTACTGGCTCCATCATATTAAACATTTACACGTAACTCAAGAGTTCTTACAATTGGCTCACCTGCATGTTGGCAAATGAAAACCTTTCTACAAAAGACTCAGTCCTGGGGAGTAGGGTTGCTAATTGGTTTGGTTAAATAAATGTTTAGGTTCTTTGCTGTGCTTGGGGGTGAAAGTCAGAGCCTCATGTTTTAGCAGAGGAAGCAAAAAGGCTAATAGGTAGAGGGAAATCAAGGAAATGAAGTATATCTCAGTATAAGGGTTTCAGTATCAACAAAGATGTTCCTTGTTTGAATATAGTGCTGTTGTATGTAAAATTGATACTGATGGAAGCTTTAATGACAATTTCCTTATTTTCAGATTCCAGATCCAGAGGGGAACAAGTGATCCTCACAGCTACAAGAGTCTAGGTGACTGCTTTAGGACCATCTTCCGCAATGAGGGGTAGGTTCTTCTTAACTATTGTTGCCATCTACAGCACAAGAAATATACAAATTAGGACTACACTTTCTGTAGACATCAGTGGCAGTCGACTTCTTTATTCCTGTGTGAAGGGAAGGAATACTTTGTCCTTTCTTCTGTGTTATTTGAAAGCTGAAGGTTTTAGAAAGCTGGCTAAAAGCAACTGTCAACACTCTGTCCTGCAGTAAACCACCAAAGTGCCTTACTACTCTTAATGTCTCAACTATAGACGGTCATCCTCACACATTTCCTCCCTCCTCCTCCTCTGCCTGCCATGTGACAGGTCTGTGAGACAATGCAGGCGTAGGAGAAAGTGGTTGCCACTCACTCAGTTTATGGTGAGATGACAGCTTTACAGCGGATATAAAGTTGATCTGCAGCAAAGTGTGAGCAAGCGTGTGGTGAGAGGCCAGCTTGTGACAGTTGGAAATCCTCTGTTGGCTGCAGTTCAACAGACACAGGTATCGTGAAACAGTAGCTGTGCCCTCCTCACCCTGCACACACTCAGTTTGAGAAACTTACAGCCTGTGCACCTGCATGCTTTTTGGGTGTGCCCGTTGAGAGTAGGTCCGCTTAAAATTTTCTAGAGAAATTTTCTGGCATGACAGAATGGTCGCCAAATTACACATCATCAACGCCATCAACTATGACAGTTGTTTGGCTTGTACACTCATGCAGTCGAGCCATGGCATGTGTCCCAACAGACAGAAGATTCACTTAGTGTCGACCTATTATCACTAAAGGTATATTTTTATTGAGGCTGTAATCACTCCCCAGTAGCACATTGAGTCTTACCTCCAGGCCAAACCACTTAGTTATAATTTATACAAATAGTGTTAAGCCCTGCTGTTTTAGAATTATTATTAAAAATAAACACTTTCAGCTCATGGCAGGACTGAGCTAACACCAGGCTTCACTCTAGCAGAGGTGATGAGGGAGGAAACCTGAGCTCTCAGTTTCAAGCTCAGTGATTAAACTGAGGAAAGATATGGAAATATGCACATGGATGACTCCACCTATTTTACACTGTAAAGCTTGAACATGATAATTAAATATACATTTCATCATAGCAAGACAGATTTTGCCAGATTTGTAGAAGGACATTTGAGATTTTCTTTTGCAAAAGTTATTAAATCAGGAAAATGTGTCATTGAATCTTGTAGTTGCGTGACAATGTGAACTACGCACAACAAGCCAAGGTTGGGTATTGCCTTACTGGCCACACTTCCTTTTTCTCTTGGATGTGGGTGCACCAGCACAAGCATGTGTTAAGTGTTTCCTTCTGGAGGCAAACAAAAAGACTTTACTCTCAAGCATTCCTCACCAGTGTGCTATCCAGAGACTGTGTCGGGACCCAAAGCAAGGCCACAGTATTATTAAAAGGACACTTTCATTGCAGTGGAACACGTTGGCCTTCGTACAGCAGATTAGTGCCTGGAACTAACGGTGCAGGGTTGGGGGTCAACTCAGCTGGGACCACCCATGCAAAAAACGTATACATTCCTGGAAGTGTGAAGAAATGCCGATAAGCTCGTCTATCAGATTAGTTGTTTAGCTATGAAGGAGGAGGTGTGGCTTATATGAAGCAGCAGCAGACAGGTTAAAGGGAAACAGTTTGGAAAGCTTGCTTATTTACTTTCTTGCATAGATGATGCATGTTAAATTCAAATATTTTGTCCAAGTAATGCAGGTTATTAGTGAGTTTTAGAGTTATTTGTAGATGTATTTGTAGCTCAGCTAATAATATTCAACTAACTTCCTGTCAGTTGGCAGTAGCTTAATATCCGTGTTCAAATTAAATCATATCAGCCACTTATTTATTTTTTTTTTTTTACTTAAATTTATTTGTAGATTGTCCTTGTATAAACTGCTGTTCTAATTAAGCACATGCAGGTAAAAGAAAGAATCCATCTTATTGTAATGCAACCAACAAACAAATACTCAAGATATTATCCCTGTTTTCCTCCCACCACGTCAATAAATTAGTCTTCACTTTCTTCATTTGTAAACAAACAGCATCTTACATATGGCTTTGCTTTTGTCCATCTTCTTGTTGTCGTCATAGTTTTTAAATCTGAAATACAACCAGACATCTGCCTGTAGGCTTGGCAACACCTTAAGTAGAGCATCTCCCACCATGTTTCTTGTCTCTTGAGTGGCCAGAGTTTCCACTCAGTGAGGTTTGGCCACAAGAGGCTACAGGGTTAAAGCTTCACACATGCACAGGAAAAGGCCATAGTTTTTAAAGGAATTAATATTGGATCATTAAATGAAAGTACAAAGTAAAGAGACTTGTTATTTGTGTCTGTATTCAGGGACTCCTGCCCACTCATTGTTCCTCTCAGTGACAAGGTTATAGTAGTCACTGGGAAAGTGCAAATATTTGTAGATGAAGCATGCCGGTTGTTTACATTTTGAAATGTTCCCTGGGGCAGCTCATATTTCTCATGATGGAGCTGTGAAAATTTGCACAGTGTTATGCTGATGACAATCATTTCATCCCACTTGTTTTAATGCAAATGTTTTTTTTTTTGCATTTACATATTGGAAATTATTGTCCAGTTTATTTAATGAAATGTGTCTTTTTGTTTGTACTCCTCTTGCCCCCCTCCTCCAGAGTGGATGGAGGCTGTTAAAAAAGGAAAGGTTTATGAAAATGAAGGACAAATCATTCACACAATAACACACCAACTCAAACACATCTCCCTCACCCCAGTCAGGAAGCCATTTGTTTAGGAAAGCCAAAAAGGGACCTGGTGTGTACTTTACATTGGAAATCAAATTAGAATTCAAATGAATGCCACTCTCGGATAGCCATATTCATTCTGTAACATATTTCACTCTCCCTTCGTCACCTGGTGGCTCCCCAGCCTGACCACACCCGGGGAATATATGGCCACCATTTGCATGGACATAGAGAGTTAAGGGAAGGGCCTTCCGCCTGACTTAAAAGACTTGTTTACACACAAGACACAAAGAATTCATTTATGGCTTAAAGTTTCCCCCCTGTCACTTGAGTTCTTGACGAAATGAGTTGACTTCTTAAGCTGATTTAGCTCATGACAAGTGTTGTAATAATAAGTTTGGTTGACTGCAGCTTTTTGGATGGTGTCCTCACTGCTGTGCAGTTGCCTGTCCTTCTCATATTATATTTAGTGGAAGTGTAAACCAGCAGTAAAAATGTTTACACTCAGTTCCAATCAACCGAGATCATCTCTGTTGACTTGTTAAAGTTGTTGCCACAACAGAAGTGGTGCCACTGTTCACAGGATACAGTCAGTTGCACCTTATCGACCTTTGTATAATGTCAATTTGCTGCCCTTTATTTTTTCTGTCACCTGCAAACATCTTGGTTGAAGAGACACCTTCTTTTGACTGACTGTACGTCATGAAGAAGATTTTTGATACCTTTTATAAGAAGTTCAATATGAGTTTTTGTTTTTGCCCTACACAGTCCATATCAAGCAGCAATTAAGCTACATGTGACAGGTCAGAACTCAAATTGCCAAGAATCTGTCATACATTATGTTACATTAATGGTTATGACCTGCATTTCTACTGAGCCTACCAACTGTTAATGGGTTGTTTTAATTGGCTGTGCCCGAAATGGTAGTTTTCTTCCTAGCAGCCTGTCACACTCTGATTTCCACCACACTTGATTGTGGTAAACATCCTTTCTCTCTTTTCTACTCTTTTGTCACACATTAAACCTCATTTCTAAGAAGAGTAAGTGGGTTCACACAATGGATTGACATGAAAAGATTATTGGCTCAATCTGGTTTAACTTTTACCATTAGTCAGTGGTAGAAGTGAAAAGCAAACAATAATTGAAACCTGCTATAGGACATTTTAAATTAGAGGATTAGGCTGAGGCATTGATTTGTTCTAATAAGACGGAGGCTGCCCTGTTTTACTGTGTTTGCAATGCATCTTAGAGATTGGTCAGATGCAAATTGTGTAGAAGATCATTCATTAGTTTGTTCAATCATTAAGTACACAAACATATGTAAAACACACATGAAAATGCTCTTTTTAATGCTTACTGTGTGGCTGTCATGTTGATAACAATGGAGCTTCTAGACAGATGTATGCACATTTTTATGTCATTATTCTCATACGGTTCTGAAGACATTTTGTTTCACTTCTTTATCAAAACTATTTGACTAGAATCAAAAATCAATATAGACTGTTTTGCCAGCAGCCAATGTTTGAGTCTGTCACTTGATGACAGGTGTTTTTATAATTACTTTTGGTTCACTGCAGTTTTTGGACACCACTGTGGATTCTGTGCAACTGTAATGGCCTGTCCTTCTCAGGTTATGCTCAGTGTACATATGGGCCCGCAACAAAAATATTTACACTTGGACACAATCGACCAAGATCATCTCTGTTGACTTGTACAGAATGTTGCCACAACATATCTAGTGCCTATGTTCACAGGATGCAGTCGGTCACGCCACATTGTCTTCCCTTTCCAACATTTCTAACATATTTACTCAAGCAACTTAGTTAAAGACTCTCTCTCTCTCTCTCTCTCTCTCTCTCTCTCTCTCTCTCTCTCTCTCTCTCTCTCTCTCTCTCTCTTCCCCACTTTGATGTGGCCAAAAATTTCACCAAGCCCTAGTCACCTGGTTTTGAGGCATAATGATCGATGTCAGGACTTGATGCCAATTTTTGAAGGGTACCTTTTAATACCAATTGAATTAAATAAATTTGTCTAACAAAAATTAGGTTACACATCACGATAAGCTTCTTTAGTTTCCGCTGCCCCTATCTCGCAGTCAAACATGGAGGAACTTTCCGCTCCCATATTTATTCCACGCACAAACAGATATTCACAACAAACTGTCATTCATTAAATAATAATCACTAGCTTCTCAAACCTTAACAAACACACACTTTTTGTTGGAAGAATTATCTCAGTCTCTGGTCATAACTTCCTGCACCTGCATCCTGATACAGCCCATCATGAGCACTACTATTACCAAAACTTAATATCTGGTGGCAAAAATTTTTTTTATATTAGGTGATATGGACCCAGCTGGATACCCAGTCATTTTCACAAAAGTATTAAAGTTTCATACCTAGCTCGTTTTTTTGGGTAGTCCAGCCATATGTTTGTCTATGTAAACCAAATATCTCAGGAGCCTTGATTGAAGTAAATGTGACCTTACAAATCCTGTTTGAACTTCTGAATAAATATCAGAAACACTTTTATGCAAGTTCTTTAAATATAGTACATTACATTCACTTGGCCTCAAAGATTAACTGATTAGACAATGGTCATGGTTGCCCAAAACCATAGGTTTATGAGTTTAAATTTGCACAGGTAAATTAATATCAAGGGAAAACACCTAAGTTTCAGTACAGCAGAAAGTGAAAAGTGCTTAGATAAAGCGTAGATGAGGTAAGGAGGAGGATAACATAAAGTGCCTGTTATATGGGGTTATAATTCTCCAAGACACAGTTTCTCACTAATTCTCCAAGACACAGTTTGTTTCTTTGCATTCTGTATCAAAAATGTTTCAAGTTTTGTTTGGAAACTGACATCCTTTGCTCTGTTCTGTAGACTGAACTCTTCTACCCATGTTGATCAAAGAAAGAAATGTGCTTTTCTGAATATATAGGAAACATGCTTATGCCAACTTGACAAAACGGACAACATACATCTCACATTGCTCACTGGTTGCTGGTAGTTTATGTGACCTCCTTTGTTTACATTTCTCTACCTTTTCCCAATTGACTAAATTTCATGTTTTTGTTTCAGAATTTTTTGTAGACAAGTTACATAGTTTGTGGGTAAACTAGTGTCTCATGGTGAGATATTTTGAACATTTAAAAAGTGATAATCTTGCATTATATTTTTGTTCATTTCTCAAATACCAAATGAACGCAGTTTATAGCAGGTACTCCTTGCAAAGGAGTTTAAGTAAAACTAACAATGTAACTAGACTCCAAGATTACCTTTATAATAAAATCAATTTCTGGCAAACTCCAGCTTGTGTTTAACGGCATGCGTTTCGATATTCATAACTCACTGAATCATTTTTCCTGCTTTTAAGTATGCTTTAAATCATGGATGTGTGATTTACTTAAGGCAAACTAACCAATTGACTAAAATTATACAGCTACCATGTTTTTAAGTGAAATGCTGAAATAAACTCTGCAGTCATTTCCTTCACAAATTCCTGCAGAGGATGTTTACCGAGGTTTTGTGGTTGAACATATTTCTTGGTAGTCATGCTGCCAGACAGCAGCAATATATTTCCCGAGCTTACTTTAGATTCCGCTTACTACATATATCTACTGTTGTCAAAGATTGGAAGGCTGCTGTGACATACTGTAGATCTTTGAGAAAGTGCTAAGGGCTTCTTAATATTGTTTCCCATTTTCTCAGATGTTAAAAGAAACTCCATGCGAAATAAGCCCAAGTGTCACAGTATACATTAGAAACTGTATAGATATAAAAACATAGGCAATTGTGATTGTTATTTGCATTATGGATATATCGGTTTAATACTGACACAAAGCTTGGTTAGGGGTGTTTGTGACAATTGTTGTTTTCAGTTAGACCCATCCACACACATTTATACACTCCCAGCACAGTTGTGAGGGATACCATTATAGATATTACCTGATGTCAGCTTTACTGCAGCTATATATTCAACAGCCCTCAGATGAAAATCTTGTTTTCTGTCTCTCTGCAGCATCTTTGGCTTTTACAAGGGAATCCTACCTCCGATTGTGGCAGAGACACCAAAGAGGGCAGTCAAGGTGAGATAAAGGATCAGCTGTTTTTTTTTCTTCTGGTAAATGTATTCATTCCTTCACCTTCACTGTATGGATGTCACGTATGCAGCCATATAGTGAGTAATTAAAAAGGTTTAGTCACTCTCTCGTGGCAGTACTGTAATGGCAGTAAAGTAATGCTGTTTGCAAACTGCCATCAAACAACAAATGCAGAAGAAGAAAACTACACACACCCCAGCATGCTAACGTGGTAGGTTCAAATGGCACATGAGACATTGAAGACCCCCCATGATGGCTCCAGACTGCAGCCTTTAAATGCATTTTGCAACCATAGTTTTACTGTAGTCAATAACCAAGAGCATCAGTGTGATTTTAACACCAGTGCTGCCTCTGCAAAGAAAGAGGGGCCGCGAGCAACCCGAGTAGAGAATCAGAGACGCTTCATTTATTTTTTTGATTGTTTTACGTCAGTTAAGATGTAAAACCACAAAAATTAGCTGTTCAATTTTTGAATGTAAATGCACAAACTGAGCAGCTTCTCTGCTTTGACATCCTCAGTCACACACACTGCAGCTCTGTCACTCACAGTGTCTCAGTCAAGTGAATCACATTTACTTAAGACTGACTGTTCTCAATCAACATAATGCATATTGGCATCATTGACGACATCCATAACATCATGAATACGAAACTGGAAGTCTGGTTGCAAGAAAAATGCTGATGTCTTTAATGCAGTGTGATAAATGTTGATACTGTGCAGTTGTACAGTTTCAGACACTGTAGACCTGTTGATGGTGTGTTGACATTGTTTATTGTTCCAGTATGTCAATGGAATTGCATCAAACATGTGCTATTTCAGCCTTTAGCCATTTTCTTTTATTAATTTTTTTGCTTTTGTCACAATGTATCAAACTCATACTAAATCGTTTTCCCTCCACAACCCCGCCTGCAAAGCAAATGCAACGTGCCCTACTGTCTTATGAAAACGAAGCACAGTTGGTCTAAAATGATGCATACATGTTGATTAAACACATAACGCCCTCAGCCTCTCCTGTTTGTTCTGTCCTAATACCAAATATTGATGCACAAGCATTTACTGCAAGCTTTCTCTTGAACCCAGTCTTTTGTTTGCACGTCTTTGTTCACATGGACGTTTTGTGTAATGTGTGATGGGGGCATGTCAGGTTTGGGCTCAGCGGAGGCCTGGTTGTTGGTATGACGCTGCTTCATAATGAGATGCTGGAGACGAGGATGTGTGAACTAATAAGGGCTCACACTGAGAAGATGGGGTAATCGCTCACACAGTGAACAAAACTGGCTGATTGCGAGAAATGTCTGGAGCGAAGAATTAAAGCAAATTAAAGCTTATCTGCTGGTATTTTGACCTTTGCTGGGTTAAATAGATCATTGACTGTGTCTCCTATTGTGAATGTACATGATGTTTTGCTTTCCACTGAGATCTAAATTTTTAAAGTGTGGCTTTGTTTTCCCATTCTCATTAAGCTGATATAATGCTCACAGAGGTTCACATTTCCTCATGTTTTTAAGGTAACTGCTTTTAATAAAGTCCTTGTGTGTATACGGGTGTGTACGTGTGCAGAAGAGTAAGCTTATGACTGCATCGTGACTTTGACAGCTCATTTATTCTGATCTCTCTTCTGCAGTTTTTCACTTTTGAGCAGTACAAGAAGTTGCTGAACTTGACTCCTTTGTCTCCTGGTTTGGTAAGTTTTAGGCAGAGAAGCACCTGAATACACTTTCACTCACATAACACATGCACTGGAAAAATGTTCAAAAATCAACATTTCAGCTCCACTGCTGTAGGGGAATAAGACAAAGATTAATGCCAAGAATAATTTTACCAGTCAAATCAATTAACGTTAATGTAAACGTTGCCACCAGTGTACTGTATTCACTGCTGCTTCATGTTAAAATTTGCGTAATGCTGCTGTACATTTCAAGAATTTATTATTCATTAATTCACATTTTTGTGCTAGATTTAGAAACAGTTTTGTCACAAATACAAATTTGTCTTGAAGACAGCTGAGTCACCCAAACTAATGGCCTTCTCACACTAGAAGTGTTGAAATAAATCAATATCAAGAGGGGATTAAGTAAAGATGGCCTGGATAACAATAAAAACTGTCAGGTTTTAAGCACATTTGACAGCATCCCAGATGACTAACACATTCAGTTGTATCACAGATGGTAAAACAGGTTACTAATAATAGTCCCTGAACCAACTTCAGTCAAAACAGTTAGGTGGAATTTAGTTTGCATTGAAACATTTCCATTTCTGTCTTAACAAATGAAAATTTGCAGTATGTTTTAGGACTGTAGCTTTATTGTTATTATTATTTTAATAAAAAACAAACAAACAGACAAAAAACTAAATACCACACTTTCATTTTGCCATAGAACCACATAATGAAGGTTTCCCAGTACAGACTTATCTTGTCATTGGCTTTGTTGTTGTAACCCTTGGAAAGATCAACTAGCCACCAGGACTGAAACAAACAATTGATTACTAAATACAATTTCATCTATTTTGAGTGTTGTTTTTTTCCTAATAAATGAAACAAGATTTTTTTTTTTTTTTAGCAAAACTGATTAAATTTGGTTTGGTGACAAAACAACACATTTGAGATGATCAACATTTTGTAAAAAAAAATTTATAGATGAAACACATTTTTATGGACAAAAGAATAATTTACAAAAATAATCAACAGATTAATTAATTATGAAAATAATTATTTGCAGCACTACTAGGCACTCATCAATTCACATCTTACTCCGTGCAGACCATTCTGCACATACTGGACTGCTTTAATTTGCATTTGACACATCAGCTATAATAAAGTGCAGACCAGCCGGGCTATGCCTCTGCACCACTGTCAGCTATAGCCAGATGCATTATGTTTTTGAGGTTGCCTGTATGTACATCTGGCCCATTCATGTGAATGCAATATCTTAAGAATGTCTCAACATATTCCTTTTTTGTCTTGGCTTGGTTCGGTTTGGATTTTGGTCTCAATGGCCTCACAAAACCTGTTTGTGCCCTCTAAAAAATGAAATTCCTTTAAGTCAGTATGCACATGTTTAAGGTGTCTAGAAAAAAGTTGCGTAGACTGTAACTGCAATGATCAGCAGAAGCATATAAATGCTGGGCAGGGAATCTACTTTTATTAATCTTGTAGGAGGATCATATAATGTCATTGCATAAGTGTTTTTCTGCACGGCCAAAACCCACAGCTGTTACGCTAGCACTTTGAATCAGCTGAGCAACATATGTGCTCACTCTAAACTTGTTGATATTGATCCCTGGACAGTTTTGTTTATTGATAATACCAAACCTTCTTCAATGAAGACAACTGTCTAACAACCACGCTTTAGACAAAAAGAGAGTAAGGCAGTGTTACATTAGCTGAATTCTCTTAAAGAAAAAACGGAGCTAGGAGAGGTAGATGCAAACAGACTGTATTTTCACAGCACAGCCGACTCAGGAGTTTTATAGTTTTAGCCGTGACACATAAAATACGTCACTGGTGATGTTAAAACAAGCTCACTGCATCTTATAACTCATCACATGCCAAGCTGCTTTGTGTTTAATAGTGATGCAGCCAACCAATATGTCTGACTTGCTATTTTGCTGATCCTTCAGGCAATTATAATTGTGCATAAATCTTCCATAAAAAAATAAATAGATAAAATTTGGGAATAACCATTTCAGGCTTGAGATAGGACAATCACGTATAATCCTTTTTTATTATCTCCCATGTACACTGCATGGTTTAAATTTGAATCCAATGTGCTGGAGTAAAGCTAAAATAATTTAATGAGTAACACTGTCCAAACTAATGGACTCTACTGTATGTTTGCCTGGCATTTGTTAATTCTTTAGACTGGTTTCACCACAGGCCACAAACATTACAATTACTTCCATCCTTCTTGTCTAATGTGGTATCGGTTACACTGAGTCAAAGTTTCAAACTTGACAGACTTGCATCTACGAGGTGCGGTCACCACACATCATCTATTCAGGTGGCAGCCAAGTGTCAACAGTGATGAATGGCATACCTGTAACTGAGCGATGTGGGCGTCCCGTCCTGGCACATATCTTCAGCTTGTTTTTTTTCAGCCATTGATCGAGAAATGTTTACCTGTCCCATCCATCTTGTTCTCCTCTTCCGCCTCCATCTCACTATCTTCTGTCTCCTCTTCAAGTGCATCCAACCCCATTTCCCCCTGAGGCCCTAGTGTATCAAGGAGTGTAATCCCATCTGATCATTAGGGCTAGTGGATTACAGACTGGTTCTGAATCTCTCTAGTTATACCTCCATGGCACAGCTGAATGTCTTCACTCTGATTAATGAGGACACACACCGTAATAACACAAATAAGGAATTAAAATGTGGCTGACTGCTATGTAAACATCACAAGGCCTGTCTGAGAGGATGGGTCCCGCGGCTCTGACAGCAGGATAAAGGGGCAGGAAGAGTAATGAGCTATGGACGCGTTCTTGACATGTTCCCATTACACTTCTCTCCGAACACACATGCACACACTTACATGCAAACATACACTACCTCATGGAAATACGTGTATTGTTGCAGCTTCCATTAAGTTAAATACTTGTCAGGAATGCAGATTTATTAAGAACTAATGTGATTACTTCATGTTGAATAACACCAAATTATTTAAGTTAATAAAAAGTTACATTTTTTGAATTTTCTATCATTATCTATAGATAATAGATATCTATTATCATAGATAATAGCTAGATCAATAATGGATGCCTTTATTGATTCAACAACTTGGAAATTCACAACTTTAGGCACATATCAGATTATGTGGAAAAAAAATTAATTGATAAAGAATAATAAAGGAATAAAAGAAGATGAAACATACTCCACAGCTATACAGGAAATATAAATAAAATATTAAAAAATAATAAAAGGACAAACTCTGCAGCTATACAGAGCTATACAGAGAATAATTAAAAAGATTGCATGTTAGATTAAAAACTGCAGCAATTCTGAGTGAAAAATGGAGAAAACAGTAGGTTGTTGTTTTAACCCTTTAACTCTTGTTAAACAAACGTTTCACAAATCTGAGGTGAAACATTCAAAGCAGTTTTGTATTAATGTCTGGACCTTATAGAAAATAGCCAATTCTTTTATGTTTTCACTTCCTTGAACGATTAATCATAAAGACATTGCTACTTCTCTCACATTCTTCTTTCTTTTGTTCTCCCCTCCTGTCTGTTACCTGACATTTTTCTCAAATGATAACAAACCTAGGTGTCTAGTGTGTCTTCAGACATTTGTCAAATGGTAACAATGACAAAGGGGTGACAGAATTTCAGACCAAACAAAGAGACTCGGGGAACAAGTTTAAAAAAGTGAAACTGCCATTCAGCTCTGTGCTTTTGCGGCCTTGACATTCTGATTCTGTCAGTCTGCCTCTGTCTGTTTTGACTCTCTTGCTCTGTGTTTGAATATTGCCTCCACATTCTCCACCGTTTTTAATCATATCCATCTCTTCCACAGGCGCTGTCTGCAGCAGGTCTTGGTGCAGGTTTGACTGAGGCAGTTGTTGTCAATCCATTTGAGGTGGTGAAAGTCAGTCTCCAGGCCAACAGAGATGCCTTCAAAGAGGTTGATAGTAATAAAATACTGTCTCCTTATTACAGTCTTCCTAACTTGTGAAGTGTTGATAAAATGCACATTTCTCCACAGGCTCAGCAGTTTTGCATCAGCCTTTGACATATCCTCTTTTGATTTCACTCACTCTCTAAAACAGCAACCCTCCTCATTTGCTCAAGCCAGACGCATCATTAACTCAGACGGCTTCGGACTGAAGGGTCTGAATAAAGGATTAACATCAACACTTGGACGCCATGGGGTTTTCAACATGATCTACTTTGGCTTCTACTTTAATGTCAAGGATGCTATTCCCACCAGTCCGGTAATATGCCAAATTAAAATCTATGATCACACTCTGACCTCCAGCTCTGCTGTGGTTTTGTGCCCACAAATGCAAAACCCAAGCCAAGTGACAGACACACTCTCTGGCTTTGCTTTGTGGTATATAATGTTCACTTTGACTATACCAAATTTTTTCTTACCTAAGACTACGTGATACACATGTTTTACAACCACCTTCCAATGGGGAATGGCAAGTGTTTGACTGTGTGATTAGTTTGCTTGAATCGAGAGGAAGCAGAAATCAGAGTGGAGCTTGTAAGATCAGTTCCACTAATACCTTGTCTATTTGCTCCTCATAACATCCCCAACATCTCAGATTACACATCCGGCAAGGCCTGATGGCCCAAACAAAAGTTAATTTTGTTTAATGGAAACGTTACCATACGCCAGTTCCACATGTACAAACTAGGGCATTAGATTAACTCCAATGTACTAATTGGAAGCAGACAACGGTACTATTTTTCAAGGGAAAGTTACAGTGGGAGTCCATGCTCTGCTATATTTTCAACAGTTTTCCAGTGGCACACAATGCATAGAGAACCAAGTGGTCATCTTCTGTGAATGATAATTATGTGGCTAGATGACTCAGATAGCTCTATTCTCAGATTGTGGCTGTCGTTTTTGGGAGTGATCCATCGGTATGTACGTTGATGGAACGATCTGTTTGTGAGAGGTTAACGGCAGCCATTGTTGAGGCTGCAAAGGATAAATATTGTGGGCTGCTCACAAGCTGAGCTGATAGCTGCATTTCTCCAAAAGCCCTTTTGTGAGCAACATGAGCAATGAGCCCGCAACTCAAACGTGTCCATAGTCAAATATAACTCTGAACTCTCATATCAGGATTTGAATAGTACAGAGGAGGCAGATAGCCCACTGCTATCCCTCACAAGTGAATGTGTGAGGAGATGTTTGCTTAAGGTTATTAGGAAGTGGGTTGATAGGTGTACTTAAGCTGTGGGCATGTTACCCCCTTCCCCACATCCCACTTGAAAAAAACTGAAGTGGGATTAGCTGTTGATTTACCTCGGCTCTCAGGGTGTCCAGCCGCTTGAGAAAGGCCCGGACCAGAGAGGCTGCTGTCATTTGTAAAAATATCCTGGCCAATTAGCTGTCAGAGCTCTCTGAGTCTGGGCTTCTTTGGTACAGTAATACCCCTGTGCCGAGTCACAGCCCAATTATCCAAATTGTCCCCATATGCCTCCCCATTCTGCCTGCATGAACCCTGTTTATAAATCCTCTTTCTTGGCTCCCCAGAGAACTTGTTCTTCTGCTCAGCCAATCGGAAAGCTGCGCCACAGTCAGGAAGCACTAATCTGCCCCCCGCTACCATAAAATGATCAGGGCTTTCATGGCAGCTTTGCAATCATATGCACAAGCCCATGCTCTCCTCACGTTAACTTGCATATATATGATGCTGCATTTACTGTTTTTATTTATAGTATGTGGCTGCAAATTTAACACTTGGTTCCCACTCCAAAGAAGTTTACAGTAAAATTGTCCCCCTCAAATGCACACATGCCACACGCAGATGCTTTGTTTTTGATCCTGTATCTCCTCCATTTTACTAGGACCCCACTCTTGAGTTCTTGAGGAAGTTTACCATCGGCCTTGTGTCTGGAACCATCTCCTCCTGTGTGAACATTCCCTTTGACGTGGCCAAGAGTCGCATCCAAGGTCCCCAGCCTGTGCCAGGAGAGATCAAGTACCGCACCTGCTTCCAGACCATGGCACTTGTGTACCGGGAGGAAGGGTATGAAACACTGGGGCATTGGTTTGGGGTGGGTAGAATGGGTGATCATCAAGACAAAATCTGAAGTGCATCCAAGAATTAATGAGCCACTTTGTCTGTTCAGTTGGTAGTTATTTTTCATACTGGCTGTCAGAAGAGACAAATGTACCAGCAGGTTAGCAGATGTTCACTGTACTTGTAAGTTTCCTAACCCGACTACAGGGGGAACTACTTGATTCACAGCTGTGATCTGATGAATGGCAACCAAAAAAAAGTGAGGGAAGATTCCGGGCTGGGTTCCCCACATGTGATCATAGATTTCTGTAATCCGACAGTTGTACAGTAAATGTCAACATATTTTTAAGCCATGGAGAATGACATCCCTAAATGGAAGCTGCAAGGAAAGATCTATGTTATGTTTGCAATTGCTCTAGGCTCCCACTTTCTTCCATGCAGCTCCACTAGACAAGGGCCAGCGACATGTTAGTAGTTAGTGGACACAGGAGCCTCGGGGGCGGCTGCAGAAACAGCACTGAAACATTGTCGTCGCAGGGGTTTGTGTGGAAAGTGGACCCCTCCGCCACATCCCAGTCCCCCTGCTCTAACACAACACAGTCCCAGCTAATTAGTGGTCCCTATGGGAGACGTCGTTAAGCAGACCCTAACGAGCCGCGCTGCGCTCCACAGGTCAATCTAATCAGACAGAGGGCCAGGGAGGAAGTGGGTCGAGCCTTATTAACGCCGTCAGTGGCGGGGGCAGGGAACAGGACAGGGAGCACGAGGCGGAGGCCGACAGCCACTGATCACCTTGAAAGCATTAAGATTCTGTTAGACCTCAACTACTGTATGTACCTGAATAACAGAGGGGGAGACAGACAGACAGACAGACACTCGCCTCCACAGTCCAGCCTATTCACATACAAGGACATGAGTGCACTTCATACCAGAGGAATGTGTGGATGTAGTATTTTTATTTATTTTCTTTTTTTTTTAATTAAGTGGAAATACCACATTGCCGAAGTACAGCAAGTTATACAGTAAAAGCATTCAAATATGCTTAAAGTTCATGTGTGTAAAATTGAGGTGAAATCATTTTCATTTGTCAGAAATTTAAGATTGAATAATTAAACTACATTTTTTGTAATTGTTCTTTGTTTCTTTTCCCCATTTTGCCCCATTTTGAACCTCCATGATTTTACAATAGCCCACTGTGGATGAACTATATTTACTTTTGAGCTGCAACATGTAACTTCACCAATGAATCTTTGTACAGTTTACACACTGCACCTTTTCAAGTACTGAAAGTAAAGGTTCTCATAGTTCATTTATTCATGAAGTACTAAATGTAATAATGTATGAAGCTTTGGTAGCACTAGGTAGCTTGTATGTTTGAAATATTAAAATCTAAAATAATACATTATTACTTATTTATTACATTACTTTAAGTAAATGCACTTGGTGATGTTCCATGCTTCATGGTTTTAGCATGTCATACACTCAAACTGATATCTTTACATTTTTACATGTTCATTGTCTGGATTGTGAGGATGATGCTATGTATTTGTACGTTAATGACCTATTTCTGCTTAATAGATATATGGCTCTATACAAGGGGTTGGTGCCCAAAATAATGAGGCTTGGACCAGGTAAGAAAGCAAGTTTATGGTTGTGATATTAAAATGTCATTATGAACTGAAATTGTCTGTTACAAATGGGCTTTATTTTTGTAATAGGTTAAATTAAACCAACTACTCCTCCTTTCCTAGATATATGACGGACTCACTCATGTGTGTTCTGTTTACAGGTGGAGCAGTGATGCTGCTGGTCTATGAATATGTGTCTGGGTGGCTAAACAGGAACTGGTAACAAAAAAAAGGCAGGAAATCAACATGTGCCTCATAGAATTTGCCTCTATTTTAATATTGTTGACCAAATTAGTTATTTGTTAGTTTGTTCTCCTTCAATATACAATATTACCATTAAAGCATAACTGTAGAAATTAGCTTTCTAAGGACAAACTCAACCTCATCGAACGTGCTCAGCAGTGAAAAACTGTATTATTTCAGAACTGAGGAAACACATTTCAATATAAAACAAGTTCCAAAGATTTCAAGACTGAAACAATATCTTTTCAAGGCCCTGAATGTCTGTTTTCTTATATAAAGTTCATCAGGGTCATGAAATAGCACAAGATATTCTTCAAATTATAGAATATTTGTAGATTTTCTCATCAAAACATATGTAGGCATTTTGTTTTTTTTCTCTGTGAATCAACTGGAGTTGAGCAGTATTTGAATTAAATCAGGCAGTTGAGGTGCTGTCTGCCTCAGGTTGTCCTTGCTGCCGGCCCAGTCAGTTCAAACCATGCCTTAATAATCCTGATGAAGTGGATTATTTAGTTTATATGAGTCATGTTGAGCTTTAACACTGACTGTTGCTCATTTATACCAAAACCAAAGATGAAGTAAAGGCCTGTGCACAGAAAATAAAGGATTTTCACAAAAATATATATATATTTTAAAAAACTGTAGACCCACTATAGAGGACTTGAGTGTACAATGTATCGTCATTATATTGTATAGATGCAAAATATGTGGTGTTAACTGGAACATGACCAGAGTCAGCTGATCTTCACTGACCTGCTAGACTCCTGACGCCCCCCCCCTTCAAATTGACCTTGTGTCTTAAAGTAAACTGCTCATGATGGAGCAAAAGTCCAGACTCTCCCTAAAGCCATTTACTAACACACACATATTTGTATACTATATATGCACACACGCACACTTATATATGAAAATATATACTGTGACCACAACGACTGTACTGATTTTTACTGCGTATTCAAAATAAGCCAACAGTGCCTGTTGTAGTTCTTCATTATAGTTTGTGTTTAAGGCCTTTTTTATAATGATTTTAAGGCCTGAATATCTTTTATTCATATATTTTTGCATAACTGACATTTTATGTAACTTCTATGAATTGGACAATTATGACATTTTTTAATTAATCTCAGTTTAAAATATTAGAATGTGATTGAATGTTGCATGCCTATATTGGTAACAAGAAATAAAACAATGAAAATCATGCTCCTCACTTGTTTCCTCACTCTGTGTGTGTGTGTTAGGCGTGGATTGTTAACTACCTCCGTGTCCTGTAACCGTCACTGTAAGTTGCCGCATGTTTGTCTTCTGATGGAAGCCTCCTTCACGTTAATACTTTTCCACCCTCCTCCTCCTTGTTGAGCACTTTGTTTTTCAAGAACCTGTCAGCCAGAAGAGGTTGTATTAGTCAACCAAGTGTCAAGTCTTTTCTCTGGCGGCGGTGGATAGTCGGTGCCTTGGCATAGCTTAAGTGCAAATTAAAACAGCAAGCTTAAGAAATTCAAATGTGGTTGCAGGACAGGGGTTGGATCCTGCACACATTCTCTCCTCCTATACAGTCGGTCGATCTCGCACAAATATGCAAAAACACACACCTGTCGCGTAGCAAAGCGGCTGCTCTCTATGGGCCGGTACATGAGAATGAGTTCAGGGGAAGCCACAACAGTTTTGTGTCTTGTCAGCTTTTCAGTCACACTGAAACAGTGTTTTTGGAGCCCTAATTCCAGCCCCAAATAAACCCTCCCCCCCATTAATGTTCATAAATACGACCAATATGATGTCATACCCACTTCTCTCATGCATTTACTGTCCCCATTTTTGTTGCCATATATTTGGAGTTTGTACTCAAAATGTTTTCTTTGTTTTTTGTGTGGCAGCATTACAGCGCCACATACAGGCCTGACAAGATACCAATCTGTTTAAGGAAAACTTGAGGACGAAAGAGAAAGTGATTGTATTGGGAAAGTGCTCTTTCCATGTGGATAGGTCCCAAGAGCCTGTACACACAAAAACGAATTTGGGAAATACCGCTGAAGTTTTGTTTCTGATTTTTATCTGTATAAAAGTAGCATTTTGGGAGCTCTAAAAATCTCTCCTGCTCTTGCATTCACAGTCGCCATTCTTTGTCTTCTTGTGTTTGAAGTTGGTATGCAAGGCTTGTGCTACATTTTCTTTGCTTTTTGTGTATTTCTGTGGCAGCAATATAGTGCCTCATACAGGCTTGGCATAGGTACTACAGCATTTAAAGTCGTTTTGGGGCTATTTGTGTTAATGAAGTTTTTTTTACCAATCTGTTTATGGAATACATTTTAAGAAGGAAAGAGAAAGATATGGGTAAGGACTAAGGGCTTGTACGCACAAGAACGAGTTTAGGACATAACACAAAATATTTTGTTTCTGCTTTTTATCCGTGCGTGAGTTTTGGGAGCTCTTCAAAGTTTTTGAAAAATGGTTCCCAAATTAAAAAATGTCAAAACATCACTCTTGCTAACTAATACACCTTTGGGAAAATGACAATGTCATAGTCTGACTTGTAATAATTATCTTTGTCGACGTCTTTTTCTTCTTGTGTTTGGAGTTGGCTTCCTTTATTCTCTTTACGTTGACTTTTATATTCTTTCCTTAGTCGCCCTAGCTTGACTCATTCTGTCTCAGTTTATATATGTATACAAATTCAAATTAAGTTTCGTTTATAGACAAAAAAGTTTATAAACGAAGTGCAATTTGTATTTACGTGCCCTACATCTTCATCTCTGTTTTTGGTGTATTTCTGTGGAAGCCTTACAGCACCACATACTGGCCTGGCATATATACTACAGTGTTTAGTGTCATTTGGGACATTTGTAGAACTGATGTCGTGTTTACGAAAAACTTTTAAAGAATGAAAAAGGAAAAAGATTGTATAGGGAACTTTTTTTTTTTGTGTGGATGAGGCCTAAGAGACTCATCTTCACCCTCATCTCTTTGTAGCCACTCTGGCATTTGACAGTAGTCATTAATGTGGGAGTTTCTCTTGGTTTCTTGCCCTATAGGAGCCTGTGGTGACAGACAAACTACTGCAGCTCTCAGACTGATGGAATTGTCAGCGTCTAACCTGTCTCCTCTCTGTAATGCTCTGTAATGTTTGTTTCGGTCTTAACAGTTGGTAACGTGTCACATGTGTTGCTGGTAGCTAAGCAACAGAGCCACCCCTTCACCTGAATTCTCTACAAACTACGCGGAACAGTCCCACTTGTTTTCATTTGATCTCCATGCGTGTTCCTTCGTCTTCACCCTTGGCGTTTCAGTCTAGTTGCTCGTGCTACCTGCCTTCACCCTCTGCACACTTGTATCGTTATTAATGAATTTTAAAATGTTTGTATAGTAATATATGAATAATATAATATATGAATTTATGAATTTTGTGAATATAATATATGAATTTTGTGGAAAAGAGAATCTCACGATGGTGTGACTGAATGCGGAAGTCGCGCATGTGAACACGCCAAAGACACAGAACCAGACATGTTGTGATTTTCCAAGCACAGCTGATCCCCCCCCCCCCCCCCCCCCCCCTCTCTCTGTGAGGTTTACCCCCCCCCCCAGATCTCTCTCTGTGAGGTTTAACTCACCTGTCTGCACAACCTTGCTGTTTTAAGGCATTAAGAAAACATTCTGGCTGCTGTCAGCTTCTTTTAAAAATGTTCATTGAGCAGAAACACCCGGGAGGTGCTGCCTTCACCCACGCTGCACTTTGTTACTCTGCAAATGGCTGTCTTGTTTCTGATTGCATGTGGAAAAGTAAAGATAACCATATGACACTGAAGTCAGAGTCGGAATCATTAATTTTAAACACATGTTTGGCTCTATTTTCCTAAAACTATGTCTTTTTAGACCTTACTTTCCATAAAGCTGACCAACATTAGGCTACAACAACGAGGCTTATTAGACGTTTGTGAAGTTGTTCCTCCTGTCTAGAAAACACAGTGTTCCTATTTTTTAAATTCTGGTGTCAATTAAAACGACCACACTTTAATTTTGTTGTGTGAGTCACAGGAGACTAACAAGACTGTTCAGTTCATGTAGCGTAGTTGAAAGGAAAAGTTGTTTGGCCTTGTTGTGTGTAGGCAGAGGTAAAAAAAAAAAAGAAAAGAAAGAAAGAAAATGGAGCATGTTATGACTTTTTCATGCCACTCATTGTTAACTATCATTTGCTGAGCATGTGATGGATGGAGGATGGTGGAGGCTGCTGAAAGGTGGTGGCCACAAGGGCTGGCTGGTAACAGCAAACGTATGATCATCAGGTCTGTGTGATGTGGTTCACATACGGTCAAAAGAAACACTACGATCCCTGAGCAACGGTCCGTGACCACTGGATGCGGGGAACAGTGCTTTCCAAGTCAAATCAGGCCTCGCACTGTGGAGGACTGTTGACACTGTCGCACGGAGGGACATGTTTATGTTGTAACACAGGAGGAGTGGAAACAACTAAAACAGCCTCCCTCCTCAGCCCTCGGCTGCAGGTAAAAGAGCAGGTGAACCATTTTTATCACGGCATCAATCTGCCACTGAGTGTCCGTAGTTGCTTTAAATCTCTGGTCTCCACTGCAGGGCCTTCCTCACCCACTCAGGATTTACTGCACTGCACTTCCCCCTCAAAACTAAAAGTATTTTTGCATCATTTTGTAAGCATGTCATTTCTGAGCAGCCATGTTTGCTTTTCTTTTTTAATGAACACGTTGAGCTGAGCTGAGCTGCCGGAGGCTTCGCTTTCGGGTCCCATGTCTGATGACCCTTTCTGCCCACAGGCCTGTCTGTGGCTCTCAAACGTACCCGAGGCTCCACCTCACCCCAGGAGTCTGGGAGTCCTCGGCACACTGATCTCACATTGTAATGCAACAGTGATGTTCAGATTTATGGCGTCTCCCGCACTCACTCTGAAATCCAAATGAAAAACTACTTTTTCACATCAAGTCTTTTTAAATTATTGAAAATTATAATATCCGAAAGAAGCGCTTGGGTATTTTTTTTCCTGAATCCATTTTCAAACATTAAAAAGATTTAAAAGAAAAACTTTTTCACAAACTTTTTTAAGTTAAAAAGAAAAGTACCTCACTTGGTAAAACAAATAAATTCAGTTAATTCTTACTAAGTAAGTCATGAAGACAACTTTGTCACTTCAGTTTAAATTAACCTAATTCATTTAGGTCTTAACATTGGCAACCATTTTAGGAAAATGACATCTAACTCTCGTTTATTCATTCTCATTAGCTACATGTGCAAAATATCATTGAATATATGCATATTTAATATAAGTGAAACACAGCATTACAACACTCATTTAAAACTCTCCTATGCTGCCGTGAAGCAAAAGCTTCAGTATTATCCTTGTCAATGTCGAATAGCTGTCAACCAAATGAGTAAACTGTAAAATCTCAAAGTAATTTCATAGGGTTTTTAACCTTATTTTACCTTAAATTAATAGCACCTTGTCTGAGTAAGCTACACTGGTCATTTCTTATTAAACCCAATGTTGGCATTTAGTAATATAATATAAAAATATAGTTTCTTTAAGCCCTAACACTGATATAATTATTTTGCATGACTTTAGAAAGTAGTCTCACACATTTCTGATGAACTTCCCTGTACTGAACTGTGTGACACAGGAGCCTTGTCGTCATGTAAATTAGCCCAGTATATATTTCCATACTCTGACTTTAGTAGACAGATGACGAAGAGTGTGATCACACACACACACACACAAACAACTGGCAAACCACTTACAGCCAAACAATTTAATAAGATACATTCAATTTCATTGTGCAACATTTGTCAATCGTTAATGCTTCTCGACTCCGAACATCTGACCAAAGCCAATTTTTGTCTAAACGTGTGCCGAGGTTCCCTTGCTGACTGCGAGGCTAATTGCACTTCATTCAACGTACCTTTAAACTAATAAATAAAGTTCTCCCTGCATGGAGCTCCTGCATATAGGCTACATTTTCTTTTAGAGAGGTGGGAAAACAATGCACCAACGGACCAAGTTATTTTTATCAAAACATAAACAACAAAAAAAAAGAAGCATAAAACAAACACACATTGAGAGAGAGAGAAAAAAAGAAAAGCAATCGCTATTCATAAGCACCCTGAAAACACAAATGCAAAGTTGAAGTTTCCCCTCTTCTGTTATTCTTGGAAGTTATACATTACCCCGTTTTGCCCCAAAGACATTTGCAGCAGAATGTTCAGTAAAGAATCTGGGAGAAATTGTGTTGATGGATGGAGAAGCAGTCATGCATCAGTCCTTCAGTACACCTGTCCTGCAAGTTCTTTCACACATGTTTGGAGTACAAATCGAAAAATAGACTGTTTAATCCTTGTGTCTTTGGTCTGGCTGTGTTTCGAGGGAGGACGACACAAACGCTGGTCCTTGGATTGAGTCCCTTGTAAGAAATGAGGCAGTGGGACTGAAATGAAGCCACGTGGAACAGAAGTGGCGTCTTCTCACCTCACCATATCTCACCCTCCACCTCCGTTCTCTCTTTCTCCTTCCCATCAGTCTTTGCTGCCGACTTCACAGCACTGAGGCCGTGACCTGGTGGATGGCGTCGCGCCCGGCTGTCATGCTCTTGAAGGCCAGTGGGGCGGCGACGTCACAGCTGTGGGGCGATAGAGCACTGCCACTGGCCGGCTGCCATGTGGCCCCGGTCACATAGGCCGACGTGGTGGCGCTGTACCCCATGTAGGGTGACACTTGGGTGGGAGGGTGGTAGGGAGGGATGCTGGGCACTGTGACATAGCTGTTCACTGTGGGCAAGCCACTCGGCGTCTGTGGACAAAAGGGAGCACAGAGGAATGAGATTAGGAGATGAGGGTGTGGATTAAATGCTGTGAAAAGTCACTGTTCATTTGTTTTCTGGCCTTCTGCTGAATGGAAACTGGGTAAAACTTATTTTTGGGGCTGGGTGCTAAACATCAAGTTCAGTTCCCTAACGAGTAATCCTCATCTGTGTCAGTGAGCCAATAAGCATGCAACATTTGGTTTCACCAGGATCTAAGCATGCTTGTGATTGGCTGTTTTGAGTTGTGAAGGAAGTTGTGTTCAGAGACCGAGCTCAGTCTCCAAAGAAGTGTGCATGTGTCTGTGTTGTGTTTTGAGAGTCTGGTGTTTGTTTAATGAAGATCTAAGGAGAGTGCACATTAAATGAAACATGGAATAAATGTGAAAGCAGAACGTGGCTCTGTGTTCGGCTGCAGGAAGTCGACCAGGCAAATGTACACGAAATCATTTCTCTGTAATGTTGGTTTTGATAACATTGGCATCAGAAAAATGTATCGTTGAGGAATTGGCATCATAGTTTAGATATTGATACACGCTGACACTTTTTAATCATTACGCAGCCTTGTTTGTTTTTAAGGTCTGAGGAAGACAAAGAAATGTTTTGTCACCAAAAGCCTCTTAAACGGTTGGATGCCAAGGAAAGACCTAAAATGTTTGCTGTTATTTAGTGACTCTAACCCAGGTGGACACACACACACACACACACACTGAAGCAGCTGAGGTGTAATGGAAAGAAGCTGAAGGAAAAGTGACAGTTGAATTATAAACAGCAGAGACTTCAATTCTGACTTCAAAGCCGCCACATAAAAAACACTTTTTTTTTTTTTGCCCTCAATTTTTGATGAAAGTATGGATGATCAATTATGTGCTCTCATGCCTTAGAACACATTAAACATGTGTTTAAAAAAAAAAAAACATACATGCGTGATAGGCCGTCTGGATATGGACCTTGTTTTCAGCCCAAAAAAAGTGGACGTTTCACCGGCGGTGGCGTTGATAGACCACGCCAGACCATGGGAGACAGAGTGGTTGGGGTCGGGGTGGTTTTGGGGGGGCGGGCCACAAAACAGATGTCATGAGAGATTGAGAGTGAAAGGGCAGGAAAAAGGGAAATATGATAGAGAACGAGGCGAGCGTGGAGTTTTAAAGCATGAATGGGCTTTTGCTTTTCTCTGGCACGGCGACAAGACTTAACTGGAGGAATTCACCAAAGCATTTGAACAGAGAGGCTGAAGTTCTGGTCCTGGGTGGTCTATGACTACTGACAATTATTTTCTACATTTAGGATCCTTTTCTGGTCCTTTGACTTATTTTAACAGCAGCAAGTTGACTGGCAGAGACACAGGCCATTTTTCTGAGAGAGATGGGAAACTGCTGACACTGGTGCTCATTAAAACTGTGTGTGTGTGTGTGTGTGTGTGTGTGTGTGTGTGTGTGTGTGTGTGATCCTGTGGGTAACTGTGGGTGTCTGAGTGGGCGCTGGTGTGTCATCACTGACACTATAACTTATTATTATTGTTATTACTGCTCCACTTGTAGCTGTTTTAAAATCTTTTTTTATCACTACTTTGCCCATAATCCAAAGATTAATGGAAACACACACACAAACACACACATATGTTGTACACAGGCCCTGCACTACATACAGTGTACACAAAATAACAGGAGAAATATTTCATTGAGATTCAGCACCTGCTGATACACACTCGCTTTACTGTGTGTGTGTGTGTGTGTGTGTGTGTGCGTGCTTCTGTTATTTTGTCCACCACTGTTATGTGACTCAATTATATTTTAGAATTTCTACATGAATGAAGTGGTTTGTGTTATTGAATTATATACTAATAATCTAATAACGTCACATATATAATTTAAGTATGATTTATTATAACTTGCGTTATTTTTCTATCAGATTATAATAAATAATGTTGCCATTGCCTTATATAGTCAATAAATCAGAACAATTGAAAATGTCTTCATAAAAATTAAATACTGAATTCAAAATACGAATTCTACGTCATATGTGACCAATCATATATATATATATATATATATATATATATATAAGAGCTTGACTGTAAACGATAAACCGGACTGAATGATAATAACTGGCGCTAATTATCCAAATAATCCAAACTTGTGTCACTGCCTAATCTCATTTGCATAGAGCATTTATTTAAAATAAATCACTGAAATGACGCAAATAGTCAAACGCATTTCAATCATAAATCTGAAAACAATATTAAATATATTACAATATATTTATTTGTGTGTGTGTATTCATATATATACACACACCAATAGACCTTGTCAATGCAGGTCTTTGTGCATATGTTGACTATGCATTTATTTTTAAATAGTAAATATTGCAGCCTCTGCGAGGACTGAACAGTTAAGAAAAATAATTGATTTATTTCCGTTCGTTTTGTTTATTTTATTTATTGTGGATGCTGCTGCTGCAGAGAGAAACCCGGAGCTCATGTCTGTATCTTGTGACCTCTCTGTTTCTGACCACAGCCCTGATCGAGTGTGTGTGTGTGCGCGCGTGCGCGTGTGTGTGTGATTGAAGCCTCCATTGACATTATTGTGACATTCATCCTTCATATAGATACACCTCAGCTTTTAAAAAAAGAAAAACATGCTCTTAATTTGAAAAGAGGAAGTAAATAAAAGGTGGTTAGGGGAGTGTGAGCTGCAGTCCTTCCTCGCTCCTTCATCACTCTTTTATTTTTCTTTTTTTATTTTAATTCCATGAACTCTGTCATTTCTAGTCTTGGTATTTTCTGTTTGTTCTGTGTTGTTTGGCTCAGTTGCAGGGTCAGTGTCTGTGTCCTCGTCAAAGTGGACAAAACGAAATGAAACACGGTTGGTTTTTTTTTTTTTTGGTTTTTTTCTTTCTGAACGAAAGCGCGCGCCCTGTCAACACACTCCAGTTGTTATCAACTAAAATACAGACCACAATTATCCGTTTTTACTTTAAGTCATTTAAAATATTCTAACTTACCGTCACTGTGTGAAATTAACATTGTGGTGCTACTTCGCTTTAACTTTTTTTTATTTTATCTCACTGACAAATAATAAACGTCTCTATTATGTATTATGTGTATAATTCATATAAAGCCATATAAGGTCTGTGTTGTATGTCTATAACTATAATATATACCAAAACTCTTAATTGTTAACTTTTTTAAATTAATTTTATCATATTTTCTCATTAAATAATTTGTCTGGTATAATAAAAACAATAATAATAACAACAAATAATAGTAATAATAATAACAATAACAAATAATAATAGTAATAATGTATATTGATGCGTCCATAAACTAAATCCAAACTTATTTGACATAGTGTAATTAGCTTTAACTTTTTTCCGTATATATATAAATGTGTGTGCAACAATATTTTGAGTCAAATCTTGCATTTACTGTATAACTAAACCCCATCAAACACCATTTCTTTCAAATAAACTATTAAATTAAATTTAGCGGGAAAATTCAAATACAATATGCGTTATGTTTTGGTTTTTTTTAATGTGCCCAGTCAGTTTCACTGAATTTCAAAAAGCAGGAGGAAGAAGGAAAAAAAAAATAAGGGCATAAGTGAACTATTCAAACCTCTTCAGACCTAATTACAAAATAGTTTGCACATAATTATGAATATATAGAAGCAGTGGATTTACAGCAGAGCGCACAGAAAGTAATCACACAAAATAGCCAGAATTTCATCATAAAAGAATAATAATTATAAATATAAACACGTGAAACCATTACCCGCTGTAGCATGAGCGCGTTAATGCTGTGGAAGGGGGAAATTTCCAGGCCACTAAGTTATTATATTATTATTTTAAATTATACGAATTACATAATTACCATAATAGTGGGCTTTTTTGTGCAGTTGAGGTTAAAAAGAGTATTATGTGTATAATGTATATTTTACCTGTGTGTATTTTGCGTCAGGTTCTAAATGCGGTTTATCCACGCCACTGACTAGTGGAGAACTCGCTGCTGGGAAATTAGTCCTGTTTATAGCGCTCCATTCCTCTAGTTTGGCGCTGGGAAAGGATGGACTGTCACTAACTGGTGAGCAAAAGAGACAGAAGAGAGAAGAGTGGAGTCAGAGAGGCGGGTAGAAAAATGGTGAGGGGAGAAAAGAATAAAAGATAATAAGTGGAAGAGCCCGCACATCGCGCTGATTGTGTCACAGAACAAACACCGGGCTCAGATTAGTCATAAATAAAACAAAACACATTCATTTCTTATTTCACACACTCACGTGCCTGATGGCCTCTCATCTGTGCGCCATTTTCAGTTAAACCTTTAAATATCAATATTATCTTAATGGCCTGTGCGTCAGATAATATCGTCGTCACTAATGTCTTTAACCTTTAATCGCTAATCTTTATCAGGCCTCGCGTTTTTCTGCTCAGGATCATGACAGAGGACATTAATTACTGTGGAAAATCCTAGTAATGCGCTCTGGTTATTTTTCAGACGGAATAAACCTGGATGTTTTGGGTCGAGGACACTTCACTTTACTAAAACATCTTTAAAGTAGAGGACGAATCAGACTTTACTTCCGCCGTTTCCCTCCTTTTGTGTGGTAGGTATTAGATCCGATTCCCAGCGTTTACACTGGGAAAGACGAGACTTACTATACAGCTGTTTCTTTTGCACAGTGAATGTGTACTTTGTTGCTTTTTTAAAGAGTCAAATATGTAGAATCGCCAGTGTTTTGAAATATTAATTTAGGAAAATAAAACTCAATTATTTAGCAAATAATCTGAACTCGGCTTAAAACCCCTAAACCTGCCACAAACATCTGTTAATCATCTGGAAACGCACAAGTTGTTTATAAAGAAACACTTTGAAAAACACACTCCTCCCTCTGTGATTTCTCTCCCTGTAATCTAAACCTTCACGTGTATCTCTCTTATAGTTCGGCCAGCTGCGCGTCTGCTTGTTCGCAGGGCCGGTGTGCGTGCAGAGAAGCCGGGGAGTGTTGGAGCCTGACGGCAGCAGATCTGTGGATCCTGACAGCAGCAGCAGCAGCAGCATCAGCAGCAGCAGTAAAACTCACTAAAGTAAGGAGTGACAGCACTTTTCCTCCTGCCTCTGGAAAACAAAGCGCTGCAGAAAATCCCTGTCACAACACCGAGCCGACCATTAACACTGATTTATGCCGGATCCTGTTTCACTGTTTCCACAACAGTCGTGGTCTTTGTGCAAGTCGGTACGAGCCAGAGGACTGATGTGGGCCTTTACCTGCATGTGACACAAACACAACACGCTGCAGCAGCAAATGTCTCCATGTATGTGGACGGACTTAGTTTCAGGCCTGATACAGTGAAAGCAGCTGCACAAAATGTCTGTCTCCCTAAAAATCGATCTCTTCGTCTTCCACATCTCACTCTAATATTCCACATCCGCCTCTTAATTTGCACTTCAAGATGCTCCATCTGTTTCTGAACGAACCTGCCTCCCATTTCAAATCACCATCAGCAGCTTTAGAGCCTTTATGTGATACAGGATGGCGCATCACACGCCACTTTGAAGGATAATTTGTGTTTAAAGGTTAGGGGGATTTTCGTTTTCACAGAAGTGACGTGGCGTGAAATGGCACAAATGCGCAGTGGTAACGCACGGGATTACTTAAGAAACTAACGAGATTAGATGATGACATCACTTGACGTCTTGTGAAATGTAATATGAAAACAATAACTCACATACTCAAAGCGAATTAAATCACTCTCTCTCACACACACACACACACGTAAACGCCCTTCAAAGGTTGGATTAAAAATACAATAAACAGAAGTGACCGCCCTCCACGCAGTCGTGCTTACTTTGTTGCTCTGTAATAGACCGAATCCCCAGAATATCAGTCACAGAGTGCGAGGAAGGCCATATCCTGTGCATGGCCATGTGTCCGGGAAGCGTGGGCATGCCAGGGGGAGTGGGCACTTTGGATGTCGGGTACGAGTATAAGTGGTTGTAGGGTAACGTTGGCTGTGGCGGCGGATGAGGCGCCTGCTTCCCAGACTCGTACTGACTCTGCTGGGACAGATTCCCGATCTTGTTGCGCAGGATCCGACTGATGGAGCTGACGGAGGGAAGGTTGAACTTATCGCAAACCCCGTCGGCGAGTAGCCTGTCCCGGATTTCCCAGGCAAAAATCCCCGGATCTCTCTGCTTGTATGTCCGTATGTGCTTGACCACGGTGGGCGTGGTGACCCTCGGTTTGCTGCCTCCGATGGCCCCCGGGAGGATGGAACCGGTCTCATTGTAGCGGGCCAGGATCTTACTGACGCAGCCGTGAGAGACGCGCAGCTGCCGGCTAATGTCACAGGGTCGAATCCCGAGCTGTGCCAGCTCCACGATCCGGAGCCGGATGGCGTTGGGGAGCGGCCTGCCGTTCACGAAAACACCGCCGAGCTGGTTCACTTCACCGAAGGCTGGTTCTGGTGTGAAAAACAAACACACATATAAAGATATGCCCATTGAGATTCTGCAATCAATCCGAGGCCCGACACAGATTTCTACTGGCATCCATGACACTTTCTCCTCGGAATAACTGTGGTAATATGTTTAGTCTTAGCCTGTTTATTTTAATTATACCACCCTTTGCCACCAGTGGACCAATGTCTAATCGATGTTATAACAAAATGAACACGCTTTTGTCGTGGCACTTAAAACCAGTCGTTATGCAAAGGTGCGTCCTTCCGAGGTTAAAGCGGATTTGCCATAAATCTCTTCACTTTAAAACTAACTTTATCACTTTGACTTGTCAGTTCACAGCTTTGCGCAGAAGCTTAACTTTACTCAAATGTTCGGGAGTCGCAGTGAAAAACCCCGTGCGTAACTGGCGCGTGCACTCATTCACTCCGCTGATTCCTGCGCTATGGAATAACTGCAAAAAAAATGTAAACAATAAACGTCGCAGACAGGCAATATCCTCGCCATATTCTCCACCTCGCTGCAGGACAGTGGACCATTTGCTACATCACTGACAAAAGGAAGAAGAGAGAAAGCGAACTCACCCATAGTGTTAAAACCGCAAATGAAGAACACGGTGTCCGGTTTGTGCCTCCTGCGTGGATCCTGCTCCGCGTCCAGCGTGTCCGCTGTCCAAAAACCGCGTCCAATAAAACCTTCCTGTGCGATATAAGGAGGAACAAGAGGGACAAAATTCTCGATCTGTTTCCTGACGGCGCTGGAGACAAGCTTACATTTCAATCTGCTCAACTCTGGAGGCTGGACCTCCAACTCTTCTCTGGCTCTGATTGGCTGCGCTCTCCCGAAGAGTTCCGAGATTACGCGGAACTTAGTTTCCATTGGTGCAGAAGTTTGACATGGGACATCAGGGACATCACACCCCCCACCCCCAATCCCGCTCTCTTCCATCATGCAGAAGCTGGGGATATACCACCATGAGCGCGTTCGTTATTGAGACAGACAGGGTGAGCAGAATGCCATATGACGATTTTGGATTAGACCTTGGATCAATTTAGATGTGGCACATAACAATGACGCGCGCAAAAGTACACCCGCAGCATCAGAAGGAAAACGTAACTTCCACATTTAATGTCGTCTGTGTTTATTTAACAAAGACTAATCATTCCAAAAAATAAAAATAAATCATTGCTTCTACTATGAAAACAAAACGGCGGAAAAGTTGACTCTGGGTGGCTTTTTACGCACCGCTACAGCAACCTTCACCACTGCCTTTTAAATGGCACCATTAAGGAAACGGGAGGCAGTGACTGATTGGTTTTAAATAATGTAATTGACCTGATGTGCAAATTGTGAGTGCACATGGAGGATTATCACACTTTTTTTTTTTTTTTTTTGGCTTTTGCGCGTCAAGCATCCAATTCTACGCCAATTTAATGACGTAGAATAATTATTTTCTCAACAGTAGAACACATCTAATACATTTTGATAACAAACACCACTTTTTAAAAACTCTTTTTCCAGGTTTAAATTACTCTAATCACTGTAATGTGCTCTTATTTATTTCTGTCATTTCATCTGTTTCCATATTGGCACGAACTCATTTGATTTGCGCTGGACGGGCCAAATGTTGCACTTTTATTGTGCCAATTACGCGCAGCAAGCGCACAGGATATGCGCGCTGTAGAATTAGCGTATGATAAATAAATTACTCATTATAATGTAATCTTTACATGATTACACCTGTGGTTCGGGGCCTGCTGGAAAATACCTTTTCAAAGGACATTGTCTCTAACTATTCACTGCCTCGCCTCTGCAGACATGAGCCGGCTACAGAAAAGCCCATTTGCAAGCTATAAGGAAGATTTGTTGCTTCCCGAAACGAGAAACAAACACACGCCTCCATCCTCTGCACATGTGACACATGCTTTGGGTTTTGTCGTGTCATATTTTTTAAAAAATGGCCACAGCGCATGAGGAGCCTTCATCTCTGGAGTGAATGACCTACAGGCATCAGCGTCAATGTAAACACCAACCAAAACCAACAGAGCTGTTGTATTTTGGTGTATTGTTTAAAAAGAATCTCTGCTGACATTAAACACTGAGGCTGCTGAGCCCAACACACACACACACACGCACACACACGCGCACACACACAACTCAAGTAAGCTCAACTTAATGATACATTTTGTTTCAAAACAGAAGATTAAGTTGTCGAACTTTTACCAACACTTGTTATATTGTGTCATTAAAGGACTGTCGAAGAGCAAAATCATGTGAAGTTTTATGTCAATGTTTTTCCTTATTTGTACTAATCTTAAAAAGGAAAACACATTTTTTTAACCTCAAAACCAGCAGACATGAGTTAAAGGAACGTTAATCTGGGGAATATTTAAAGTCAGTCAAAACTTAATAATTTGTATTTGATGTACATACATTGTCATGCTACAGTAAGTGGTGATGGGGAATAAATAATTTCTTAGAACTTAATAATTTACAGTTCCTACACGAAACAAATGTTAAGGTTTTAAAACCGGAAAACAAAAGTTGACCTGCTGCTAAACTCAGCTTTCATACTGTAGTGTTTCAACACAGAATAAGTTGTTTATGTATAAGCAGATTACTAGCAATTTCTAATTATTTAAAGTAAAACTCACTCTTGTTGTTAAATAGATATAGATGTTTTCCTTGTACACATTTTTTCACCTAACTTAAATGAATCTTGTAGAACATTTGAAATCAGTTAAACTGTCATTCATGAATTGATGTAACTTGTGCTTGATATTGTTGAAGTTTTTTGATAAGTGGTCTTAAAGATTCTTCATAACTGGGTGGATGTATGACGTCTTACAGTGTGCATTTTGTTTCCACTCAGGAGCCTGCGGAGGCCGAAACAACAAGAGGGCAGCATGCCAGAGCATGTGGGGGTCAGAGGTCACCGCAAACCGCTGCTGCATCTCCTGCGCACGCACGCACGCACGCACGCACGCACCTTCCTTCCTCCCTCTGTCTCACTTGTTTTATGATAAATGTCCCACATGACGCACTGGATATGAAAAACAAACAGACACGTGATTGTCAGGCTAATGACGTCACATTACACCTGGAAAACATCAGCTTTAGTGATGAAGGAAATGATCGCAGGTGGATGAGGATGTCGTTGCAAAATGTCAGTATTCTGAGGAAAACTACAACAAAATGTTGCACTGTATTCACGCACAGCTACGGATTTTATTATGATTATGATTATTATTATTATTATTATTATCATTATTATTATTACAGTGGTGGCATTAGTAGTATCACTTTAGTTTTTTTTTTAATTTATTAACGATTTAGTTTGAACATAATATGCCATTATCACGTCATGTTACAATACGTTACTCCTGTGGAGTGTATATATACATACATATATATGAATCAGTATAATATGTCGATGTTTTGTTTGTTTGTCCTAACAGACGCATCAATAGTCAGATAAACAGAATCAGATTTATTCAGTCCTGATAATCCCGCTCTGTTTGTCTGGATTAAGCGCTTGATGCCACAGATGAGAAACTGAACGTAGCGTCTCCATTGTGATTTAATGCTTGACGGACATTTTGTAAATAATAATTATAAATACACACACACACACCCTGCGGCCTCAAATCCGTCGGTTTGCTCCTCTTCAGATCTTTGACTTTGTTCTAAACGAGCACAAGTGAATGTACAAAGATAATTTAAGGGCATCCTCTTGGATTTAGATGAATGTTTTTTTTTAGTGTGACCGACTTGATGATTTGAGCTTCATCATATTTGTGTTAATGTGTGTTTTTGTTCTTGCTTCCAGGTGCTCCTCCAGTCCTTTGTCTGGTTGGTGAAGTTTAATCTTCTATCATAACTTTCTTTCAGGTGAAAGTTCGGTCATAATTGTTTTTCATAGGTAGAAAAGTATTACTGACTCCAAGATGATGGAAGAAGTAGTTCAGGCCAAACTCCTCCTTTTTCTGACAACGTTCCATTAACGTCAGTATAATTTTCGACTGGTTTTTAAAAGTCAAATAAATTCACCCTTATTCCACTATTTCCCAGGTGAGTTTGTGAACTCTACAGGACTAAAATGTGACCGTTTGTCTTCAGAAGAACCAGAGATGAGCAACATCATTTGCGCCAATGATTAAACAAAAACAACTAATGGAACTGAGTGAGACGTTTAAAAAAAACTGTCTGTCTGGTCTTGTTAAACCGCCAAACATCACAATTAAGAATCACAATAAATCACATGGCGGCTCCAGTCTTACATTGCTCTGTCTCGCCGCGGATATTTCTGACACACACACACCGCTTGTGCAGCTATTCTTCTTGGGACACACCGTCTAAACAAAGGTTATCCCAACCCTAACCCTCTAACCCACCCGCACTTCAAACCAGCTCCTCGGAAATGAGTTTCTACCTCACTGGGACCAGGTTTGGGTCTCCATGAGCACTACTGGTCCTGACAAAGTCAGTGTTTATGCCATAAAAAGGTCTTAAGAGGTGACAGATATAAGAACACACACACACACACGTTTGCGCTTCTGTCAAAGTGAGGACCCTCGTAGACATAATGCATTCCCTAGCCCCTAACCTAAACCAAATTCTGACCCTAACCCTAAAACAGGGTCTTAAACCTGAAGAAGCCCCTTTAAGGGGTGGAAAAAATGAGGGCCAGCCAAAATGTCCTCACTTTGTCAAAATGTCCTCACTTTGTCGGTGTTTGTGCGATATTTGGTCCTCCCTCTGCAGCAAGTACAAGAACACACACACACACACACACACATCTAATATGACACGCCCATCTCAACTGTCTCCTGCGTGTGTCAGCAAAGTCACTTAACCACCTTTTTTTAAATAGTCACTCGTTGAACAAGTGAAGGCACGAGGAACACCTGTGTCATGTCAATAAATAAGTCAAGCAACAAGATTTGATCGAAACGAGAGTCTGGATATAAAAGAACCTGAACATTTGTCTGAAAATATTGCTGAATATCTGCAATAAAAGGAACCAAAATCTAACGGAATTCGATTTCTTCTGTTTTTTTTTTTTTAGATTTTTCTTCTCGTCATCTGATTATTCGCATCCGGAAACTCCATTCGAGATTCTTCAGTTATTAATGTTAAAATCACTGATCATCATCAGTCACCAAATGAATGCAAGCGTTCGATATTCAATATCTGGAACTGTGAGTAAAACCTGAACTTTCATAAACGCCGAGAATAATATGGATTTCCTAAAACGATGCTGATGATTCCGAACTCTGCAGTAACAAATACCCCAGTTCAAATTTGTCTTATGAATTGTTCCTCACCAATATTTACGTTTTCTCACATTTATTTCCAGGATATTGTACATACACGTTAATAGTAGATAACGTCTGCTGAACTGCTCATTGCTTGTTCACTTATGCTTCTTTGAAACGGGCAAAATTGCGTTTTCCTTTAAACGAACACAACAAAAATGAGTGATCAGTAAATACCAATATTATACTTATAATAAATCATCAATTCACGCTTTAATCTCATTGGGTCAGATTTTGCAGGCCACAGGAAACCATGAGATTAAAATACACTTCAGAAACATCACGAAATCTATTGTGTATCGACTGTAATTAATCATCATACAATTAAAATGCAAGGTTTTTATTTATTTATTAGTTATTTGACCTATAATATTGTTGATAGACTTCATTGATCCCAAGAGGAAATTCACGAGCAGTAAAGTAATTAAAATAAAATGAAAACACCGCATTTAACACGATTAACACATTTAAAGACCTTTTAACTTTTTATTGTCACTTTTATACTTTCTAATTTTAATGCACATTTAACAACATCTACACAGAACAAACAAAATGTGTGAGTTCTTTGTCCGTAACACGTCATTTTAAGGGTTAAATTCAAAAGATAAATATACAATGTTATAGGCCAACACTTTATGGGAAATCATTTGATCTGTAGTTGGCGGTCACGTGACATTACTGTCCAAAAATTGTGAATGAATAAAGTAAAAAGCGAATCATATGTGACTGAGACACAGTGGTTATGTTTTAATCCGCCACCGATTCGACTTGTTGGTGGAAAAACAGGGTCGGATTATCCGCGCGGACGAGCAGCAGAGCGGTGAGAAACTGCTCCCACTGAGATCCTGCGGGAAATTCAACCCACGCTGCTGACAGCTTATTACGGGGACACGCGGGGAAATCAGCTTTCACAGGCGAGAAACGCACGCACACGAGTGGCATCTGCAGTGTGTGTGTGTGTGTGTGTGTGCGCGCGCGCGCGCGTCACCTCTTTAGAACCTTTTTGGACATCAACACTGACCTTGTCAGGACCATTAGTCCTCAAGGAGACCAAAACCTGTTCCTAATGAGGCAGAATTGGTTAAGTTCAGGGCTAAGGTTTGAATTCTGGGTAGTTTTTAACTGGTTCTGGTTAAGGTTAGGGATAATTGGTTTGGCTGCTCAAATGAATGGAAGTCAAGGTGATGTGTGTGTGTGTGGACCTGGGATTCCTTATGTTGTGAGGACCTCAAACTGTTTACACAGTCACATTATGGGGTCTTATGGGGACTAAAGTTAAGTCCCCATAATGTAAATGAATAAATTTTAAGGTGAAGACGTGTTAAATTTAGGCAGAGGTTAGGGTTAGAGTCAGGGTCAGGGTTAGGGCACTACTAATTTTGGTTACGGTTAGAGTAAGTCTCCAGAAAATGAATGCAAGTTAATCTTTAAAATCAATATAAAGTCATGGAAACAAGTGTGTGTGTGTGTGTGTGTCCCAAACGCACCACTAACCCTGGTCTTTAGGGTGGACAGTGAAGTGGTCATTTATAAAAACCCGCACTGATGACATTCAGGGTTTTGTTTTTGTTTTTTGGAAGCGGGAGTGTATGAGGTGGTACTGGTGCAGAGACACTAGCGTTCAGCTCACGGTCATTTTGAAGAGGGACGCACGAGAAGCAGAGCATTATTAACTTTAAAAAAAGGGAAATTAAAGCTGCATGCAGTGATGTTCCGGCCCTCACACCTCCATGAGTCAGGGGTGTGGATGGATGAGAAAGACATCATTTCGTCCTTGTCCACCTTTAATCTGGGTTGCCATAGTTTCCACCTGCGTAAGTTGCATTAGATTTGTCAAAATGCCCACGGCATTAAAAACGGCAGATTTCCTGTTGGGTTTGGATTAGGCCTCCAACAGACATTTTACTTGTTGTGACATGAGACATGCACAAGTCAACTTTTATTTTTGTACCTGTCCGCAAACAGGTGCTCGGGACTGACTTTAGGGGGCGCTGTTGAGCCATTTTTGCAAGGCGCATGGCAAATGTAAATAAATTACAAACATTTTAGTTGTTTCTGAATTGTGGGAAAATATCTTGAGTTTTTTTTTGTTGCATGTTGAATTTACAAAAGTCATTCAATTTGATAGGGGGGGGGGGGGGGCACCGCTGTGTTTGCTGTTGCGGGGGGGGGGGGGGGGGGGGGGGTCACCGCTGTGTTTGCTGTTGCATCCAGTGCCCACTGGGTGGTGCTAGGGAAAGGTCATCAATCATACTTTGTCTTGGACCATGTCAGTGGTTGGACCACGCCCTGAAAAGTTCATGTGCACTTGAAAATGTGCATTTTCAGGAGAAAATCAACCAGGAATACAGGAGTGTCCTCGCATTGCTGCCGCAGATTTTTGCTCTACACCATGCAAGGTCAGAGGACTGTGTTCACCTCCATTCATTTTCAATAGAGAAATGATCATTCTGTCAGATTGTTTTTTAAAAGTCGGTCTGCTGCATCCTAACAGATGTTGCAGTGTCAAGAAAATATCATGCCAAAGAGAAAACGGCTGATAAAATATGCACAATAAAGCACATAGTAGATTTATTTGTCTGTTTGTTTCCAGTTGTGTCCAACTGGAAACAAATAAATTTCTTTTACGGGGTAACGACACGTTTTCTGTGTGGAGATCACGTCCCAGTTCTCTTGTGTGATTCTCCAAATGTCTACTGTATGAAACACACTGACTCTGCATCAGTGCCTCATACTCCCCCACTTCAAAAAAACCCCTGAACTATCCCTTTAACCTTTACAGCCTATAATAAGTCTTTCTGCAGGTTAGCACTTCTCCCAGACGGTTGCGGGGTAACTTTAGTGCGGCCTTAATGAGGACGAACGCGGGTTAAAGGCGTGCGTAGTCGTGTTTCAGAGACTCGGCCTCGGTCTGTGCAGAGTGGCACGAAAGAGAAACAGTATTTACGACACTTTTAAGCATTCATCACTCTGACATCTGTGCGTCTGGCACCTGGCATCCATTAGTATTAAATATTTCACCCCGCCCTAATTTGGACCTTTCTTTGTCCCGGACCAAGGACACTAGAAAGGGAGGGGGGGGGGGGACAGAGAGCGCAACCTCTGTGCGCTTTTTACGCAGCATTTCCTTTAAGCAGAGAAGTGCAAATGGGGTGTTGATGCAGACCACACCGCCGCGCTCTGCACTGGAGACCCGAGGAACCGTTGAAGTTGCGTTACATTTCCTCGTCCATTAAGACATTAAGATCCCGGTGTAAGTGCAGAAACATTCCTGTAATTAGTCAGGCTTGGATGGACCTGGGTCAGATTGTTACACAGTGTTATTGGATTACTGCGCGGACTAAAGGCTCCAGGATCCTCAGAAACAAACACGAGGCCGGCGGGGCGCAGATGTTTGTCAGTGATGAAGCACCAGGCCTCAGATATTTGTCTTATTTGATCATGAAGCCTGACGCCTGGAAAAGAAACGGCTAAACATGGAAGTTATACAAATTAGAAGGACTTCTGATTTTCTATGTCCAGAAATAAAAAAAAAAAGAAAAAGAAACCAAACAAAATGGCTGTAAGATTAAAAAAGTACTTGGTAACACCACAATGGATGAAGTTCTTTCAAAATAAAGTTACCAACGTATATGAAAACAACTTCTATTCCTTAATTTTGAATGAACTCACTTATTTCCGTTGTTGCTAAGTTGAAGTGCACTGTAAAATTTGATACAGTCAAGTATGAAATTATTTCCTTACCACTTGTTATGACAGCTTTGGACGTAAATCACAAGTTATTAAGTTTTCAACGGTTAAATGGGAAGTTACCCGTTGACTGAACGGTCATTAAGCTCTTGTCTGAAACAAACTTATTACTGCAGTGGCACTGAAGAAACCGAGAAAACAGAGTGTGCCGTTGTTCTTGTTCAAATCATTTAGATTGTCTGTCTGTTGGCAAACGTGCAGTGCACAGGATCGCGTCACAGTAGAATCTGTTTAAAAACAACAGTCAGTTTGACAAAATAATTTGACATTGACACCTAATGTGCTACAGAACCGTGTGTTTGCTTGATTATATATATATATATATATATATATATATCATAAATAAAACAACAACCTTCTGTTTTGAGACTATTTAGTTGCATTTAAATTTCAGCTTTTTATTTTCAGGTTCAACCTCATTGAAATCGTTTTTTTAAAGTGTTTTATTCAAGTTTTTTTTGACAGTTCTCTTACTGTATTTGCTTTAAGACTTAGAGAAGTCTGTTTAATGAAGATTTGAGTGTTTCGAGGTAAATCTGCACTGAAACTCCCGATAATGTAAATGTGACGCTGCTGCGTTTTCATCACACAATTTAACGACAACTTTGACTTAATGAGGGAGTTAAAGTGAATGCATTGCATTAAACGGCAATATGTCATTTTCCTCTCTGTGTGCGCGTGTCCTCTTTTTCTTCACAGGGTCACTGATGCTGCTTCACTGCAGCTACACTGCGTGTTTATTGCAAATACAGTGGCGCCATCTAGTGGACAATCTTTTTATCATCCACTTCTTACATCTTTGACCATGTATGACATCTTATACTCATGGATTTCAGTGCAGAATTTAGCCTAAATACTGTATATTTTCTTTATCTTAAATGACTGGTTCATCATAAATAGTTATGGCTACCTGGGCTTATTTCCAGTGATATTATTATTACATTTATATTAGTTTAGTTTATGAACATTGTAATGTTCATAAAACTTTGTGCAATATAACGCTGTCATTTCACATAAGTGCGATTTCTCAAGTGCAGTTCTGGTTTGCACTGTAAAACGTAAGCTCACACTGTGGATAATTATGTTACTTCATGTATTTAATGTGTGTTTTTTATTCAGTTTTATCATTTTTAATAGGCAGCATCTTCTATTTGTGCAGATTTGTAGATGTGCAATGCATGTCTTTTCTGTGAAGACACCTCTTTACGCCTCTGCCTGTGTGTGTGTGTGTGACTGCGTGTCTCTCTTACAGTTATTTTCAATTTCCTTGTTGTTGCTTCCTTCACTTTTAATCTGTAGGAAAAAAGTCAGGATGCAACAAATTAACTACTGATTAATCCAACATTTGAAAGTGTCTCCGTGGCTAATTCTATGTCTGCTCATATTATTTTACAGTGTGTTAATGTATAATTCCACCATACTCTCCATTGTTTTCCCTGACAGGCATGTGGAACTTTTGTTTCCAGTTGTATGTTTCCCTATGGTCTGTTTTTGTGTGTGCTCCTGCGTGAGACGCCAGAAACAAGAGATGTGACCCTTATGTTTTCTACTGTAGCTTTTTTATTTATTTTATAAATTATATGTAAACTTATTTTTATTATTATTATTAGTGTTTAATGTGACTGATGTTTCCCGTTTGTTTCATGCACTTCCTGTCAGAAATCAGTGTGACTCCACTGCAGGTCCCACATGTTCTCCTGTCAATGGAAGCTGCAGAAAAATGCAACTTTGACCTTCGATAATCATGAATTAAAAGGCGAGAGCCAGTGTGTTCGTCCCAGATTCTGTCCAGCCTCTGTTTCCCTGCTGCTGTCGGCCTTTAAAGGACATTAAACTTAACTCAGTGTTTATTGTATTGTATATGTGTTGAGCCCCATTCACAGTGAGTGGGTTGAAGAAGGGACTGACACGAGGTGTTTGACCTGTAGAGGGCAACCCCGTCTCAAAAATGTCCTGTGACGCAGCAGCAGGTTCACAGTCCTGGTCTGGTCAGTTCACAGGTTTCATGTCCTCAGATTGTACTTTCTAACTATAACTACAATTCAATTATTTTATTTACTAATTTATCAACTCAACTTTTCTTTGCTTCTACAGCGCTCTTCATGAAAACACACGTGGGACCTGACAAGGAGGGCAAGATTTTGTATAATAAAACATTATTTATATTATTATTATTTTATCTCCATCCAGTCTCATTTCATAAAGTCTGTGAGGCAGAATAAGTAATACTGGACCAGTTTTAGTTGCATCTCATTGAAAATGTATAAGGTAAGTCTTCACTAAAACTCTCAAGCCATGTTGACTTGTTTAATGCTGCTACTGATGTGCCATGTAAACACAAACCTTCCTCTGAGTTTCAGGAGCTGAAGAGCTTCTGTTGAGCTTTTTGTGTTTTGACAGTCGCTGTTAGTTTAAAGCATTTCTGTCGCAGGTTTGTAAACAGTAATGTGGTCTATGAGAATCAAGTTTTAGACGAGTTTAATGCTGTTTTATTCAAAAAACAAACAAACAAACAACCAGGACTCTTTCACAATCTGCAAAAAACATAAATGATACTCATAATACTTCATTATCTCATCTGATGTTTTTTTGGTGCTTCCCATGCAGATCTGAAATCATCATGTGACCAGCGACAGGCTGCAGTGATGGCATGTGTGGAAACACTTTGGCTAAAAAGTTAAGGCTAAAGTTTCATGATTTGGAGACTCTTGAAGTCTGAAAATTGAAAAGTCTCACACATAGTTGCTTCTTATTTCCTTAAGCACCTTTTTAAAACGAATGGTCAAACTTAATCTCACCTCCAAACACACTTTACTTCAATCATATTTCTGTTAATGCTCCAGAATTTGCCTCCTTTTTTCAGTCTGGTTTAGCTTCCTTCATCACAGTCCCAGTGGCAAACACTGGTTTGTGTCTTCATGCATCAACATACAAACATGACTTTCTGCCACACTTTGACTGAGCTGCAAGCACACTGCTGCTGCTGCTTATGTTGCTGCTTATGCTTCTGCTGCTTGTGCTGCTGTTTCTTCTGTTACTGCTGCTTGTGCTCCTGCTGCTTATGTTGTTGCTTCTGCTGCTTGTGCTCCTGCTGCTAATGTTGTTGCTTCTGCTGCTTGTGCTCCTGCTGCTTATGTTGTTGCTTGTGCTGCTGGTGCTTCTGCTGCTAATGTTGTTGCTTGTGCTGCTGGTGCTGCTGCTGTTTCGTCTGTTGCTGCTGCTTCTGTTGCTTGTGCTGCTGGTGCTTCTGCTGTTTGTGCTCCTGCTGCTTATGTTGTTGCTTCTGCTGCTTGTGCTTCTGCTGCTTATGTTGTTGCTTGTGCTTCTGCTGCTTATGTTGTTGCTTGTGCTTCTGCTGCTTATGTTGCTTCTGCTGCTTGTGCCTCTGCTGCTTCTGTTGCTTCTGCTGTTTGTGCTCCTGCTGCTTATGTTGTTGTTTCTGCTGCTTGTGCTTCTGCTGCTTATGTTGTTGCTTGTGCTTCTGCTGCTTATGTTGTTGCTTGTGCTGCTGCTTCTGTTGCTGCTTGTGCTTCTGCTGCTTATGTTGCTTCTGCTGCTTGTGCCTCTGCTGCTTCTGTTGCTTCTGCTGCTTGTGCTTCTGCTGCTTATGTTGCTTGTGCTGCTGGTGCTTCTGCTGCTTGTGCTGCTGGTGCTTCTGCTGCTTGTGCTCCTGCTGCTTATGTTGTTGCTTGTGCTGCTGTTTCTTCTGTTGCTTCTGCTGCTTGTGCTGCTTGTGCTGCTGTTTCTTCTGTTGCTGCTGCTTCTGTTGCTTCTGCTGGTTGTGCTGCTGTTTCTTCTGTTGCTGCTGCTGCTTCTGTTGCTTCTGCTGCTTGTGCTGCTGTTTCTTCTGCTGCTTCTGCTGCTGCTACTGCTTCTGCTGCTTCTGCTGCTCCTGCTGCTTCTGCTGCTCCTGCTGCTTCTGCTGCTCCTGCTGCTTCTGCTGCTGCTGCATGGTCAAGCAGCCTCACAAGACCCCACTTTACAGCAGAGACAGGGCACAGTGACAGAGGCCAAAGTAATTATCCCCCGCTGCTCCTCTCCAAAATGCTAATGGTATTTACAGGACAGGGAGAGAAGGGAGGGGACAGCATGTGGCAGCAGGTGCAGCTGCTGGAGTCTGATGCTGTTACGCTGAGGAGAAATCACAGCCTCACTGAGATGATTATCATCAGTCAGGACTGGTTTGTGTTGAGGTAAAAGACAGTAACTAAGATAAGTAGTGATTTTGACAAAGGGACTATCCACTAACACAGCTTTGGCTTGAAGTGTATATTGTTAAATAGAGAGTTGAACATTGTAACTTACAGTGTTTAACTCTTGTAAGTATAATGTTTTAAATTAAGTCATTTTATGGTCAAAGTTTGTTTTGAGATTATTTTAATATTATTTATTTAAGCAGGTCTTGAAAAAGGACATTGTTAAGGCCAGAGACAGGAAAAATCAGGAAATATCCACGTAGTGACATGAGAATTGAGGTGAAATTGAATGAGTCACTCTTCCTTTTGTATTGTCCTCCCTATAATGATTTAAGAGCATCTTTATTGAATGAAATGTCTTTTCAAAATCCATGAATGTTCTGGTGCACTGGTGATGACAACATGGAATGCATGTTTAATTTTAATGTATATACAGTACATTGGTCTAAAGTCTGAAAAACGTCATTAATATTGGTTTGAGCTGATCATACTCTCTATGGATGACACAATAATAACACAATAAAACACAATAAAAACAAATTAAAAAAAATCGAATCCAAGTAAGGAAAAATAGTGGATTAAAAATTTAATAACTACAATTTTATGTATAGTTTCCACACATTTAACAGTTATCATTTAGTTTCCTGTCTGAAACCATGCACTCGATTTCCCTCGTTTCTTCTGGTGTGAAATTGAATAAATATCAATTGAGTTGAGCTGCTGAGAAAAGTGAGCATTAGCGTGAGGAGGTTTGATTGTGAGCTGAACAGCAGAGTAAATATTTGGCAGTGGAGAGCTCTCTGAGCTGCAGAGCTGCCTCTCTGCCCGCAGCCTGTGGCTGTTAAACAGATTAAGAGGCTGCCTGGGTCATTGTGGACACAGAAAATTCCCGCTCTTTGGACGTGACTTCTCTTTGCCTTTGCGTGTTTTTGCTCTCCAATCGAGTGCTCTCTGTAAACTCTCCACTCCACGCAGCAAACCTGCAGTACTGTAATCCGCTGCTGCTGCTGTTTGTCAACCACTGGAGGTCACACAAGAAAAGGTTAAGTCCTCAGAGAGCAGATTTTGTCAGAAAACCTGATTAATGTTGTTGGTTTTCTCATCAGATCCCTGTGCGTAATGTGCGTAAAAGAGTTAAAACGTGAGAGTTAAAAGCTTATTTGGGAGCTTTTAGGCTGAATAATGCAGGTCAGCAACTTTTATTGACATCATAAAATCTAAAAGAGAATTTAATACGTCCTAAATCACACATGTAATATCGCCCTGCTCTATAGACTTTGCTGTAGTCGACGCAGAGCAGTAGATAGTGTCCCAGATCCTTTTCAGCTCCATTCAAAACCATGACAACACGGAACAAGCTCGGATTTATCCTGCAAAGTTAAAGGACATTGTGCCGGGGCGTCAATCAGGCATTATTGCGGGACTGAACAAATGCAAAATCTTGACTGGAACAAATGCTTCCAACGGGTCTCGGACGCGGGGCTACATTTTCCTCTTTTGTTCCCCTCCTCTGGTTGGCCTGTATTTGTGTTCGCTCTGCTCCGACCACCCAGGACGACAGAGGAGGCAGATCCACCACCAACAACCAACAACAACCACCAACAACCACCCCGACACCAGCTCTCTGCTCCTCGGCCTCGTGCACCTCCCTGAAGTGGATAAGAGCCTTATATCAATATCAAATATTCACACTTTGCATTTAAAGCGTTTTACAGACAAAACACAAACCAAGGAAGCACCAACCTGTTGGTGTCAGTGGGGGAAAAGGAGGATCAGCTATTTGCTATGAAATAATTAAATATTTACTTTTTAGAACGTTTTGCTGTTTATCTTATATTTAGAAAGGCAAAGGAAATGCACGTTTAAAACCCACAGAGCTCCATTTAACTTCTGTTTGCGAGGCGACGTGAATAATCCATGATTTATCTTCATTACCAATTAATCAAGTCCTGTCAGCGATGATCAGTCTTTTTTTTTGTCACAAACTGTGAACCTCAAGTCAAACATGAAGGGTCTTTATTGAACAATTCATTCATTTGTATAAAATAAAATAAATAGTAGCCCATAAATTAATTTTAACTCATCTTTTAGATATTCAATGAACAGTTTATGAGGAATTACACCTGTATTTAAGCACACATAAGGTTATTTTAAGTGTATCTATGATTACATTAAATTTGATTAATACTACATCATCCAGGGGGAGTTGTAGTGTATTTGACGAGAGATAAACACTTATTTCTCATCCTCAGAAACGTCACTATGCGTCTGTTGGAATACTGTCCATGTTTTTAAACTCTGAAATATCAAATTGAATCTCTCAGAAATACGTTTTTAACAGTATTTAATACGTCTATTTACCTTTGAAATTCAATATTTCACCTATACTTCCTTTAACTCCTCTTTGAGACATTTTAAAACAAATTACAGCTGTGTAATCAGACACAATGTTTTTTGTTTTTTTTTAGTGATAAAAACACTTAATATTGTGGCATGTGTTTCCATTCACATACACTCCAAAATCTAGAAGGAGTTATAGGGAAGTTGACGAAGAATAAATACTGATTTCTCATCATTACAATACATTCTTTATTGAACAATCAACTTCGAAAGAAAAATCACTAGCAATTTCCCTTATGAGTCTTCTTATAATGAGTCAACATCCAGTTGTATAAACACAAGAAACATAACTGCGCGTTAATTATAACGTTTAAGTTCATGTTAATCATACAAATGTGAAATTAATTTGAATTTAAATGTTTCTGAGGAAAACAATTCTAAAAAGTGGAAGTGGAGGAAATGCTTGAACATCCTCCTCCATTTTCTCACGCCTGTAATTAATACGCCTCTAATTGACGCATTAGTTAAACCAACTCTCGGACTAATTGCTCACTTTGTATGTAAATACTGGACACGCAGTTTGGACGAGAGGGTGTGTGTGTGTGTGTGTTGATGATGATGATGATGGGGGGACGGCCTCTGCTGTCAGTTGCCACCCAAGACGTGATTCAGCTCCAACAATCACTATTATGTGTTGACGATACGGGGCGAATCTGTAATGATGACGAGTGTTTCCTTCGCGCGTTGTCGCAGCTGTGAGTTCGTCCTTTGCCTCTGAGCCTCCTCACCTCGCCATCATCAGCACTTCAGCCATTCAGGTGCTCAGCACAGAGACAGCAGGGGGAGGAAGAGGAGGAGGAGGGTTTATAAGAGCGCAGCCTGCTGTTTGTTTGTGTAAACACAGAGTCCAGTGCGCACACAGAGCTGCTGTTTGGACACAAGATCCGCCCGGTGCTGTTTTCTTATTTTAATCTCCACCCTTCTTGGACAGACTTAACTTCGAGTGCTTGTTTATTTTCCAAACAAACACGCACACAATTAAAAAAAACAAACCAGGACTGCATGGCTGCACCGACCAAGTTCAGTTTTTCCGTCCGGAGCATCCTGGATTTGCCTGAGCAGGATGCAGAGCCAGTGCCGGGGCATTTCTCCTCCTCCTCCTCCTCCTCCTCCTCCAGCTCACCCTTCATCTCCTGGATGGACTGTGACCGCAGCCCCTGCATGTGTAAGTGCCATTTTGAAGGTTTTGAAGAGGCATTTTATAAAAACATTCACCAGCTTTATTTAGCAGTTTAAGGGAACAGGATAATGGTGCTGGATGTGATGATTCCAGGTGATTCCAGCTTTAGTTAGCCAATTTAAATAACCTGTAGTCTACACTGTAAAATCTGCAGTGTTAATGTAACACTCAAAAGTGAACATAATATTACGCGTGTCTTTAAGTTATACTGTAAAAGTAATAAATGAACACTGTTTCATAGTTTATTTGGTCCTAATTTACTTTATATTGAAAATGACTCCCGTCATCGTTAACTGGTAGGTTGATATGAAAATATTACACAGTATATTTAATTGTTTTCAACATTCATTTTTGTTTACAGTGTGTAACAACATATTGTATGTAATTAAAACACTGAGAAGCACATGTCGAATGTTCTCCCATGATGCAGCAGCAGAATTATACTGAAGTCCTGTCATGTTTGGATATACTGTAAGCTTTTATCCACTTTGTTTTATTCTTTAAGTTATATGTTTTATGTTGACACTGTGTGGACATTGTGCGCCTTCATTACGAAATCCATGCGTAATGTTGACTTTACTCCTGCGTAATTCCGGACTAAGCTCGTGTTTATTGTTTCCTGCAGCCTCTGACGAAGGAAGCCTCGAGGCCTCTCCAGACTCGACCAAGCCGGACGACTCGCCTCTGGACTCAGAGTCCGATATGAGCAAAAAGAGCAAGAAGCGGCGGGTTCTGTTCTCCAAGGCTCAGACTCTGGAGCTGGAGAGACGCTTCCGGCAGCAGCGCTACCTGTCCGGCCCGGAGAGGGAGCAGCTGGCTCGGCTCCTCAGTCTGACCCCGACCCAGGTGAAGATCTGGTTCCAGAACCACCGCTACAAGATGAAGCGAGGCCGCGCGGAGGGAGCGCTGCTGCCGCAGGACGCGGACGCGGCGCCGCCTCCGCTGCTGCGCAGGCTCGTGGTTCCGATTCTGGTGCGGGACGGGAAACCTTTTCACACCTGTGTTCTTGACACGGAAAAAGCTGCTTTTCTACCCCCTTCCTCTCAGACGGTGTCCTTCCCTCTGCCTTATCCGTCGCTGCAGCATCACCCCTCCCCGCTTCATCTTCCTCCTCCCCGGTACCAGCACTTTCCAGCCGCGGCAGCAGCTTCCAGTTTGGCCTGGAGAGACTTTTGGAGCGACCCGGTCCACTTTAACTCCTTCAAATGACTTCAATAATGCACAAACCCATTTAGAATGGCATCAAATGTTTTCTGAATGTTTAGCAAAAGAAAGTCCCAGCAACTTAAACATTTAGATTTCTCTGTCACTATAGAACAAAATGTATTTTTGCACATTTTATTTTTGATATTTTGCGTCCTATTTTTTGAAATGGCGATATTTTTCATGCAGTGGCTTCATGTTGTAGCCTGTATATTATTAATTATCCACTGTGATAATGTGTCTGTACGTTGTTGATGCCGTTGAAACATATTTTTGTGAATAATAATGCACAGTAGGCTGCGATAGGCGCTGGTAGAACATGTAGCAGGGATGGTGTTATAATTATAATTATTATTATTATAGCCTGAATGTTTGAACGCGTAATAATGTTATTTTTGTCTTTAAAAGTTTTACATGTTTGGAGTGTTTCTATTTGTGAACAAAATTATTAATAAAATCGCTGACATATTTTGTATGATACATTTTAGTGTAATGTGCTTTTTTATTTTTCACGTTCAGACTCCTGGATATTTATTTTTCCAAGAACAAAACAAATCAATTGTTGTTTTTATTTTGCTAAAAAAAATTTTAAATTTCTCCCATGTGCTCAAAATTAGACCAGAAAGCTGTGCAATGTTTTTAAATATGATAATTTAGTCTGAAATAAATTGAATTAGTCAATCTAAACTATGTAGCAGGTCATGAGAGAGGCACATAGGCTTTTCTAATGTTAAAAGAACCTAATTATGCATCCAAAAGCTGAGCAAACATTACTCCTAAGGGGCCTGGATTTGCTTAAGCATAAGAATAGATGGCCAGTAAACATCTCTCACTATAACCTCTCACCATGTTGTCGTCTGGCCTCATGAGCTTCTTTTCACTTCTAGACATTTAACTTTTTGTTTTTCTGAGGCTGTTGGAGCCTGGTTTATACTGTAATACTGATAATTTTACTGTTCAATAAAGACAAATGAGAGGAAAGATTCGGCTGAGGAGGAAAATGCTCTTAAATAGGGAGAGAAGTTATTTAAAACAGAAAAATTATCCTTAACAGCCTCCAAAAACTGGTTTTAATGTTAATTTTCATATTCTTGCATAAACC